>CAIIXF020000008.1:9847625-11111973 GCA_903813345.2 Owenia fusiformis
GCTTTTCCTCCTTTACCGCGTCCAGACATGATCGATTGTGTGATTGCTTCGAAAGTTCAAAGTAAAATGATCGAAAAAATCCAAATTCCCTTTTATACTCCTAGAGTGGATTCAGACTGCAGAAAAACTGGCCACTTCGCGAAGCTGGTATCTCGCTATTGGTTGAATTTTAGAGCGCTTAAAAATCGGCCAATCAGCGACGACTAGTATCGTTGAAAGTCGAGTTTTTCTGCAGCCAGAATCCACTAATTTGCATACGGTTTTCATATAAATACATTTCGCTCCGACCTGGCCATTTATTACTCGAGAAATCTCAGTACTTCAAAATGGCACCCAAAGCAGCAAGCAAAGGAAGCAAGAAGGCGGTCAAGTCTAAAAGACCAGCCGGAGGAGACAAGAAACGCCGAAGGAAGAGGAGAGAATCCTACAGCATCTACGTGTACAAAGTCATGAAGCAAGTGCACCCCGACACTGGAATTTCCAGCAAGGCCATGAGCATCATGAACAGCTTCGTCAACGACATCTTCGAGCGTATCGCCGGGGAAGCATCTCGTCTCGCCCACTACAACAAGCGATCCACCATCACCAGCAGAGAGGTACAGACCGCCGTACGTCTCCTTTTGCCCGGTGAGTTGGCTAAGCACGCCGTCAGCGAGGGCACCAAAGCCGTCACCAAGTACACCAGCTCCAAATAAACTGTCTCAGTTTATACCTAAAACACAAGGTCCTTCTCAGGACCACCTTTTACTTACAAAAGAGATATTAGCATTTATGAATTATTATTATTTATCTATAGGCTAAGAGGCCGAAGTAGGCCTATCATATTATTATTATTTTGTCACGTCCGTTCTGGAATAGCGTTATGAAGGCTTATGTGTGCTGGGACCAACACAAAAGATGTTAGTCCCAGGTGTGTGTGTGTGTGAATGAGGAAAATATGTAGGCCTATGTTTGGCATGCCCCGACATCAGTTTTCACTGATAGGTCTCAATATAGCCCAGGACTAGTATGCTTACAATATATTGCTCGCGACAGTGTCTATGTTTATTTCATTGATATTTCACTTTAGTTTAAAAGCCCCTGTAGCCTACCCCGACTCAGAAATTCACAAACTAATATTCCGACTTATACTGTCGTGTGAATGATTCTTTTAGCCCGGTTCACCCATTTTTCTTGGGTAGGCCTATCGTCGGAAAGCTATCGTTGCTAGCTGGATGGGGGTGCCATCAATTTAGAAATCCGTTAAGAAACAACGGAGCTAGAGACGGAAAACCAGTGACATTTCTAAAAAGTCAGTTTAGAGTCGAAAAGGTGGATTGGCGCTGCAGGAAAACCGACCAATCAGAATGCTAGATTTCTCAGTATTTCTTAAGTGAATCTTCAGATTCTCAGAAACGACTTCACGCTCGAATTTCACCTATCTATCGCTAACGGATCGCTTTGACATTGATACCATCGGGAAGCTGGTATCGCCAGCTTCACGGTGACATTATTCTCTCAGAAATCGACCGAGAAACGGCGGAGAAAATGACCGATAAGTGCCATTTCTAAAACGTCGAGTTTGGAGACCTAAAAGTGGATTGGCGCTGCAGGAAAGTCGACCAATCAGAACGCAGCATTTCTTATGTGAAACTTGAAATTCGAGAAATCGTCTTTACCCTCAATTTTAGCCATTTTTTCGCAATCTGACCACTACCAAAGTGGTACCATCAGAAAGCTATCGTTACTAGCTAAAGGGTGGTCTTATTTATTTAGAAATCCACCGACAGACGGTTGAGTTATGGACCGATACGTGCCATTTCTTAAACAGCCAGTTTAGATCAGAAAAGTGGATTCAGACTGCAACAACTTTTCGACTCGGCTATGCAAATTAGCTCGTTCGCGTATCTAGGTCACTAGGTCACAAATTTAGGTTAGTAGGTTTGTTCTGTCAAGGCCGCGCGTGTTTCGGTATATAATCAAATCTCGGTCTAATCGACTTCATTATTCGACTGAAAAGCTCGTAGTAAACACAGAATCATGTCTGGCCGTGGCAAAGGAGGAAAAGGATTGGGAAAGGGAGGCGCTAAGCGTCACAGGAAAGTGTTGAGGGATAACATCCAGGGAATCACCAAGCCCGCTATCCGCCGTCTCGCACGTCGTGGTGGTGTAAAGAGAATCTCCGGATTGATCTACGAAGAGACCAGAGGTGTACTCAAGGTTTTCTTGGAGAACGTCATCCGTGATGCCGTCACATACACTGAGCACGCCAAGAGAAAGACCGTCACCGCCATGGACGTCGTCTACGCTCTGAAGAGACAAGGCCGTACTCTGTACGGATTCGGAGGTTAAACAACCCATCGACAACAACAAACACAAGGTCCTTCTCAGGACCACCTTTTCTTACAAGGGAGAAATTTTTAAGTTTATGAATAGAGCTCTAACATTAAAATTAGATCTACGACTTGTTTGTGTGTGTGTGTGTGTATTGTAACTTACTATGTATGGATGTGAATGAATGATATTTGAAATGGTAGATCGTAGAGCTACTTTGACTGCCTGCCTGCAAATGCATAGCCCAGTTATAATGCCCAGGTCAAAATGTATTATAATAGGGTTTATGTGTTAGATGTTCATAGTCTGATAGCCTCTATATTGTCTTCCCCGTAGAATCAGGTGAACAGTCCCGTCAAATGCTGGATATCTGGCCGATGAATGCGTGTTGAAAGACTAATAACGTTCAGTTGAAAATTACCCCCTACATGCATTTTCTCGAAAACACACGGTCGCTTTGAACGCCGTTTTTCACCTAAAGTTCGACGTCTGATCTCCGTAAATCATATCTTATTAGATAGAACTTTCAATTATCTTCAAGATGAGTACCGACATGGCGACGTTAGTCTTTAGGAAATGAGGAAAATTAGCAATTTTCTAAGAGTGGTAGGGCAAAAAATCATTTTCGTTTCAACATTTTGTTTTGCGACACTTTGGCCTAAAAAGTGGATTCAGGCTGCAGAGAAATCACAAATGTTAGTCGCTTGTGATTGGCCCAAAAAAGCGCCTTCTCCTAATGAACCAATCGCGCAATAGCCCGCCCAGAAAGTAACCAATCAGCGAAGACCAGTATAGTCGGACCCTAGCCCATATACCGGTGGCAATTTTTACATCGGAATTAACCGTTTCTCAGTCAATCTAAGAAGCTCGTATCAAAATGGCTCGTACAAAGCAGACAGCACGTAAATCTACTGGTGGAAAGGCACCAAGGAAGCAGTTGGCTACCAAGGCCGCCCGTAAGAGCGCCCCAGCCACCGGAGGAGTCAAGAAACCTCACAGGTACAGGCCAGGAACAGTCGCTCTCCGTGAGATCCGTCGTTACCAGAAGTCCACCGAACTTCTCATCAGGAAACTGCCATTCCAGCGTTTAGTCCGTGAGATCGCCCAGGACTTCAAGACCGACCTGAGATTCCAGAGCTCCGCCGTCATGGCCCTACAAGAGGCTTCAGAGGCTTACTTGGTTGGCCTTTTCGAGGACACCAACTTGTGCGCCATCCACGCCAAGCGTGTGACCATCATGCCCAAGGACATCCAACTGGCCCGTCGTATCCGTGGAGAACGTGCCTAAGAAGCCGACTTCTCTCAACACACACAAGGTCCTTCTCAGGACCACCTTTTACTTTCAAAAGAGACATAGATGTTTATGAATTAATTGTAGCCTAAGCTTGCCGTTGTGTGATTGTGTACCGTGTGTGTGTTTGTGGTTTGAAAATTATAAACTTAATTCACAGGCTATAACGAGAGTTATAGAAAGCAACCTAAATATCCGTCTAGCATTCTTATCTGCCCTAGTTGTCAAGATGTTTCAAAGATCAAGGCTAGGTTAGAGGAACAGTGGTTGTGCTAGGCTGCCCGATTGTGTTATGATAGACAGTTGTTCTTGCATGTGGTAGGGTATGCACATTCGTGATGCTTTAATCAATAGTTATGATACGCGATGCACTGCCACTGATGTACGTGCCAGCGATTCCATGACACACCATGGTGCAATGTGGGGGGGGGGAGAGATGGTTGGTTCGATGTTACAATAACTATCATGTTGATGTTTTGGCTGCCTTAAAGTACATTTTCGATTTACCTGACATCTTTCTTTAAAGAGTGAAGCTCACTATTATTACAGGGAATCAACCAGGCTGTTGGATGCAGATGGATGGCTTGGGGAAGTTTTGTCAGGAGTTTGATTGTTTTTACCTGTTTGTCTTGTGAATGAACAGCATACAACAAGATTAATTATTAGGTCTAGACCCAAACAAACAATAGGCAAACAATGTAGTGACAAGGCAGTTTAATTTGAGCTGAATGTCTCTTCTTATACTAGTCTTGGCTATATCCATATTTCTAGAAGTCAGTCAATTGATGTTGGCTTGATAGTCACTATATGGTCATATCTAAGCAATTGCATGTTTTATCGATCAGAAATAGTCTTTGTGAGTTGATGATCACGAAATCTCATCAAAAAATGGGTAGTTTTTGAGGTCTGGATGTATAGAATTGTGCTAAGACTTGTCCAAAGCATGCACTGGCTCCCAGTATGGCATGGCATATGGTAGAAGAAGGGACCTAACTGCTCTTATTTATGTTCATTTGTCTATTTTCACTATTAGGAATAGCCTTTTTGAGTTAATAATCAAGAAATCTCATCCAGAATGTGTAGTAATTGAGGTTTCCATGTGTAGAATTTCATTTCAAATCAGTGTGAGCACACTTCATCTATACCAATACTATAGGCAATAGGCATGGTATATGCTAGGAGGAACTTTAAATTATACTCATCATTTGGATTGATTGTCTATTTTCACTATAAAGAATAGCCTTTATGAGTTGATAATGAAGAAATGTTTTCCAGAATGATAAGAAGTTCTTGAGGATTCAATCACCATGCAACAAGTGTAGAATTGTGTTTAAATAGTCTATGGTATGGTAGAAGAAGTGACCCAATGGCTCATATTTCTTTTAAATTGTCTTTTTATTTCACAATTTGGAAAGAAGTCTTTGTGGGGTGATGACTATAAAGAAATGTTAACACTAAATGGATGGATTTTAGGATTTGATGTAGGCTGGCTACAGAATAATATTGTGATATAGATTGTCTATAAAGTATTTATCCTCTGACTGTGAGCATACATGATGTATGACAGAATTAAGAAAGTACTTCATTGCTCATAATTCTTTCTAATTTTACACTTCACTAATATTAGAAAAGCATTCTTAAGTTGGTAAGTAAGAAAGCTGGTCTAGAATGGGTGATTTTTGAGGACTTCACATAAAGAATTTTGTTAAAATTATCTCAAACATGTATTGGCTGCCTGAATATGTTAGACGAAGAGACTTAATTGCTCACATTATTTCTCCTATTTCTCCAGTCTTTTTTGACCACTAGAAATAGCTTCTTTGGTATCTGATAATCAAGAGATCTTATCCACAATGGCTGTTTTTAACGGGATTTATAAATAGAAGTTTGTTTTGAATTGTCTAAAGCAGGACATTTGCTGCCTGGCATGCATGACACTGTCTGTATAAGCCTATAGACATCATGAATGGTATATATTTTATGGTAGAATAAGGGACTTGATTGCTCATATTCCTACCCATTCCAGTTGTCTATACTACTTTTACTATTAGAAATAGCCTAGCCTTTTTGAGTTGATGAGGAAGAAACATTAACAAAATAGGGAATATTTGAGGGATTGATACGTTGAACCTTGTTAAAATTGCATAAGTGATGAAGTAGGACATGTAGAAGATGGGCATTCATAGGCTAATTCTATTCCCTATCAGAAGTGACTTAGCTATGTGAAGTTGTTGCAGAATCGTGGAAAAATTCAGTGATAGCCATTCCCGAAGACAATACAAGCACAATTTGAAAGAGACCCTAGATAAACACACTAGACATGCACACAACTATTCATAATTATCTAAATTTCTCTTTTGTAAGATAATGGTGGTCCTGAGAAGGACCTTGTGGTTGTTGTTTGAAGTTGTCGCCGCTTATGCTTTGCTGGCCTTGCTCTTCTTGGGGAGAAGTACAGCCTGGATGTTGGGGAGGACACCTCCTTGGGCGATGGTGACACCTCCGAGAAGTTTGTTCAATTCCTCGTCGTTGCGGACAGCCAACTGAAGATGACGGGGGATGATTCTGCTTTTCTTGTTGTCACGGGCAGCGTTACCGGCCAACTCCAAGATCTCAGCAGCTAAGTACTCGAGAACGGCAGCCAAGTAGACTGGGGCACCAGCTCCCACACGCTTGGCGTAGTTTCCTTTGCGAAGAAGACGATGGATTCTTCCAACTGGGAACTGAAGTCCAGCCCTGGTGGATCGGCTCTTTGCCTTTCCCTTTGCTTTTCCTCCTTTACCGCGTCCAGACATGATCGATTGTGTGATTGCTTCGAAAGTTCAAAGTAAAATGATCGAAAAAATCCAAATTCCCTTTTATACTCCTAGAGTGGATTCAGACTGCAGAAAAACTGGCCACTTCGCGAAGCTGGTATCTCGCTATTGGTTGAATTTTAGAGCGCTTAAAAATCGGCCAATCAGCGACGACTAGTATCGTTGAAAGTCGAGTTTTTCTGCAGCCAGAATCCACTAATTTGCATACGGTTTTCATATAAATACATTTCGCTCCGACCTGGCCATTTATTACTCGAGAAATCTCAGTACTTCAAAATGGCACCCAAAGCAGCAAGCAAAGGAAGCAAGAAGGCGGTCAAGTCTAAAAGACCAGCCGGAGGAGACAAGAAACGCCGAAGGAAGAGGAGAGAATCCTACAGCATCTACGTGTACAAAGTCATGAAGCAAGTGCACCCCGACACTGGAATTTCCAGCAAGGCCATGAGCATCATGAACAGCTTCGTCAACGACATCTTCGAGCGTATCGCCGGGGAAGCATCTCGTCTCGCCCACTACAACAAGCGATCCACCATCACCAGCAGAGAGGTACAGACCGCCGTACGTCTCCTTTTGCCCGGTGAGTTGGCTAAGCACGCCGTCAGCGAGGGCACCAAAGCCGTCACCAAGTACACCAGCTCCAAATAAACTGTCTCAGTTTATACCTAAAACACAAGGTCCTTCTCAGGACCACCTTTTACTTACAAAAGAGATATTAGCATTTATGAATTATTATTATTTATCTATAGGCTAAGAGGCCGAAGTAGGCCTATCATATTATTATTATTTTGTCACGTCCGTTCTGGAATAGCGTTATGAAGGCTTATGTGTGCTGGGACCAACACAAAAAGATGTTAGTCCCAGGTGTGTGTGTGTGTGAATGAGGAAAATATGTAGGCCTATGTTTGGCATGCCCCGACATCAGTTTTCACTGATAGGTCTCAATATAGCCCAGGACTAGTATGCTTACAATATATTGCTCGCGACAGTGTCTATGTTTATTTCATTGATATTTCACTTTAGTTTAAAAGCCCCTGTAGCCTACCCCGACTCAGAAATTCACAAACTAATATTCCGACTTATACTGTCGTGTGAATGATTCTTTTAGCCCGGTTCACCCATTTTTCTTGGGTAGGCCTATCGTCGGAAAGCTATCGTTGCTAGCTGGATGGGGGTGCCATCAATTTAGAAATCCGTTAAGAAACAACGGAGCTAGAGACGGAAAACCAGTGACATTTCTAAAAAGTCAGTTTAGAGTCGAAAAGGTGGATTGGCGCTGCAGGAAAACCGACCAATCAGAATGCTAGATTTCTCAGTATTTCTTAAGTGAATCTTCAGATTCTCAGAAACGACTTCACGCTCGAATTTCACCTATCTATCGCTAACGGATCGCTTTGACATTGATACCATCGGGAAGCTGGTATCGCCAGCTTCACGGTGACATTATTCTCTCAGAAATCGACCGAGAAACGGCGGAGAAAATGACCGATAAGTGCCATTTCTAAAACGTCGAGTTTGGAGACCTAAAAGTGGATTGGCGCTGCAGGAAAGTCGACCAATCAGAACGCAGCATTTCTTATGTGAAACTTGAAATTCGAGAAATCGTCTTTACCCTCAATTTTAGCCATTTTTTCGCAATCTGACCACTACCAAAGTGGTACCATCAGAAAGCTATCGTTACTAGCTAAAGGGTGGTCTTATTTATTTAGAAATCCACCGACAGACGGTTGAGTTATGGACCGATACGTGCCATTTCTTAAACAGCCAGTTTAGATCAGAAAAGTGGATTCAGACTGCAACAACTTTTCGACTCGGCTATGCAAATTAGCTCGTTCGCGTATCTAGGTCACTAGGTCACAAATTTAGGTTAGTAGGTTTGTTCTGTCAAGGCCGCGCGTGTTTCGGTATATAATCAAATCTCGGTCTAATCGACTTCATTATTCGACTGAAAAGCTCGTAGTAAACACAGAATCATGTCTGGCCGTGGCAAAGGAGGAAAAGGATTGGGAAAGGGAGGCGCTAAGCGTCACAGGAAAGTGTTGAGGGATAACATCCAGGGAATCACCAAGCCCGCTATCCGCCGTCTCGCACGTCGTGGTGGTGTAAAGAGAATCTCCGGATTGATCTACGAAGAGACCAGAGGTGTACTCAAGGTTTTCTTGGAGAACGTCATCCGTGATGCCGTCACATACACTGAGCACGCCAAGAGAAAGACCGTCACCGCCATGGACGTCGTCTACGCTCTGAAGAGACAAGGCCGTACTCTGTACGGATTCGGAGGTTAAACAACCCATCGACAACAACAAACACAAGGTCCTTCTCAGGACCACCTTTTCTTACAAGGGAGAAATTTTTAAGTTTATGAATAGAGCTCTAACATTAAAATTAGATCTACGACTTGTTTGTGTGTGTGTGTGTGTATTGTAACTTACTATGTATGGATGTGAATGAATGATATTTGAAATGGTAGATCGTAGAGCTACTTTGACTGCCTGCCTGCAAATGCATAGCCCAGTTATAATGCCCAGGTCAAAATGTATTATAATAGGGTTTATGTGTTAGATGTTCATAGTCTGATAGCCTCTATATTGTCTTCCCCGTAGAATCAGGTGAACAGTCCCGTCAAATGCTGGATATCTGGCCGATGAATGCGTGTTGAAAGACTAATAACGTTCAGTTGAAAATTACCCCCTACATGCATTTTCTCGAAAACACACGGTCGCTTTGAACGCCGTTTTTCACCTAAAGTTCGACGTCTGATCTCCGTAAATCATATCTTATTAGATAGAACTTTCAATTATCTTCAAGATGAGTACCGACATGGCGACGTTAGTCTTTAGGAAATGAGGAAAATTAGCAATTTTCTAAGAGTGGTAGGGCAAAAAATCATTTTCGTTTCAACATTTTGTTTTGCGACACTTTGGCCTAAAAAGTGGATTCAGGCTGCAGAGAAATCACAAATGTTAGTCGCTTGTGATTGGCCCAAAAAAGCGCCTTCTCCTAATGAACCAATCGCGCAATAGCCCGCCCAGAAAGTAACCAATCAGCGAAGACCAGTATAGTCGGACCCTAGCCCATATACCGGTGGCAATTTTTACATCGGAATTAACCGTTTCTCAGTCAATCTAAGAAGCTCGTATCAAAATGGCTCGTACAAAGCAGACAGCACGTAAATCTACTGGTGGAAAGGCACCAAGGAAGCAGTTGGCTACCAAGGCCGCCCGTAAGAGCGCCCCAGCCACCGGAGGAGTCAAGAAACCTCACAGGTACAGGCCAGGAACAGTCGCTCTCCGTGAGATCCGTCGTTACCAGAAGTCCACCGAACTTCTCATCAGGAAACTGCCATTCCAGCGTTTAGTCCGTGAGATCGCCCAGGACTTCAAGACCGACCTGAGATTCCAGAGCTCCGCCGTCATGGCCCTACAAGAGGCTTCAGAGGCTTACTTGGTTGGCCTTTTCGAGGACACCAACTTGTGCGCCATCCACGCCAAGCGTGTGACCATCATGCCCAAGGACATCCAACTGGCCCGTCGTATCCGTGGAGAACGTGCCTAAGAAGCCGACTTCTCTCAACACACACAAGGTCCTTCTCAGGACCACCTTTTACTTTCAAAAGAGACATAGATGTTTATGAATTAATTGTAGCCTAAGCTTGCCGTTGTGTGATTGTGTACCGTGTGTGTGTTTGTGGTTTGAAAATTATAAACTTAATTCACAGGCTATAACGAGAGTTATAGAAAGCAACCTAAATATCCGTCTAGCATTCTTATCTGCCCTAGTTGTCAAGATGTTTCAAAGATCAAGGCTAGGTTAGAGGAACAGTGGTTGTGCTAGGCTGCCCGATTGTGTTATGATAGACAGTTGTTCTTGCATGTGGTAGGGTATGCACATTCGTGATGCTTTAATCAATAGTTATGATACGCGATGCACTGCCACTGATGTACGTGCCAGCGATTCCATGACACACCATGGTGCAATGTGGGGGGGGGGAGAGATGGTTGGTTCGATGTTACAATAACTATCATGTTGATGTTTTGGCTGCCTTAAAGTACATTTTCGATTTACCTGACATCTTTCTTTAAAGAGTGAAGCTCACTATTATTACAGGGAATCAACCAGGCTGTTGGATGCAGATGGATGGCTTGGGGAAGTTTTGTCAGGAGTTTGATTGTTTTTACCTGTTTGTCTTGTGAATGAACAGCATACAACAAGATTAATTATTAGGTCTAGACCCAAACAAACAATAGGCAAACAATGTAGTGACAAGGCAGTTTAATTTGAGCTGAATGTCTCTTCTTATACTAGTCTTGGCTATATCCATATTTCTAGAAGTCAGTCAATTGATGTTGGCTTGATAGTCACTATATGGTCATATCTAAGCAATTGCATGTTTTATCGATCAGAAATAGTCTTTGTGAGTTGATGATCACGAAATCTCATCAAAAAATGGGTAGTTTTTGAGGTCTGGATGTATAGAATTGTGCTAAGACTTGTCCAAAGCATGCACTGGCTCCCAGTATGGCATGGCATATGGTAGAAGAAGGGACCTAACTGCTCTTATTTATGTTCATTTGTCTATTTTCACTATTAGGAATAGCCTTTTTGAGTTAATAATCAAGAAATCTCATCCAGAATGTGTAGTAATTGAGGTTTCCATGTGTAGAATTTCATTTCAAATCAGTGTGAGCACACTTCATCTATACCAATACTATAGGCAATAGGCATGGTATATGCTAGGAGGAACTTTAAATTATACTCATCATTTGGATTGATTGTCTATTTTCACTATAAAGAATAGCCTTTATGAGTTGATAATGAAGAAATGTTTTCCAGAATGATAAGAAGTTCTTGAGGATTCAATCACCATGCAACAAGTGTAGAATTGTGTTTAAATAGTCTATGGTATGGTAGAAGAAGTGACCCAATGGCTCATATTTCTTTTAAATTGTCTTTTTATTTCACAATTTGGAAAGAAGTCTTTGTGGGGTGATGACTATAAAGAAATGTTAACACTAAATGGATGGATTTTAGGATTTGATGTAGGCTGGCTACAGAATAATATTGTGATATAGATTGTCTATAAAGTATTTATCCTCTGACTGTGAGCATACATGATGTATGACAGAATTAAGAAAGTACTTCATTGCTCATAATTCTTTCTAATTTTACACTTCACTAATATTAGAAAAGCATTCTTAAGTTGGTAAGTAAGAAAGCTGGTCTAGAATGGGTGATTTTTGAGGACTTCACATAAAGAATTTTGTTAAAATTATCTCAAACATGTATTGGCTGCCTGAATATGTTAGACGAAGAGACTTAATTGCTCACATTATTTCTCCTATTTCTCCAGTCTTTTTTGACCACTAGAAATAGCTTCTTTGGTATCTGATAATCAAGAGATCTTATCCACAATGGCTGTTTTTAACGGGATTTATAAATAGAAGTTTGTTTTGAATTGTCTAAAGCAGGACATTTGCTGCCTGGCATGCATGACACTGTCTGTATAAGCCTATAGACATCATGAATGGTATATATTTTATGGTAGAATAAGGGACTTGATTGCTCATATTCCTACCCATTCCAGTTGTCTATACTACTTTTACTATTAGAAATAGCCTAGCCTTTTTGAGTTGATGAGGAAGAAACATTAACAAAATAGGGAATATTTGAGGGATTGATACGTTGAACCTTGTTAAAATTGCATAAGTGATGAAGTAGGACATGTAGAAGATGGGCATTCATAGGCTAATTCTATTCCCTATCAGAAGTGACTTAGCTATGTGAAGTTGTTGCAGAATCGTGGAAAAATTCAGTGATAGCCATTCCCGAAGACAATACAAGCACAATTTGAAAGAGACCCTAGATAAACACACTAGACATGCACACAACTATTCATAATTATCTAAATTTCTCTTTTGTAAGATAATGGTGGTCCTGAGAAGGACCTTGTGGTTGTTGTTTGAAGTTGTCGCCGCTTATGCTTTGCTGGCCTTGCTCTTCTTGGGGAGAAGTACAGCCTGGATGTTGGGGAGGACACCTCCTTGGGCGATGGTGACACCTCCGAGAAGTTTGTTCAATTCCTCGTCGTTGCGGACAGCCAACTGAAGATGACGGGGGATGATTCTGCTTTTCTTGTTGTCACGGGCAGCGTTACCGGCCAACTCCAAGATCTCAGCAGCTAAGTACTCGAGAACGGCAGCCAAGTAGACTGGGGCACCAGCTCCCACACGCTTGGCGTAGTTTCCTTTGCGAAGAAGACGATGGATTCTTCCAACTGGGAACTGAAGTCCAGCCCTGGTGGATCGGCTCTTTGCCTTTCCCTTTGCTTTTCCTCCTTTACCGCGTCCAGACATGATCGATTGTGTGATTGCTTCGAAAGTTCAAAGTAAAATGATCGAAAAAATCCAAATTCCCTTTTATACTCCTAGAGTGGATTCAGACTGCAGAAAAACTGGCCACTTCGCGAAGCTGGTATCTCGCTATTGGTTGAATTTTAGAGCGCTTAAAAATCGGCCAATCAGCGACGACTAGTATCGTTGAAAGTCGAGTTTTTCTGCAGCCAGAATCCACTAATTTGCATACGGTTTTCATATAAATACATTTCGCTCCGACCTGGCCATTTATTACTCGAGAAATCTCAGTACTTCAAAATGGCACCCAAAGCAGCAAGCAAAGGAAGCAAGAAGGCGGTCAAGTCTAAAAGACCAGCCGGAGGAGACAAGAAACGCCGAAGGAAGAGGAGAGAATCCTACAGCATCTACGTGTACAAAGTCATGAAGCAAGTGCACCCCGACACTGGAATTTCCAGCAAGGCCATGAGCATCATGAACAGCTTCGTCAACGACATCTTCGAGCGTATCGCCGGGGAAGCATCTCGTCTCGCCCACTACAACAAGCGATCCACCATCACCAGCAGAGAGGTACAGACCGCCGTACGTCTCCTTTTGCCCGGTGAGTTGGCTAAGCACGCCGTCAGCGAGGGCACCAAAGCCGTCACCAAGTACACCAGCTCCAAATAAACTGTCTCAGTTTATACCTAAAACACAAGGTCCTTCTCAGGACCACCTTTTACTTACAAAAGAGATATTAGCATTTATGAATTATTATTATTTATCTATAGGCTAAGAGGCCGAAGTAGGCCTATCATATTATTATTATTTTGTCACGTCCGTTCTGGAATAGCGTTATGAAGGCTTATGTGTGCTGGGACCAACACAAAAAGATGTTAGTCCCAGGTGTGTGTGTGTGTGAATGAGGAAAATATGTAGGCCTATGTTTGGCATGCCCCGACATCAGTTTTCACTGATAGGTCTCAATATAGCCCAGGACTAGTATGCTTACAATATATTGCTCGCGACAGTGTCTATGTTTATTTCATTGATATTTCACTTTAGTTTAAAAGCCCCTGTAGCCTACCCCGACTCAGAAATTCACAAACTAATATTCCGACTTATACTGTCGTGTGAATGATTCTTTTAGCCCGGTTCACCCATTTTTCTTGGGTAGGCCTATCGTCGGAAAGCTATCGTTGCTAGCTGGATGGGGGTGCCATCAATTTAGAAATCCGTTAAGAAACAACGGAGCTAGAGACGGAAAACCAGTGACATTTCTAAAAAGTCAGTTTAGAGTCGAAAAGGTGGATTGGCGCTGCAGGAAAACCGACCAATCAGAATGCTAGATTTCTCAGTATTTCTTAAGTGAATCTTCAGATTCTCAGAAACGACTTCACGCTCGAATTTCACCTATCTATCGCTAACGGATCGCTTTGACATTGATACCATCGGGAAGCTGGTATCGCCAGCTTCACGGTGACATTATTCTCTCAGAAATCGACCGAGAAACGGCGGAGAAAATGACCGATAAGTGCCATTTCTAAAACGTCGAGTTTGGAGACCTAAAAGTGGATTGGCGCTGCAGGAAAGTCGACCAATCAGAACGCAGCATTTCTTATGTGAAACTTGAAATTCGAGAAATCGTCTTTACCCTCAATTTTAGCCATTTTTTCGCAATCTGACCACTACCAAAGTGGTACCATCAGAAAGCTATCGTTACTAGCTAAAGGGTGGTCTTATTTATTTAGAAATCCACCGACAGACGGTTGAGTTATGGACCGATACGTGCCATTTCTTAAACAGCCAGTTTAGATCAGAAAAGTGGATTCAGACTGCAACAACTTTTCGACTCGGCTATGCAAATTAGCTCGTTCGCGTATCTAGGTCACTAGGTCACAAATTTAGGTTAGTAGGTTTGTTCTGTCAAGGCCGCGCGTGTTTCGGTATATAATCAAATCTCGGTCTAATCGACTTCATTATTCGACTGAAAAGCTCGTAGTAAACACAGAATCATGTCTGGCCGTGGCAAAGGAGGAAAAGGATTGGGAAAGGGAGGCGCTAAGCGTCACAGGAAAGTGTTGAGGGATAACATCCAGGGAATCACCAAGCCCGCTATCCGCCGTCTCGCACGTCGTGGTGGTGTAAAGAGAATCTCCGGATTGATCTACGAAGAGACCAGAGGTGTACTCAAGGTTTTCTTGGAGAACGTCATCCGTGATGCCGTCACATACACTGAGCACGCCAAGAGAAAGACCGTCACCGCCATGGACGTCGTCTACGCTCTGAAGAGACAAGGCCGTACTCTGTACGGATTCGGAGGTTAAACAACCCATCGACAACAACAAACACAAGGTCCTTCTCAGGACCACCTTTTCTTACAAGGGAGAAATTTTTAAGTTTATGAATAGAGCTCTAACATTAAAATTAGATCTACGACTTGTTTGTGTGTGTGTGTGTGTATTGTAACTTACTATGTATGGATGTGAATGAATGATATTTGAAATGGTAGATCGTAGAGCTACTTTGACTGCCTGCCTGCAAATGCATAGCCCAGTTATAATGCCCAGGTCAAAATGTATTATAATAGGGTTTATGTGTTAGATGTTCATAGTCTGATAGCCTCTATATTGTCTTCCCCGTAGAATCAGGTGAACAGTCCCGTCAAATGCTGGATATCTGGCCGATGAATGCGTGTTGAAAGACTAATAACGTTCAGTTGAAAATTACCCCCTACATGCATTTTCTCGAAAACACACGGTCGCTTTGAACGCCGTTTTTCACCTAAAGTTCGACGTCTGATCTCCGTAAATCATATCTTATTAGATAGAACTTTCAATTATCTTCAAGATGAGTACCGACATGGCGACGTTAGTCTTTAGGAAATGAGGAAAATTAGCAATTTTCTAAGAGTGGTAGGGCAAAAAATCATTTTCGTTTCAACATTTTGTTTTGCGACACTTTGGCCTAAAAAGTGGATTCAGGCTGCAGAGAAATCACAAATGTTAGTCGCTTGTGATTGGCCCAAAAAAGCGCCTTCTCCTAATGAACCAATCGCGCAATAGCCCGCCCAGAAAGTAACCAATCAGCGAAGACCAGTATAGTCGGACCCTAGCCCATATACCGGTGGCAATTTTTACATCGGAATTAACCGTTTCTCAGTCAATCTAAGAAGCTCGTATCAAAATGGCTCGTACAAAGCAGACAGCACGTAAATCTACTGGTGGAAAGGCACCAAGGAAGCAGTTGGCTACCAAGGCCGCCCGTAAGAGCGCCCCAGCCACCGGAGGAGTCAAGAAACCTCACAGGTACAGGCCAGGAACAGTCGCTCTCCGTGAGATCCGTCGTTACCAGAAGTCCACCGAACTTCTCATCAGGAAACTGCCATTCCAGCGTTTAGTCCGTGAGATCGCCCAGGACTTCAAGACCGACCTGAGATTCCAGAGCTCCGCCGTCATGGCCCTACAAGAGGCTTCAGAGGCTTACTTGGTTGGCCTTTTCGAGGACACCAACTTGTGCGCCATCCACGCCAAGCGTGTGACCATCATGCCCAAGGACATCCAACTGGCCCGTCGTATCCGTGGAGAACGTGCCTAAGAAGCCGACTTCTCTCAACACACACAAGGTCCTTCTCAGGACCACCTTTTACTTTCAAAAGAGACATAGATGTTTATGAATTAATTGTAGCCTAAGCTTGCCGTTGTGTGATTGTGTACCGTGTGTGTGTTTGTGGTTTGAAAATTATAAACTTAATTCACAGGCTATAACGAGAGTTATAGAAAGCAACCTAAATATCCGTCTAGCATTCTTATCTGCCCTAGTTGTCAAGATGTTTCAAAGATCAAGGCTAGGTTAGAGGAACAGTGGTTGTGCTAGGCTGCCCGATTGTGTTATGATAGACAGTTGTTCTTGCATGTGGTAGGGTATGCACATTCGTGATGCTTTAATCAATAGTTATGATACGCGATGCACTGCCACTGATGTACGTGCCAGCGATTCCATGACACACCATGGTGCAATGTGGGGGGGGGGAGAGATGGTTGGTTCGATGTTACAATAACTATCATGTTGATGTTTTGGCTGCCTTAAAGTACATTTTCGATTTACCTGACATCTTTCTTTAAAGAGTGAAGCTCACTATTATTACAGGGAATCAACCAGGCTGTTGGATGCAGATGGATGGCTTGGGGAAGTTTTGTCAGGAGTTTGATTGTTTTTACCTGTTTGTCTTGTGAATGAACAGCATACAACAAGATTAATTATTAGGTCTAGACCCAAACAAACAATAGGCAAACAATGTAGTGACAAGGCAGTTTAATTTGAGCTGAATGTCTCTTCTTATACTAGTCTTGGCTATATCCATATTTCTAGAAGTCAGTCAATTGATGTTGGCTTGATAGTCACTATATGGTCATATCTAAGCAATTGCATGTTTTATCGATCAGAAATAGTCTTTGTGAGTTGATGATCACGAAATCTCATCAAAAAATGGGTAGTTTTTGAGGTCTGGATGTATAGAATTGTGCTAAGACTTGTCCAAAGCATGCACTGGCTCCCAGTATGGCATGGCATATGGTAGAAGAAGGGACCTAACTGCTCTTATTTATGTTCATTTGTCTATTTTCACTATTAGGAATAGCCTTTTTGAGTTAATAATCAAGAAATCTCATCCAGAATGTGTAGTAATTGAGGTTTCCATGTGTAGAATTTCATTTCAAATCAGTGTGAGCACACTTCATCTATACCAATACTATAGGCAATAGGCATGGTATATGCTAGGAGGAACTTTAAATTATACTCATCATTTGGATTGATTGTCTATTTTCACTATAAAGAATAGCCTTTATGAGTTGATAATGAAGAAATGTTTTCCAGAATGATAAGAAGTTCTTGAGGATTCAATCACCATGCAACAAGTGTAGAATTGTGTTTAAATAGTCTATGGTATGGTAGAAGAAGTGACCCAATGGCTCATATTTCTTTTAAATTGTCTTTTTATTTCACAATTTGGAAAGAAGTCTTTGTGGGGTGATGACTATAAAGAAATGTTAACACTAAATGGATGGATTTTAGGATTTGATGTAGGCTGGCTACAGAATAATATTGTGATATAGATTGTCTATAAAGTATTTATCCTCTGACTGTGAGCATACATGATGTATGACAGAATTAAGAAAGTACTTCATTGCTCATAATTCTTTCTAATTTTACACTTCACTAATATTAGAAAAGCATTCTTAAGTTGGTAAGTAAGAAAGCTGGTCTAGAATGGGTGATTTTTGAGGACTTCACATAAAGAATTTTGTTAAAATTATCTCAAACATGTATTGGCTGCCTGAATATGTTAGACGAAGAGACTTAATTGCTCACATTATTTCTCCTATTTCTCCAGTCTTTTTTGACCACTAGAAATAGCTTCTTTGGTATCTGATAATCAAGAGATCTTATCCACAATGGCTGTTTTTAACGGGATTTATAAATAGAAGTTTGTTTTGAATTGTCTAAAGCAGGACATTTGCTGCCTGGCATGCATGACACTGTCTGTATAAGCCTATAGACATCATGAATGGTATATATTTTATGGTAGAATAAGGGACTTGATTGCTCATATTCCTACCCATTCCAGTTGTCTATACTACTTTTACTATTAGAAATAGCCTAGCCTTTTTGAGTTGATGAGGAAGAAACATTAACAAAATAGGGAATATTTGAGGGATTGATACGTTGAACCTTGTTAAAATTGCATAAGTGATGAAGTAGGACATGTAGAAGATGGGCATTCATAGGCTAATTCTATTCCCTATCAGAAGTGACTTAGCTATGTGAAGTTGTTGCAGAATCGTGGAAAAATTCAGTGATAGCCATTCCCGAAGACAATACAAGCACAATTTGAAAGAGACCCTAGATAAACACACTAGACATGCACACAACTATTCATAATTATCTAAATTTCTCTTTTGTAAGATAATGGTGGTCCTGAGAAGGACCTTGTGGTTGTTGTTTGAAGTTGTCGCCGCTTATGCTTTGCTGGCCTTGCTCTTCTTGGGGAGAAGTACAGCCTGGATGTTGGGGAGGACACCTCCTTGGGCGATGGTGACACCTCCGAGAAGTTTGTTCAATTCCTCGTCGTTGCGGACAGCCAACTGAAGATGACGGGGGATGATTCTGCTTTTCTTGTTGTCACGGGCAGCGTTACCGGCCAACTCCAAGATCTCAGCAGCTAAGTACTCGAGAACGGCAGCCAAGTAGACTGGGGCACCAGCTCCCACACGCTTGGCGTAGTTTCCTTTGCGAAGAAGACGATGGATTCTTCCAACTGGGAACTGAAGTCCAGCCCTGGTGGATCGGCTCTTTGCCTTTCCCTTTGCTTTTCCTCCTTTACCGCGTCCAGACATGATCGATTGTGTGATTGCTTCGAAAGTTCAAAGTAAAATGATCGAAAAAATCCAAATTCCCTTTTATACTCCTAGAGTGGATTCAGACTGCAGAAAAACTGGCCACTTCGCGAAGCTGGTATCTCGCTATTGGTTGAATTTTAGAGCGCTTAAAAATCGGCCAATCAGCGACGACTAGTATCGTTGAAAGTCGAGTTTTTCTGCAGCCAGAATCCACTAATTTGCATACGGTTTTCATATAAATACATTTCGCTCCGACCTGGCCATTTATTACTCGAGAAATCTCAGTACTTCAAAATGGCACCCAAAGCAGCAAGCAAAGGAAGCAAGAAGGCGGTCAAGTCTAAAAGACCAGCCGGAGGAGACAAGAAACGCCGAAGGAAGAGGAGAGAATCCTACAGCATCTACGTGTACAAAGTCATGAAGCAAGTGCACCCCGACACTGGAATTTCCAGCAAGGCCATGAGCATCATGAACAGCTTCGTCAACGACATCTTCGAGCGTATCGCCGGGGAAGCATCTCGTCTCGCCCACTACAACAAGCGATCCACCATCACCAGCAGAGAGGTACAGACCGCCGTACGTCTCCTTTTGCCCGGTGAGTTGGCTAAGCACGCCGTCAGCGAGGGCACCAAAGCCGTCACCAAGTACACCAGCTCCAAATAAACTGTCTCAGTTTATACCTAAAACACAAGGTCCTTCTCAGGACCACCTTTTACTTACAAAAGAGATATTAGCATTTATGAATTATTATTATTTATCTATAGGCTAAGAGGCCGAAGTAGGCCTATCATATTATTATTATTTTGTCACGTCCGTTCTGGAATAGCGTTATGAAGGCTTATGTGTGCTGGGACCAACACAAAAAGATGTTAGTCCCAGGTGTGTGTGTGTGTGAATGAGGAAAATATGTAGGCCTATGTTTGGCATGCCCCGACATCAGTTTTCACTGATAGGTCTCAATATAGCCCAGGACTAGTATGCTTACAATATATTGCTCGCGACAGTGTCTATGTTTATTTCATTGATATTTCACTTTAGTTTAAAAGCCCCTGTAGCCTACCCCGACTCAGAAATTCACAAACTAATATTCCGACTTATACTGTCGTGTGAATGATTCTTTTAGCCCGGTTCACCCATTTTTCTTGGGTAGGCCTATCGTCGGAAAGCTATCGTTGCTAGCTGGATGGGGGTGCCATCAATTTAGAAATCCGTTAAGAAACAACGGAGCTAGAGACGGAAAACCAGTGACATTTCTAAAAAGTCAGTTTAGAGTCGAAAAGGTGGATTGGCGCTGCAGGAAAACCGACCAATCAGAATGCTAGATTTCTCAGTATTTCTTAAGTGAATCTTCAGATTCTCAGAAACGACTTCACGCTCGAATTTCACCTATCTATCGCTAACGGATCGCTTTGACATTGATACCATCGGGAAGCTGGTATCGCCAGCTTCACGGTGACATTATTCTCTCAGAAATCGACCGAGAAACGGCGGAGAAAATGACCGATAAGTGCCATTTCTAAAACGTCGAGTTTGGAGACCTAAAAGTGGATTGGCGCTGCAGGAAAGTCGACCAATCAGAACGCAGCATTTCTTATGTGAAACTTGAAATTCGAGAAATCGTCTTTACCCTCAATTTTAGCCATTTTTTCGCAATCTGACCACTACCAAAGTGGTACCATCAGAAAGCTATCGTTACTAGCTAAAGGGTGGTCTTATTTATTTAGAAATCCACCGACAGACGGTTGAGTTATGGACCGATACGTGCCATTTCTTAAACAGCCAGTTTAGATCAGAAAAGTGGATTCAGACTGCAACAACTTTTCGACTCGGCTATGCAAATTAGCTCGTTCGCGTATCTAGGTCACTAGGTCACAAATTTAGGTTAGTAGGTTTGTTCTGTCAAGGCCGCGCGTGTTTCGGTATATAATCAAATCTCGGTCTAATCGACTTCATTATTCGACTGAAAAGCTCGTAGTAAACACAGAATCATGTCTGGCCGTGGCAAAGGAGGAAAAGGATTGGGAAAGGGAGGCGCTAAGCGTCACAGGAAAGTGTTGAGGGATAACATCCAGGGAATCACCAAGCCCGCTATCCGCCGTCTCGCACGTCGTGGTGGTGTAAAGAGAATCTCCGGATTGATCTACGAAGAGACCAGAGGTGTACTCAAGGTTTTCTTGGAGAACGTCATCCGTGATGCCGTCACATACACTGAGCACGCCAAGAGAAAGACCGTCACCGCCATGGACGTCGTCTACGCTCTGAAGAGACAAGGCCGTACTCTGTACGGATTCGGAGGTTAAACAACCCATCGACAACAACAAACACAAGGTCCTTCTCAGGACCACCTTTTCTTACAAGGGAGAAATTTTTAAGTTTATGAATAGAGCTCTAACATTAAAATTAGATCTACGACTTGTTTGTGTGTGTGTGTGTGTATTGTAACTTACTATGTATGGATGTGAATGAATGATATTTGAAATGGTAGATCGTAGAGCTACTTTGACTGCCTGCCTGCAAATGCATAGCCCAGTTATAATGCCCAGGTCAAAATGTATTATAATAGGGTTTATGTGTTAGATGTTCATAGTCTGATAGCCTCTATATTGTCTTCCCCGTAGAATCAGGTGAACAGTCCCGTCAAATGCTGGATATCTGGCCGATGAATGCGTGTTGAAAGACTAATAACGTTCAGTTGAAAATTACCCCCTACATGCATTTTCTCGAAAACACACGGTCGCTTTGAACGCCGTTTTTCACCTAAAGTTCGACGTCTGATCTCCGTAAATCATATCTTATTAGATAGAACTTTCAATTATCTTCAAGATGAGTACCGACATGGCGACGTTAGTCTTTAGGAAATGAGGAAAATTAGCAATTTTCTAAGAGTGGTAGGGCAAAAAATCATTTTCGTTTCAACATTTTGTTTTGCGACACTTTGGCCTAAAAAGTGGATTCAGGCTGCAGAGAAATCACAAATGTTAGTCGCTTGTGATTGGCCCAAAAAAGCGCCTTCTCCTAATGAACCAATCGCGCAATAGCCCGCCCAGAAAGTAACCAATCAGCGAAGACCAGTATAGTCGGACCCTAGCCCATATACCGGTGGCAATTTTTACATCGGAATTAACCGTTTCTCAGTCAATCTAAGAAGCTCGTATCAAAATGGCTCGTACAAAGCAGACAGCACGTAAATCTACTGGTGGAAAGGCACCAAGGAAGCAGTTGGCTACCAAGGCCGCCCGTAAGAGCGCCCCAGCCACCGGAGGAGTCAAGAAACCTCACAGGTACAGGCCAGGAACAGTCGCTCTCCGTGAGATCCGTCGTTACCAGAAGTCCACCGAACTTCTCATCAGGAAACTGCCATTCCAGCGTTTAGTCCGTGAGATCGCCCAGGACTTCAAGACCGACCTGAGATTCCAGAGCTCCGCCGTCATGGCCCTACAAGAGGCTTCAGAGGCTTACTTGGTTGGCCTTTTCGAGGACACCAACTTGTGCGCCATCCACGCCAAGCGTGTGACCATCATGCCCAAGGACATCCAACTGGCCCGTCGTATCCGTGGAGAACGTGCCTAAGAAGCCGACTTCTCTCAACACACACAAGGTCCTTCTCAGGACCACCTTTTACTTTCAAAAGAGACATAGATGTTTATGAATTAATTGTAGCCTAAGCTTGCCGTTGTGTGATTGTGTACCGTGTGTGTGTTTGTGGTTTGAAAATTATAAACTTAATTCACAGGCTATAACGAGAGTTATAGAAAGCAACCTAAATATCCGTCTAGCATTCTTATCTGCCCTAGTTGTCAAGATGTTTCAAAGATCAAGGCTAGGTTAGAGGAACAGTGGTTGTGCTAGGCTGCCCGATTGTGTTATGATAGACAGTTGTTCTTGCATGTGGTAGGGTATGCACATTCGTGATGCTTTAATCAATAGTTATGATACGCGATGCACTGCCACTGATGTACGTGCCAGCGATTCCATGACACACCATGGTGCAATGTGGGGGGGGGGAGAGATGGTTGGTTCGATGTTACAATAACTATCATGTTGATGTTTTGGCTGCCTTAAAGTACATTTTCGATTTACCTGACATCTTTCTTTAAAGAGTGAAGCTCACTATTATTACAGGGAATCAACCAGGCTGTTGGATGCAGATGGATGGCTTGGGGAAGTTTTGTCAGGAGTTTGATTGTTTTTACCTGTTTGTCTTGTGAATGAACAGCATACAACAAGATTAATTATTAGGTCTAGACCCAAACAAACAATAGGCAAACAATGTAGTGACAAGGCAGTTTAATTTGAGCTGAATGTCTCTTCTTATACTAGTCTTGGCTATATCCATATTTCTAGAAGTCAGTCAATTGATGTTGGCTTGATAGTCACTATATGGTCATATCTAAGCAATTGCATGTTTTATCGATCAGAAATAGTCTTTGTGAGTTGATGATCACGAAATCTCATCAAAAAATGGGTAGTTTTTGAGGTCTGGATGTATAGAATTGTGCTAAGACTTGTCCAAAGCATGCACTGGCTCCCAGTATGGCATGGCATATGGTAGAAGAAGGGACCTAACTGCTCTTATTTATGTTCATTTGTCTATTTTCACTATTAGGAATAGCCTTTTTGAGTTAATAATCAAGAAATCTCATCCAGAATGTGTAGTAATTGAGGTTTCCATGTGTAGAATTTCATTTCAAATCAGTGTGAGCACACTTCATCTATACCAATACTATAGGCAATAGGCATGGTATATGCTAGGAGGAACTTTAAATTATACTCATCATTTGGATTGATTGTCTATTTTCACTATAAAGAATAGCCTTTATGAGTTGATAATGAAGAAATGTTTTCCAGAATGATAAGAAGTTCTTGAGGATTCAATCACCATGCAACAAGTGTAGAATTGTGTTTAAATAGTCTATGGTATGGTAGAAGAAGTGACCCAATGGCTCATATTTCTTTTAAATTGTCTTTTTATTTCACAATTTGGAAAGAAGTCTTTGTGGGGTGATGACTATAAAGAAATGTTAACACTAAATGGATGGATTTTAGGATTTGATGTAGGCTGGCTACAGAATAATATTGTGATATAGATTGTCTATAAAGTATTTATCCTCTGACTGTGAGCATACATGATGTATGACAGAATTAAGAAAGTACTTCATTGCTCATAATTCTTTCTAATTTTACACTTCACTAATATTAGAAAAGCATTCTTAAGTTGGTAAGTAAGAAAGCTGGTCTAGAATGGGTGATTTTTGAGGACTTCACATAAAGAATTTTGTTAAAATTATCTCAAACATGTATTGGCTGCCTGAATATGTTAGACGAAGAGACTTAATTGCTCACATTATTTCTCCTATTTCTCCAGTCTTTTTTGACCACTAGAAATAGCTTCTTTGGTATCTGATAATCAAGAGATCTTATCCACAATGGCTGTTTTTAACGGGATTTATAAATAGAAGTTTGTTTTGAATTGTCTAAAGCAGGACATTTGCTGCCTGGCATGCATGACACTGTCTGTATAAGCCTATAGACATCATGAATGGTATATATTTTATGGTAGAATAAGGGACTTGATTGCTCATATTCCTACCCATTCCAGTTGTCTATACTACTTTTACTATTAGAAATAGCCTAGCCTTTTTGAGTTGATGAGGAAGAAACATTAACAAAATAGGGAATATTTGAGGGATTGATACGTTGAACCTTGTTAAAATTGCATAAGTGATGAAGTAGGACATGTAGAAGATGGGCATTCATAGGCTAATTCTATTCCCTATCAGAAGTGACTTAGCTATGTGAAGTTGTTGCAGAATCGTGGAAAAATTCAGTGATAGCCATTCCCGAAGACAATACAAGCACAATTTGAAAGAGACCCTAGATAAACACACTAGACATGCACACAACTATTCATAATTATCTAAATTTCTCTTTTGTAAGATAATGGTGGTCCTGAGAAGGACCTTGTGGTTGTTGTTTGAAGTTGTCGCCGCTTATGCTTTGCTGGCCTTGCTCTTCTTGGGGAGAAGTACAGCCTGGATGTTGGGGAGGACACCTCCTTGGGCGATGGTGACACCTCCGAGAAGTTTGTTCAATTCCTCGTCGTTGCGGACAGCCAACTGAAGATGACGGGGGATGATTCTGCTTTTCTTGTTGTCACGGGCAGCGTTACCGGCCAACTCCAAGATCTCAGCAGCTAAGTACTCGAGAACGGCAGCCAAGTAGACTGGGGCACCAGCTCCCACACGCTTGGCGTAGTTTCCTTTGCGAAGAAGACGATGGATTCTTCCAACTGGGAACTGAAGTCCAGCCCTGGTGGATCGGCTCTTTGCCTTTCCCTTTGCTTTTCCTCCTTTACCGCGTCCAGACATGATCGATTGTGTGATTGCTTCGAAAGTTCAAAGTAAAATGATCGAAAAAATCCAAATTCCCTTTTATACTCCTAGAGTGGATTCAGACTGCAGAAAAACTGGCCACTTCGCGAAGCTGGTATCTCGCTATTGGTTGAATTTTAGAGCGCTTAAAAATCGGCCAATCAGCGACGACTAGTATCGTTGAAAGTCGAGTTTTTCTGCAGCCAGAATCCACTAATTTGCATACGGTTTTCATATAAATACATTTCGCTCCGACCTGGCCATTTATTACTCGAGAAATCTCAGTACTTCAAAATGGCACCCAAAGCAGCAAGCAAAGGAAGCAAGAAGGCGGTCAAGTCTAAAAGACCAGCCGGAGGAGACAAGAAACGCCGAAGGAAGAGGAGAGAATCCTACAGCATCTACGTGTACAAAGTCATGAAGCAAGTGCACCCCGACACTGGAATTTCCAGCAAGGCCATGAGCATCATGAACAGCTTCGTCAACGACATCTTCGAGCGTATCGCCGGGGAAGCATCTCGTCTCGCCCACTACAACAAGCGATCCACCATCACCAGCAGAGAGGTACAGACCGCCGTACGTCTCCTTTTGCCCGGTGAGTTGGCTAAGCACGCCGTCAGCGAGGGCACCAAAGCCGTCACCAAGTACACCAGCTCCAAATAAACTGTCTCAGTTTATACCTAAAACACAAGGTCCTTCTCAGGACCACCTTTTACTTACAAAAGAGATATTAGCATTTATGAATTATTATTATTTATCTATAGGCTAAGAGGCCGAAGTAGGCCTATCATATTATTATTATTTTGTCACGTCCGTTCTGGAATAGCGTTATGAAGGCTTATGTGTGCTGGGACCAACACAAAAAGATGTTAGTCCCAGGTGTGTGTGTGTGTGAATGAGGAAAATATGTAGGCCTATGTTTGGCATGCCCCGACATCAGTTTTCACTGATAGGTCTCAATATAGCCCAGGACTAGTATGCTTACAATATATTGCTCGCGACAGTGTCTATGTTTATTTCATTGATATTTCACTTTAGTTTAAAAGCCCCTGTAGCCTACCCCGACTCAGAAATTCACAAACTAATATTCCGACTTATACTGTCGTGTGAATGATTCTTTTAGCCCGGTTCACCCATTTTTCTTGGGTAGGCCTATCGTCGGAAAGCTATCGTTGCTAGCTGGATGGGGGTGCCATCAATTTAGAAATCCGTTAAGAAACAACGGAGCTAGAGACGGAAAACCAGTGACATTTCTAAAAAGTCAGTTTAGAGTCGAAAAGGTGGATTGGCGCTGCAGGAAAACCGACCAATCAGAATGCTAGATTTCTCAGTATTTCTTAAGTGAATCTTCAGATTCTCAGAAACGACTTCACGCTCGAATTTCACCTATCTATCGCTAACGGATCGCTTTGACATTGATACCATCGGGAAGCTGGTATCGCCAGCTTCACGGTGACATTATTCTCTCAGAAATCGACCGAGAAACGGCGGAGAAAATGACCGATAAGTGCCATTTCTAAAACGTCGAGTTTGGAGACCTAAAAGTGGATTGGCGCTGCAAGAAAGTCGACCAATCAGAACGCAACATTTCTTATGGAATTCGAAACTTTTCATTGGTCAAATATTTGTATCCCTACCCCGAACTATATCCTAGGTTTGCTAAGAACGTAACTGCCCACTCTTGAAATGATTGCAGAAGGTAGAATGAGCGACACACTACTTATATTTGTGCCAAACTCTCTACATCGAAGTCTTAAGCTAGAGTTTACTTAGGACTATTTTTTGTCCTCGACGGCAGGCTCCCAACGCACGTCTTTAGAATGTCTCTCTCTATGGCAAAACTGCCCTAATTCACGTCACCATACTAGTCAATGGGCAAAAGGGCAAACGCCTGACTTTTTATCTCGAGTTATGGATTAATGTTGCCTCACTTGCCTATCTGAGGTTCTAAAGCTATGTCTAAGCTACATCTTGACACTAAACTCAATAGGGGCCAAAGGCATCTACTTTTTAATTGGTAAATTGTGACACTACCCCCTCTCTCTGCCGACACAAATTTAAATTCACAAAAATGAAGGCAAAATTAATACGCCACTTGACTCGAAATTTTCTTTCAGATAACCCAAATAAACGCATTTTCAGAAGAAATGGCATGTTGTCATTGCAAAAAGATGACAACTGTGCCTACATACTAGCTTACTGACTCGTTATGATCACAATTGTGTTGGGAATACATTTATTTTTGAATACTACTTTTTTCTATTCAGCGGAAGTGACGTATTAGGGCATTTTGGCCTATGGTGCTAGGTCAGCCAGGCTCTCTACGCATGTGAAAGCCCAACTGTTCTGGGCTACCCAAGTGTTCTGACCGTCTTGCCCAACTGTTCTGACAACCCAAGTGTTCCGAGTTCACATATTTTATAATATCTTGAAATTCACAAGAGAGGGTGCCAAAATTAAATGCTGCTCAAAAAAGGCTAGGATGAAGAAAGAGAGCCAGAAAATACTTAGTATTCCTGAAACTGAGACCCAGACTACATATATCGCTATCTTCTTTCCAAATATCCTATTGCTCATGAGTGTTACATGGTGCAAAAGTCGAACAACCGGGGGTTTGACACTCCTCAATGAGTGCCCTGTTAGTTTATATGAATAAATGGAAAGCCTTTTGTGCATGAGGCAGCCACATTATAAGTGATTTCATTAACTTAATTTCTACAGTCATCTCTGTAGAAACCCAAAATTGGATTAGAAGTTGAAAAATCACAATATCGAGTGTATTTGCTACCAAGAATAATTGGGTCAATTCAGAATACTTCGGCAGGAGTCGGAATACTTGGGTAGCCCGGAACACTTGGAGCTTCACATACGCACGTCTTTAAGGTACAGCTGGGAAATAACATTTTTGTAAAAAATTGCTATACCTGCACATGTTATTTTCTGGTACAAAATAAAGTATGAAGGCCTGTATCAATTCCCTTGCTTTTTCAGGAAAGTATCATTACATTGTCTTCTTTTAGAATATCTGGTAGGCATTTAATGGGAACTCCAGGAAATTCTGATATTTCACACTCTCTATTTTTCCAAATTTTCTTTCAAAGTTTCCGGACAACACGGGAGCTACCATTGACCCGTTTCTAGGTTTACTAAAAGTAGACAGTGTAATGATACTTTCCTGAAAAATGCAAGGAAATAGACACATTCCTTCATACTTAATTTTGTACCAGAAAATAACATATGCAGGTATATCAATTTTTTACCAAAATGTTACTTTCCAGCTGAACCTTAAGGTGCTATGGAAGTTAACAGGAAATGACAAAACAGGAAGTGACAATTTTTTTGGCATTTTTAGATATTTTTTGAATAAAGATAACAGAGTTCTGGTTTGACCTCCAGTCAATTTAACTATTTCCACATATCATTTACATGACCAGGATCACAATGTGCATGGTCAGAATGACCCTAAACATGATGAAATAACCTTTTTAGCCCTTTGAAAGTGTGACTGAAAAAAAGCTAAAGTAGGAGCGTAGGGATAGTCAATGAACAGAATCTTTTGAATTTTTCAGAAAATGTGCCCAATATAATGCTCTAACTAGTACAATCTTTGAAATTTTAGAAAATTGTCTTAAACAAAAATGGCGGTCATAAAAAGGAAAATAGATCGCTTTTCAAATCAGTTTTTTCATTTTTTTTTCTTTTTCTATGAATGATTTCAAATTTTCAAAGATTGTATCATTTAGAGCAATATATTGGGCACATTTTCTGAAAAATTCAAAAGATTCTGTTCAGTGACCTTTCCTACGCTCCTACTTTTAGCTTTTTTTCAGTCACCCTTCAAAGGGCTAAAAAGGTTATTTCATCATGTTTAGGGTCATTCTGACCATGCACTTTATGATCCTGGTCATGTAAATGATATGTGGAAATAGTTAAATTGACTGGAGGTCAAACCAGAACTCTGTTATCTTTATTCAAAAAATATCTAAAAATGCAAAAAAAATTGTCACTTCCTGTTTTGTCATTTCCTGTTAACTTCCATAGCACCTTAAGGCTCGGGGAGTAGCTCCCACCTCCTCTCTAATATTCTCTATTTTATTAATATAGGCTACTAGTTTAGAATACAACAGCGTTGGGTTACCTAAGGGGGGGGGGGGGCTGACTAAGCCTACTCCCCATGTTTTAGGGATCCTCTGTAAGACCTTGCAATCTTTGACCTTGACGAACCTGTCTCTGTGGAAAATGATTCCAACCCTCAAAATGCTATGTATTGAGTATCCAAAAATGTAAATCACAAGTACGCTATGTTATGGGAAGAATTAAAATTGGTGCCTCAGATCCCATATATGGATTGAATCACAAACAACCTCAACTGGACCAAAGTACCACACACATACAAAGAGTACACATAGTTTTGAAATCTAACAAGGTACTAGACTTCCTCTGGAGCAACCTCCACCAATGCCCAGAGAACATCAGAGATGTACATCATGTAGTCCTAGTAACATTTGACATAGAAATATCTACAAAGATGAGTGGAATAAAATGGGCTTTATTAAGTCTAAGAGTAATTAAACATGGAAACTTTCAATAGAAATTGACATGGAATTTGCTCAAAAAGGGTGTCTTTGGCGAGACACAAAGGTATTAAGTGGCTTATCGGAGTGAAATCCCAGGCCTTAGATTTAAGATTTGACCTTTGATTGACCTTTGGATTCAAGTTTAGGCTAGCTTCAATCAAAGAAGTTCTATGAGCACACCGGAATAGCCTGACTATGGTAAAGTCAGATACCGTTGTCACAAATGGCGGACATAACCGTCGCTTCAACTGTTTAATCACTTGGTCCTCATTTCATGGGATTTTATCGTCGCTAATTCTGTGCATGCATTAAGCTCTTGTGATAATGTATCATATACGGTGTCTGACTTTACCGTTGTCAGGGGTGATGAGGTCTCAAATGTAAAATTTTCAAGGTCAAAAGTCAGGGTCATCAAACTAGGTCACACAGTGTTATCTAAGTTTCTCAAAATTATAAGACTTAAGAAATTTGAAAAAAACAATTTCAAAATTGTTCAAGGTCAGATTTCATATATGACCTTAGATTTGACCTTTGGATGACCTTCAAATGACCTATGGAGACTCTTGTTATTTCATATAAGTCGTAGGTCATGGGAGTTTGAAATGTTCCACTTTCAGAGGTGCAACAATGACAAAGTGAATATTATGTAGTTTGTACTTAAATTTTATTGAGGAATGGTACAATGAAAAAGCATGAATTTAAAACATAATTTCTTAATACAGTATTTTATTGCTGTCTTATCTAGCTGAAAATTTTGATATATAAGATATAGCACCAATTGAATTTATGAAGATTAGTAGTCCTATCTTGAGCAAATATACATACACAGCATGTATGTAGCAATATTGTCCATCAGCCATCAGCTTGAACATCACAAATTGTAAAACTTTACTTTTAATATTGTAACTGCAAACTGTCAGCAGTAAGATGGTGTATGTCAACCTGGTATAAGCTGGCGATACAAGTCCATTATGTGAAAGTCTATTGCGTTGTAGGAGGCAATTACCTGTAGGGACATCCATTCACCCAGTGACCTCTGTGACCTGGAAGTACATTAAGACACTAGTAAAGTATATACCAGAAAAGTCATTCATCAGTCAGCTGGTAATACAACACAGGGTGGGCCAAAAAACATCCATATTTTAATTTTGTAATATCTTTGCTGATATATTCGGAATATCCATAGATTATATATCATTGGAAAGATAATTCAATTTCTAACAAGATGATGTATGGTTCATAAAATATGATATGAATGGCTATTGGTGACTTCATGATGGTTTCCGTATCATGAGGTGGTAACAAACCAAGATTTTTCTATATGTTTTGAGCTTATTGCATAATATCACATTGCTCAGGGGAGGCATCAAAAGTTCGATGTCGGATAGAAAACTAAATAAATCTAGTTAGAGGGGGGGGGGGGGTTCAAACCCATTTCAGTTTGCTTTCCGACAAATTTCAACATTTCAAATTTTTGGCAATTTTGACTCAGAATGCCTTGGAATGGTTTAAAAATAAAGATTTTACCTGATGCTTTCTCCGACAAGATCATTCACATGGATTCTATTTTATCAATAGTTGTTAAAAGCCACATTTTAAGGTAGGAATTAACAAAAACTAGATCATGTTTAGCAATAATTTTTCAAATTCTCAAACCGGAAGTCAGCGATCAACTTTTATGGTATTTAGTTTTTGGGGGGAGGGGGGGGTCAGAGTCAAAACTAGATTTATTTAGTTTCCGATCCGACATCGAACTTTTGATGCCTCCCCTTAATCAACCCTTTCACTTTTAAAGATAAAGAAAAAGTATTAAAGTTTTACTGTTTGTACATCATTTTATACATTTAAAATAATCATGGAACCTATTTTTATGCATTGTAATTCGTTATAAAGTGGTGTCTATAATTACATTGTCTGCCATTTCAAATGTCAGATAGGTTAAGTTATAGAAGAACGAGGTCAAAATGTCTTGAAAATAGTAAGTATTCAACTGAAATGAATTATATATCACTTTGTTGCAAATTTAATTGTCTTTCCAATGACATATGGTTTATACATTTGTCTGTAATATCAACAACATTGTAGCATAAACAAAAATATTTTTTTGGCCCACCCTGTATACTTTGAAGAGACACGAATGTTATATTATTGATTGTTCCCACAGTCTTAACTTGACACAATAATAGCATGTAAAAAGGATAAAACATAACATTTTGATTTATCACGATTGAACACTTCCGCTGAAGATGTTTCCACAACACCTTAAATATTTCCTCGTGAGACCCCTGTAGTGGTTGTCAATTCTGCACCCTCCCTACTTACGTCTCAACAATCATCAAAACATACTTGATGACTTTTTGGTGCAAACTACTCAATGACAAAGACAGATTGAAAAGGTCTCGTAATAGAATATAAAAGGGAAGAAACAGGAGTGCCTAAGACAGACTTGCAGACAGACAAAGACAATCATGCTTTATACTATGAAACGCAAGGATTTCCCAATACTTAGAGGTTATGTCACTATGACGTGAAATATGCCGGAGTTCTCCCAATATAAGCCGACCTTGGGAGGCTCTATATTTGGGAAAGAACGAACTGATAACGGATGTATTATATACCCTTATTCCCATGCCTATTTTGTATCAATGACGTCACACATCTGTGTGCTAGTAGAATTTGATTGAAATGAAACATGACGTTATGATATTGTCATGGTTATTAAAGAAATCATATATCAAAACAAGGAATAGGGCCAAAAGTTCTGCCCCATTTGCTCTAAAAACTTTAATTCTTTATAAATATTGTTCATATTTGGCTTTAACATACTAGTATATATAGTATTTTTACTTTGTGTACAAATAACTAATAAACTTGACCAGTAACATAGGTATCTGGTAAAATAGCACAATGACCACAGGGTATGTGGAGCAAGAGAACAACACATTGTAGGGTTGGAAAAAAGTTGACACTTGAAAGGTGTTACAGGGTACCAAATTATTTTCAAAGGTGTCAGCCATGCCTGTTAATCGATTATTTTTTCATTAGACCAATGCTATATTTGTGATGTGATATCATACTTGCTATAGTTGGCAACTATGATGTCTAACCTGAAGAATGCCTTGCCCCAAAATCAGCTCAAGAAGCATGAAATCCAGTTCCATTTCGACAATGCACCATTCCAACATTCAATGAAAACATGTGCATGCCTTATTTTACCCAGGCACCCTTCTCATCCACATGATCTGCATCCCTCTAACTTTTATCTTCATGGTGAACTGAAGAACAAATTACGAGGACAGAACATGTTTTTGAACCTTAAAATGAATGCTGTTCTTGAGTGGCTTTCTGAGACAGGTGATGGGGAATTTAAGGATGTATTTGATCAAGGGGCTGCAGATGTACTAAGTGTATATAAGGGGAAAAGAGACTATTTTGCGAACCTAAATTAAGAACTTACCATAAAATATTGACAAGTTGAAAAAATAATTGATTAACTGGCATGACTGACACATTTGAAATTTGGTACCCTGTAACACTCTTTAAGAACTTACAATAAAATATTGACAAATTGAAAAAATAATTGATTAACAGTCATGACTGACACATTTGAAATTTGGTACCCTGTAACACTCTTTAAGAGTCAACTTTTTTCGAGCTCTACAATGTGCTGTACTCTTGCTCCACATAACCTGTTGTCATGTTACTATGATAACCAGACACCTATGTTATTGTTTATTTTTACACAAAATGAAACTACTATATATGGGTTGGTTGAGGCAAAATATGAACAATATTCATAACAAATTAAAACTTTTAGAGCAAATGGTGCAGACCTTTTGGATCAACCCTCGTATCGAGGTAATTGGGCAATATCGGTAGATATAGCCTGTTAACTTTCATATTGACATCCATACAAATGCCTTGCTCGGTATGTAATACACTCATTCAGTAAATGCAATAAACACATATTATTACCACAATTATAACATGCTCCATAACCTCCATAGTAAGCCCCATCATCACCCTCCATTGAATATTCCGAATCATCAGAATCCCTCATAGAATCATCATCATCATTTGAGTTATTATCAACACTGATCTCACTATCTGACCCTGAGCTCAGTTCAATGGGTTCTGAGGGTGGGGGCTGTGCAGGCTGAGGTGTAGGGGTAGCATCTGTAGCTGGAGGGGGTGCCGTATTTAACAGACCTGAGGATGTGCTTGGTCCAGCTACAAGAATAATAGGATCATGGATAACTCCAGTTCCTGAAAGAAAATGGCAGATATGTACTCTACCATCTGTGTTAAGTTAAATACAAGTCAATTTGTCAAACAAGGTTAACATTAACAAGATTAAAGAAATAAAAAATGAAAGAAGATAAAACAAAGAGGATGAGAAATAACTGAAAAACAACTAACTTAAGTCAGGGCAAAATTGTAAATTGACATGGGTGGGGAGTTGGGCAAACAGGCCATTAAATAAAATGATGCTTTTTACATCCAAATGAACAGAAATTGGCGAACTACTATGTGTAGGTTAACAGATTGTGCTTAGTCCAGCTATACACAGTTAAAATAACAGAGTATATAAAGTATTAGATACAGAACGATGAAATACACATGCCACCCACACTGGTATAGATGATAAAGTGAAGATAAAGTATAATACACACCTGTAGTTGCTACAGTAACTGTAGAGGCAACATTGGGAACATTTGTCACAGGGACTTGCATCTGCTGATAGGTGCCTGTAGCTGCATTCCACACATATCTGGATACAAACTGTTGTTGTGGGGGTGCATGTGTTGCTGGAGCTGCACCACCTATTGCCCCACCTGTGCCTAAGATTCCACCCCATCCCCCTGCTCCTCTATTTTGAGCCCCTCCTCGATTATTTAGCACACCCCTGTTATTTTGTGCCCCTCTGGTATTTTGTGCCCCCCTGTTATTTTGGGCACCCCTGTTATTTTGGGCACCTCTGTTATTTTGGGCACCCCTGTTATTTTGTGCACCTCTGTTATTTTGTGCACCTCTGTTATTTTGGGCACCCCTGTTATTTTGTGCACCCCAGTTGTTTTGAGCACCCCTAGTATTTCGTCCACCTCTGTTATTTTGTGCACCCCTGTTATTTTGAGCTCTGGGGGTTCTCCTGGTATTAACACCCCCAGTGTTATTTTGGGCTTGTGGGGCTGTCTTTGGTTTATTGTCAGCTTCTTTAGCAGCTAACATGGCTGGAATAAACATTATCATAAATTAAACAACATAATCAAACAATCACCACTTTCCTTGCGCTTTATGACAGAAGATGAATCGGGCCACAATTTAAATAAATCTAGCTATTTTTGCCATCTAATTTAGTACTGGTTTTCATTTGCTGTTATGAGATTTTTCTGCTTCTAACATGAATGGTGCATACATACCTTTCCTCTCAGCGATCAGTTCCTTTCTATTTTCTTTCAACTCCTCACTCAGTTGCGCAGCCATCTTGTCTATGTAACTGTCTAACACAATGGACTTCACATGGGACGTTATCTTTGCTCGACAGTTAGGACATTCTTTCTTGCGCTCCATCCATGTTGTTATACAATGATAGCAGAAGGAGTGGGAACAATTTAGTGATGTGGCCTAGAAATTAAAGTTAAGTCAAACAACTGCTACAAAAAGATATGGTTAAACACGGTTAAAAAAAACTTAAATCAATTTCTATAATTAATAATTATCATATTGCTTTACAACAGCACAATACACATCCATGTATCTACCTGTAAACACCTCATTACACAGACTCATAAAGAAGTCTTTACAAATGCATGCACTTACCTGTAAAACACTGCATTACATAAACTCACCTGTATTATATAAAAAGCATAAACTCACCTGTATAAATACCATACACTCACCTGTATAAACAGCTCATTACATATGCTGCACTGTAGCTCAGTCTCTATCATCTCAGTAAAATTGGCTAAAACATCCTCCCTTGCTCTCAGCATGCCTTCCTTCTGCTTGGTATTCTCCTCTCTAGTTTCATTAAGCTGGGTCTCTAACAGTCTCTGCTTGAGCTCCTTACTTTGAATCACTTTGTCAAGTTTTTCCTTTTCCTTAATAAGTTCTTCCTCTAAAAGTTTATCTTTTTCTTCAAGTTTACGCTCCATTTCTTTCTTGAGGTTATCTTCAATACGTTGTTTTTCTTCAAGAAGAGACTGTTTTTCAGAGTCTAAGCGTTCCTTTAGGCTCGTTTCTTTAACTTGAAGTTCATGGACTATACGTTCTCTCATATCTTTTTCAAGAGTGATTCTCTCTTCCTCCATCTTTTTCTGCAAAACATTAACTAAGCTACTAGTATATAAATGCATTTGCACATGACAGAATGATACAACCTTAAATGATTTTTAGTGTACCAATGCCTATAATAAGAAAAAATATAGCACAAGGACTAAAATATACAATTAGAATGATGAAAATATACAATTAGAATATTAAAATACTTTGTGTACATTCTTTATTATATTCATATTCTTTAACATTGAAAAAGCAACAACTGTGGTTTTAAACATTGTGTACATGAATATGTACCTTTTCCTCTTGAAGTTTGAGTTCATTCAGTTGGAGATTTTTGGCCATTTCTTCCTGTTCTTGCTCCTTCTCAAGCAGCAAAGCCTGAAACACAGAGGCCACACATATGATATAATATATAGAGGATATCCTATGATTTATGAGTGATATGATTTTTATCCACGAATGGATATGATATCTGCACGAGCGAGCGTAGCGAGAGAGTGCAGATATCAATAACCATGAGTGGATTAAAATCATATCACGAGTAAATCATAGGATGTTCTTTTTATTCCATAGTTAAAGTCATCATCAGAATCGTCGGAAATTAAATCATTTAATTCGAATTTTCCAAACGATCCGGCGATGTTGACACTTAGCCTCGTTTTGAGTCTGAAGTAGCAAAAATCCATAAACCATCGCATACGACGTCATATGTCATGGCTAAAAAACCGTATGCTATGGTTAAGTGAAAATTTGTCAAAAATATCATATTTTACCACTGATTCCAAAAATACCGTTTTTATTTTCACATGTTATCCTATGAATATCATGCTAACTATAGAATAAACTTTAATATTGTGTAATAGAACACAAAATAATTCACTACAATAAAACACACAAGGAACAGTTGTATTGTACTAGCTAATCCACCCTATACATAGTGATTGCACAAATTTTGAATGGTACTTGTAAAGACGAGCCACAACGACTATAGTTGACTTTTTCTGACCAGCTTAGCAGTAATATAGCATCACTGATTGCATACACAAAGCCATTTCTCTTCATAGATTACATAGCCATTTCTCCATTTCTTTACTATTCGTTTGATTACATTGAAAACGCATGGCATACATAATTTAATATCTTCCACTTTTAAAACAGCATAGAATCTGATAAAATCCTCACTGGGCATGGGTGCTATAGAAATATAACTTAAAAAATTATAGTAGTACTAATATTTTTGGTTTTTTTTATCACTGTGGCTCGTCTCTACCACTACCATTCAAAACTGGTGCAAGCACTACGTATAGGGTGAGATCACAACGAAGGAAACATTTTCTCAAATTATCATGAGTACAGGCTTCTTCATGCAAGATATTAAAACATATATGTCAAAGAATTAGATTCCCTCTTTAATACCATATATAGTTTTAATTCATTAGGCATATTTTCTGATGACCCTGACCGATCTATTCACTCTTTTTAATATTTACTGTAATCAAGTATTTTTCATAAAACTGAGGACAACAACTGTTTGTTGTCTACATCTTTATGATTGTAAAGAGACAAAAAAGTCAAATCACTAAATGATTTAGAATTGCAAATTGAATAGTATAGTTTCTAAATAGCTGAAAAGTGCTGACATAATAGGTGTCACCCTTGTTTGTCTTTGATTTTTCTAGGGCCAGACCTCCACTCCACTTGAATCTGTCTGAACCTTGAACGGCATACTATTGGATGACCCTGTCAATGTACATATTGTACGAATAAACCAAGGTTTTAATGAATTTCAGCATTGCACCAATGGAGTTTGGCCCAAGTTTTTTTAAATGTCATGGAAAATGATTCAAATGACACAACTGTTTAAATAAAAGCTATAATTGGAGAAAATTTGTCACTGAATCCAAATATGCTATCAAAAAATAAAGAAAAGCAATTCATTAGTGGAAAAAAGTGCAAATCTCTTATAATCTCATGTAAAAACGAGAATTAGCGAGATTTCAAAGCTATTTAGAAACTCCTCTATTAAATGAATTCTGATATTATAGCAAAAATTGTTAAATCAATTTGTTATAATATTTTGAATACAATTTTTCAGTCTGCAATTTGAAACTAGTAACAGATGAAAAATAATCGAATATGTACTTGGGTAAAAGTCAATACACTCAGTAATTATGAATTGATTCAAGTCAATCTGCATGCAAAATAACAATTTGGAACTACAATCAATAATGCAGCATTTTAGGAATTGTTTTAAACATTACTTCTTTGCATTAACAATAGATAATGATATAATAATGTAACTATGAATACTCAAGTTTCATGTTTTCTTCAAAACCATTTAAAATATAATCAAGATCGCATGTACACCTTATGATTACTCAAACTTTATAAACTGAACTCTTAATATTTCAAAAGGGAATGAAAATTTACATACTACATGTAAACATGTATTTTATAAATGAATGTTTATCATGCGGCAATGAACATAGTTTCTCTAGTACAGTATAGCCCTAACAAACAGCACAAGTCAAACGTATCCATAAACTAGACATGTCTGATCTCAGATTGTTGCTTATAACAATATTCAATGTTTTCAATGTAAGAGATGCTATGAGATTGACTCAAATACATAACGCTCATTTTAATATTACAAAGTTGGTTGATATTGAGACAAAGGCAACAGGCCACCCTATGCTATACTTCACTGCTGACGCTATAGCTGGGTTTAGACACAAGGCAGACACAACACATTCTCATTTAGCACATGATCTCCAGCAAGCCAAAGGTGACATACTCAAGGCAAGAAAACGAACCATGCCCCCTGAAGATCATGCAAAGTTCACTGGATTCTGGAACGAGATTTATGGGAACAATCTACCTCCACTGGCTATGTATTTGCTAATTTATCCTGACGATCATGAAGTATTTAATTTCATTCAGGATGCTATGGATCGCCTTACTGCCTATCCAGATTGGCTTGTTCAAGCTATGCCAGTAGATGAGGTGCCCATATCCCACACACTTCTAGGCTACGCAACAACATTTGATTTTCTCTATACAATGTTTGATGAACAGCGCCAGAGAGCCTATCTAGAGAAAATTATTACTACTACACGATATATGTATGCTAAGTCATTTAAACGATTTTGGGGAAGATCATACATTCAGAATCATGTAGCTTCAAATATGGTGGCTCTTCTTACAGGGGCTATAGTAGCTTCAGTTCATACAAATGATGCATATGATTGGATTGAGAAAACATTGAACCTCTTAGAAGGCAACATGTACCTACTGAGTCTCATAGGGGATGGCTCACTAAATGAAGGAGTAGCGTATGGTGCATACACAATGCGCACTCTAACCCAATATCTATACCTTGTGCAGCACCATTATCATATCGACCATAGCCAAAATGAATGGCTACAAGAACATTTCTGGTTTTATTTCTCAACTCTGTTGCCTGGATTTAAAGAGAATCTCGCAATTGGTGACTCAAATAAAAATTGGTGGTATGGCCCTGAGAGTCAATTGACATACTTAGATAGTTATGTATTAAGGAATGGTTGGGGTAACTGGTTGGCTAGTAAGATACGAGAAGCGAGGAAGTATGGTTTATCCCCTGGTGTAAATCAGCGTTGGACAACCCATCATACTGAATTTCTATGGTACGATCCTACAATAAAACCCACCCCACCCCCAGGGTATAGTAACTCCTCGCTGCATGTATTTAAAGACTGGGGGGTGGTCACATATGGAGGAGGACAAGAGCTACTCCCAGGAGCAACATTCCTCTCTTTCAAATCAAGTAAACTACATGGTAGAGTCATAAAAACACTAACAGGCAAACATCACAACGGTTTAACATGGGATGAATTCAACCCAGGTCATGAACACCCAGATCAGAACTCTTTGGTGTTTGCCCCCAATGGGAAATTATTCATCACAGAAGGGTTGTATTCATTCAAATGGAGCTATACAAATAACATCATAATGTTCAGTCCTTCTACACTGAGTAACTGTAGTAAGCCATTGGTAGGTCAAATACATGATTGTAACACATGGCTGGAATGGCACCCGAAGAAAGGGGTGACAGAATGGATGGACGCTGAGATAGTGTATGTAGGAGAAACTAACAATATGGTATATATAGTTGGTGAGGCTGCCAAAGCTTATCCTGCAGAATTAATGTTAAAATCTGTCGCTAGGCATTTGCTGTTGCTTAGCAACCATTTGCTACTGATCCTTGATCACATAGAAATAAACACTGGATCTTCTATAACTGATTGGAGTTCATATTTTAACAACTATCAAAACAAATTCATTCCACTTGTCGACACGCAGTTCCAAGGAGCTAAAATGATAACAGATAATGAGGAATATCGGCTCATAGTCCAGGTGCCGAGAACAGCCAGCCAACCAGATGTAATGATCACCGAAGTACAGACAAACCAGGGAAAGAATATAAAGCGTACACTGAGCAATATCAATGTATCAAGCTCTTTACAAGGCCGCTTCACAGATGTATTATACATCCTCCATTCTCCTGAAGTTATATTACAGGATGTCAAATTTCTCTCAACTTCAGATTTAGAAAACGATATCTACTTAAAGGCAAACAATATTGTGAATTTGGTATCCATGAAGCATCATGGGTTAAATTCTGAAGGTGGTTGTACAGTAAATAAACCTTTCACATCTGAAAAGACAACATTTTCTAATAAGTATGATCAAACATTTGACATAGAGGAGATAATTCGAAAGCATCCCCCTATTGGATATGCTGCTAAGAACAGAAAAAATGATAACGATGAAAACACTGATATTGAGGATGATCAGAATGATTTTTATGATGAAAATGGAATTCCCCAGTTTGCTAAAAGAGATGCTCTAAATGATAACAGTGACAAACACGAACCTAAAAGTAAAAATCCTGATTTTCAAGAGTTGCTTTTTGATTTTACATCTAACCAGAGTTTAGGAAATTTTATGGTGCTCAACGGAATTATTTTTTTGATATTATTGCTCCTTTTCAAAAACATTAGAAGTGTGCGGAGGTTGTTGCTTAGAAAGAGATGGTTACTAAAAACTTAAATTATACCAGACAGAGATAGAGAGAGAGACATAATTGAAAAAAAAACTGTAAATGAAAACTTTCTTATTAGAAATTACTTTAATTAGTAGAGTGGAATTGTGTTTTGTTACTCTTTTGACTCTATTCAAAGAACATTCAATTTGTTCTAAAATTTTATATCGGGTGTTTCAGGGTAATCTTGATTGATGATCAATATCGGTCTAAGAAAGACACAAGATGTACAAGTAACGTAAAATAATGTGTTTTGCTGTTCAATAAATTCTTATAATTTCAACTTCTTAGAAATAACAATTTTTGAATAATTATGAGTTGAAGTTCAACCATGTTATGATTAAATATATCGATATAAAACAATTTATTCAATTGCTATACAAACATTGCACGCAAGTTCAGGAAATCTGACAGCATAATTTTTACAAATTAACAATTACAACTAAAATACAGTAACCAAAAATTTTATGTTAGACATTTTTAGGATAATTATATAATCATTTTATCAGTAATTGATTTTATATACAAAAGGTAAAAACTTATTATATCTACACAAAAATAAGCATTAATATTAGAATCTCATAAAAACAGACCAAAGGATAGCTGTTGGCTAATGATTGGCATTGTATATACACAAAGAATATCTTAACCAGAAACAGGACAATATTTCTCTTATAAAATGGTAAGTAAATTCCATTTATGTTATATCAATTGCATAAAGTTGCGTTTTTAACATAACATAATTCAAATTACTTATTTGATTCCATTAAAATTCTATAGATGAAAATTGTAGGTAGAACTAAGGGTTTAGTGTAAGACATTTTAAAAAGTGGCTATTTAGCACTCAATCTCTTCTCCCTGATACATATGTATGATGTAATATAATAGATGTAGCCAGTACAACATTTTTGGAAGTGTAATGTGCAAGGAAAAGTCAACCTTTTGACTAAAAGAATTGAGATTTACATTTAAAGAGAGAATCAGATCTAGCGAGCAGGCCATCAAAAAATTGTTTCAATTTTAGAATATTTCTGGCTCATGTCTTTCCTTGTCATGTCTATTTTCTAAAAATCCTCTAAGTGCACACTTTATTTCAGGAAAACTAAAGATTTTTACAATAATGTATTATTTTTCTATAAGATTGGTCACCATTCTTATTATTTGGGAGAATTTAAACATTTTTGACACATTTTTGCACGTTTAATCCATTATAACCTCACCAATTCATAACATATCATGAATCTTTTGGGAGATATTGTATTTGAGATTGTAAGGAATAGATTGACAGGTCAATTGTACATGTTGCTTGCAATTTTTTCACCTCTATAGATCTGATTCTGCCTTTAATTCCAAAATTTTAATTCTAACTTTCAGCTATGAAGTGAAAAGAATTATGCTGTTTTTACATCTTGGGAACCTAACTTGGACTCTAATATGCCTCATATATTGCATCAAAGCAGGTAAATTTGTTATTGGCTCGTGCTGAGGCAAGAGCCATATCTCACTTGGGTTTAGTAGTAAGTGATAACGACAATGAACTGAGGTTTAAATGTAAGTTTACTAGTAGAAAACCTGATGGGTTAATATTTATTGATGAAAATGAGTTCATTCCTCGAGCTAAAGTTTAACCCTAAGGTGTTAGTTTATAATGAAATTGCGTTAGAGAGGGTTTCAAACGACATATACACAATTTTACAACAACACCATGAACACTGTGCACTGATTTTCGGCAACATGATTTCCTAAATATGACAGAAATACGAGTGACTTCTTGATTTAGAATTGTGAACAATTTACAGCATTAAAAAAACTCCGAACATTTAACTATTTTATTAATATCTTTGGAGAACGAGAATCAAATTGACCCATCTTCACTTTTTGATATGTTTGGATGTTTTCTAAGAGGTCCAGGTACTCAGACCTTCACAATTTAAGGATCTTAATCAGTTCAAAATGTTCGGATTTTTTCTACTATTGCCGTTCGGTAAATTACAACCGCATTAAAAGTAAGCATCCCTATTTATCAATACAATTCATTACAACACTGCAAACATCTCCTTCACACGAGCCTTCATTTTTTAAAAATGATCTCATGTTCTAACCTAATACGATGATACACATGTTAAAGTCAGTCATTTATTCTTCTCAGTTAGTATTGTTTGCAGGGAGAAAAAAGGAATAGTGAAGAGTTCAGAGGATGTTACATTTCTGCACATCATATCTCAATTTTTCAGAAAATAATGTAAATTAGGATTGCAAAGGACACATTGACATTAGTACAATAACGTCATTTCAAAGGGCAAAATGAATGCCTTTTAAACTAGCACTAAAACCCCTAGAACTGGCCCAGCAAGGTGGTAATAATATATTTTATTTTATTTTTCTCAAAATAATGAAGAAAATATCAAAACAGGTTAAGTTGTCTAATTGTATGCACCAAGATAAATATCTAACTACTGTACAAACATTTCCACATCAGTAAAAAATAATTTTGCTTTGGTCATCATGGTGTCTGCATGAAAAAATGTTAGATTTTTATGAAATTCAATTGAGCAATTAAATCTGTTATTCCTAGAGATAAATGAAGAAATACAGAGAGAAAATTACATACTTGGAGAATGCAATATTGCATGATCTTGGCAGTCTAAATTCCTTTTATTGTTATACTATATCCTGATATTTCAGTCCATTATGTGTTTTCCAATTTGAAAACTCATTAATTCTAGACAAAAATATATAATATATGGTTCGCATGCAATAATATACATATATTGAATTCTGTAGAGTTGAATATCTGTATATATTTCTGAAGGTGTATTCACCGCAGCCTGAAGGGCGAGGTGAATACATCTCTCAGAAATATATACAGATATTAAACGATCACAGAATTCAATATTTGTTTTATTATTTCCCCATTAAAGTAGTACACAATATTAAAGTTACAAGTACACAATATTGTTATAATATGACATTCAGTTTCAACGTATTTCCAAACCTTTGCCAATATTCTCAGTCACACCATGGATAAAAATTAGATTTGGAACTTCCATGTTAAAGTCCATAGTCTTTGTGCTTTGATTAGTTGACTTTTTTAATACCTTTGTTAATTCTTTATCCTGTGTTTGTTGTACAGTTGTGAACCTTCCTGATACAACTTTACCATCTATCATATCGGATGAAAATACTTTTTACTTCATTCCCGGGAATTAAGTGATGTGACATCATTTTAATTGATATATAGTGGTATTCACTAAAAATGACATAGTGAAAACACTCTTCGTACGTTTTCTAAGTGGGGAGACATGGAACACGTCTATATATTTTTAGTCACATGGTATATAATTGACCAATGAGAGAACGGCTATCACAGCATGGAAATAATAATACTTTTTAGCTCAATGTAAAATTAATGATATGAATGGAAAGAACTTGAAGGGAATCAAAGTCTAGTAGACTATAGCCCCAAATTATAGTTCTGTTAATTATATAAATTAAATTATGTTAATTAAGTATACATTTCAATCAAGATCAATCAATACTTTTTTATTTAGGATTTGGGAATCTTGTGTGATCAATCCTCCAGTCCTTTATATCGTACATCTATTCATTTTCGATTAGACAACATTTTCAATATATAAATGACTGTACTTCTCAAGATCATTTTTAGATGTTTTTAGGATAAAAAAATTTGATGTCTATGATATATGGCAGAATCAAATTCCATGTCATGATAAATAACTAAACGTATAGCTTCCTTTTAGAGAACACTTACAAAGTAACAGTCCAAACTATGGATAAAGATGGATCAGAGTCTGATGACTATGTCTACTTTGAAATCCATAACTGTTCAGGTCATACATCACCAGAAATATCCTTAGACAAACCTATAATCGATGACTTCGAAATTGGCAGGTTAGTGGAGAACATATTTCTATTTTTCTCTACAAACAAGGATGTAACAAAACCTGGTAATTTACTCCATGGTGTGAAATCAGAACATTCAGCTATATTAATTTTTAATAATATTCACGACTATGAGAGAACTGTTAGCAAGGGTCATCATCAAGTATATTTGGAGCAATTAAAATAACATTGGATCATTTTGACAAATAACAAGGCTGATGCAAGGCAGCTATAGGGGACTGTATGGCTTACATATGATGACCATCCTGCATCACTGTGTTATAATTATATTTTGACCCTGAAGTTACAAATATGGACATACCATAAGGTAATCACAGATTTTCTGCAGTTGCCATTATGATTTTTGAGAATTACGGGCATATTCTAGCCACAGAGCAAATGTGACATAGATATCATCAATCATTACATATTGGCAAAGTGGTCATATTCTGTAAAACATCCTTTAAGATGAACATGCCTTGGGTCATTTGTCATTCATCATCAGAAAAAGGCACCATCCAAAGTCAATCAATATCTCCCCTAATAATCAAGAAAAACACAAAGATGTATATCCAAAAGAAACAGTGCCCTCTTTTGTGCTTGTTAAGAATATCTCAGATTGTGTATAATATTTAAGACTTATGTTTTCAGTTCTGAAACCTATGGTTATACAACTTGGAACATGGGGCTAATAACAGAAGTTGCTTTTAAATTAGAAAAGTATTACTTCAGTAGTTGCTCTTGGGGATTTGATGTAGTAAGTATTTGATTTCTAAATCTCATTATTGTTTACAGGGGTATATATCTCTAAAAATCATGGGATTCCTTGTTAATTTATATTGACATCATTATTTCCATTGTTACGATCAGAGGTGAACAGCTGATGGGATGATATTCTTGGATACAGGACTTTAGCAAGGGATCTGAAAAGCAGCCCAACTAGTTTCTCAAAAGTGTGATATCAAGAAATAGATCTGAACTAAAACAACACTTAAAGCCAAATCATTGCTGCAATGCTAAAACATTGAGCCATCTTTTGCCAGCATATGACTTTATCTAATTTCAATTTTAGGTGACAATTGAGGATCCTAGTACTGGAACTGAGTATGTGTGTAGTTGCTCCTGTGATATCACATGCAACATGAACTGGGTGACCATTCCCTGCAGAACTGGTTAGTATTTATCAAACTAAAGGAATTTTACATATATGATGAACACATAAGGTACGGCTTTGTGCATTAAAATTACTTCACTAAAAGTTGTTTCTAAAATGCAATCTGATGTAAAATCTGTTTTGTGAACAGGAACTCCTCTTGAAGAAGTAGTCTGTCCAGGAGATCCAGTTCAAACCACCCAAACTCCAGCTCAAACTACCAATGATCCAGCCCAGACTACTGATTCTCAAGTTCAGATTACGGATGATCAAGTCCAGACTACCAATGATCCAGCTCAAACTACCAATGATCTGGCCCAGACTACTGATTCTCAAGTTCAGATTACGGATGATCAAGTCCAGACTACCAATGATCCAGTTCAGACTACCAATGATCTGGCCCAGACTACTGATTCTCAAGTACAGATTACTGATGATCAAGTTCAGACTACCAATGATCCAGTTCAGACTACCAATGATCTGGCCCAGACTACTGATTCTCAAGTTCAGATTACGGATGATCAAGTTCAGACTACCAATGATCCAGTTCAGACTACCAATGATCTGGCCCAGACTACTGATTCTCAAGTTCAGATTACGGATGATCAAGTCCAGACTACCAATGATCCAGCTCAAACTACCAATGATCTGGCCCAGACTACTGATTCTCAAGTTCAGATTACGGATGATCAAGTTCAGACTACCAATGATCCAGTTCAGATTACGAATGATCCAGTCCAGACTACGGACACTAATGTCCAGACTACCAATTCTCCAGTTCAGACTACACATGATTCAGTCCAGACTACTGATGATCAAGTTCAGACTACTAATGCTTCAATCCAAACTTCAGATGCAACAGTTCAGACAACTGATGTTGTTCCATACCAAACAACTCAAGTCCTATGTGTTCAGGTCCAGACTACTGATGCTACAGTCCAGACTACTGATGCTACAGTCCAGACTACTGATGCTACAGTCCAGTCTGCTAATGCTTCAGTTCAGACTACTAATGCTACAGTCCAGACTACTGCTGCTGCTACTGTCAATTCTACAGATATACCAGTCAATAATTTAACTACTCCAGTGCAAAGTACAATAACATCAGTCCAGAATACCAGTTATACAGTCCAAAGTACCACAATGCCAGTCCAGAATACCAGTTATACAGTCAATTGCACCATAATATTGGTTCAGAATATCAATGCTACAGTCCAGAGTACCAGAACATCAGTCCAGAATAGTAGTGATACAGCCATGAGTTCCATTTCACCAATACAGAATGCCAGTCATACAGTTCAGAGTACCATTACATCAGTCCAGAATACCAGTGATACAGCCCAGAGTACCATAACACCAACACAGAATACCAGTGATACAGCCCCAAGTACCATAACATCAGTCCAAAATATCAATGCTCCAATTGATTTGATAAACGATGCTTCACTATTTAAAAGAATAGAAGTATTTGTAAAGGCGGAGACTGAGGAGTTCACAGAATCGGACAAGAGACCCTCTGCTATTGTTATTGGGACTGTAGAAACTGGTATCATAATAGGGATCATTGTGGCAGTTGTTTTGTCTGACTTGAAAAAGATGTATTTAGACTTTTTCCGTTTTTCTCCTTGTTTCAATACAAATACTCTAAACATGTAACCAGACTGATTCAACCCACATGTTTATCAAGTGTACTGGAGGACCACATGTTTAAGAATATATTCATATTAGAGAAGGAATCACACCACTTCATGTTCAAGAATGTAAATACATAAGATGAGTACTCACACCACATACTTAAGAATACATATAAAGGAGGACATGTTTCAGAATAAATAATACTGTACATTAGAGGAGGACATGTTTGTAAATACATTAGAAGAGGACATGTTTTTGAACACATATACATTAGAGGACATGCTTGTAAATACATTAGAAGAGGACATGTTTTTGAATACAACATGTTTTTGAATACATATACATGAGAGGACGACAAGTTTGTGAATACATGTACATACACTGACCTCCCCAGAATTTTTTCTCAGGTGGGTTCAAAATTCTCATTTTCACAATTCAGACCAAAATTGGTCAAAATATGCTAATTTCATGATTTTTCTCATTTTAAAGTGGGTGCAAATGGATTTTCAGGTGGGTGAAGCCTATTTTCAAAATCTCAGGTGGGTGCTGCACCCTAAGTTGCTTTAACCCTTTCCCGACGTGAATATAAGAGGAAAATGTTGGCTCTGGTGACGGATAAGTAAGAGCAGTTTTTAGGGGAAAACTGCTAAATACCTACGCCCCGGGACCTATACCCTGAATTTTATCACTGAAATACAATTTTTAGTAAGGATTATCACATTAGAACAACTTGTCAAAATTTGGTGTAAAAATACTGAATAGAACTGGAGATATTGTCATTTCATTGATGTATATAGATAAAAATAATGGTGCCAAAAGGAGCCTATCGTCCTGAAAGGTATTACATAATAGGGCTCCATATGGAGCCTATCGTCGTGAAAGGGTTAATGCTGGGGAGATCACTGACATATATATACGAGGAGGACATATTTGTAAATACATTTAGAGGAGGACATGTCTCTGAGGAGGATTCATACTACTGTACATGCTTAAGAATAGGAGGAGAGGTCATGTTTGTGAATAATTGTGTAAAAGAATACAACATTAGGAGAATATACTTAGAATACATTAGACGAGAATTTACACTATATGATTAAGAATACATGTACATTTACATTAGAGGAGGACAAGTTTATGAATACACATTAAAAGACTAACTAATATTTTTGAATAAGAGTAAGAAAGAAACGACAAATCTTGATTTTGATCTCTGTTTATCATGTTTGTGCAACTTACACAAGTATATATTGATCCAGATTGAAGGAAAATATTATGGGGGAACAGGACACAGTTTTTAACAATAGAGAGGTATGATTCGGAGTATATATGTTTTGAAACCTTTTGGACATCATAGCCAAAGTTCTGAGGAAACCACAATTTCAAGCTAAGGTTCACAATTCACATCAAAATTAGTCGATCCCATAGCCCATCATATCTTTCATGATCACCATCACTATAACTAGTATCCTTCTGCTTGTGCAACAAAATTGTAAAACAGACAAAAAATTGACACAATTTTGAAATCAATGACCCAGCTTTTAGGTATCCATAGGCCATAGGCCTCTTTAACATAAATAAGATCAGACCATAATTCAATGCTTTCATTATTGTCCAATCTATGGATTATCCATTGGATAGAAAAATGCATTCGCTACATCCCTTAGAACTTTGGCAATGGAATAATAATCCTACCTGCAAAGCTGCCATTTGTTCAGCAGTTTCTGTATTCTTTTCGTCTTCAAGTTTCCTTCTCTCTTCCTCCTTGAGTTTTACTTCCTCTTGTAATCGTTTCATTTTCTCTTCCGCTTCACGGAGTCTCTCGTTGGTGAGTCTCTCCTGCTCTGCTAGCTTCTGCTTCACTAGAGCAGAGGGCGACCAGGGGATGGATGGATTCATATTAGAGTTATGTCCATGGGATGAACCTGTTGATTGACTAGTACTTCTACAATGTCTGGCACGTTTAGAAGGTGAAGCAGAACCAGTAAAATTCTGATTCGTATGTGCATCATCATTGGATTTTTTCACCTTTTTCACTTTGGCAGATGTACAGAATTTAAAGAATGCAGCATGGGGTTCATTGGTATTTGGGAGAGGTATTCCAATTTTGATGATGTCACCATCTTTCAGAGTGTATGAACCTTTCAGTGTGGTTTCATTGACCATTGTACCATTTGTACTCTGGAATGAAAACAATGGGCCAATTTCAGTTACTCATATTAAATATAAAGTACCTGCACAGTACGATAATGTTGTCTTGTCAACAATGGCAATTTGTACATATGTAATCTATTGATTTATAGAAATAAATGTTAAGTATGTAAAAAAAAGTAAGAATCAATTAATAAGCAAAACTCAAAGAGGCCAGGGCAGATCTCGAGCATTTGAGTTCTGTTTTCATTTCCTGAACATGAATTATCAGTTGAGGGGCCAAGTCAAAATATTATACAAATATTTAACTCTATTGAGGTGAATGAATACCTGTGCATCTTTCAAGCGAAAGCCCTCTGGGCTTCTTGGAATATCATCTTGCGAAAGTCTCACATGTATACACCGGAAATAGAATTAAATATTTGTTTTATTATTCACTGTTCCTCACTCACATTAATGGAAAAACAAGCTATTGTTGTCTAATTAATCATAACAATGTACTCGCAGAGATATATGCAATGGACTAAATTGTGACTTCCTTTGAATATCACTTGTTATTTTTGAGTCACGTGTAGGACATGGACCAATCAGAAAGTGAGGAATATGTCAGTGATATAATAATGATGCTTAACATAACATAACATGATGCTGCAAAAATACCCAGATTTGTTGATGGATAAAAATTTGATTCAGTCTTGGATAAAAGTAGTATATTATATGTGAGACAAGACATTAACATGCAAAATGTCACCACCTGCCATTTGTTGCAGATTCAAAACACCAAGTGCCAGACATCAAACACCATTCAGAAAAAAATTACATAAATATAACAAAATAACAGGGCTAGACAGTATATATTATAAATATTCAACTGATTATCATTCAACTGATTATCACTTACTGGGTCTGATAGATAATAAATGTTTCTGATAAATCAACCCATCTTTTGATCTATCAGAGAAACCATTGGTTGAAGTTAACAATCTGTCCATGCAAAAAAAGTATGACCTTATTGCTAATTTTGAAAAAGTACAACTTATGACATCATCAATCTAGCCAATATATTGTGGTTTCTCTGAGGGACCAAAAGATGGCACGATTTATAAGAAATTGTCTATTAAATGATTCATCACCGGTAAACAAATCAAAGAGTTTGGTCAAAATAAACCATCCATTTGAAAATTAAAAGCGTATATTTTTTATTGATCACCCCTCATACGTCAGTTGTGTTTCTAGTAAATCACCAAGGAGAAATAAGCATAAATCATGAAAATAAAATTCTAAAACGTGTAGTAACTTACCTTGTTGTCCACAACTGTCCAACTACCAGCTCCATCTTTATTAAGTATTGCATGTTTACGGGATACCCTATTCGAGTCTATTGGTATCTTGATATTTTTATCTCGTCCAATGATAACCTAGAATAATAAAACATTGTCTCAATGCAAGACTTGTTTGTTTCAATTCATGAAGCAAGTAATAAAAATGAACCATTTAGTGGGTTTAAACTGTGAAACTTAGGCTGCGTTTTTGAACTGCCGGCGGTGCTAGTGAATTGCATAATATTCAATAAGTTTTCCCCTGGTTAACACGAAAAATAACAATAACCCCCTGATGTGCAAATTACATGTTTTCACATTTTTAACAAAAATAGTTCATCCAAGCGCACTAATTATGTGTCAATCTTGTTCGCTAACTTTATGTGTCAACCACGCCAGCTTTTTGCTAGTGGATCGCAGGATTACCACTGCAATAAACCATGAGTGTAAATGTGCTTGAAAGAGCTATTTTTGTTGAAAACATATGAGCATTTTAGTGATACCTGGGGAGAAAACTCATTAAAATATCACGCAATATCCCAGATGCGAGTAGAAATAATCTTGATTTACATCATTAAAAATTCACAATTCAGTCAAACTGATGTCATATTTGGTATCTACATGTAAAATTACATTTAGAATGTGGTTTTGAAAAGAGTTTATCAACTTTGAAAATTTAATTTTCTTTGAAAATGTGACTTCTAGGTTGGGAAAATTCCTCATAGACCCCATGTTGTAAAACCACGAAAAGCGAAATATCTTTTCTTGTGTTGGGCAGATAATATTTTCTTTTACTGGACGTATTTTAATTTGTATAACTATCAGATACATAAAGGTAATATGAAAATTGAACCACTAAAACTGTAATACCCTGCCAAGTTAATTCCCCCGAATCAGCCACCTGGTGGCGAAACTAGTAACTACCTACTCGCATCTGAGTTATTCACTAGCACCGCGAGTATACAGAAATACAGCCTTAATGCAGCCCTAGGTTAATGATCTCCTTTATTGACTAATTATCAATAATTTACTATGGAGGGAATACAGAATGTATGTAGCTACTTTTTGAAAATGTTAGTGACAATTATCATTACTATTTAAAAACCATGTCAAGTTGTAAAGTAAATTGAGCAGATAGAGAAAACCTGAAAACCTGAATCTCATTCTGAGACTTCTCAACATCAATTAAGATGCAAACAACCACCATGTGTCTAATTCAGGGCAATTTTCATGTACTGTGGCCATTTGAGGTATGTATGTAAAGCTGAGCATAAGTACTTTCTAAATGTACTATTCTTAGAAAAAATCGCAAGAATATAGTCCCGCAAACTGGAACTACTTTAATTCGTTGATTTTTATGGGTGAAGCAGGAATTTTACCTAAAAATGAGTCTCTACGGTGGCGTAGTGATATTTAAAAATTGAGACACAAACCCTATGTTAAATATAGTGTCAAGATGAAGGTTATGTATAGGGGAACACAGAAATATAGTCATTGTATGGACCAATTCGTTTGAAAATGGCGATATGTACCCCAAACTTGAATTTTTTCAATATTTTTCAATGAATTTACATCTTTTCATTTCCTGAAGTTCTGATACGTCATATTACCGAACATGTGCAGGCCTGTCAACTGTCCCGCAATTTGCGTATTTGTCACGCATTTGCTGAAGAATTTGAAGTCACGCCAGTTATTTTTGCGTGACAGTGATTTCTGTCACGCAAATACGCATTTTACCTGGTAATTGTCAAGCAAAAATATTTCTGTAGAAAAATTTCTAAAAAAGATCGTCTACACCGCAAAAATACGAACGCCGAAAAAAAACGTACGTATTTTGTTCGGACTTTTCACGCGAATTACGTATATGTCACGCATTCCGTTCGAAATTTTTCGTACCTACCCCCCCCCCCCCCCACCCCGTTGATGGATGTTGCAAACGCGAGCACGAAAAATTTGAGGTGTTCAAAATTTGGCAAGATGTAATAAAATTTAAACCAAGGTGTTCAAAATTTGGATCAAGGTGTTCAGATTTGGACCAAGGTGTCCACATTTTGAGGGGAGGTGTTCAACATTTCCAAGTCACTCATGTTAGGTGTTCCCAAGTTGACAGGCCTGCATGTGTGAAAATGAAATGTTTGTTCGATCTCTCGTAAAATGAATGAACAAACATTCCATTTCACACATGTTCGGTAATATAACGTATCAGAACTTCCGGAAATGACAAGCCAGTCGGAACATTTTTGAGAATTTTTACATTCGTTTACATTTCTTGTATAACTGTATTTATTGTTGATCAGACGGAAAGATAAGCTGATGTGGTACCATTGGAGTTTGTTTACTACCATTTGAAAGGCACGTGAGGGTCCCATTCATCAGTTAACACTTATATGTCAAAGTTACTGAAGTTCTTGCCTTTTTAACACTGTAACAAGGAGTAGGAATATTTTCATGAAAAAAGTAGTAAGTTGACAAGCCTGACACATGATCTGTCTGGCATCTTTGAATTGGAACAACAAAAATAAAAAAATATCGCAATGGTTGAATTCATTAAGAAATTCAATGAATCAATTCACGATCTAATCTGTAGGCCTGCCCTGCCTAAATCTTACTACATTTGCACATAGCCATCTTTTAGATAGATCTTTGTGCAAACTAAGTAACCTAGAAAAAAAAATTGAATAGATCTATTATGCCCTGAAAATTTAATTTTTCAATAATTTTTTGCAAATGACACCTACTGCATTATTCAGAAGGCAATGTTCCAAACGTGAAGATTAGGAAAAAAACTTAGTTTACCTCCGCCAAATCTTCCAGTGGTACAATCTTAATGATTTGGGTAATATTTGTTGGTTTTAATTGCAGTAAACAGCAAATTCGAGTTGACATTTTTCCCGGTGTTGGGGCTTGTCATGATTATTGAATCACCACATAAGTTATTTTATCTGATCGATTTGTGTGATCAAAATCATAGGCTAAGGGTTAAGTAATAGTAAGCTGTATATATAAGAGACAGGTGAACAACTCTGACTTAGACCACTTGTTAAGATGGAGATTTCAACAATATTTAGTGTATTATTTTCAAAAAGCCATGGGGAGTTGATATAAAATTGATAGTTTGTAGCTCTTACCTAAGATTGAAACTCAGTCAGATGATATAGAGTGAATAATGCTGTCTAAAAGAGAGAATTTCTGAAAACCTACAATTGCCTGGCAAGTTCATTAGTAAACAAGTGATCTGATTGGTCACTGCTGACCTCCCTGACCTCCACCAGTGACAATCAGTTTCAGCTTGCCAGGCAATTGTAGGTTTCCATAGTTGTTGTTTTATATGCAGTATAATATGCAGTTTTTAGATAAAGATTTGAAAAAAACAATGATATAAGTTTGAAAAACACTTTGAAGAAGATTTTGGAGAAATTTTGGAATAAAATTTGATACCAGTAAGGAGAACTAGTGCCAAGACTAAAAAAATTTGAATAATTTTCAATCTTACTTGTGGACCTGTCTCTTATATATACAGCTTACTATTACTTAACCCTTAGCCTATGATCAAAATGATGGCAGATGAACGGCATGAAACATCATAACTACAGGGTTTATAATCAACGATGTTATGGAATGTAGATAGATCATATATTCTTGGATTACTAATTGTTAGATCATTTTTAAAAAACGAACAAGGCGGTCATATATTTTGTGCAATAATGACACTTTCTTGCGCATGCGCTAGATTCATTTCCGTTTGTCAAAAAATATTTGCAAGGAACATTTTCTTTTACGTTTTTATTACTTTACACGAAGAATCCGTTACATCGTTTCACACAACTGTAAGTACATTTTCATTAACATATTTTGAATTGATTCATCTCGAATAATCTTGTGAAAACGCTGGCTTACATGTTGTCTGAAGCCTTGATTCTTCAATGTTTACTTTTGTTTTCCTGAACTTTTGCAAATTATGCAAGTAGGAAACTTACCTTGGATACCACAGTTAGCGTCATCTAGATACCATCCTATATTTAACAGAAGTCCTGGGGCCATGAATTTGTACGATCCAAGAATTTATCCGTATAAATTTTATCTTTTTGGATTATTGATCTGGATTATATTTGGTGAATTTGTAGGATACTAGGATTTTAGATGGAATCCCCAAGATAGACCTATATACAATTGGAATTTTGATAGAATTTATCCGAAAAACAATCTACCAACCTAGGTGGATTGAGATTTGGAAAAAAGTTATCCTAAAGATGGCACAAATTCACCGGGACAAATTCACCAATGTTTGGATAAATACCAAGATTAATCCTGCAATGCATCATTATCATGACAAAATTTATCTGGATCGGATCATGGATCGTACAAATTCATGGCCTCTGAAAATCTTCGAAAATTTCAAATAATTTTGTGAATGAGATTCAGTCTGAATTTATTTAGATGAAGGATACAGTCTACCCCCCTCAAGTTTGCAATTGCATAATTCAACTATATTACTCTATTGCACCTCCATTATTTTTAGTCTCAAAGGTCAGTAGGACATCCAATTGCTGAGATTCAAAATATATAGCCACATTTAGGGATTTTTTCTCTAAAAATGGAACCACATCTAGGGGTTTTCTTTCAAAAATAGACCCACTTTAAGGTATTATTTTCCAAAACAATTCCCAGTTTTAGGATTTTCAAAAAGTAGACCCAGTTCTAGGGATTTTTTCATCAAAATGGGAACTATTCATTTGTTAAACATCCATGATGCTTCGCTACATGACATATTGGACTGAGGAATGGGAATGGCATGCCAAAGGGGGGACTAGGACATGCTTGAATATCGGTGTGAGGTCGGGTTCGGCCGAGTAAGCGCCTCCTGCTGTATACTCCCCGTCCATATGAGCTATCATATGGAACACCTGTGGTCTGGTGGTGGACCACATAAACAAGCATTGTTCTAGTGGGACTTAGGTGGACTGGGTCGCCTTTGGGTTCCACTTATCTCTTCTTCTGATCCACAGCCATCTGGAGCTGTCTTCTGCTGCTGAGCTGATAGACTTTAAGGCACTCTTGAGCTCCTTGGGTTGCAATCCTATCTTGGATAATAGGGTTCTGACTGATGTTGCTGGAAACCCCCTGCAACCAACTTCGATAGGGAAGACGGATGCGTGCCACCCTCTTGTCTCAGCTTCGTCTTTAAGGTCTTGATACTTTGTTGCTTTGATCTCGTGTGAAACCTCTAGCCTATCCTCCCATGGGACTGTTAGTTCGATGATGATAATGGTCTTGGTTGAACTGGAAGTCATAACCATGTCTGGGCGCAGGGTTGTTACGGCCACATTCTGTGGGAAGACTAGTTTCTGATAGAGATCTACCTGGAGTTGCCAATCTGTTGCTTTGGCTAAAATGCTTGGCTTGGGTTGTGGTTTGGGGGTCTTTGCAGCTTTGGGTTTTCCTTCCCTGATAAATTCTATTTGCTTTTGCCGTTGAGTGATGGAACCTCTATTGGCAATGCCTCTTTGCTGGTCTATGTACTTAGAGACTTCTTGGAGTACCTTGTTATGTCTCCATGTGAATCTTCCTTCACTCAGGGATTGGGGGCAAGAGCTGAGGATGTGTCGCAGGTTGCAGCAGTCTCCCTTACAAAGTGCACACTTGTCAGAATCTTCTTTACCCCATACTCTCAAATTGGCTGGCGTTGGTAAGAGGTCAGTGAATGCGCGCAGAAGAAAGCTGAGGCGACCCTGATCCTGGGTCCAAAGCTCTTTCCAAGTAAGAGGTCTCTGTAGAGCTGCCTCCCAGTTGGTCCATCTTCCTTGTTTGGCATCCACATCTAGGGATTTTTTGGTGAAAAGGTGACCCACTTTAGTGGCACATCCCCATATAGCCAATACATGGGAGTATCCCCCCCCTCTTTCCCTTTGACCTTGCAAATTTTACTTTTTTAGACCTCAGTAGATATTTTTGTGTTAAAATATACCCAGAATCCAAAAAATCAATCTGAAAAATTAACTTTTAGACCTTCCTAAAGTCACCGAAGGTCAACCAAAGGTCAAATCTCGAGAATGAGGTCAAATATGAAATCCCGGGAACTTGTAGATGGTTTAAAAAAAAAATTGGTCAATTTGAAGCAAGTTGAAATTTGATCTTGAAAAATTTCAAAAGGACTATTCTTGGTATGAAGAACGAAGTTTATCACTCTAATTGCTTCGGACAGTTGTGAAATTTTTACATCTTGTAGATTTACATCTTGTAGATTTAAATGTCCTCTTTTGAATATTCATTATTTAATTTGGGTGATATTTCTAAATTTTTCATAAAATATTATTAGCCCAGGAGACTGTTCTCAGAAGCGAGACTTGTCCTTTGACCTTTTTCAGTTTTTGAACTCTTATATCTCAAAACTGGTGCAAAATTTTTATATATAGTCAATTGCTAATATGTGTATAACCTTTAGAAGTTAACCTTAACTTTTGGATATATATTATCCTGACTTTCATCCAGAATATTGATTTGTAGTCTCTAACTTTGAGAAACTTATAACACTAAACACAGTTTGTGATTTAGTTTGATGACCTAGACCTTTGACCTTGCAAACATTACTTTTGTAAACCTCAGTAGGTCTTTTGTGATTAAATATACCAAAATTTGAATTCAGAAAAGCAATATGAAAATCATCTTTTTTACCATTTGAGCCCCGTTGTGGCCACCTAATAACAATATATTAGAACACAATTAGATGCAGCAATGCATATTATGTTGCACATTGTAACAGTAATACTTATTTCACGAGTATTACCTATAATGTGACAATTTACAAGTAGGCATAAAAATGTCAAAATGTTAATTGAATTCATATATTGTTTGTAACATGATTGAGATGGATAATGAAACCAACTCTTGTTTTTCTGACCAAAAACCAACATGGGTTGATTTTTATAATCCATGATGTTTACATGAGTCTTGTCATCAATTCCAAATAGTCACTGAAACATTAAAATGTAAATTTTTGAATCACAGGCTGGTATCGAAATATTTGTCCGCTGTGACGGAGCATGCTTTTTTTCATAAAAACACTAAGAATGCTTCACGATTTATTTTTTAACTCATATGTTTCGTTATATCAAAGATAATTACTTACTCCATGTAATGGATATATCATTTGCGTGTCACCTTCACTTCTGTTTGAAGTCCAATAACGCTAGGAGTAAAATCTATTGAAAATGGCGCCAGAGTACCAAACTCTAAAATGTACCATTTATTTTTTAACTTTTTAATGGCATGATATAGTGACACGATAATATTAACATATGTTTTCAGCATATCTCTGAATGTATTAATGAGATATTAATGCATTGGGTCTTTTTAATTTTTTTATAAAAAATAATATTAATATTTTTTGTCCGCTGTGACGGAGCATTTTCACAGTTCACATTTGCAACTGCTCCGTCACAGCGGACAAAAAAATTAAACATTATTTTTTTATAAAAGAATTAAAAAGACCAAATACATCAGCATCTCATTTATACCTTCATAGTTATGCTGAAACCATGTGTAAATATTATCGTGTCACTATATCGTGCCATTAGAAAGTTAAACAAGAAATGGTACATTTTGAAGTATGATACTCCGGCGCCATTTTCAATAGCTTTTCTTCCCAGCGTAATTGGACCTCAAACAGAAGTGAAAGTTACCCGCAAGTGATATATACATTGCATGGAGTAAGTAATTTTGTATGGTATAACGAAACATATCAGTTAAAAAATAAATCGTGAAGTATTTTTAATGTTTTTATGAAAAATAGCATGCTCCGTCACAGCGGACAAATATTTCGATACCAGCCTGTGTGAATTCATATATTTATAGTGTATAACTGTGTTGAGATGGGTAATGAAGCTGACCCTATCCCACATGAACGACCTCCAACTCCAACCAAGATTCTAAGGGTGGAAGAAAGCTTATGGACAAGAGTGATTCAGTTCATTGATTCTGTCAAAAAGGCTGCCTTTGTATTAGGAACTGCTCTTATTGTATTCAGTGCTCTGAGGAATTCTCTTACATGGTAAGATACAAACATAAAGTACATGTGTTAAGCTAGGCAAAGAAACAAACACTTTACTATGAGGCATATTGGTATCTGTTACACAGATGCTATGTTACATTAAGCATTTTAACAAACAGCTTCATAATAATATGAAAGACCAGAGAGATAGCCAGACATTCTGCCTACCTTGGCAACATTCCCTTCCAGCAGGTTCCCAACCTTAGCTCCCTCATTAGATTACATAGATTCTTATATACATATTATGATAATATGTGTTAAAAAACTACTTAGTTTTAAACCTGGAAATGTAAATTATTGATTTTCTTAACTGTCTCTGACTAAAACAGATAGTTTTTAGAAGTAACAAAGTTATACTGTATGTCTTCAAAGTCGCAATTATATTTCAAGAAACTCTTCCCATTGAAATAACACAGGAACCAAAAAATGATTTTCAAAAATGACTTTGAAGCAATGTAACTTTGATGTTCAAAAAAATGTCTAAAATCTCAGCTTGTAAAAAGTTCAATTCAGTTTTCTATATTAGTCATCAATTTCAAACCTAAAAATTGAAAAAATTTGAAATAATAAGAAATACAGTCAATTTATATCTCTACTTTTGGATCAATATTTCTAGTACAAATTATAAAAAGAAATTGAAACATAGCTTGGTGATAGGACCATTGAATTGAATGACACTGTACAACATTTAGGCCTGCCTTTAGTGAATAAGTCACATATTTCCCACGTTGAAAACTCCCTTTCAAAAGGCAGAAGAGCTATCAATGCCTATATTGGAGTGTCATCCACTGTTAATAATCCTACAAATCCTCTCACTGTCTCTCGCTTATATTGGACATGCTGTGTCCCATCTATAACGTATGGTATGGAACTCTTACCACTTAAAGAATCTGAGTTAGAGTGCCTTGAAAGTGGCCACAGGGGAATAGCTAAGAAAATTCAAGGAATCCCCAAGACCACTAGCAACGAAGCCTCAACTTCAATTTTAGGATGGCATTCTTTAACCTCGAACATTGTTATAAGTAAACTTATGCTTTTATGGCAACTTTTATCTTTTAACCATTTCCAAGTATTTACAAGAAACTTATCATTTTATGTCTGCTTAGTGCAACATACGAAGATCTCAACAAATTTCTCCTATAGGGAATTGTATTAAGATGGCAAAAGCATATCAGCTAGATGAAATGGTCTATGAAATGTTTAATGGACGCGTCTATTCAAAGTTACAGTGGAAAAAATTGTGAAGAGTAAGGTACATTTATTCGAATTACGTAACTGGCAAATTGAATGTATATTGTCAAGAAAATTGCCATTGTTCAGAATTGTAACCCATGACATCCAGCCTATAATATGGTGGAAGGTAGCTAAATTAGATCCTAGAATTTTGAAGTGTTGCAGGACTGTGGTTAAACTTCTGTTGGGAGAAGGCAACATAATGATTAATGTCAATAGGTAGTCTAACGGAAAGATTTCCGTATTATGTAAAATGTGCTATAAAGAACCAGAAACACTATCACACATGATACTGGCCTGTGAAGGTCTTTGAAAAATGTATATAATATCTTCAAACCAGCACAAAATTATCCGAAAGAGATGATTCTTGGAGCAATTTTTGGTGCAGGGGAGATATTTGATGTCAAGGAATATAAGAAAATTGCTGTTTACATCCATAAAATGTGCATAAATAGACCAGAATCTGGTCTGTAACTAAAATTAAATTGTATATTATATATATATGTTATAATTATAAGTAAATAATGTAAAATTTATTTAAACACATAAAATATGGTGGATGAAATAAATAAAAAAAAAACAGGCTTTAACATGTAATTCAATGAGGGGAGCTAATATTGCCAAACTTTTGGAGGTTAGTGTACATGTAAAGACCTGAGAAATATACCCTGCGTGCAGAGTCTAGTTAAACTACACTCTGCCTAGCAGAGACCATATTACAGTTTAGTAGCCCCGCCCCCACGACGGGTACCGGTGACAGTTTGGGTAAATCACTTTTGACCTACGCGCTGACTTTCCACCAATCAGCGAGCTTGAAGAAACATGCGCCAAATGTGTTCTAATTAAATATGCGCATGTCATTGGTCAATTCCGGGCTCAACGATGACGTCAGAAGGAATGACCATATAAAGAACGTCGGTCAAATTTGGCCGACGAACACTGATTGGCGCGGTGAGTTCACAGGTTTATTTTAGTTTGAAAGAGTGAAGACGAAGCTCTCTTTTAAGAAGTGAAGTCAAACGAATGCAAAGGGTATGAGAAATAGAGTCAGTAGAGAGGTTTATGTGCTTGGATGGGAAGAAAAGTAGATAACAATAGGTGACTAATTCAAAATCAGGCATCCAGGATATCATCTCATGCATTCAGAAAATGGGAATTAAATCTAATACAGTAATTACTGAATCTCTAATTGCTACATACAGGGTGTCCAATAAATAAGGTAAATGATATTGTAACTTCCTTAATATTGCACCAATCTTGATGAAATTTTCAGAGTTTGTAGCCCAAACCTTTTTACCTTTATTCTGTGAATTTAAAGCGTCTATCATGTGATTGGCCAGAGTTGTGGTTGCTATAGCAACCGAAACAACAAAAGGGCGGGGCACTTAATTGTAGTTACTGTCATCTTATTATTTCCAAAATGATGATGCATTTTGAACTGCAAAACCACTTATGAAATTCAACTGACACTGGATGTATACATATGTAACCAAGGTAATTGGTTGTTAGGTGGCCTCTGTGATGTCATAGTGCTTCTTTGTTGTATTTTATGATGTTATTGAGATATCTTTACTAATAACAAAATTTATGCATCACAATGAGATATCATCATATCCCAATGTGTTGTGAAACCCAAAGTTCAAGATGGCACTGGGACAATGCCCCCTCACACACAGCTATGCTCACCCGTGAAACTATTAAAGCACTGGGGCTACCCCTACTTGCACACCCTCCATATTCCCCAGACCTTGCACTCAATGACTTTTACTCATATACAGAACTCAAGCGTGACTTGAGAGGAAGCACTGATGAACTCAGATCACATGTTTTAGCAAAACTTCAGGAATTGGGCAAGAATGAGTTTGAAAGTGTGTTTAGAGAGTGGGTGAATAGACATAAGAAGTGTATAGCTAGAGATGGACATTATGTTGAATAGCTTATTTTCCATTACAATGGGACTTTAGGACTGTTTTTATATTGTATTTATAGTAGTAATAGACTTGGGAGTATGAATAAAGCTATCAGAAAAAATAAATATGTTTTGGAAAGTTGTGACGTAAACAAACTTGCCCCGCCTTTTTGTTGTTTCGGTTGCTATAGCAACCACAACTCTGGCCAATCAAATGATAGACGCTTTAAATTCACAGAGTAAAGGTAAAAAGGTTTGGGCTACAAACTCCGAAAATTTCACCAAGATTGGTGCAATATTAAGAAAGTTACAATATCTTTCACCTTATTTATTGGACGCCCTGTATACATTAACTCCATTGCCTGTAGTTATTTGGTTTGGCAGAACCACAAATGTGATGTATTTGCTTTCTTGTTAATTGATGATGGCTACTTTCAGTAATACAATAAAATTATATAGCTAGGAATTATTAGCGTCATGGTGTTGATTAAAGATACAGTGTACAAACTTGCTCTAAAACATAACTTAAAGTGTATTAGTGGCAGTGGTAGTAGTAATGTCATGTATTAAATGCAAGATTCGAAATTCCAGCTCCAAATGTTCATATAATTTGTAGGGTTTTGTAATGTTTTGTTTGTTATCGGGTTGTGTTATGACATCAACAATTTCAATTTTTCATGATTGAATAATCCCTTTTGTGCCCTTTTCTGGTCATTTGTGTCATAAATATTTAGAGTTGGCTCAGTTTATAGGTAAAGATGACTCAATGTTTTGGGTAAAGTTTATTATAAGGACTTCTCCACGAGAGACAAGTATCCATGGCACTGTTTTAATCATAAGTTACAGTCATTGTTTTATTTTCAAAATACATGCATACCTCAAACTTATTTCTGTACTAAAAGCTTGAGGATGTCTGTACCTTTAATTATTTCCCACATGGAAATTATTTTATTATTTGCTTACCCTGATATGTTCATGTATGTGGTTATTTTATTTTTTACTATATATTATTAAAATGATGTAAGTTCTAATGCCATTGTCTGTAAATAATAATATCATTTCAATGAGAATTTAGCAATGACATATTCAATAACCTTTGGATTTATTTTTAGGCATTTACAAAATGTATGGGGCGCAAGTGGGGACTTTTGGGAGAGCCTATGGAACAGTGTGATTGAGGCCTATTCTGGTGACTACTTCAAAACATTTGTGTATGGTATGCTACCAGTTTATGACTTATGCCTAAAATATTAGAGTGATTGTTATTGTGTCTTAATATGCTCAATATTTAATTAGCATATCTTTGGAAAGAAGCGTATCTTTGAATGGAGGGTGCTCAGTAATGATATACATTAAAATACAGTAAATATACTGTTTATTTCAAATGCCACTGGGACCTGCCAAAGGTGTTTGGGTTTGGCAAAGTGTTCACATGTTGAGGTTTTTTAACATTGAAGTCTTTGATAGATTGAAAAATGGGACTAAAAGGTCTTCACATTGAGAGGTCTTAAAAGGTGTTCAGATATACAGATTTCACTTTACCAATGATTGAGCATTATTCAGTTATGATTGTTCGAAATGATTTTGTTTGAATAGATGCATACTAGAGATGTAAATAATTATTGTGCATGTTTCATTTAAATTACAATATTTTTGTTCAGGGTACTTCTATCATGGTTCTTTTTTTCAGGGACATTTTTGTGGAGCAATGGAATGTTTTGGTTGTTCAATTTATTCTTCATCTTTGTTGATCTTACGGGTATGCCCTCCACTGTGCTGAAATACAAGATACAGCAGGATAAAAATGTACCTGTAAGTTGCTTACATTTTGTATACACCTGAACAATAAAATCTGTCAAAAGTGAATGCTGGCGGGACCAGTTAAAAGTGTTCACATTGAGTTCACCATTATAAATCTAATAAAATGAGAGATTAGGCCTGTCAGACAATTTTCCCAAAGAGGGTGCAGTTTCAGATTTTTACCTGAAGTAGTTGTATGATATCAGAGATAATTTACTGCATAATGACTTCATTCCCGGAAATGGACAAGCACGGTATAAGCTATAAAGATCATGATTGTGTACGAAATGAAAAAAAAGAACTGATTGCTGTAATATGGAGTTCTTTCCCTGGTCATTTTTTCTGAGATTTCTGATTTCGCCCAAGTCACCCTACCCCCATTTGGAGGGCCTATATGACGGGAGATTATTTAATGGGACTTAAAGTATTTACATAAGATCTTTACCGCTCATTATCTAAACACAGTACTACATAATTCCACACATTCAATAAAGGTGGAGCTGTGGTGGTAGACACATGTGAAATAATTCAACATATAATTAAATCATTCCTGAAAAACTCTATCAATATACCATGTTCATTGTTACAGCTGGACAAAGGGATGTTCCTGAAAGGTGTAAAACGTGCCATATTCAACCAGACAGTTGTAGGCTTCCCTGTCATATTTGCTGCCTACTTGCCCTTCCTCTGGAAAGGTTGTTCTATTGCCACTCAAGACATGCCTACTTTCCAGTGGGTCGTCTTTGAGGTGTTTATTTTCTCCCTGGTTGAGGAAGTTGGATTTTATTATGCTCACAGGTAAGAATTTTCTCTAGATTAAAGGAACATTCCTGGCCAGACCATTTCTCTCCTAATATGGTAGCTATAACCATATACGAGGGTATATCATAAAGTTCTCATAATATCTCTCTTTTTTTTTATTTTTCAATATATTCTAATGAAATTTTCATAGAATCTGCAATATAGAATACTGTATTAATCTGTCAAAAAATATTTGGTATAACAGATATATTAGGTAAGTAATGGTTGCCATAGTAACGGGAAATCAGGTCACCCGGGGCAAAAATAAATAATTGAGAGAATAAGCTTAATTAACCATGTTTACATTCATAATAAACTCTCATAAATTATCAAACACATTGAAATGTTATTTTGAATATGTTGTTAAATGCTTTTACTATAAAATAAATCGAGCATGTGAATTGTGTGATGTCATAGGGGATGCTTACATGCTTCATAAATTTGATACCAGACTCTGAGAATCAAAGCTTAATGACTGAGAAAAATCATGCATAGATGCAGAGATCATCAGAAAAATAAAATTCATACTGATAAAAAGTTCAGTTAAGTTCGAAAAATCCTTTGCTCATACTAAAGATGATCTAAAACAAAAGGTTGCAAAGATATCAACAAAAGTACACCCTATGTATGGTCTAAACATATTTAAGATGAACTAAGAGGGGAATATCGACTTTCCTAGGAATGTTTGACAAAACAGTTGTGGTGTCTAACATCACTTCTAATGACGCATTACAATCATCCATTATGAGATCACACAATTCACATGACCATTATAATAGTTCATAACAGTCAAGAACACATATGATATTTAACAGTTTGATGTGTTTCATAGCTTATTTGATAACTTATCATGCATTTAAACATGGTTAGTTGGGGGTATTCTTGCACGATTTTTTATTTGCCCCGGGTGCCTTGATTTCCGGTTACTATGGCAACCATTTCTTAAATAATATTTCTATTATACCAAATATTTTTAAATAAATTAATACAGCATTCTATACTACACATTCTGTGAAAAATTCATCAGATTATATTGAAAAATAAAAAAAATAGAGAGATATTATGAGAACTTTATGATATACCCTCGTATATACTTTCCATATTTAGCAAAACAGGGAAAAATGTTTTAATATAGTCAATATTGATCACTTGAAAATGCAGTGCTGAATTCCAGTAGGCTGCCATCTTTTATATTAGTATTTCACTCAGGAGTGATGTCATCGACTCTCAACTTTGCATATAACATTATAATTATAGCCAGGAATGTTCCTTTAATACCCATTGGCTAAATTTTGTACATTGCGATTCTTGGAAAACCATTGTATTTTTTACATGAAAGATGACCAGTTGAAATCTTAATTTGAGTGAGCTTACTAAATTGACCCTAGCAGGGGTGTAGCCAGCTTTCAGTCAGGGGGTCCTGATCTCCAAAGAAATTTTGGTTTTCAGTCGGGGAGGGGGGGGGATTGTGGCATAGTCAAGCCAAAAAATAAGATTTATTTCAAATTTTACAAAAATTGATGCAAATTCCTTCAAAATTGAGCTAGAAGCTTCATATGAAAAGCATTTGAAAGCTCTTTTCTTCTTCTTTCTCATAGTTTGGTTTTGATTGGTTGTCGCACTGCAGTAATCCTGATAAACATTGAAGCCAAAGCTATTAAAAATACGGAAAAACAGCTGAAAAGTATACCTATCCGTAAGAAAATAAACCCTTGAAAAAATAATAAATCATTCAGAGTTGACATTTTCCAATTTTTCAGACTGTATAGATGGTAAAAAAAAGTCCAAGGAGTGCTAAATCATCCATGATCACATGACACTAGTTATTTTGCTTTTTAGATTGTTTCATCATCCAAAGTTGTACCGCCATATACACAAAGTACATCATGAGTGGACAGCCCCTATTGGCCTGACATCTATATATGCCCACCCTCTAGAACATGTACTATGTAACCTTATCCCGGCAATTGCAGGTAAGAATCAAATATCTACCACAGAGCATGTTAATAGATGCTTATATGTTTTATGTACAGAGATTTTAAAATGGGAAATTGATCCAAGAACCTTTCCAGATAAAATTCACAAATAATAGAGTGAGTACTGTAAAATTGACTGGAACAGTAATTGAACAAATTCTTATACAAGGATGCTAAGAAATCTTACTCAGTCATGAGCTCATACAATTTGATTAGAAGTGAATAAATTGCATTTTACAAAGGCTTTAAATGTCAGAATTGGAGATCATTTACAATGTACCATAAACTTTTAATATAAACATTGATTAAGATTCCATAAAGAAAAGAGATTTTCAATTTATGCTTTTTTATATGATGTCTTAGGTCCTTATATAATGGGTTCTCATGTGTCTACACTGTGGTTGTGGTTGAGCCTTGTGATTGGATCTACAACAGTCTCTCATTGCGGCTACCATCTACCCTTCCTTCCCTCTCCTGAGGCTCATGATTATCATCATCTCAAGTAAGAATAACCTCTCTTTTTGTATTTTTTCTGAATTTTTACGATAATCAGTTTAAGAGAAAAGTGTTGAATTCAATTCACCAACTCATAAATGGACCTTTCTAAATTGCTATTATGGTCTCATGTAAAACAGGGTTTATCACTCTTACCAAATACATACAAAAAGGGTTCTGATACATTGATGGTTGTTACAAATGGCAGGTAGTGACATTTTGCATGTTAATGCCTTGTTTAAATGATGACATACAATATGTAACTTTATCGTATGATCTATAAAATGAAGCCTTCTGATTGGTCAGTTCTTGTGCTGTACCAATCTGTATTGCTACTGAGATTGTCCCCATTGATAATCTCCGTCACAATACAGAAAATATTGGTACGGAGGGGACATTCTCAGTAGCAATACAGAGGATCACACGATAAAAACGTTTTAGAATGAACGATATTCTGTATTGGCACTCGACTTCGTCTCGTTCCAATACGAAATTTGTCGAGCAGAATATATCCTGTATTGCACTTAAAATCATTCAATAACTTATAGTATTGTATTGCTGTTATGTTTATTTATTTGGAAACTACAATATTCCAGGTTTTATTGAGTTTTGTGTATTATTTCAGATTCAATCAGAATTTTGGTGTCTTGGGGGTACTAGATCGCCTTCATGGTACGGATGCTTTATTCCGGGCCAGCAAACAGTATTCCCGTCACGTCTTACTGCTTAACACCACCCCACTGTTACAACAGTTTCCCGATGATCCAAAGCAACAAAAACACCAAGATTAAACTACTAAACCCCTTTCTGCAGTTCCTAGGATTTGAAGAAAAAAAGAATATAAAAGAAAATATTTATCTTACAACCTACCTATTATATCCAACCTACCTATTATAAGCAAAACAGTTTTCATAAAGTTTTTACGAACCATATACATGTATTAATCCAAGATTCCCATTGAATTTAAGACCTTTTGTGAAGGACAGAATTGTTTGCTTAGAAAATCCATTCATAATATAATTTAAAGCTTGTTTGAAAGTGCACTTTTTTAAAAGTGGTAAAAATAAGCAACACTCATTCTACAAAGGTCTTAATTTTATTGTCTTGGATAATTTCTACTGCAGAGTCAGTGTTATATACAACTTATACTATAGTTGTACATCTACTAATACCAAAGTTGCATATTTCAGTATTTCTGACATGTTCCTTCTGGGAACTTTATAACCATTTCTGTATTTGTATTTAGAGATATTTTCATTATTATGATTATATCTTGTAGTAATGAGGCTTTGCCACAAAGCTAATTTTATTTGATGGTTGGAGGGGGATAAAAGACTATTAGCTAGTTTCATTTATTTAGTGCCATGAATATCAGTCTTTGGGTCAAATTAAACAGGATTCATTCTTTTATCAGGACATAAACCATTTTTGGCTAGTTTCAGTCAGGGGACTCTCCAGGATGAGGTACATGTAATCCCAAAATATCATTCTTAAATAGAAGCCCCAATTGCAATTTTTAAGGATTTGTTCCTGATGAGAAAAATTCATGTTAGTTTAGATCGAAAAACCCTACATTTGCACAATAATTTCATCTCGGAGATTCAGTTGCGCTAATATGGGCTTTTTTGCATTAACCAATAACCCTGAGGAAGTCCCATAATCTCAAATGGATATACTTATTTTGTAAGCCTAGTACATGTATATAAATCCCAGATTTTGTTGTATTGTAGTCAAGTAAATTAGCCTTGTGGCTTTGTATTTATTAATATTTTGATGTTGTACCTCAAATGATGAGATCTGATAAAACATAAAATTACTATATATATATTATTATTTATATAACAACTGAGAGTATTCGTTGTATGAAAACTGCTTGCCATATTGCCATGACAACATATAGTTTTTCACTGTATTTTATAGGGGAGAGAAATTCTTCAACATGCTTCATTCTTCGACTTTTTAATCAAATTCCATTAATCTACATATCAATATTTGAAGGATACATATAAGCCTATAACAAGGATATAATTGTAAAAACTGACAATTACAGGGTGTATCAAAAAATGTACCAAAAAGTATATCAACAGCATAGATAAACCAATGCTTTTGGGAACATTTTTTGAGACACCCTATATATGTTTGTTTGAATGCGAGAAGGTACACAATCTGTAAGGTGATGACATCTAGGGTTTAAAGACAATTTCAGTATTTTAATGAACAAACAATCAGTGTCAACAAAATCAATGCAAAATATGACCATATGTATTAATCCATTTCAATTATACTTTAACTTGCTTTGGTATTACTCCTAGTCCAGATGTACATAAATATACACATAGATATACATGGATCATCCATTGTTCCATTGTGCAGTAAATCAGTTTGATTTTATTAAAATGTTCAATATTAGTGGATATGTATCATATTTAGCTTCATGTAGGGAGCATTAGGGAACAAATTATATATATAGTATAATTAGTAATTATATGGCATCCATAATAATGTGTTTGGGACCATGTGTAGATTATCAAAATATTTTTATTTTGGCAAAAACTAAAACATGAAATTCGAACAACTTAATTGATTTTCAAGATTTGTCCCAATGTTACTTTTTCTGAAACAATGTAACAATGCAAGGAGTTATACATTATTTTGTGAAACTAGTAGTATATATTCAGTATACAGCTTAATTTATTCATTTAGCCATATATTTTATGTTATAAAAATGTAGATGTACATCTTTTATTCAAAGACATAATTATATCTTTGTTATTACAATTATATTATTTTATTAGAATAGGGTTTTTACCCTCCAATAAAGTGGCATTCTAATTTAACATAAAAATCTTACAAGAGTTTTAAGGAGGCCTACATGTACTTTGTAAAGGATTTTCAAGCAAAGCAAAGGTCAATTTTAATATGTTATTCACAAAAGGGGTTTTATAATTGCCAAAACTTTTCAAAGAAGGCCAACAAGATTAAATGCATGCCAAATAAAATAAATTTAGAACTCATTTGTATTAGAGAACGCATTTGCCACTTGAAAAAGATAAGCTTGAACTTCAGGATTGGTTTTCTATATGCCTGATAGTAAGTATTGTGTTGCTTGTGTCATGCATTATTCTTTATTCAATAGTCAGTGTAACAAAATATATACAGTAAATAAATAGACATAAAATTCAAATAAAAACTATTTATTCGGTTTCATATTATAAGTTTCTCTATGGACTCGAGTCAATTCAGGAAGGCAGCCTAAAACATCAAGAACAGAAGCAGAATTCCACTGAAGGTCCTAACTGTGATTTGTAGTCATAAAAGATCCTATCAACATTTTTGATAGACCGTGCAATATTTTGAGGTCCAATGTAAGCACCCTCTTTTGTTGACCACATAGCAATTCTATTGTTGCACTCATAAGTCCATATTTTAATCATCGTTAATAATATATATTTCAATGCTCTATTTCAAAAATAATCTGTTGTCATCTTCCATTAATATCTGTTTGTGAGTCCTCATTATTGTCATTAACTACATCATTATCAGAAGTCTTTTTTCTTGTATCTAAACTTGATGTAGAAGTCCTATTTCCTATATTTCTAATAACAGAGGTTGCTGGTGAGTAAAGAACTTTACGGGAGAGCCTAAGTCTCCCACTGGCTGGGTCCCGCCCAAAATATTTCACTGAGATATCTTGTCCAATTTCAAATCCAAGTGCACTGGGATGGTTAACCTGGAAATAAGGTCTTAGAGATTATCAAAAATTAAGACGGGGCATAACGATGCAAAATGTCACCACCTGCCATTTGTTATAGAGACTGCAAGAATTTGTTAGTGATGTGACGCTGAACACCAACTGCCTTCCACAAAAAGTTGAAAACTATAACAATATATCACCTCTTCTGCGGTCACATAACAAGAGTAAAGAATCTTCTCAAAAGTCTACACTAAATCTGAGTAAGTGGTATGCCTTTGGTACATTCATGGGCTTTCAACTAGATTGAAAGCCCATGGTACATTTTAAAAAGTTACTATTCCTCTTTCTGGAAAAGTCAAACTTGCAGAGTTTTCCACTGTATTTATATATTTGGTGCTATCAACTGACTTGGTTTAATTTTATAAAGAAACATACCCTACGCTGGTCTAACTGTGAATTGTGTACCAAGGCAGGCTGCATTGCTGGGTGGATCTGAATCATCACACCTATATCCCTGTGAAAAAAAAATTGTATATTGATATTATAACTATTTTACAAGTTCAGGGTCATATCATGGGCTTTTCTCTTGAAAGCAAATGGTCGTATCCAGGATCTCTTTAATTGGTAAGGCAAATCTAAAATGACGAGGCAAAGATATGTAGATTTTATTTTGGTACATGTACTATTACGTAAAATGTTGGTGAGTTGTCTACAACCATACAAATATATGCATTATTCATTATTCTAAAAAACATGAAACACAAGTGTACTTGTGTTACAAGTTTACTGCCACATGATGTCTACTGATAAACTAAATATATTACCAGGTGTACTAGAAGACCAACTTTTATCAAAGTTAATGACAAAATTAACTTCAACATACATTGTTTTTATACATTTTCTCTACAATTCCACATTCTACAAAAGCTGCAAATTTTACCTGACTTCCACAATCTTTGCTGTATATATGGCACCAAATTCAAGTTCAGGTACTTTCTGCAATTGCAATAACACAATGGACTAAAACACAGGGCAACTTTTACATGGGATCTTATATATGACTTGTGCCTTTTGAGGTGTACTGAAAAATTCTTAATTTTACAATCTGATTTCATAGCTGTCTTCATGTGCCTCTTGGACATTCGGGATTACAAGGATTCCTGCTGATTCCTTAGTCTTTTTAGTAATTTTGGTCTTGTTTATATCTTAAACACTGTTGATGTGAACTTTACGTGTTGGTTAATGTAATAATGTGCTGTGTAAACATGTAATAAGGTTGGAAATAAAAAAAATCTTGTTGATTGACCTAGGCTTAAGTAATATGTTCTTCCTTTCTAATCTTATGGCTTATTAGTGATCATTTTTATATGTGAGAATTTTAATCACTAATAGTTTGTGGTTCAATGGATGATGGGACACAAAGGTAAAATATCGATCAGTATGGGTTTGTTTTCGATACACTTTAAAACTGAACTTTCCTGAAGTCACTCTTGTTTGTACAGAGTGTCATAAAACAATGCCAATCCCCCTCACTCTACAGCAAAAAGTACTTAACGTTACATTTTGTCTCATATCTCGTCTTAAAGACAATCTAATTCTGGAGTTACCTGAGAAATCTCAGCTTTGTATGATATCATTTTACAGATCTACAGCCAATTGTTAGTAGTTGGTATGACGTCTAATCTGGATGGATATTATTTTATCACGATTCAAATAAGGGCGTAGCATTGCATGATCCCCTAAGCACTTCCTTCATATTCTTCACCGATGCATAATTAATGTATCTGTTTTCAACAGGCTCTTTGTCCATTACTTCATCTACCCTCTCATTCAAAATTGAACCCGTATTTTCTTCTTATTGAGCTATTTCCTACATCTTCCACCTTTCAAAGGTCCGAAGTAGCAAACTTTGAAACAATGTAGCTTTTTTAATAAAGTTTTATTGAATGCAATTGGATGAGTAACTCCAGAATCAAATTATCTTTCAAATGAGATATGACTCACTTTGTGACATTAAGGAGTTTTTGCCGTTGAGGGGGGTCCGTTTTTTAGACATTCTGTAATTGATCAATCTACCTCTGTCTCAGAAGTGAACAAGGCATTAGCATCACAAAATGTCACCACCTAGTTGCTCACAATATCATTAGTTCAAGTTTCAGTCAGGTTTAAATTTTTAAGAACTTGTAGATGATTTTGAAAAAAAAGAATTTGTCAATTTGAAGCAAGTTGAAAAAATACATTTTAAACCTTGAGAAGGTCATTGAGGGTCAAATATTCTTTTGACCTTGAGAATGTCATTTAGGGTCAAATCTATAGTCAGATTTGAACTTCTGAAAACTTGTAGAGGATTTAAAAAAAACTGAAGTCAATTTAAACAGTATTTGTTTATTGGAAGTTTTCAAAATTTGTTACAGACGCCACCCGCCAATCGCCAACCACCAACCGTTCCTGCCAATTGCCAACCACCAATCACCGTTACAAAAAACAGAGACCATAACAATATGTCACCCCTTTTAGGTTGTAACATAATTTTTGGTGGTGACATAATAATGCTATTTGTGAGGTCTAAGCTATTGATATGACCAGTCAACTGTGTTATTTTTGCATTCTCAGATACATATCGCATCTCAAAATCTGTCTGTCTTTAGTTGCTCTGATTTTCCGTGCCAATCCTGCTGATGGAGGGGGCAGGCTTCCCATACAATCCCTGTAGAATTTCCACCAATCAGCGCTTGGATTACAAAAATTGATTTGAAATTACTTCTAACTTTAATATACTTTTCTTGTAAGCCACACTTGGCCTTAGGTTTCTCCCCAGACAATCAGTGGTATCCCATTATATTTACTTATATAATATCTTACATTCCTGAATTATGGCTTGAGACCTACTTAAGGGTATACAAATCAACAAAACAACCAACTGTCAGAATTGACCACAATAGATTGAGTTTGATCGCTGCAATTGAGGGAAAAGCCTTTCAAATGGCACAAGCACATGAGCATTGGCAAACTCGGCATGTGCCTTCAGCCGGGCAGCCAATCAGATTCAGAGCTGTGGTTTTTAAACTTTTAGAAAATCCAGAAGTGCCATTTACAGAGTTCTTGCATTTCACCTTTAAATCAAGTGTTTGTTACGACGAATTTGATTCGTCCGTCGATTCCTCCAATCCTAAATCGAAAGTGCCCCATATCAAATTCCATGGCGATCTATGATGCAAGAAGAGAGGGCATGATGGTATCTCAAAAATATCATCCTTGTATATATATCCACATAGTGAGTACAGGCAATATGAATATGGTATCCAGCAAAAGCAAAAAAAATTCTGATGAGAGTGACCCTAGCCCATCAAAATGTCTAATAGCAAGTTTTTTTTAGGTTTTTATGGTGACCAAACAATGCAACCCTTTAATTTTGGAATAATATTTTCTTAATTGATGCTATAACTGATTATCACCTGAACACCATGCAGTCAAAAGATTCTATCATAATTGATAAAATTATAACAAAATTAGAGAGTTGCATTTTTGTGTCACCCTGTGCCTTTTGTTTCAATGCCTTTCATTTGATTTTAATAAAAACAATTCATATGAAGGCACTAACATGACAAATGCTACCACCTGTTATTGCTGATGATTACAAAAGTGTTACTTCGTTACAGAATGATGCGCACAGACCACAGATGATGAAAGCCACTCACAAAAAAACGCAAATGAAAAATGGAAAAAATTTCTTACCTCTTCCTTTAATAACAGCTCAATTCTTTCTCTTGCCTCTTCCATGGCAATGTTATTTGGTGCAAATATTTGATAGCTAGTGTCATCTATTGGTGTGACGCTGACACCTAAAAATCATTCATTAAATTCTATAAATTAATTGTCAAAATGTGGAAGCATATTATTAAAGTCTTGTGAACAAAATCTTATAAACACATAAAAAGTTGTTTCAAGTAAATACAGGAAAAATATGACCAGATTAATGATTAAATTATACAGGGTGGTCCAAAAATCATTCTCAATTTTGACTTATATGTCTGTAGGACAGGTCTATGAAAAAAAATTGAGAAATCTTCCTATCATTAGAAAATGCTAGGCAATCAAAAGTGTGAATGATTTTTTGGACCACCCTGTATAATAATATTTTATATGAGGCTTGGAAGCTATTGTAAGTTAAACATTTTATTGTAATACTCGTTGATTACACCCAATAACCAATGATTGGATGATGATAAATAAAATGTATAATAGGTAGAGATCTATTTCACCTTTTCATCTATTCATTTCTTCCTAAGAATATTATTGTTGCTTCATTTAAAAAATAAAAATAAAACATGATCATCAAAAATTCATCTTAAATGTAGACAATTTTCTTATCTATTCTGGTTTGAATTTCTAACTTTTCTAACTTTTCAACTAGTGAAAAAACATTTATCATCTTCAATGAAACATCTTATCTTACCTGTTTCTGCAGTGAGTTTTTTCAAATTATAGCCACCAAGTCCTAAGAATTTGGCACGTTTATGAACTGGTACATTGAGTGTCTCTGATACAGGACCATTTTCCTTTCTCTGAGATCTAGGACCACGTAAAGTGTCACTCATAATCTTGATGATTTCTTTTTTACCCTCTGTAAGCAAAAGAGCATAGTAAAGTTCCTATTTTATGTTTTATCAATTTTATCAATCATTTTATGTAACATATCTAAAGAATAGCCACAAACTCAAACAATATCCTCAATTAATATAAATACAGAAATATAATCAATTTTTGAGTAAAACCTGTCAAATTCAACTTGTCAAAGTGTTTGATGTTTACATTTCAGGGTTTCTTAATATAAAGTATGTGATTCATTGGGAGATACCTAAATTGGGAGAGATACACACTGAAATGAGATCGGATTAGAGATGTGTTCCAATATACATGTATAGGTTTTACTGTATTTATAAATTACATACCTCCTGCACTAGTCACAGCTTCCATGATAACGTTCAGTGGCAAACCTCCACACTTTATGTCTGCTTGGAGAGCAGTAATTCCTGTCTTTGTACCTGCTAGCTTGAAGTCCATGTCCCCCATATAATCTTCTATGCCCTACAACATTCATTACAAAACATTCAATAAAACAAATAGGAATTGATTTATATGATAATAAAAACTTTTTAACCTAAAAAATGTATTTTGGATGATCAAAAAAATTTTTAAAAAAATATTCTGTCGGGTTTCAAACCTACTCTCTCGGGTATAAAATTAAAAACCCATTCAAAACCCAGCACTTTATATTTGAAAAGAGGAGTATTAAGTTCTTAACCCAGAGAAACAGCAACATAAAGGATGGCATGAGAGAGCAAATGGGTGCGTCAGTACCAATTTGATGGATATTGGACAAGACAAATATTATTTCCTTAAAATGACATTGAATAGAATTTAGCGTGACATTAAAAAGTGTTAATGCAGCTAAGTGGAATTCACAGATCAGATCCATTATTTCACATATCTGCCTAGAAATAAAATAATAAAGTTTATTTAGCATGTGATAGGGAACCACTGGCAAAATTCACAAAACATCTAAAAGTCAGTTACTTGAACATACTGATAGAGATCTTTGTTTTGGTCTACTTGCTAATGATCTTTTTTGTTATGCTCTTCTCAAATATTTGATGATCGAATGTTCGATATTGTCTGATTTGAATATTAGTCAATTTGCAAATAAAATTGATTGTCTGTTGCTCTGAGTGAAAGTTCTCTGATTTCATAAATGTTGAGTAATACCTCTCACTTATATCATATACACATGCATGTATCATATGTAGATAAATGATAGACTTGATGGAAGGTTAAGGGAGACGAGTCACTTGATGGAAGTTCTAGGAAGTTTCAGGAACAACAATGGAAAGAGATGCATAAAGGCTAGGTAACTTTTTTAGCTATTTTTGCAGATGGATAAGTACAATTTATCTTTTGATGTAACTCTTACATGCAATTAGTCTGAATATTATTAATGTTGACCAAAATGTTAAGATATAACTTGACTTGTTAGTTTTACTTTCATATCAAAATAAAAACAAACTTAAAAAGAACACTTTCATCAAATGCCTCGTGTAAAGTTTGTAAATAAAGCGTTATCATTCAACCATTTCTTTTCATAACTTGAAAAACCATTTGTGACTTTTTGGCAAAATAGACTTTTTAACAAAATAAGTTGTTCATCTTATATTTTCAAACGTTTGAATTTCTCGTAATTTTAGAAACAAAAGTTTAGATTTTTAGATTATCAAATACAACATTTAACACTATAAAACATATTATTTTATCAACTCCATCAAACAGATCAGGCAAAAGTCATATTCAACCATTCAACCTATGATTTATGCATATCTAAACTTTGAAAGCAGTTTTAAAATTTTGCAATATCAAAATATTTCAAAAGGTTTCAAAAAAATTGGTTAAAACACAAATGCACGTATGCATTTTCACATTCTTCTTATTGGACTTAGTGTAATATAGCTCTATGTTTACTTCAACAGTAACAGGACAACTCACCAAGACAAGTTATCCCAAGACATCTCATCCCAAGACAACACATCCCAAGACAACTCATTCCCAAGACATCTCATCTCAAGACAACTCCCCAAGACAACTTATTCAAAGACAACTCATCCGAAGACAACTCATTCCAAAGACATCTCATCGCAAGACAACTTATCCCAAGACATCTCATCCCAAGACAATTTATTCCCAAGACAACTCATTCTCAAGACATTTTATCCCAAGACAACTCATCCCAAGACAACTCATTCCCAGGACATCTCATCCCCAAGACAACTCATCCCAAAACAACTCATCCCTAAGACAACTCATCCCAAGAAAACTCATCCGAAGACAACTCATTCTCATCACTTTTTCATGCTGGATTTTAAATTGACTCATATTTTTTATATTTGTTAGTTCGTTTTTTAATTAATTCTTGCAGATTGTACACTGTAGGGACTTATATTTCAATGTGATAAAATCAGAGAGTCAAAAAGTATATAGAGAGAAACATTAAGATAAAATTATCTCATCCTGCTGTTGTTCATCGTTCATTCTAAATAACTGAAATATTCTTTTGAAACTATTTTTTTAACTATTTCCAATTTTGACATATATTTCTGAGAAATATTGAAAGAATTTTTAGGAAACTATGAGGAAACTATTAAGTCCTAATTCTTTTAATAAAATCATATAATTTTTCACATGATGACTTGGTATAATATGATACGACCATTTCTGATTCAGAGATATATTTCTGAGTCATATTTTGAATTATTAGAAAATAGATTTGAATCCGAGTTAAAGTCAAAATGGTACCAATATTCAAACGCTATCATATAAATAATTTTGTGATTTTAACATTTTTAAGTTTTATCAGATATTTCACTTCAACATCATTCAATTTCTATCAATTTCTGTATCAGATATTTCACTTCAACATCATTCAATTTCTATCAATTTCTGTCAATGTTAAATGGTGACTGAAAATATCAATTAGAAATTATATTTATTAATCATCTACCATTATAATATTCTTACTGTATCATGAAAATAAACCAGAAATTGAAGATACTTAAACAAAGTACTCAGAATTATCTTGCCTTTGAAATGAATATTCCACTGATATGTCTGATATGTCACTGAGATATAGTCTCCAACTCTTTTTTGACAAAATGCTGGAATATCAAATTTTGAGAGCAAGACTGATTACAGGTCAAGATAAACTTGCTCAAATTAATGTACACTTTAATTATTTAAAAAAAATATCATCAAAGGTGTCAGATTAAAATGAACTCAGTAAGGATGTATTAATCCAGGGTATCATTAGAATATTAGAATAATTCCCCTTGATTAATACAAAGTCTTTGATTTAAAATGCATTGTTTAAATCACATTATGTCAAATTTGGATTAATCCTAAATAAAATTTAAACTTTCACATTTATGATGATTAAAATTGTCTGTTGAAAGGAGTGGTATCGATATGGTGAACTTTTTGAACATACGGTCTCTTAAACCAGTCATCAAAAACATTCTGAAAGTTTTACACATCCTCAATTTAATGGTCATCTTTTGTATGGTAACATAATATTTTGAAATATATATACCCTGGTATATACTTTTCCTCTATATTGATTTAGAAAACACACTATACACTTCTTTTGTTCTCATTGGAACAAAACGACATAAACACAACGTGTTTAGGTCTCTCAATATTGTAATTGTACAAAGGAAAGTTTGGTTGATTTTAAAAAAGTATCTTGTAAATGAAATAAATGGTTTATCTTAATTTTTATATATTTTGGGGGTTTTGTTTTATGTTTTTGCATACTTTTTGTTAAATCAACCAACATTTCCTTTGGATAACTATATAATATTGAGAAGTCTAAGAAAATGTTGTATATGCTATTTTGTTCCAACAAGGTTCGGAAAGACATTTTATTTCATTCTCAAGAACTGGTAAAAAGGAACAAAAAACAATTGCACAAAAAACCAAACAAAAAATGCCAATCAGTCAAGGACCCCCCCCCCCCGGCTATGGGCCTCCTAGTACTCATAAAAGATGATAGACAGGAGAGAACTGTAGCTGGTTTTGATCCCTATTTCTCAAACATTAATGCCATAGCTGGGATCCACCTTAAAAGGTGCCATTAAGTGAAAATATTGTATGTTCAAATCCAATTTCCTAAACTAATCCAACATCATTTAGCACCTCTGTGAATTCAATTGCAATTTCCTAAACAATTCCAACATCATTCAGCATCTCTTTACACTTACTTTGCTTATTATAGTCCATTGGCATCAATTCAGCTGAATATTTTATATAAATACCTTCTACTTAAATAACCAGTATGTGTTTATGATGTAATCACGCAACCTGTAGATCATGGATTGTTTTTCCATGAAAATGCATGCATGTAATTGCTTGGGTACCTTTTATTTCATTTACAAGATGCTTTTTCAAAATCAACCAAACTTTCCTTTGTATAATTGTTGTGTTTATGTCGTTTTGCTCCAATGAGGTTCTATAGATGTTTCATTTCATTCCGAACAGATGATATCAAGAAGTGTCTGATGAGTTTTCTAAAACAATATAGAGAAAAGTATATATATATATATTTATATTTCAAATCATAATGTTGCCATCCAAAAGATGACCATGATGATGATGTGTAAAATTTTCAGAATGTTTTAATAACTGGTTTAAGAGAAACGCGTGTTCAACAAGTTCACCATATCGATACCACTCCTTTATAAAATCACATAACATGAAAATAAAATGTACCAGCAGTAATACAGGTCTGTCTCTTTTTTGCAAAATCTACATCCATGATAAAAGGGGACCACATTACCTACTAGAGTAAAGGTCTTCCAACCACAGAGGCATTAGCCTACAAAATTTGGACCAAACCCCTGATAATTAGTATTTGCGGTATCATGTTTTGTAGTGGTCATATTGATAGCGGTTTATAATGGTGGCCAATGTAGATTTTCAAAATTCAAACACTTAAATGCCATAATCTTTGGAATGAGGCAAAATTCATTTTGTTATCATTTTTATTCTGAAGAATATTATGTTATTTTAACATAATAGGAAGATCGACTTTATTGCTCTAGAACTGTTCTGCAGGGGTCTTTTGAAGATTGATAAATTAACATGGGAATCAATGTAAATGTGCAGAATTTTTGAGGCCTGCTAATATCCACTTGGGCCACTTTTCAACATCACTTCAGAAGATATCAAACAATAAGTATTAATGATACTTTGGTCAAAGAATGGTGCTTTATATAGAGAATATGCAATTTGACTGATAAATGACTCCACTAAATGACAAGTACTTTTACATGTATGTCTCTAGCTGACAGCCAACAATGGATGTGATTTAAATATTCACTTATCAAAATGAAGGAGAACAAACGCCTCATAATTGCCACCCAGAAAAATTAATGATGGGTAATGGATTGAAATGGATGCATTTTGTCAATATGTATACATCTTTTACTAATAAATCTACTTTTATTTAGATACTTTCAACAATATAAGCAAGACATCCACCACAGCCCTTGGTTTCACCAGTAACTCCCTGAAGAAGATCTACTATAAACATGAACGGAAGCCAGATTGGTGACATACTTCAGATGACCACTGAAAATCTCGCATCTACACTACCTGCAGAGAATACTAGCACAGGTGTGACTGAAACATTGAGACTTTCGCATGTACTTCCAAGGAATTACCTTATAGCTCATGCTGTGTTTGAATCCATAATTGCTGTTCTTATCGTTGGAGGGAATAGCATCGTTTTGATCGGTATTCTGATTCATAGGAACTTACATACTGTAAATAACATGTTTTTAACCAGTCTGGCAGTTGCAGACCTTATTATGGGGTTATTTGTATCCCCGCTCACAATTGTCCTTCTCTATGTGAAACCTCTCATTTATGATGAATACAAACAAGACAAATGGACATGTATAATACGTTTGTACTTAACAATTATGTTATTAGGAGCATCTTTGTTGAGTATTTGTGGAATTGCTTTGGATCGTTACATTGCTATCATGCACCCTTTGAAATATAGAAGTATGTTAACCCATCGAAGAGTCATGGTTTATATCCTATGTATTTGGGTATATGTGATCTCAATCTCTGCATATGCATTTTCAGAAGGCAATATTCAATTTCAAGCACATCAAATTTGCCGTACAAAATATGTTGTATCACCACTTATTTTCTCCCTACTGAAAATCCATGTTTTCGTTATTATATTTGTGAGTGTAATGTCACATTCTGTTGTTGCCATAGTAGCAGCAAAGCATAGAGCAAGGATCAACTCTGAATTGGTCAGGTTCAACAACAACATGGCTGTTGCACATCGTAATGAACACAAAATTGCTAAGACGATGATTCTTCTTGTTGGGACGTTCTTGCTATGCTGGCTACCACACACAATTAACTCACTCATTAAAAGGGCAGATTCTCCTGATTGGGACAAATCTCTTAGTTATTATTTGATTGCTTTAACATTTGCAAATAGTGCAGTGAATCCTTTGATTTATGGCATTGGGATTGAAAGTATGAGAAAAGCTATGTTAAATGTTATACAGTGTTCTCTAAAAATATATTTATAAGTTAGCTTGCGACAATCAAGAGGTGCCAAATTACAGTATTACATTTTGACTCTCTTTTGTCCATAGTGATGATTGGAAATTACAACAAACAGTTCCGTACATGAAATTAAGAGTGGTATGCGATTCCTCTCCATTATATAGAATGATGAAATTGAACAAGTTCATTTCGAGACTCCAGATTCCAGATTTTATTTTAAAAATGATTTTGACATCTGATATTGATGAGAAAGTGAAACAAATGTACAAAATGTTCCTTTATTAAGGTACAGCTGGAAAATAACATTTTGGTAAAAAATTGCTATACCTGCACATGTTATTTTCTTGTACAAAATAAAGTATGAAGGCATGTGTCAATTTCCTTGCTTTTTTCAGGAAAGTATCATTACATTGTCTTCTTTTAGAACATCTGGCAGTAGTTCAATGGGATCTCCAGGAAATTCTGATATTTCACACTTTCTATTTTTTCAAATTTTCTTTCAACACAGGAGCTACCATTTCCAGGTTTACTAAAAGAAGACAATGTTATGATACTTTACTGAAAAAAGCAAGGAAATGCACACATGCATTCATACTTAATTTTGTACCAGAAAATAACATGTGCCGGTATAGCAATTTTTTACCAAAATGTTACTTTAGCATGTGATGCTCTTTTAGTGTCTGAGTTTTTACAATTACTCCCTGACTGTAAAATACAATATATGCTAGGGGATGATGTTTTTATAATGTGGGGGAATGAAATAGGTAAACAATTTATAATTGTTTTAATAGTTTTCAACAGAGATGTACATACCATATTCTGGTAAACCATGATTACCATTATTTTAGTAAATTATATGTTTTTTATATGTACATAATTTCTAAATGAATGTAGATGCTCCTTCCATACTATGTATGAATGCGAGCCACTGTTTTAAAAGTGTAAGTCGAAATAAATAAATAAAAAATAAATAAATATGTTCTGTTCTTACCTTTAAAGGCAAAACTGAATTTTAGTGTGGTAAAAGCGAAAATTAGAAAACGACTTAGATTTTGACCTTGACCTTTGACACTTAAAATTTTGAGTTTACTGACTTTTTAAGGTCCTTTACATTGTTTTAACTTCTAGTAAAGTTGATAAAAATATTTTAAAATTTGGACTGTGGTTGGTGATCGGCGGGTGGCAGTTGGTGGTTGGCGTTTGTAACAAATTCTTAAAACTTCAAATAACTTAACAAATACTGTTTAGACTGACTTCAATTTTTTCAAAATCATCTACAAGTTTTCAGAAGTTTAAATCTGACTTCATATTTAAGATTTGACCTTCAATGACATTTTCAAGGTAAAAAAAGGTTAAATAAGGTCAAAAAGGTTGTTTTTCAACTTGCTTTAAATCGACAAATGTTTTGTCAAAATCATCTACAAGTTATCAGGAGTTCAAATCTGACTTTAGATTTGAGATTTGACCTTCAATGACCCTCTCAAGGTAAAAAAAAAGATCAAAAAGGTCTTTTTCAACTTGCTTCAAATTGACCAATTCTTTTCATTCAAAATCATCTACAACTTCTCAAAAATTCAAATCAGACTATAGATTTGACCTTTGATGACATTCTCAAGGTCAAAAAGTTGTGACCTTCAATGACCTTCTCAAGGTCAAAAAGGCCTTTTTCAAGTTGCTTCAAATTGACCAATTCTTTTTTTCAAAATCATAAACAAGTTCTCAGAAGTTCAAATATGACTTTAGATTTGAGATTTCACCTTCAATGACATTCTCAGGGTCAAAAAGGTCTTTTTTCAACTTGCTTCAACTGCCCTGTCAACCCTCACGCACTAGGCGTGATTGTCACGCATTTGCTGGAAAAATAGAAATTGTGCATCAATTTTGCGTGTATGATCAAATATCACGCAAATCACGCATTTTGTTGATATTTTTAAAAATCGTTTTTTTTGTGAAATGCCGACACGGTAAAAAACCAAACGGCGAAAAAAGCGACCGCATTCCGTTCGGACTTTGCACGTGATTGCCGTTTATGTCACGCATTTGGTAAAAAATATGTGTATATAGCACGCATTTGTTTCGAAAATATTTACACCTACCTGTGAATGATGGCTAAAATGGCAGACAATAAATAAAATAGGAATCTTATTGACAGAGGTCTTAAAACATGCCACTATTTTGGACTCACTGAGAGACAGATGGACAAATCAATGTTAACTAAATTGGCTGAAAATAAAAAAAAAGGATTTAATTTTTTGTTCAATTTTTGTAACAGAATTATTTCATCAACTACTCTTTACATTGCCATGACTTTTTACAATGCAAGACACCTGAAATTATTCATAAAACGACCAATAATTCAAAAGTGAATTTTGCGCAACAAAAATGGCGGCCATTTTAAAATAGGCGAGCTTTTGAACCAGGAATCATAGGGGGTTTTCTTTATTGATGTTGAACAGAAATAACTTTAAACGGGAATCCTATCGACAGAGGTTTTAAAATGTGCCACTCTTGTTGACAGACATACGGACAAGTGGGTGATTGCAATAGCTCACCATGTGAGCTAATAATATTGTGAGCAACTATGTGGTGACATTTTGTTATGGTTATGCCTTATTTCATTTTGTTGAGGTGAATACCTGTGGCTCACCATTTCCAATATAGTACCCCGGACAGGTTGTATGATGCAGTCGTTTTTTTAACTCTATATTTGCAATAGAACAACCATTCTTATTGAAATTTTCATATTTTATTCTGGAGACAATTTCCAACATGGAAAATAAATATTTTATCAAAATTTCCAATTTTATGATTTTGACGGGCTTTTTTCAAAAATACTACACTGTCAATAAAATACAGGTTTTTGCTTGAACAATTGACTTTTAACGTCATTTCAAATATTGTCTGGCTATTGAAATTTCCGGCCGCCTTAAGTCTTTCCAGATATATCGGTTGCCATATTAATAATTATGGCTGATTATTGTTATTCACTTGAGTCATATTCAATATTATTACAGTGCATTAGGCCAATAAAAACTTGTTGCTCTGGGTCTCATTTTGTAAAGCATTCCCTAGATTGAGCCCAGATAGAGGAGGTCAATCTTCTTGTCCACGGACATGAATTCAACCTGATCGAAATTGTTTAATACTGTCCAAAATGAAGTAAAACATTACAAATCTCCAATTTGAAGTATTCTTGGTATTAGATCCTTCAGAGATGTTAATATAGTTGTGTCAAATTTTATCATGAAATTGTCAGGGAGACCTGACATTTTAAAAAGCATGGTACAATTTACGTGCCACAGGCTTGCATGCTGAGTGACGGTGGCGGAAAAACCCAGTGGAGAAAAAGGTGCCTTTTCAGAGAAAACATGACCCAGAGTGACAAGTTTTTTATTGGCCTAATGCACTGTAATGATATTAGGCCTATTGAATATGAAAAAAATGAATAACAATAATCAGTCATAATAATAATTAATATGGCATCAAATACATCTGGAAAGACTTCAGGCTGCCAAAAATTCAATAGCTAGTCAATCTTTGAAATGACGTTAAAAGTTTCATTGTTCAAGCAAAACCTGTATTTTATTGACAGTGGAGTGTTTTTGAAAAAAGCCTATCAAAATCAAAAATTCGGAATTTTGTTAAAATATTTTTTTTCCATGTTGGAAATTGTCTCCAGAATAAAAGATGAAAATTTCAATAAGAATGGTTGTTCTATTGCAAATATATAGTAAAAAAGCGACTGCATCATACAACCTGTCCGGGGTACTAATTTGTACATTTAAACATTGGTAAAAGCATTACATTGATTAAAACCTTTGCTTATGTGTTATGATAAAAAAAAACTTAAGAATACTATATCTGGTATATGTGTTGTTTATTATGAAAAATGGCCGAAGTGATTTTCAGCATAAAAAATTTGAACCAAAACCATCAAAAGACTATATTTTTATATAGGAACCCAAATCTGTCAACTGATATTTGAGTTATCAGATTAAATTTTTACGAAAAATGATAGTGAATTTGAATTGAGTGGCCATATTGAACTTTAGTTAGATGGGATAACAAGTAAAATGTCATACCGTAACACCACATACTCTGATCTTAGATAAAAATAAAATTCCAAACAAAAAAAACTTCCATCATTTTCAAACCCGCACATACTTTAACAATTTAGACTGAATGATGAATGAGGGCAACATCCCTACTAAACTTTGTTCACTGGAATAATAAGTCACCGCCATTTTTAACAAACATTTAAATGAGCAGTACCTAAACTGATATTGTAAGAAAAACTTAAATAATGTTACGAAGCTGCTAATTTTGTACTATACTCATATTTTACTGAATTACAGAATCAGGCTACAGTAAGCCAGAGAACTACTCTGAAATAATACCTATTAAATATACCTTATTATATATTGTGCATTTTAATGTTCAACTCATCTCGCTGGCATTTAATCTTTAACATTTCAATGTAACTTGTACATGGTTTCTTAGGCTACAAAGTCCTCAAAATAATTTCATTTTCTTAGAAAAGTATACTTTAGAAGGACACACTTGAAAACTTTCATATTAATATTTAACACATAAGAGTGTGAATTTTGTGAGGGTGTGAGTTTTTGAGGATGGGTATAGACATCTAACTAGTTGCACAATCTAGTAATATTTACAAGTATATGCATTATATCTATACATATGTATATTTATATATAAGCTAGTTTCTAATTGTATATAGCCCTACTTATACTCAGCATTTATATTTTCATTTTAAGCTTTTATAACTGATGTTTATGAAACTCGGAATAGATAGAAAAACCATACAATATTTTCCATAAATTGCCTTTCATAGTAAAATAAAGGTCTGTCCCACCCTACACAGCCCCTAGGGATTGTGCCGAAAAACAGCATGTATGGATAAACTCCATAACTTTGGTTAGAAATGAAAAAAATCCTGCCTTTTTCAAAGCGGCAGCATCTTGAAAAAAAATTTGTAAACCCTTCCCTTGAACAGATGGACCATGAATGATGGACTAACTGGCTTCACTTCAAAACATTGGGTTAAAAGTGATCAAAAAACTGTGCTACAAAACTGTGCTACAAAACTGTGCTACAAAAAACTGTGCTACATGCAATTTAACCTTGTGCATATCAACTGTCCTGTACATCAATAAATACATAAAGATAAAATAATGACTGTTGTATTTCAGAACCAATGTCTCTTACACAATTAGAGTACCTCCCTTGATTCATCCATCTACTTTCTCTACTCTATTTGGTTAACAATTTTGACCTGTGGCAGCACTGCGACATCAAAAGTTGTCGAAATTCTGGCATTGTTGCTGCATTCAAGAAAATGCCAATAGAGAAGTCAAGCAAAATGAACATGTTATAGACAATATATGGAAATATGAGAATAATAAAGCTAATCAAACACCAGTAATGATGAATGCTTTAACCTCTGTACGCTGAATGAACACTTTGAAAGCACCTTTTTCGTTCCCTGACATTTTCTATGTTAACTCCAGTTGTACATAAAACCTTGCTTTTCATTGCACTTTTTCTCAGAGTAAGTTCAAAATGTTCAGAATTAACATTGTAAGCCAGGGATGAAATACACAATAACACTATGAGTTATGTAGTAACTCTGTGGAAATCAACAGTAGCTAGGGGGTCCCATACTCTCCGACACATTTGACCATTTATTGTTACAAAAAAGTATTCAGAGATTCCAAAAGCAGCCAATGTCACAATGAATATCAAAATGATGAATAAGAAAAGGATAATATAATTAACATCTCTGATTGTACGCCTGTATTTAAGATGGAAATTTATAGCATATAATCTATCAATGGTTGACAAGGTTTTAATGAATACTACAACAGCACAGCACATGTACTGCAGGACAGTATTAACAAATACCGTTGGTCTCAAAAAGTACATTTTTGTCAGAAATATAGAATATAAAGGTATATAGCATGACTTAAATGTAGAGAAACTGAACAAATATCAAGGAGATAGTATACACCTTGGATGAGTGTGAGTTCGCCTTTAGCATTGTGAAAAACATAATAGATTTCCTGTTAAACCTAACACTGTAATCCCAATGAATGCGAATGAAATATAGTCATCATCTGTTCTTCCTTTATCGTGATATGTGTCTTTAAGTAGTGTACCATTACAATAAGGATGATCAGGACTGATTTCTAAGAAAAGTATTTCATTTGTAACATGACTCAAACCCAGTGAACATTGTTTTCTCAGTATTTCTTCAGTTAGTGCATATTCAGAGAAAACTGTACAGTTTGTGAAAGATAGGGAAAAAAATTCTCTTGAATCCACTTCCATTACACATACACCCGTACATGCTTAACCACAGCATTACTGCTTGAAGCTAGAATTTCCTGGGTTTTCTTCTTTAGTTGAGTAAACCAATGTGTTTCAGGTGCAAGTCCAACTTCAGAGCTAACTTGGAAATATAGCTTGTTGCTATCACAATACTCATGAGACACTGGAGGTATCAACAAAACCGCTACCAAGACATCCTGTTTTGCAGGATCAATTCCATTCGATCTCAAACACTCATTTACCAAGTGTTCATTTGATTCTCTAGTGAACTTTTGCATCTTGGTAACATTTTTAAACTGTAGTTTTTCCTCATGCCAAAAGTTTGAGGATTTGTCAGTTATAATACCAGCTACCACACACATTCATGAAATATGTAGTATCACTTCTGTTTGAAAATACAACTGAAGTATTGTCTAGTCTTGTATTTTCTATTAATGCATTGCTTAATGGCATATTTACAATTGTGGCATTGTCAAGCCTTGTATTTACAATTGCAGCATTGTCAAGCCTTGAATTTCCATTTGAGGCATTTTCAAGCCTTGAATTTCCATTTGAGGTATTGTCAAGCCTTGAGTTTCCAACTGAGGAATCGCCAAGCCTTGAATTTCTATTTGAGGCACTGTCAAGCCTTGATTTCTATTTGAGCCACTGTCAAGCCTTGAATTTCCATTTGAGGCATTTTCAAGCCTTGAATTTCCATTTGAGAAATTGTCAAGCCTTGAGTTTCCATTTGAGGCATTGTCAAGCCTTGAATTTCCATTTGAGGTATTGTCAAGCCTTGAATTTCCATTTGAGGTATTTTCAAGCCTTGAATTTCCATTTGAGGCATTGTCAAGCCTTGAATTTCCATTTGAGGCATTGTCAAGCTTTGAATTTCCATTTGGGGCATTTTCAAGCCTTGAATTTCCATTTGAGGCATTGTCAAGCCTTGAATTTCCATTTGAGGCATTGTCAAGCTTTGAATTTCCATTTGGGGCATTTTCAAGCCTTGAATTTCCATTTAAGGCATTGTCAAGATGACATGATACTGCTAATACAGTACAAGGCAGATTGGTCAAAAAAGTATGAGTCATGAAGAACAATAGCATGTTGTCTTATGGTACGCAATATATTAGAATATCATTATTTTATCTTACAAGAATATGTTATTTCTTTGCAGGGGCACTCTTTAAAGTGTTGTGATATTCACTAAGGAAACATTCACTTGCTGGAATTACACAAAAAAGCGCAAAAAGCACTTTAGGTGAAAGCGCTTTAAAAAATCGCCATCCTGATCACACCAACATTTCTAAAGTGCCTTAGAAATTTGGTTTTGGAATTACACCTGTGAATTCTGAAACGCCTTTCGTGCACTTTTAACGATGTAGATATGGAGAATATTTAGCAGGTGTGTCTACAATAAATGAATTCTTTTAGCATGTATGAGAAAACGGAACCGAGACTTTCGCCAGTGATGAAATTACTTTCAATTTTGGAGATATAATTTGATGACCTATTGCATCTTTTGTATAATCATTTGGGTCTCATCTATCATTTCCTGTATTTTTACGTTACCCTAAATGTGTAGCATTCGAAATACGTCTTATTTTGTTTAGGGCAAATGGTAAAAACCCGGGAAAGGTGTTCTACAAAAACCGATCGGTATTACACTACACTTTTTAAGCACCTAAAGATTTAAGGTGTTTTTTAGTGACAAGGGTCCTAGGAATTTTGGAAAAGCGCTTTTGTAAAACCGCAATGGTGATTACACTTATTTTTCAAAACAGGTAAAAACTTTAGGCACCTTCTTAAAACGCATGGTGTAATTCCAGAAACTGTTTTGTTGTTACTTTCCCCCTTTCTCACTGCAGAGCAATCTTGGTGTAATTGTTCATTGTGTTAGTCATAATTTAATTTGATTAATTTGATTAATTTAATTAGACTTGCTGCAACTATCTGTTTGTGATTTGTCTCATTCTTTTAACTCCAAGATTTCACATTCCTCTCATTTTTGCACTAATTTTGAGTATCTCTCCTTAATTTCAGTCAAATAATATGTTTCATACTCATGAATAATTTCTCTAATTTGTGATTCTGTTAAAAAAGCAAGGATAGTATGTTGTCTCTTTGATTCTGTGAAGTTGAAGATGTCTAGATAGCCTATATGGGATATGTATGCTTCATATAGAATAAGTTGTAAGAAGAGCATATGTTATCAATGAAATGAATGTTATGAAAAATGGCCACCATTTTTCATAAAAAAAAACTCAATCTTTGATAACTCTAATACAAGTCGACAGAAATGGTCCAAACTTTGGACCCCGTACTTATTAGTGTACCTATAAGAACTTAGAAAATTATTGAAAAGGATAAAATGGAATTCCAGAATTATTTTTATGCAGTTTGAATCTTTATTAGTATATTTTCAACAAATCACAAAAAGTGTGAAAATTATGGTAAAAAGGAGTTTTTAACAGTGATTCTTAACACATGTCAAGTTGACTCTTCAAATGAGTAATTTTGACATATTTTCACAGAACCTTGATTAAAATCTTGAGTTTTGTAGATAGACTTAATTTCACTTGTCAATATAAGAACTACTATGTGTCCTAATCTAGTAAGCTCCATTTCAAATTCCATTCATGCATAAATAGTTAGTAATCCTATTGTGTTGAAAGACACCCTATTGTGTTTTTGTTGTAAACAGTGAATGACCTTCTCCATTCATTGACAGATTGGGGTACTTCCACAAACCAGACCCCCTCTGAATTTACCATTATTGTTTAGTATTGACACTATTTTATAATTCAAACATGAAATAAGAGAGGGTCCTAAGTGTGGAAGATACACAATATGAAAGTATAGCAAAAATTTTAGTTTCAAAAAGGAGGCCATATTGAAAATGCCATTATAGTCAAAAATCCATTCTGCTTTGAAAGTATAGCTTAATGGCCTAGTCACATAGCCCGGCCGATGTCCGGCATCGGTAGAGCTCGGTGGATTTTTTTGGTGCCACTGAGCTCTCCTCATCGGAAGCAGAGCTCGGTGACGTGAACGCACTCCGTCCGGACATCTTCAGGTACTATACTTTCCAAGGCTCTGTCCCACATCGGCCGGAGCTCGGTAGGAGCTCGGCCGGTGTCCGTTAAAAAAACCTCGTCCTCTGGTTGTCTCAGATGCACGGGACACCGACCGATACTCGGCCGTGCACCGGCCGACGTGTGTTCTGATGTGGTTACGATGGGGCTGCGATGAGGGAGCTCGGTGAGAGCCCGGTGAAATTTAACTCCGAAGTTAAAATTTCACCGAGCTGCCACCGATGCGGTTTTAAGCAACAAACGCCACGGATGTCCGGCCGGTGTCCGGCCGGTGTTCGGCCGAGTTCGGTGAAAATTGCATCGCTGGCTCATCGGAACCTCATCGGCCGGGCTATGTGACTAGGCCATAAGGTAGGTGCAACATAGAACCTTCTACAAAAATAGAAAATCAACCTCTAGGTTGAATGCCAGCCTACTGTACAGGGTGTCAAAAAACAACGGCACCCCCCCTCTACAGAAAAAGGTACTTAATGTTACATGGTGTGTCATATCTCATTTTAAAGACAATTTAATTCTTGAGTTACCTGAGAAATATCAGCTTTATATCATATAATTCTACAGATTTACAGCTGAATTTTAGTAGTTGGTATGACCACCAGTTGCTGCTCGAACAGCAGCTTATCTGGATGGATATGATTTCCATAAAAATTCAGATAAAGGTGTAGCATTGCATGTTCCTCTTAGCACTTTCCTCACATTCTTCAGAATTACATCCTTACTGTATCTTTTTTCAAGAGGCTCCTTTTCCATCAATTCCTATACCCTGTTTTTCATAACTGAGCCCATGTGTTCAGTGTAGTTGAAATCTGGGAAAAATCTTTCATATTTTCTTTTCTTAAGATTTGACCTTTAACCAGTAACAGAGCAGCAAACAAAGTACGGAAGTAGCAAACTTTGAAACAATGTAGCTTTTTTAATATAAAGTTTTATTAAATGAAATTTGATGAGTAACTCCAGAATGAAATTATCTTTCAAGTGAGGTATGACACGATATGTAACATTAAGGACTTTTTGCTGTAGAGGGGGGTGCCGTTGTTTTTTGACACCCTGTATATACCGGCGATTACTAGAGTGCTGCTAACTCGATAAAAGGCTGGCGCTGGCTAGAATTGTCTATGGTTCTAGCCATAAAATGACCCTAAAATGATATTTAGAATGATTTGTGTAGTCAAACTTAAATGCACTGAATGACCTTAGTTTTAATCCAAATGACCTTATTTCATTTTTGATGTGTTCATTATTGATAAAAGTAACTATTTCCATATTATTTTCAGTGAAACCTTTGGGGGCACCTTCAGGTACATTAAGTAACGGATCCCTTTTATATGTTGGTGCCTATGGACGATCAAGTTCAGCTCAAGAAAATTTTAGATGGTGGCTAAATTTCAAAATGGCTCCCATTTTTTTTATTAAAATCGTAATTTTTGGTAACTCAAATATCAGTGGATGGATTTGGTTTCAGATGCATGTCTCTCTTTTGATCCAACTACTAACTAAACTAAATGATTTGTCACATGATTGTCTGCCACATGGACTGGGATAACACACATGAGAATCAGTTGAATTTCCTGCCAGCACATAGCTGGTCACAAGTATTTGCATCTGAAATTATCATCAGTAATACATTCTTGTATCATACATAATTTGGTATTAGACATTTAATTGAACACATTGGGCATTTAATTATGAATTTTTTGTTTGCCCCTCATTCCCTTCCACCTTCCTTTAGATATAACTTGCCAACTTGCTAATTGATATTATTATTTTATAATATATACTGTATCAGTATTCTCATGTAACAACAGTAAAATCTGTCTAATATAAGAACACCTTTGGAACCACTAAAAAGTGTTCCATTTGGGAGGTGTTTCACTGTTCCACTTATAGAGGTTCATTTAACATCAGTCAGTTAGTCTTAGGACTCTGAAGTGTTCCACAGGCAGATCATTGTACTTTATAATGGCAATAAAGCTGAAATGAATTCATGGATTACACCAATATAAAATATTATGTTTTGTCTTACCATAATCGCCGTATTAAGGGTCCACCCCGCTTTACAGAGTTCAAGAAATATCGAGGAAAGACCAAGTATTAACGAATATATCAGAAAAAAATCAAATTTCCAAAGAAATATAGTGGGCAATAATAGAGTACTTCAACTAAAATAAAGAAAACATGACGCATTTTGTAAATCGATGCATCCTCCCGTTGAATATCTATCAGTGGGTGCTTCCCACATCATACTTAGCTTATATTATCTCAAATAGCCCATAATGAATGAAAGAAATGATCATGTTTCAGAGATTTTTGTTTCGACATTTTACAAACTTAGCAATCGTCAAGGTCATGTCAAGGTCGTGAACTTTCTTGTTTCTTTTTAAGATTTCTCTACCTTTACATGACTTTTACACGAAAAATGATGATCTGTCATCAAATTAAAAAAAACAAGGTATAACTTTAGATCAGTATCTTACAATCTATTGTGGAAATATTGAAGATAATCGCGGAAAAAATTCCTTCACCTCGAGGGGCTCTGCTGGGAGTTCTTCAATCACAAGAGTTAGATTCTTGCTTTATTTTAGCAATCTTTATTTTAGCGATCTTTACCGTTTTCTCTCCAATAATGATACATATCATTATTGTAAAACTATGCTGTCACTTTCATTGCAAATAAGGCATTTTTGGCAAGAACAATTCCAATACATGATATTCCTGGGGATTTTTGACTTCTCATTTATGGGCGCTCTTTGTAATCAGTTACAATGGATATTTCAATTCAAAAGCTTATTACGGCGAATACGGTACTCACAACTATTATACAAGATCTGTTGATCAAAATACTTTTACCTGGTATTAGTGGTGTTGCTTACACATGTTTATTGTATAATCATCCCTCAGATTCTTATTTTGCAGGATATTATTAATTACTCAAATGACAAACTCTTTATAAAGTCTTATTAATGTCCATGCCATGCCATTTCAATTCATAAAACCTATTACAAGTTCTGCATTCATTGCATTGTTTTGCATATCATCAGATTTCTTAACTAAATTAGTATATTTTAGCAGGTCAAGCCATGTCATTGACTCCCGAGAAAACAAAGAAAACAATGTTGACGTAATGAGAAAACAAATGAAACATAAATATACCACGGTGAGTAACTTTAACGCACAGGATTCATGTCTGGTGCATGAGCAATGCACCAGCTTGAGGAATACAAAACTTCTTTCTTTTTAAAAAGCTAAAACATTTAAAAAAAATTTAGATGGCACATTAGATATAACATTTTATTATTGAAATAATGTGTCCTTTATTCAATCTTCACAATGATAAGTTAAAGTAATGTATTTTGCTTTTTTGCTATTTTTGTAACCCTTTTCTAATAGATGTAATGAATGTTCGGATATTGTCTGATTCCATTAATTTGCAATTTGATTTGATTATCTCTTGTTTTGAGTGAACGTCCTCTCATTTTATAAATCTTGATATTCAATATCCACCATTTTATAGAACCCCATGGCTTTTTTGTCATGCAACCCCAAGAAGTGAATACCTATGCGTTAAACTTCTTCACGGTGTATATAAGCTATATAAGATATGGAATCATGCTTTTATAATTATACACTGCTGCAATTCCCATAAGGTAGCGAAAGACAAGATAACACAGGTACGTATCATATGTATACTAATGATAGACTTGATGAAAGTTTTAGGAAGTTTCAGGGACAACAAGGGAAAGATGTGCATTAGGCTAGTAACTTTAAAAATATATATTTTTAACAATTTTTGCAAATGGATAAGGACAATCAATCTTTTATTGCAACTCTTACAAGCAATTTGACTTTGAATATTTCCAATATTGACCAAAATATTAAGAAAAAACTTGATAGTTTTATTTTCATATAAAGAACAAACTAAAAAAGCACAGTGATAAATATTGCACTTTCGATATAGGTCTCAAGTAATTTTTTTAATTTTTTTATTTATTTCATTAAAACATAATAGCATTTGTACATATTTGTGGTTGTGACACCTACATATAGGTATATAATTGACCACATTTAAATTCATTAATCTAAATTTTTCAAGTGCTTGAAAGTTTAACATAACATGACACTGGGTAAACCATAATTTGTCTCATGAATTAAAAACATGGTAAAAAATATGTACAATAAAGAGGATGGAATCACCTTACGTTTGCTGAACATCAAAAATTTTGAAAATATAGTTTAATCATTTGAATATTACTTTTCATGAATAATTTGAGACATTTTTTTTTCTAAAATATACTTTTGAAAAAAGTTTATCATCTTTTATTTTCAAATTTTTGAATTTTCCATCATTTTAGAAACAAAAGTTTAGACTTTTAGATCATCAAATATAATATGGAAAAACACAAATTTTCTCTTCTCCATGGAACAGATCAATGCCAAGACGTAAATAATGCCATTGAACAGCCATGGCTGCCAATTTTGGAAATGGCATTTTTAAAATTGTCATTAGATAGTGTATTATTCTTCTAACCAATCACAAATAAAATATCAACAAAATTTCTTCATTACCTTCCAGTTATTGCAAAAAAAGTAAAATATCACATGTAAAAAGGGATATCATTTTTCAAAATGGCCACTTACTTGGAGTGTCAATGGAAAGAGTAATTTCAACAAAAGCACTCTACTGCTTTAAGATTCATAGTAAAAGACATAATAACACACATTCAAAATGGCCGCCTATTGGCCAAAGTGTTATAAGACAGAGTATCATGCTCATGAATATTCACATATCAAATATTCAAGGTACAGCAAACTTCTTTTTGAACAGAGCTCATCAGTCCCGACTCCCTGGGTATCAGCATATAAAATTTAAACCAAACTGTCCAACTGGTATTTGAGTTATCAAAGATTATTGTGGCCATTTCGAAATTCAGTTGGCATCTTGAAAGTTTCATGATGATCAGAGCTCCTTTGTTCCTAGGTAGAAGCATATAAAATTTGAACCACATAAATCAACTGGCATTTTGGGCCATTTTGAAAATGTCTTTTTGAGCAGCACTCCTTTATCTCTAAGCATCAGCATATAAAATTCAAACCAAATCCGTCCAGTAGAAAAAAAATCTATCTTGCTAATGGTATTTGAGTTATTGCCCTGAGCCATACTCTTATATCCCCTGAACTTCGCTCGATGGGATAATAAGGTATGGGAACATGAATCTTAACCAAATATGAAAAATATGAGTCATCAATAATTATATTTTTCCAAAAAGATTCCTTTGTTCATGTACTGCATTTACTATCTACATACCTTGTACACTTTTTGTGGCTCAATAGGTGTTCACCATATACAGGTTTAACAGTGATTTGAATCTAATCTGTCAGTTGGTCTTTGATATATTGTCTTGGCACAGGAATGAAACAACAAACAGACAGACAGACGGATGAGTGGACAGATGAATTAACAGACCTTCAGATGAACAGACAAGTGGGCAATAAGAATAGCTCAAGCATGTGAACTAAAATGATGGAAAAATCCAAATGACCACATTCTTAGCTTTCATTAACGCCATTTTTATGCAATATTCATTAAAATTTTAATCCTGGGACAGAAAAAATATCTGACTTCACGTACCAAGGAACGCAGATTTTTTTTTTTTTTCACTTTCTTCCACTTTCACTTCAGTAATTTAGCTAAAACTTTTCAAAACACCAGAACAACGGCAACGCCAAAGCGTAGCGAATCCCATCGAACATTTTTCAAAAGGGGCACCTTCTACCAAAAGTGTCATTAGACAGTGTGCCATGCTTATAATATTCACATACCAAATATGAACAAAATCGCTCTACTACTTTTCGAGTTATAGTAGAATACGTTAAAATGATGGCCATTTTGAAAAATGGCCGCCTTCTACTAAAAGTCTCATTAGACAGTGTGCCATGCTTATAGTATTCACATACCAAATATGAACCAAATTGCTCCACTACTTTTCGAGTTATAGTAAAATACGTTAAAATGGCGGCCATTTTGAAAAATGGCCGCCTTCTACCAAAAGTGTCATTAGACAGTGTGCCATGCTTATACGTATTCACGTACCAAATATGAACAAAATCGCTCCACTACTTTTCGAGTTATAGTAAAATAAGTTAAAATGGCAGCCATTTTTCAAAATGTCCGCCATTTTTCAAAATGGCCGCCTTCTACCAAAAGTGTCATTAGACAGTGTGCCATGCTTACAGTATTCACATACCGAATATGAACAAAATCGCTCCACTACTTTTCGAGTTATAGTAAAATACGTTAAAATGGCGGCCATTTTGAAAAATGACCGCCCTCTACCAAAAGTGTCATTAGACAGTGTGCCATGCTTATAGTATTCACATACCAAATATGAACAAAATCGCTCCACTACTTTTCGAGTTACAGCAAAAATCATAAAATAACGAGAAAAGGCCGCCATTTTTCAAGATGGCTGCCATGTGCTTTTTTAATATTTACATTTCTAGCTTTATTAATGTCCTATATAATTTTTTTTACATTTAAAACATATTGCTATTACAGTTTTACATATTGCACCTAAATTACTGTAAAATCAGCACTAAAATGGCCGCCATTTTGAAATGAGCGGCCATTTTGAAAATCAGCTTTCGAGCAGAACTTCTACCCCCATAGGGTATATGTATACAAAATATGAATAAAATCGGGCCAACGGTATTTGAGTTATTGCCCGGACGGACGGACGGACGGACGTACATACGAACGGACGGACGTACGTACGGACGGACGGACGGACGGAGACGTTCCCTATATCCCTCCGAACTTCGTTCGATGGGATAATAAGATGAAGTGTTTACTTGCCATACAGAATCTTACTTTCCCAAAATAATGTCTGAAAAATCTGCAATTAGTAAACATCCTCCCTCCTATGAAATTTGCAACTCCCATTTATAATTTTAATTATTCATGGAGGAACACTCTTAAATGGAACAGCTAATTCAAACTTGTAAAGCAGGAAATTTGAATGTTTATGCTACATGACCTGTTTAAATTTGATCTGATCACATGACTATAATAAGTTATAATATTTAATATGAGCTCATAGTAGAGAAATAAAGATAGGAAAATGTTTGAAAAAACAGCTAAGTACATGGAGTAGCCTACATGTATTGTTTACCAGCCAAAAGGAAAACAAATCCCAACTATCCCAGATCATAATCCAACATCAGAATCATTCAACCTAGTTAGAAAATTACTATTTTTGGAGTGGAAATTATGATAAACTGAACTGAAACTTAAAATTTTTAGTCATTATATTTTGGGACCCACTTTTTCTAGCCCAGACCCAGATTTTTTAAAATGTGGGGTCTCAGGGACCCACATTTTTCAGACCCTAATGAAAACACTGACATTGTAATTTTCATTTTTTGATCCTTGCCAAAACCTAATACGTTCTTGCCACTCTCCTCTTGCATCTGTTAAGACATTTTAAGTTTAATAGACTTTCTTGTTATCATAACGACAAGTACAACTACTATGTTTCCTAGCTGACAGTCAAAATTGAACATGGCCTCAATATATCACTTTTCAAAATGTAAAGAAAAAAGTAATGCAATATATTTGCCACCCACAGAGTAAAATGGATGCATTTTTCAATATGTATGTACGATAAATGTCACTGATAAATATCCTTGTAGATACCTTCAAAAATAAATACAAGACATCCACCCCAGCCCTTGGTTTCATCAGTAACTACCAGAGGACAATCCACTATAATTATGAACGGAAGCCAGATTGATGACAAACTTGATATGACAACTGAAGTTCTCGCATCTACACTATCTGCAGAGAATAGTAGCACAGGTGTGACTGAAACATTCAGACTTTCACCTGTACTTCCAAGGAATTACCTTATAGCTCATGCTGTGTTTGAATCCATAATTGCTGTTCTTATCGTTGGAGGGAATAGCATCGTGTTGATCAGTATTCTGATTCATAAGAACTTACATACTGTAAATAACATGTTTTTTAACCAGTCTGGCAGTTGCAGACCTTATTATGGGGTTATTTGTATCCCCGCTCACAATTGACCTCCTCTATGTGAAACCTCTCACTTTTGGTGAATACAAACATGACAAATGGACATGTATAATACGTTTGTATTTACATGTTATGTCAATAGGAGCATCTTTGTTGAGCATTTGTGGAATTGCCTTGGATCGTTACATTGCTATCATGCACCCTTTGAAATATAGAAGTATGTTAACCCATCGAAGAGTCATGGTTTATATCCTATGTATTTGGGTATATGTGATCTCACTCTCTGCATATTTATTTTCAGAAGGCAACATTCAATTTAAAGCAAATGAAACTTGCCGTACAAAATATGTTATTTCACCACTTGTTTTCTCCATACTGAAAATTCATGTTTTCGTTACTATATTTGTGAGTGTAATGTCACATACCATTGTTGCCATAGTAGCAGCAAAGCATAGAGCAAAGATCAACTCTGATTTGGTCAGGTTCAACAATAACATGGCGGTTGCACATCGTAATGAAAATAAAATTGCTAAGATGATGATTCTTCTTGTTGGGTTGTTCTTGCTCTGCTGGCTACCACAAACAATTAACTCACTTATTAAAAGGGCAGATTCTCCTGATTGGGACAAATCTCTTAGTTATTATTTGGTCACTTTATCAGTTGCAAATAGTGCGATGAATCCCTTGATTTATGGTATTTGGTTTAAAAAGATGCGAAAAGCCATGTTAAATGTTATACAGTGTTCAATGAAAAGTTCCATAGAGTAAGTTACCTTGTTAGCATTCGAGAAGTTTCACATAACATTTTGACTCTCCTGTACAATACAACTTTATCATTACATGAACTAAGGCGTGTTATGCGATCTCTCTCTATTGTCTAGATATTAAGATTATCCTCAAGGATGGACATTGTTAATAGCTTATACTTATACGCATTTTCTCATATTTCATATTGTGTTTCATTGATAATCATATATATTTTGTTTACGTCAGTTTCACCAGTTTATTTGATTAAATTATTATATTAACAAAACGGTCATTGTTAATGTATAAGTGAGATGTGAATTGAATTGAATAGGTGATATTATAATAGTGACACTATGTTATTCCAATCCAATGATGTACATATCAAAAATATACAATGCATGTGTATTGTATTTAACATATTGTAAGTCTTCTCAAGAAACCCTGTATAATGTATAAATGATCCAATATACGAGGGGTGATCAATAAGTAATGGACGCTTTTTTACACAGATACTTTTTATAGACCAATCCCTTTGATTTTCCTACCAGTGATACATCATTCAATTATCTATCAATTCTGAAGATTTGAAGACAAAATATATAATACATATTGGTATATCCTTATTTCCGTGAAGGGGGTACAGGTACCCCGGGACCGACATTTACGTCACATATTCAGTTTTTAGCCAGTTTGGTAAATTTCAGTTAGATTGGAACTTTTTATATGCAACAAGTGTTGTGTTGTTTGAAATTTTTTGCTGACTGGAAACACATAAACAGAAAGTATTGTGATGTCATAGTGTTGTATGGAAGGGGTTTGCAGGTCAATTTGAGAAAGCATTGTGGAAGAAAGGGGTGGTGAGAGAAGGGAACACCCTACTCCATATGGACAATGCACCTGCCCACAGATCTCATGTTCAGAAAACAATATCCCTGGACCTCAAAATTGAGCCCTTGGCCAATGCACCATATTGTCCAGATCTGCTCACATGTGACTTGTTTATTTCTATACTACTTATTTCTATAGAGAAAGGACGCAGGTTTATTGACATTGGTGAATTAAACATGATAAAACAACCCGTGCAACTGCATCTTGCTACCATGTCAGAGAATGGATTCAGCCTTGTCTCACAATCTTGAGTTAAGAGGATGAGGAATTGTGTACATGTAGCACTTGATGGAACCTATTTAGATGGCCCTGTGGAATGAATGTGGCATGAATACCACATAGTGATGATAAAATATTCCAAATTAACTCTGGCAAAACAAAATGGGGTAATTCATGACCATAATGGTTTGTTTTGTTCAGCCTGCATTTAACTGCATTGCATGTTAAACAAGCTAAAATAGCTTCAGAATATGTGACGTAAATGTCGGTCCCGGGGTACCTGTACCTCCTTCACGGAAATAAGGATATATCAATATGTATTACATATTTTGTCTTCAAATCTTCAGAGTTGATAGATAATTGAATGATGTATCACTGGTAAGAAAATCGAAGGGATTGGTCAATAAAAAGCATCTGTGTAAAAAAGCGTCCATTACTTATTGATCACCCCTCGTACAATGTAGTTTGTAATTTAATGTGACATCAAAAAACAAATAAAAGTACAAAATACTTTATATGTTTCACAAAAGTAAACAACGAATCTTGTTTTTTATTGTTACGAGTCTAGTGAGTATCATTTTGGGCTAGGGGAATAGCCAAACCCAGTGTTGTAAAAACAGAAACCCCTGAATAATGGAAATGTCATATAAGAGTATAGCAGAAAGACAATTGACCCTTCAGGTAATGCTCACCTGACTTATTAATGCAAACCATATACATTAACTTGCATAATGTACAACTAGGTGTAAAATCTAGATCACTAGACTCATTCTGATTTAAAAGTTTCATGGAAATGTATTCACTTTACTTATTAAACTGTAAATCCCAAGAATCCCAATGAACAGAAATAAGTATTCACTAAATAACAGACATGATGGCCTATTTCTAAAACATACCACATTCAAATGGAAGGTGAGTTGTTTGAATTGAAATCTTCAATTGAAACTTCAAGAATTTATTTGTCAGTTTTAATTTCTTGAAGTCTCTCAATGGTGCTTAAATTTTTTGATCAACTCAGAAATCTCTCCCATTGTAATACTAAAACACAAAGACATCATTTGGAAAAGTCTATTACGACACCTTAGTCAATAGCCAGAATACTAATACCACACTATTTAATTATTACATGAACATTGTTAGCTATGATTACACCTAATAGTATATAAATGCATTGTCTTCACCATAGAAACCATGTAATCATAGTAAGAGGATAATAGAGTCCGGGGAATTTCTCTGCAAATCAGCCTTTAAACATCTTGTGAGTGGTAGGATAAGGTGCAACGAGCCCAAAGTGTTAGTATGATGTACTCATTGTATGAATTTTTAACTATGTTTGTACCTACTGTTAGGTCAGTTATGCAGCCAATTTTATGGTGGAATATTAGTAAGAAAAGGCCTATTTTCAACAAACAATTTTGTATCCTAATGTTCAAACTGCAAACATGTTGCTACCCATTTGTTGTTTGTGCTTTACGCCCTCTGTGCAGCAAAGAAAATGACAACATGGAACACTTCTTGTTGCGTTGTGACATACTTTCTCATGGGCGACATACACTTACCATGCTTTTAGAAAGTAAATGCTGCCATACAATAAATGAAAATTTGGGCTTCATTTTTGGTATAAATCATTTGAGTTTGGGCCTAGAGAGTCTTGATTCTCTCTGTTCTGTTTTGATTAGCATTCACTCTATGCATAAAGCCAGGGAGACAATGTTAAGGCATTTTAACTTTTTGTACCTGTAACTTTTATATTACTCTTTTCTTTTACCTTATATCATTGTATACCAATATCATGTGATATGTGACAACTCTAATCTTAGTGTGATGTCCAAAAATTAAGGACCTTACTAAGGATTAAGATAGATGTAGATGTAAATCTGAAACCCCTATTGACTCACATATTAAGAAACCTTGAAATGTGAACTCACTTATCCAAACTCTTTGAGTAGTCCTAGCAGCATTCTGATTAGACAGGTTTTACTGTACTTTGCACCCCAGACTATCTTAAGGAGGATGTACATACCAGAAGATCCTTCATGAGGGTGTAGTCAGTGATCTTGCCAGTGTCTGGATGTGTCCTGGTAACAACACCTATAGCTACACCTGCTACATGGTCACTTATAGGCACTCCTGCATCCATCAATGCTAAGCTTCCAGCACATGCAGACGCCATACTTGACGATCCTTAGAATAAAAGGAATGCCTTTCGGTTCACCTTATTCTTTTACAATATCAGGAAAATGATAACTTAGGAAAAATCAACATTATGTGCTGACCTTACGAGGACTTGTCAATTTACAGGAACAAAAGGTAGGTATACTTTCATTCACCTAATTTTAAAGTAGCAGCATGGACTGACGAGTCGTATCCAGTGATCCTGGCCCTATTGTAAAATGAGAGCTTTGAGTGTGTTATAGCCTTTAATGATGTAGCTATTTTCCACGTATGCAACTAGAATTTGTGCACATACCTTATATCGATAGGTAATGGCAAAAGAAAATCCCCTAATTCTTTGTCTTTTTCATCTCTCAGCCATTTTTATTAAACTGGAAGTTTGTTCTCTAATGTCCGCGCAATATTTTTTCACTTTCATTTCAGATTACGCTTTGGATTCGACTTTTAATGCTTTCTAATAATCGTTAAGTGATTTCTATAAGAAACATTTTCATAAAAAAACTCACACTATCAGAGATTTTATCGACTCAAGCAGCCAGAAAAATTAGTTTCAATTTTACCTGCTAGGTGATTCGACGTCGACTTGGAAAGAATTTAAAAAATCTATGAGTGGGACTCCTTGTATAGAATTATAGATTCTAAATGATTTGTCAGTTTTACTGGTTGATGAATATTGCCATATGCATACATTTTTTAAAATAGGAATAAGAAAGAAGAAACTTCGCCCTGATAGCTCAGAAAAGGTAAAATTTAACCATTTTTCTCTTCACAGTCCTTGTAGCGGCTTTAAATATCAGAAAAAAATGCAGTTACTATTTCTTATTAAAAGGTAAAAAAATCAACATCAAGGTCACTTGCTGACTGTGCTTGACCTTTTATTAACCAAGTCTTAACTTAGGATAGTTTAAAAAGAAGTGAACCAACCATTGGATTCTAAGACCTCTGCTGTTAGCCTAATAGTGAATGGGTAGTTGTCTGGTACCACAGGGCATAGGGCTTTCTCAGCAAGAGCACCTGGAATACAATATGTAATGTATTGCATACATCTAATAGAATGTGTACTGTGTTATTGACATCTTCTTACAATAAAGCACAGTAATCTGTCTGTCAATGGTAATATAAAAGAAAACAAAGGTTCAATTATTTACAAAATCGCTCCACTACTTTTCAGGTTATAGTAAAATATGTAAAAATGATGGCTCTCGAGCATAACTTCTACTCCCATAGAGACTATGTGTACAAAATATGAACAAAATCGGGCCAACGGTATTTGAGTTATCGCCCGGACAGACAGATGGACGGAGGTGTTCCCTATATCCCTCCGAACTTCGTTCGATGGGATAAGGAATTTTATGCATTTGTGATGAACCTACTAATGATTATTGGTGTTAAAATTTTCATTAAATAAATTGAACTCACCATGTCCAAGCTCCCTTCTCCCAATACCTCCAGGCCTCCCAGTCTCATTGGTTGCATATGGAGGGAACTGCAACAAATACATTCAAATACTCATAATGTAAATGTACAATGCACTTATAACTCATATAATCTCATATGACAAGTTGCATTTTTTCATTCATAATATTATAATGCATCATTTTCATGCTTTATGATTATACAAGCACATAAAAGAAGAAAACATACTTCTTGAATATTATTCTGAAGTAAACATTTGTAAGACAGTACAGTACAATCTGTATATTCAAACATCTGGCTAGTCTAAACACTTTTCGGTCCCATCTTTGATCTCCCATTGACCCCCATGTTATAAAACCCTTGAAACGTGAACACCTCCCAATTTGAACGGTGAACAGTCATATTAGAAAAATTAACGTGTCTAATCTGAACACTTTTCATAAAAAAATCACTTATTTCATTCAAATTGCTCAAATATTGAAACACTGATTTGCTGAAACATTGAATTGTGAACATCTCGTAATCCAAATGCTTTAACATGGTCTCAATATATACTCAATGTATACTATATGACAATTGTACTTTAACATATTGTTTCACTGCAAATAAGAATGTGCTGATAAATGTAATGAAGGACCCACGGTCCTGTGCTCACATAGTGTAGAACCTTCAGAGGAATGTATATCCTGATTTTCAAACAAAATTATTGATTTTGATTTGTAGTCTCGAACTTTGAGAAACTTAGATAGCACAGTTTGTGACCTAGTTTGAGGACCTTTGACCTTGAACATTTTACTTATTCAGAGCTCAGTAGGTCTTTTGTGATTAAGCTGACCAAAATTTACATCCAAATAATCAATTTGAAAAATCAACTTTTTTGACCTTTCGAAGGTCACTGAAGGTCAAATCTGAAAAATAAGGTCAGATTTGAACTCCTGGAGTCCGTTTTTGTACCGTTCGTAGTAACGAACGTTCGCAATTCGTAAATTCATAAATATTTAAAAAGTTACGAATGAGTTGCAAATTCATAAAGTTGCGAATGGATCATTTTTGTACGCTTTCGTAAGTCATTCGTAACTTTCCAATTGTTTAGAGTAAGATTTACGAATTGGTTGACGTCATATTCCACAGTTGTCAGGACAGATAGTACAACAAACAGGGTTGATCAAAATAATAAAACCAAAGTCATACATTAAGAACTTTATAAAAAATAAAAATTCCATGAAAAGTACTAAAATAGATATAGAAATAGGTTGATAATACGTTGATAACGGTGTTGCCCTTTGTGTTCTCTGATCTAGAATGACAAAACGTCACAAATCACAATATAAATGAATAAATAAGAGGCCGTTCGTAAAGTTACGAAAGGGTCAGAGGTGGTATTAAATCTACGAACGAAAACAGGCATGACGTCACTATTTTCGTAAAGTTACGAATCGTTCGTAACTTTACGAATCTTACGAAAATGCAAATTTGCGAAATTCGCAAATTAAACAATGGACTTACGAACGTTCGTTACTACGAACGGTACAAAAACGGGGCCCTGGCAACTTGTAGACGATTTTCCCCCAAAGATTTGGTCAAATTGAAGCAAGTTGAAAAATAACAATTAATTTGACTTTTTGACGTCAAAATTGGCAATTTCTCGGAAACCGGGCGAACTTGAAAAATGGCAATGATAGGTCAAACAGGCAATATGGATATGCATAAAATGAATGTGAATATGACTCAATACGAATAGCAGTTTTAATTTGTACAGCCAATGATGATTGACTTTATACATGAGAAAGTTCCCTGAAAATGAGTCCTACTTTTTGTCAAATTTTATAGAGTAAACACCAAAAACTGTAATTTCAAGAGCTTTGAAATCTTCAGAGAACATAAGTTGCATATACAGCAACTACTACAAGTTATTTGAAAGTTCTACTTCAACAAAGTGTCTAGTATTTACAGAAAATTTGACTTTTTGAAGTCAAAATCAGCAATTTCTCGGAAACCGGGCGAACTTGGGAAATCGCGATGATAGGTCAAATAGGCATTATGAATATGCATAAAATGAATGTGGATATGACTCAATCCGAATAGCAGTTTTAATTTATGTGGCCAATGTTGATGGACGGACGGACCAACGGACGGACTGACACCTGGTCAATCCCATAGGCTCACTGTGTGAGCCAAAAATAAATTCATGTACATGAAGACCTACCTCATAATGAAGCATGAAGTTCTTCTCTTTGACACCACTAAAAGTATAAGAGAATGCTTTATTTGAAAAATAACATAAAGTTTCATATGTTAGATTCTCATGGATAATTTTAAGGTATTTGTTAAAAAACATCTAACATTGCCGTAATAATAAAAACGATGCAAAACAAAGTGTAAATCTAACTTAAATTGGTATGAATATATCCATAACCTTACGTCTTTAGATGATAAGGTAAGTAAAATAATAATAATATTAATGTATTTCATAAATACATAACATTGTACATAATTTCATTGTATATTGTTCCTACATGGAACACTTGGGACTTGTTGCATGAATAGTAAATATAAACTAGATCAATTCTCACCTTATAAGATCAGCTTTGAGAGCAGATTCAATAGAATCTAGGGTCACTGAACACAGCACCTTTAAATAAATAACATTAGTTTGAAACCAGTTTTAAAATTGCAAAGCAAATGTGAATAATTATCCCTTTGTATGTTGTTTTGATTACTGGATTAGAATGTAACAAATAGTTTAAAAATATTGAGAATGTGATGAACTAAAAAAATGTCTAAAGTACATATACATATTTTTCATGCCACTAAGAGTTTTATTTTTTATGATAACCAATAATCATAATTTCCAAAGATTAGGGTTATAATCAGTAATAGAATGGTTGGTTTAATCCTTGAAATGAATATCTCCACCTCAGGATAAACCGAATATCCAACACCTCTGACTCTAAAACCCTATATAATAATGTACCTGTGTCTGGCCCCTCTGAAAGAGAGCTGAACCATGTAGAGGTTTATACAGATCTACACCACATGATATCTTCCTCAAGTCTCCAATACCACGACCATCACACCTTCAAATAAACATGTTTCTTTATGTTCACATTTTAACACATATTTATCAAACATCAAATTTCTTCTTGTCCCCACAATGTACAAATGTCCTTGCCTAAGGTATAGCATGATCAAATTAGCATATCAGCTCATGGATAAAAACAACATTTCTTCTTGTCCCCACAATGTACAAATGTCCTTGCCTAAGGTATAGCATGATCAAATTAGCATATCAGCTCATGGATAAAAGACTTTCTCTTGTTTCTATAAAAAAATCTATTATTACCAAAGAAGGGTAAATTGGTACCGTGGGTTCTGGGCTCACATGGTGACAGAAAAAACGGATATAACTTTTTGCTGATTTTTTGTAACAAAATTATTTCAAGCCACTTGCCACTATTTTAGGCTGACTGAAAGACAGATGGACAAATCGATGTTAAGTAAAATGGCTGAAAAAAAACCGGATATAATTTTTTGCAAATTATTTGTAACAAAATTATTTCATACAACTACTCTTTACAGTGACATGGCTTTTTGCAATGCAAGACACATGAAATTATTTGTAAAGCTAGGAAATGGGCCAAAATTGAATTTCGCGAGACAAAAATGGCGACCATTTTGAACCAGGAGTCATAGGGGAGTTTTTTGTATTGATGTTGAACAAAAATAACTTGAAACTGGAATCCTATCGACAGAGGTTTTAAGCAAATGGTCCAAAAGAGGATTTTGCGAGACAGATGGACAAACCAATGTTAACTAAAATGGCTGAAAATAAAAAAACGGATATAATGTTTTGCCGATTTTTTGTAACAAAATTATTTCATACAACTACTCTTTACAGTGACATGGCTTTTTACAATGCAGGACAGCTGAAATTATTTGTAAAGCTAGGAAATGGGCAAAAAGTGAATTTCGCAAAACAAGAATGGCGACCATTTTGAAAATAGGCGAGCTTTTGAACCAAGAGTCATAGGAGAGTTTTTTGTATTGATGTTGAACAAAATTAACTTAAAACGGGAATCCTATCGACAGAGGGTTTAAGGTAAATGGTCCAAAAGTGGATTTTGTGAGACAGATGGACAAATCAATGTTAACTAAAATGGCTGAAAATAAAAAAAAATGGATATAATTTTTTGCTGATTTTTCGTAACAAAATTATTTCATACATCTACTCTTTACATTGACATGGATTTTTACAATGTAGGACACTTGAAATTATTTGTAAAGCTAGGAAATGGGTCAAAAGTGAATTTCGCGAGACAAAAATGGCGGCCATTTTGAAAATAGGCGAGCTTTTGAACCAGGAGTCATAGGGGAGTTTTCTGTATTGATGTTGAACAGAAATAACTTAAAACAGGAATCCTAAAACGTGCCACTGTTATTGACGGATGGTTGATTTCGCGAGTCAGATAGACAAATCAATGTTAACTAAAATGGCTGAAAATAAAAAAATGGATATAATTTTTCGCTGATTTTTTGTAAAAAAATTATTTCATATATCTACCCTTTACATTGACATTCCTATCGACAGAGGTTTTAAAACGTGCCGGTCAAAAGTGAATTTCGCGAGACAAAAGTGACGGCCATTTTCAAAATAGGCGAGCTTTTGAACCAGGAGTCATAGGGGAGTTTTCTGCACTGATGTTGAACAGAAATAACTTAAAACAGGAATCCTATCGACAGAGGTTTTAAAACGTGCCACTATAGTGAGTGATTGCAAAAGCTCACCATGTGAGCTAAAAATACCACATTGTTTTAGCAAAGATGTAAGACTTAGATATTTTCATTTGAACAAATATCTTTTTGTCAAAAAATTATTAAAAATGTTTAATTGTGACATATGGAAGTACTTCAGAATACCTTATTTTCTCATCCAATATTAAATTGCGAAATATTTGCTTGCATACAGCACTGAATACATCTGACAGTACGGATGGATGGACGTCTGGATAAGTCTCTGGAATGAAGTTATATTTTCGCATTATTAATGAATTCAATTAAGCCAAGACCAGTCAACAGTGAGCAACCTAAACCAACCAATAGACCCAGAGTCAGTTAGTTTTTATCCGGACAGCTGACTTTTTCATAAATGAAGAAATTAAATGATGCTTGGTGTGTAATTTTGACAAGTAGTTTTGAAATTATTTTGATGCATTCTGCTAGCTACCAATTAAATATCTTTATTCACCTTTCTTGTTTAATTTTACCCAACATGAATAAAAATCTATTTATACATAGCTTATACATAGTTTTTTTACAATATGAACTCGCTGCTTACCTTTAACTGTTTCAATCACTCTGTTTTTAAGCTCTGACACGGCTTCGTCTCGGGATATCTATAAGAAATATACCGAAAGTTAACTTCTGAGAGTTATAAAAGCATCTAATAAATCAAACTGTAGCTTGCAAATCAATATCTAGATGGCAAAAGTTCAATTCAAAATTCATCAATTTTGCCAAAATTCAGTTCATATCACAAAAGATGAAGCATTCATGAAAGTGTAGATAAATGTTGGTGAAATAGAACATAAAAATGTTATTGCATGGATAATGGATATACCATTCTGTTGTCAGTTTGTTACCTTGTGATGTGTGAAATCTGTGAGAATATCTCTCAAATGATTTGATGACAAGCTGAAAAAGATAATTGGAGTTTGAACAAAATACCACAATGATCACCAGAAATATAAACATTGCATTGGGTTCTCAATTTAAATAAGTTTAATTTGAGAGAACAAAACTTCTGAGAACTTGTAGATGATTTTGAAAAAAATTTGCTCAATTTGAAGCAAGTTGAAAATAAGACATTTTTGACCTTGAGAAGGTCATTGAAGGTCATATCTCAAATCTAAAGTTAGATTTGAATTTCTGAGAACTTGTAGATGATTTTGAAAAAAGTGAAGTCAGTCTAAACAGTATTTGTTAAGTTATTGGAAGTTGTAAGAATTTGTTACAGACGCCAACTGCCAATCACCATCCAACGTCACAAAAAACAGAGACCATAACAAGATGTCACCACTTTTTCGTGGTGACATAATAAGTCTGCCTTTATTTTCATGATTCCATTAGAGTACATAGGGACATTCTTGGCCACAGGGCATTCCCGTACAAACCATTGGCATCAAGTGAAAATCTGGGGCATTGTCATATTAGACTCTTTGTAACACTATACTGTATATCATCCTATCATGATTTGTCGAATTTAAAGTTTCAATAAAGAATTCATATAAAACAAAGAATTATTGAAGATCATTCGATAATGCTCCTATGTTCTCTACCAATTACCATTACCCAGATTTGACATTGTATTTGCAAAAAAGTGAGTTGAAAATAAAGTCTAATTCATCCATACCTTTGTACTCCAGTTCGTATCTCATCTTCATTCTCTAAAGTGGTGACATCTAGTGTACGCTTGTTCTTGCCACATTGTGACTGGAGAGACTTAATACTGTGTATTATATGCTGGGTTGCACTGACTCCTTTCTTTATAGCCTTCCTGAAGTCCTGTTCTGGAACATTCTTGGCAGATGCCTCTAGCATAACTGAAAGAAGACTTCATCATCATTAGGGGTATGAGGGGTATCATTTAGAAAAAAAGAAAACTGGGCATATCGGTTAAAAGATTGAGCCAATGAAAACTCCATTTACAAACTCCACAAAATGCTTGTATTAGAAAAGTCATCATTAGCGTGACACTAAAATGGCATTAACACGACACAGCATGGCATTAATAGCATTGATAATGATTCAACTCTTCATGGCACAATACATTACAACAAAGCTGACTCACCCACGTGATGGTCCAGTGCACCAGTCACTATCATATCTAATGTACTATGTTGTAGCTCTTTCCTAGTAGGGTTGATCACAGGTACATTGTCTATCAATCCAACCCTCACTGCACCTACATGGCAAATAAATCAATTATAATTCAACATTATTCTTCAAGTCTCTGTGACCCCCACATATAACCTCTACAAATAAAGGGGAAGGAGATAGTTGAGTCCAAAGACATGATGTAAGACTATTGAGTTCTTGAAAAACATTAAAATATCAATCATATCATCATTTGAAACTGCAGTCCATCGCTCAGATCGTGGAAAATTGGAATATGTTTCGCCAACCTGATGAAAAAATTCATTCCAAACACCATGCTAAAAGTATAATGGGGGAAAGTAGAATTACCTATAGGGCCATCCCAGGGTATGTCTGAGACAGCAAGTGCAGTTGATGCAGCATTTATAGCTGCCACAGCAGGGTCGTGCATCCCATCAATAGCCAAGATATTGCACATCAGCTGAAAAACAACCTTTTTGTACCATATTGTACTGTACTCAGTGTACTATACTGTACTGCACTGTACTCTATTTTACTGTACAATGCTGAACTGCACTGCACAGTATTGAATTGTACTGTACAGTATTGAACTGTACTGTATAGTATTGAACTGTACTGTACAGTATTGAACTGTACTGTACAGTATTGTACTTAACTGAATTCTATGGTACAGTATTGTACTGTATGCAGTATGCACTAAACATTTAAATATATTTTACTTACATCATCGAATAACTTGTAGTACAGGGTGTCCAAAAAAACAAAACCTTAAGAAAGTTGAATAACTCGGTCAATTTTGCATATTTTGCCTTGAAATTTCAGAATTATTTAGTTCATTCAATGTGAATTTTGTTGTGAAAGTTTGATACTAATCTGCGGGTTGAGTCAAAATCTACAATTGCTTACAAAACATGCTCCAAATGTGCACTTCTCTCTATGCGCAATTCAATCAGGCGAACAAAGTTGTTGATGATCTTCCTCCACACATATCTTTCTGAATGGACAAGTTTGTTCCAAGATCAATTGAAACTGGGGCTTACATCCTCCTGATGAAATGTTACAGCATTCATTACATTCTGAACAATGCATTGCCTAGGTGGCAATGAGGAAACATGGAATCATCAGTCCTTTTTGGTTCGAAGATGACTGATGACAAGGACCAGTAAGTTCTCGCTAAGTTTTGGAGGTCACTAAGCACCAGAAAGGACATCTAGGGAGAAAAGCAGTGGTTTCAACAAGCCAATACCACCCTAACACTACAAATGATATGCTGAAAGGGTTTAGGCAATGCTTTGGTGGTCAGCTCATCAGTCGCAGAACACAAACCATACGGGCAGCTCATCCGCCAGATCTAAATCCCCCGGATTTTTATCTTTGGGGATTTCTCAAAGCAAATCTGTATATGTATAGGTTAGTGTATAGGTTAGGGGCATTAACAACTTGGTTCACAGTATTCGTTTGTGTATAGAGAAGTGCCCACTTTGAGCTTGTTTTGTAAAGTACTGTAATTTTTGACACAATTGACAGATTATCATGAAACTTACAGAACAAAATTCACATTGAATGAACTAAATATAATAATTCTAAAATTTCAAGGCAAAATATGCAAAATTGACCGTATTATTCAACTTTCTTACGGTCCTGTTTATTTTTGGACACCCTGTATTAACAGAATATGACTAAAATGTATACCTGAGTCTCACACAAATAACCCTCTGGGAACAAAGGTCGCACTGATCTATCTGTAAAAAAATAAGTATTGAAATTTACATCAATGTGTAAAAACATATATGTATAAAGACTAATTCTTGCTGGGTGCATTCAATTTTACTATCCCTGCAATATCATGTACTGTAACAATCTGGGGAGTTTTTATTCTTTGCTACACTACACTACACACTGATCTAAAAATAATATACAAGGTGATCAATAAGTAAGGCAAAGGTAATTAAATTCATGCTTGAATTGATCCTTCACAATAATAATGTTTGAGCTGACCTATCACACGACTGGTGAGGATTTCTTGTGGTGTAGGGCCAAGTTCCCGTCTTAAGTAATTTGTGGGTATCCTACCATAAGCTGCGGCTTTCTGTCTGTAATCTACCTATATCAAGTGAATATTACATTAGGGGATGTTTTGGATATCAGGTATAGCTCAAAGGGTGTAGATTAAATTCATTGAGGGTTAAAGGTTGTATCCGATTTTTTAAAAAAATCAAAATTTTGTTTGATTTTGATGATATTTCCAAAACGTCATCAAATTTGCATACACAATAAACCCAAGAAATATGAATTATTTCATTCAGATATTGGTACATGTAATGCAAATCCTGTGTATATGGGACACACAATTGTTAATTGTAGACAAATGTTTCAAATAGAGAAAGTTCAATTACATGAGTCAATTGGTTCTTTTCACAACTGTACTATAGAGATTGCTGATAACATCATAAAGAGTGTCATAATGGTGATTGAACTGTGGGGGTTGTACTTACTGTGAGAGGCAGGAATCCAGCAGTGCTTGGCTTAGATTTACCTACTGCTGTAACCATAACTGATGTTTCTCCATCCTAAAGACAGTGAAATAAAACATACGACTTAAAGCCACTTCTCCAGGACATATAAAGACCGCAATTTAAAGCCTCAACACATAAATGCCACCTGGTATGAAGTTGGAAATATTAACTGCTTATGTTGTTTCATGAGAAAGCTCATGGTTGTTTCAATAAACTAAATATATAATATGCTGCTTCAAAGATGTTGTTTCCAATTAATGATTTGACCTAGTAGGAGTTAAAATGTTACTAAAGGTTTTTGTTCTCAAATCAGAGTGGCATCTAGTATAATGAAGAAATGTACGCACCTTAAAGCTTGTTTTCAAAATATGACTTCTGAATACATGTAATTCTATGAATGATGTCATAGACACATGAGCAGCCTTTACCAGTTAGATTTCATTCACCCTTGAACTATTATGATACTTTAGAAAATGATATGTTTACCTCAACAACTGCACACCCATCTGCAAATCTGGCAAGTTTACCGCAACTTATCTTGATAGCTCTGAAGCAAAATCATTTCATAAAACAATTACAGAATTCCATGTTCAACAGTTCTGATTATGAATCCTGAATCAGAAATAAAGCCTGACATTGACTTAACATGGCTAAACGCAATATTATCAATAACGGAGTGGCTCCAGGACCGACAATTGTCGGTACTGGAGACTGTCCAGGGGTATTTGCTAGGGTACCGACAATTGTCAGCACTCTATCATCACCTAGTAGTGCCAGATAGAGAACCGACAATAGTCGGTACGCAAGTGGCTACTACGTGTTTTTGCTAGAGAGCCGACAATTTCATAAATATTACTAGATAACGGCAACTCCGCGGAGTAGCAAATCCCAACGAACAAAATATCAATTACCGAATTCCAATCAATTATACTCATTACTTTGGTTAAAATTGAAAAATTTAGATTTTAGAATTGCGAATTCCTGCAAAGCAGCCATTTTGAATTTTGTGAGGTACAAATCTGAAAAATAATACCATAATTGTGATCTACTCCAAAATTCCTTCAATTTGAGTATTATATAGCCATACTTTGAAGGGATCGAAAAATTATTGCGAAATCGTACATTAGACAGCCATTTTGAATTTTACGAGGCTCGAATCAGAAAAAAGATACAATATTTGCAATCTACTCTTAATTGCCTTTCATTTGAGTATAATAAAGCTATACTTAAGAAAGATCTAAAAATTAGCGAAAATTTCTGTTTTCCTAACCCCCCATACATGGCCCCTGGGGGTCAGGATGAAAAATACGGAATATATGTGAAATAGATAGATGTTGCAAATATACTACCAAAATGTCAAACAATAATAATTACTTTGGTTTAGAATTAAAAATTTATGATTTTTGCGAAAAAGTCCCATCATTTTTAAAGCGGCGGCCATCTTGAAAAATTCCATTTTGAATTTTCTGAGGTACAAATCTGAAAAATAATACCATAATTGTGATCTACTCCAAAATTCCTTCAATTTGAGTATTATATAGCCATACTTTGAAGGGATCGAATAATTATTGCGAAATTGTACATTAGACGGCCATTTTGAATTTTACGAGGCTCGAATCAGAAAAAAGATACAATATTTGCAATCTACTCTTAATTGCCTTTCATTTGAGTATAATAAAGCTATACTTCAGAAAGATCTAAAAATTAGCGAAAATTTCTGTTTTCCTGACCCCCCATAAACGGCCCCTGGGGGTCAGGATGAAAAACACGGAATATATGTGAAATAGGTAGATGTTGCGAATATGCTACCAAAATTTAAAACAATAATATTAATTACTTTGGTTTAGAATGAAAAATTTATGATTTTTACAAAAAAGTCCCGTCATTTTTAAAGCGGCGGCCATCTTGAAAAAATTTTTTTTTGCGTAAAACTATTCATCAATAAACATCTTTCCATCAAATATGAAGAAAATCCGTCAACTAATATTTGAGTTATCTTCCGGACGGACGGACTGACTGACTGACTGACGGACTGACAGACTGACGGACTGACGGACTGACGGACGGAGGGCTTCACTATATCCCTACCGAACTTCGTTCGTTGGGATAATAAATCGACTACTTTTACTTTTACAAATAACCTCATCACTGGTAGCCTCGTGGTTAGCGAGCACGACTCGAACACACTCGGTCCCGAGTTCGGATCCCGGCAGGACCTACATTTTTCTTTTGAGGGGGGGGCATAGTGCTTCTTTTGCAGTATGGAATCGCACAGGCATTAACTTGTAGTGAGCCATAATTTATTTCGACAAAAATTGATTCAACTTCCATCAAAATTGTCCTACAAGCTTCAATTAAAACACATTTTAAAGCTCTTTTCTTGTTCTATCTATGGGTCGATATATACAGTTAGGGGAGAGGATGCTTTCGCCCCCGTCGCTCTCTACCCTTACTATGCCATGGCACAGGAGAAATATCTCATTTGGAATATATCACTGTTTACTTTGCGTTTGGTAGCTCTCTCATGCGAGATGGAATCGTGGCCATTAACTAAGGGAGCCAAATGCAACTTCCATCAAAAATTGTGCTATAAGGTATGAGTACCGTAATCCAACACCAAATTCGAAAATTCATAACAATACTTTGCACATATGGCGTTCGTGACCAACTATGAAACGCTTACCCCCCATAATGTTATATATCAAAATGCACCTGTCCATATAGGGGTTCGATTGACCTACATCAAATTATAGGGAGTCAGGTTACTTTTTGAGATATCAGCGTCCGTTTATTGTAACTCGCGTTTGCTACCACTTCCTCAATTCTGATATGACGGGCAAACGCGTAGTAAACATGCTCACGTTCGGAACTATTTTGACCTACATCGCTATTTTCGTAATTCAAATGAAAGTTGAACTCCTCTTTATTTTGATACCAAATAGTGGCATACTAGGTACCCTAGAAGCCAACTATGGGTTATTTAGAACGATACCACAGGTTTTTAAATGGACTATATAGGGCGGATGGATATGGAACCTCATACCATAAGCTTCAAATAAAAAACATTCTAGCTATTTTCTTCTATCTAATGGGTAGCAAACGCCCGTTTCTACGCCTGATCGGCTCAGGAGAAATATCCTGTCTGTTTAGAATATATATAGCCGTTTACTCTGCATTAATAGCTTTCTAACATCTTACTTGTTCATGTTTTTTATTGGGTTTTCAACGTTTACTACCATTCCCTGTTCTCGGGCTACCATTTTTTGACTGGGTTTGGTAATCCCCGGGTAACCGGGGCTAATGCCCTCCCCGGGTTTTGCACTTGTTCCCAAAATATCCGTATGATATCTGAAATATCCCCCCGCGCATTGCGCATGCGCCAGAAGATTCGAAAATCAATATTTGTCGGTCCCCTAGCGTGTAAACACAGCATATCTCCCGTACCGACAATTTATTTGTCGGTCCTCTAGCGTGCCACCACATCAGAGTCTAAAGTACCGACAATTGTCGGTACTCTAGCCTTTACATATCAATAAACACTGGCTAAACTGGAAATTGCTTTTATTCAATATAAATCACACATCAACGTGATATTATATTCCACGTTTACACATTTCTTGCATCTTTATCTAAAATTAAACATTACTAAGTGGGATTTGGACGATTCGGATTCGATGATTGGGATTCGGAAGAATGGGATTCAGAGCTTTGTGATTTGGACATATTTGGATTTGGACCAATGTGATACGGACAATTGGAATTCAGACCAATGTGATTTGGACCTTGACCATTGCATCTGGATTCGGACCATTGGACCATTGACCAATGGGGCGACCCCTTTCAAAATCTATCAACAATAACTGTATTCATGGTAAAGGGCTTTAATTTTGCTTGCATTCATGATTCAAAAGGAATATTATATTTGACATAAAAACATGATCATGAAATTGAAAGAAAAGAAACTGAAAAAATTACTTTGAGTTTGAAGAAGGTATTTCCACTTCAGACACGTTTCCTCCACCATCCCATGGATTTTTATGCATCTGCCTTCGACTGAGGTATCTTAACTTGTTTTTGTTACAAGTATCAAGGACGCTGATGCACCTCGAGCACAGAAATCGTCCAAATATTACTGGAAACATGTTTACAAACCGGAAGTAAATAATTTCTAACCAGTGTCAGCTTTTGGCGAAACTTTTATGATGTGGAACTTGAAAAAGTTCATTGTTTTGCTTTTATTTGCTAATCTCTGCCATTCTGATGAAACCTGTGACATTGCAAGTGTACATGTCACTAATGAAGATGGAAGTCAACACACTTTTAGCATGAAACAACTCACAAATCCAGAGAAACATTGTACAACATGTGGCACCCAAATTTCAACAGATCCATTTTCTGTTGGGTTGATGCCTTCTATAGCAGCAGACATGGGTATGCCCAATATTCCGTGTGGTAAGTTAGATTTGTATTACAAAGTTGCATTATATTACACAGGTTTTCTATATCTTCTATCATAAAGTCACTCTCATTGAAATGGGAGCTAGACCAAACTTTATCCTATTCATAGGCCCCGGGAACAAATATAAAATAGCGAGTCGACATCTGTATTACTACTGAAGAAGTAGTAATACAGATTTTGACTCGCTATTTTATACATGTTCCCGGGGCCTATGATCCTATTATTATTTGTTGATGTTCATGCCAAAATGGATAGCAGTCATAGATGCTGGCCAGATCCTTTTGTAGTAGTATCAGTAGCTCAATAAATTTTCTTCAAGATGAGACACCAAATTAGAAAATTTTAAGATGTTCCTAAGACTACAAAGTTGTATGTGCTTACTTGTGTCTCTGGCAATAACTTTGCTAGACACGGGGCTAGACATCATCACACTCGGCCCGCCATGTATAAACAATTTGATTCAGAAATATTTTAAATTTTGAATATTATTTTATATTGTTATTTGAATGAGGTATGCAGGGCTTGCATTAACGGCGTCCCGTACATGTTAAGGACTCAAAAATAATTTGGAGGACACAAAAATTGAAAATATTTCCGTTTTTTGGACTCAAAATTTTATTTAGGTCAATACTACAATGTGTTTACAACGATACCTAACAAAAACAAATAATTATGATCTCTCACCTTTATTTGAATCGTAAATAAGGCTCAACATGTTGAATATTTACAAATAATCATGATTCTCTCGAATTTTTTTGACTTTGTTTATTTTTAGATTTGAAACCATGACACGCCACAGTTTTTCCTATTCAGAAACAAATATTAGGTTATTCATGAAATAAAATGTATTCATTGTCGAATGCACGAACATGCATTTATTCAGTCCGTACTTAATGTTTACTTCCGTTTTAAATTCGCGGCAAGAAATCAAAAACTGAAAAATAAGGGATAAACTTTTTTTTCAAAGGACACACCTTTTTAGAAAAATTGCGTCCTTGGGACTCACAAATTTTCTAACCTAATGCAAGCGCTGGGTATGATAAGTCTTATATATTTCTTTATTGGATGCACAATTGCCATTTTAGAATTTGTAATTTTATTTGGTGTTTCATTTTGAGGAATTATTGTTGAGCTGCCGACACCTCTATTTAACGATCTGGCCTGAATCTTTGGAAGTGGTAGCTATTTGCCTGATAATTTCCTACATTATAACATTACCAATAGTATTCTGTATGAGGGATGTGAAAATTGTCCCCTATCGGCAAAAGTTAAGGTTCACCTACATATGAGTTACGAGGAGTTCATATCTGATCTTGAATATAAGATTTGACCTTCGAAAGGTCAAATTTTCAAATTGTTTATTTAGATAAGAATTGAGGTCATATGGATCAAAAAAGACCTAAAGCTGTAGGGAAAGGTAAAATTTTGAAAGTCAAAGGCATCAAACTAAGTCATACCATCACAATAGCTATTATCTCTAAGTTTCTCTAAAGTTTGGGACTAAAATTTTGAGAATACAGATGTCTGTCCTTAGATTTGAGACTTGACCTTTCACTGACTTTTGCTTTTGAAATGCCAGAAATTTTTTTAAAATCAATGAATTCAATATTATGTCAAACAGATGACCAAGGACCTAAAATGTCAGATTTTGAGTTTAAAAGGTCAGGGTCATTGACCCAGTGATCTTCAATATGTATGTAGTTGAGTAGGATTCCTCTTTCTTACAAACTGAAAATTTGAGAATTTACTTGCAGAAAAAGATGGAGATGACCTCTGCAAACTATGTCAAGGTGACCAAGAGAATAATCCTGAATGTGAAGCTAATGAAGACTTGTTAAAGGTAAAAATGGTGAAAATATTTTCAGGAGGTTACACCCAACTTATCTTTATTCTCAATAGACTTTCAAAATCTAATGAAAAGATTGATTCCACCCTTTGACAGTCTCTATCCCTTCTACTTCCTTTAACATTATTCATTAAGCAATTCTATTGTAGGCTGCAGCTCAGTCTTTGATAGATAAAGGACATATAGTGATAGCATCAGGGGACGAAGAAGTAGATGACAAAATTGGTAAGGCTCTTTACATTACAAGTTAATTATGTGGATTTGTTAAATAAAATAAAAGACAACAAAACATGTCTAATATTTTTTTCTTTAAATAAAAATTCAAAAAAATATGTTTCATTGGTTTGGAAATTACTAAATATTTTATCCATTTTGAAAATAACAATAGAAAATCTAGTATTTAAACATTTTTTGATTCTCATAAAAGGCTATTTTGTTCCAAGTTTCCTCAGTGCCCGGGCCTCAGTGTTCAATTTCTCAATTGCCCTCTTGGTTATTTAAAATATTACAATATTGAACTGAGTAACAATTTTGTTGTTATGTGCTCAATTTTATTATTACTTGAGAGGTTGCATCAAAAGAACAATGAACATCAACAATGAATTAATTTTATTTTGACTTAATTCCCCTATTCTTTCTTAGGTAGTTTAATTATCTTTGAAAATTATGTTACCAATCCACTTATATCGACTTAAATATTATAATACACAGTAAAACCTGTATATCTGAATTCCTCTCTAATCTAAACAGTGAACACCTCTCAAAATGATTGCCATGGGCGTAGCGCTATTTTTCTAAGTAGTACGCCACCACCACAGGAACAAGAGTTGAGTGAATCAAAAAACGAACATTCAGGGGGATCTGGGGGTTCTCCCCCAGGAAAATTTTGAAATTTGGTTGTATTTGGAGCGAATTTGCAACCATCTGGTATGCCTGTGCGTACCCAGCGTACTGGGTGCTACGCCCATGATTGCTAATATTTGATCTGCCATAAATTACCATGTAAAATTGAAATAGGAACACCTTATAATCCAAACACTTTAACCTGGTCCCAGTGACATTCAGATGAGACAGTTTTACTTTAACATGTATTGTTGGGTATCCATTGTAGGTCTTAATATGTTGACATAGGTGTATGAAGTTTTTTTGTTGTTTTTTATTCCTTTTTTATTCATAGAAAAAACCTTTGAAAGCAGTTACATTAACATACTTACAATATATGTACAGTATACAATATACATAATATCATAGAAGTCACACAATTTCCCATCATATTCTTTTTTTTAAAGGTGGGAAATTATGGGTACTGTATGTTTGTATGTATCATTTATTTGCGTCTAAAATAAGACAGTTCCATATTGTACAATAATTATATAAAATGAAATAAAGAAAGTAAATTAGATTAGACTAGTGTGGTTAGATGCCTTAAAAAAGAATATGATAGATGTGAAGTTGGTTCATTTAAAAAAAAGTTGAAATGAGCACTACTTAATTTGCATGAAATTTAATTGATCACTTAGAAATATATTTTTAAATCCAGCGCTTAGATGTGTTATTATTTACTCGTTATAGCTTATGGAATGGTGCTTTTGCTTAGTGGTCTCGTGGATGCCTCCATTGACCAGCTTACATCAGTCATACAGGTTAGTCCATATGATTTGCTAATAGAGGTGTTTTACAGCATCCCACTGATTAGCTTTGCTGTAACTCGTGGTTCAAATAAAATGCAGAAACTATTTTAACTGAAGCATCTTGTCAGCTGATATATTCATACACTTTTCGAAATGCAATGTTCAGTATTACAGCAATGGTGCTCATTTCCACACACGGACATAGAGGTTGCCACGAGTTGTGGACTTTCTTTTGATGTTTGTTATACTGTTTTCATATGTTCAGAAAAATATTTTTATTACACTTTACATTACTAAATTTATTTTTCATGGAAAACATAATTGCTATTGTTAATTTAGTGCCATATTTTCAATTTCAGAATGGTAAGGATTTTAACATCTCGGTGGCTCATAGAGGGAGGGGCATGGCCTACACAAAGAAAGCAAAAGAGGTAAGTCCACTCTCAGTCAATTTGTAATGCTTTTACAGGTCAAATTTTAAAATAAAATGACTCGCAATGTTGTTCTCATATTCATGTAAAACCTGTAAATGGATTACCTTAGGTAGCTCAAAATAGTGTTCCACTTTTGAGGTGTTCCACTTGAGGAGGCTCATTTTACAGGCCTTACTGTGATAAAAAGGTGAATGCCTGTATAGTAAAAACTGTCCAATGGGACACCTTTATGTAAGGAAACCCTGTCTACAAGGAACAATTTTCAAAAGAACCAAATATTTTCCCATTAACTAAAATGTTAACAGACCCTCTCTGTAAGGAATACCTGTCTACAAAGGAAAAGTATTTTACAGTGTACATTGCATTTACTTAGGTGTGAATGGCTTAAACCAATACGTGATTCTAAAGACTTAGACTAATACGAATGAGATTTGGATAAGCTGATTGTTTACAAGCTGCGACATCCCTTCCACTGCTAATTACCCCAATATTTTTTTTACAAATTAATCTGTGTGTTACAAATTTCCAATTGACATTAATGCTTTCTTTCAACAAAAGTTGATTTCATCTGACAAGTTAAGCTATTCTAGGGAGTGATACAACTGTTTTAGGAGATAATAGAAATGTATTTCTGTTAAATTGAGCCAAATCTCATTAAATCTTATAAAAATCCAAACTTGCAGATTGTAAATGCAACAAATTGAGGTTGATGAAACTTGACTATCGGCTCTAAACAACATTGCTCTACTATCACATCAGTGATTCATCATCAACAATAATTAAATGCTTATTCCACATATTGGTTGGCCCAAAACATGGACCCTCTCAGTAGGGAAGGCCTGTCTACAAGGAACAATTTTGACCAGTCCAGAGAATGTTCCTTGTTCGCTTGTTTTACTGTATTATTGTAATATGCAACCAATACATTTTTCCAGAATGTTTCCTTCCTGGGAAAGGCGCTTGCAGATTACACTAAAGCAATAGAACTAAATAACAGCGATCCAGACAACTATGAACGAAGGGCAGAGGTAAAAACATTTTCTTCCATAAATGGCTATGAAAGCTTGATATTAGGTCATTGAGGCTAATAGCCATCAAAACCCTAAAATCTTTTAACTTAAAGATAAAAAGGCAGAGTAATACTAGCTTATTAGGAATTCAGAATCACTGACAAGATATGATCTCCAACACTTATAATTTAGCCGTTTTTTGTCTTCCTTACTCAATGCTCAACAACCATGCGGACGGTATGTCAAGTTATTTTTTATTGGTTCTTCTTGTTTACATCATGTCACTTTACTATATTGCAAATTCTGCTTTTAGACATTATGCCACTTTATTATATTGCAAGTTCTGCTTGTAGACATTATACCACTTTATTGAATTGCAGGTTCTCCTTGTAGACATTATGGCACTTGATTTTGTTGCAGGTTCTCCTAGCGGCAGGCAGATACACTCAGGCATCTGAAGACATTCAGAAGGCTTTGAAAATTAAAAGATCTGTCAAATTACAGTTCCTACTTGGCATTGTCAAACTTGGGACATGGGTGAGCTTTTGATATTCTTCAAAGATACAATGATTTCATAATTCGTTATAATTTGCTGTTTACTGGCTTTGTTTACACATCAAATGAAATGTGTCTATCATATGGACTGTGGTTCAGCATTAAGTAAATATATAACCTGTTCTCTTTTATGTTTTTTGATATGGATGTACAAACTTCTTGTAGGACTTTGTTGGTGCCAAAAAGGAGCTTCGTGGTGTACTGGATGTGGAGGAAAAAAATTACCAAGCCCTTTACTACCTCGGCTTGGCTCTTTATAATATGGGAGAAATTAGGGTAAGATGTAGTCATAATTGAGTATATCGTGAGAATTACATACCTATTGTTCTTATTTTAATTGAATAATCAAATGACAGACCAGTTGCCATGCTATTTCCTATGTTAAAAATTAGTTAACCAGGGCTACTAGAATTCTGCGCTACAAGATTCTGAAAAACTGTGAAATTCTGCAAAATTTCTGCATTTCATCACAGCATTTTTCACAACATTTTTTGACAAAATGGTGTCAAAATCAAAATAAAACTACCAGCTAATGTGTACATTTAGTAACAATATAGAGATGATATATTGGCCAGGAGCAATAGAAAACAAGTATGTCGTCTTCACAGATTTTGTGTTTCACATTCACCTACAAAAGTGAGCTACAAAAGATTCAAATGATTACAACAAGCACCTAAAATAATGCTAGGTAAACTTTCAGTTCATTTTATGTTCTCAAATCATGAATTCCAGGATATAAGCAGAAAATCAATACTTTGCAAGTTTTTGCATTTTTCTGCTGCAGTGCGGAAACACAGAATTCTTGTAGCACTTGATAATTCTGATCTAAACCAGGATTGGTCTTCTCTGTGCCATCTTTGATTTTGAATACTGACCCCATACTCAGATTTTAAAAAAATACTTATATTAACGAAATCAGCTTGACTTTTTGGAGTAAAGTTATATCTAATATAAATAACTTTGTAAAAGTATTTTCTACATTTCTAGAATGCCATAGAGGCTTACAAAGAGGCAATTGCACTAAAGCCAGACACACCAGAGGTTCACACCAGTCTGGCACATGCTTACAAGTAAGAAACATTTAATTGTACTGAAGTAATAATGGACAACTGTACACAAATGTAAAGAATTGCTTTTGAGGGAGGAGATTGTGTTGTTTTCAACTATGAATTGTCTGGCAATACAATGACAAAACATAGATATATAGTTTAATACAGTTTAGTACAAGTTGATTAACCAAAGTCCCAAACATGTATATGAGTATGTGCGTATCTCATTTGTCAAATGTGCTTTAGATGAAATAACTTAACAGTTAAGATCAATCCTGGGTAGCATTACATGGCAGGGATTACAAAAAGAACTGCACAAATATGGGTAAATATGCAAAACATTTTGAACAACCCTTATATTGTTTAAATGCCATATTTCCAGAGAGCTAGGCAACCAGAAGTCTGCTAGACAGAGTTTCAACACTTCACTGACCCTGGACAGTAATGTAGCAATGACATGGCAGTTACGTGGTGCCATGTACCAGAATCTAGGTCAGCCAGGACATTCCATACAAGACATGCAGGTGAATAAATCAGGTTTACAAGGAAATGTGAATATAGTAGGGATGTTAAGATACATGTTTGTTTTTAAAAAACTTGTATGTGAACACATAGAATTATGGTCCTCTTTGGATTAGTTCTCCCATTTATAGTATTTACTTGGCCGATTGGTATACGGAAATAATTGTAATAGTGGTACAGTAATCACAGGTTCGAAATATTACATGCTCATGTACCGGTTCTCTTAAAAATGTGTAACTTAACCTCCCAACTGTATGCAGATTCTGAAACCTGATTGACAATTGCATATAAATTGATACTCAGTATATGTTTGTTTGGAGGTTCAGGTAAGATTAGTGTCTCATTTTGAATGTTATTTGATTGTTCTTTCAGAAATGTCTTGAACTTGACCAGCACAACAGGGTATGTGAATATATACAAGGTGTGGCACATATGGCCCAGGGACAGTTCTTTGAGGCTGTCAAAGATCACACAAGGGTGAGAAGCATTTTTTATAAATAGATAATTATTATATTTTTGACAGTCACCTTTATGGCATTATAAGCTAAGCAGTTTTTGTAATACTGTAAATAATTGTATGAAAGGAATTTATGCAAAATGTACATTTCATATACAGATTTCTCAAATGCACACTATCAAGGTTATAGTAGCAGTTCTGTTAAATACACTTGGTATGAGAAAAATAATAAATGATTCTTAGACCTTATAAACAGTGAATATTTTGAATATGCACTCTCTTAGGGAAAAGTTATCTTTCTTAAATAAAAAAAACTGTAAAATAATTAAGTATTCATTTGATTGATTTATTCTTAAATAAATCAAATTCTTATTATATTATTGTAATTGCAGCTCATAGCATATAAGCCTCGTCCAATGTTGAAACTACCTCCTGAAATGCTGAAAGCACATTACCTCAGAGGTGAGTCCTGATGTTTATGCATATAAATATGGATGTCACCATACTCTCTCAAGTCTCATTCAAAATGAGTCAGATTTCTTGAGAATTTTGGACACCAACTAAACTTTGTCGACAATTTTCAACAATTTAAAATTCATCAGTTGTACTTTTTAATACCATTGCTTTTTGTAAAATCCATTTTTATTGTGTCACATTTGTCCCAAAGAAAAAATCAAGTCAAACTTTGTATACACATATTCTTCAGTTTTTAAAGTATTTTGAATTCGGTATGTGTTGTACAAATCTAGAATGTGTTGTTCTATGTGTTGTACAAGTCTATAAAACAATTTGAAATAACCAACCAATAATCTGTATTGTCAATTTGTGTTTCAGAATACTCCAGATATCTCCATGCAGAGCTAGATACTTCAATAAGTGACTTTAACCCAGACAATCAACTGGATGGAGAGTTCAGAGACCACTGGGCTAAACTTTTACCTTTTATATTTGAGGTATGGAATCTTCATTAATCTGATCTGTTTTATATTGATCAACTATTGAAAATTGATTAAGCAGCAAATATATTTTGGTATATTATTTTTCTCATTTTTACCATATGCTTATTTATGATAAAATGTCGCATTTCTTGAGAATACTTCATTGTGTGAATTGTACCTGGAATTTTACAATTTGACTGGGTGCCAAAGAAAAACACAAAATGGCCAAGCTTAGAACTATCAAGAACATGAACACACTCGAAATTATACTATAAGTTTATATATTAATTTCAGAAATATACAGAACAGCCAGGGATTCAACCAAATATAGAGTGAGTGGTTAATTTCAACAAGAATTATTTGATCTCTAAAATTATGTTATACTTTTTTGAATATGTTTAGGGTATATCTGCTTATGCATGAATTAATCATATTATTCTTTTAACTTATAGCTAACAAATGTATTAAGACCTTGAACATTAATTTGGACTACATTGTCAAAGTTAATTCACAAATTAACCTCTCCTTCTACCATTTCCCTTTCAGAGATGTGTCACTTCCAGAATTTAGTGAATATGAAAGTGATGTTCAAGGTTTAATATGTCGGGCAGAAAAGATCGGCAAACTATCTCAGATTAACGCTGATGGGTACAGTGTTAATAAAAGGTTGAATTTAGCAATTGGTCTTGCAGCGATCCATACTGCTCAGTCAATGGAGGTAATTATGAGATAATCGCAGATTTGTTTTAAAAGATTTTGAATTAAAACAAGGAGAGAGCACAAAGTGCAAAACGAGTCAAACATTTAATAATCTATTGGCTCAAACCATACATTTCATATGATTATACAGATATGAAAAACATATTTTGAGATGAATTATTGTGCATGATTGATAAAGAAATTTGATTCTAAATATTTCAGGCCATTTTTAGAGGGGGCACAAGTAAACACATTAAACCAGATCAGAGATACCACTGGCGTGACCTCTACAATATAGCAGTGCCCTATAGGAGACTTTATGACATGGAAAACCCTGTCTTTTGGCTTGATCTCATGCCTGAGGAGAGACAGAGGGAAGGCTACAACTCAGATCTCAATTTTATCAGGTATATCAAGATGAATGAATTTACAAAAGTTCAGCCTCATATTCACTCTTTAAGTCAGAGACACTTCTTTGATCATAGCTGGCATCTATTCGTGTATAATCAATTCATTTTGCCAATGATTGCCAAAGATTTATATGAGATTGTCAAGATTGTAAAATCATCTGATTATTTGCAGGAAAATGTTGCTACCCCATTCTGATACTCTTAGCATCTTTTTGTTTACTTGAAACATGCTCTGATATTATGAGGCATATTCTGCGATCTGAGCACATCAGATGGGAAGAGTTAAAACTATCAATAAGTGTGATTGTTGTCATGCAATCATCATGCCCGTAGCCAGGATTTGCTAAGGAGGGGTTCAATTTTCAAAAATTTCCAGGGGGGGTTCACATTTGACAATTTTGGCCCAAATATGGCTAAAATCACTTGAGAAGTGCTCAAAATAGTGAAAAACTGCATGATTTTGAAAGAATTTTTTGGCCAGGGCCCGAACCCTGCGAACCCCCATGGCTACGGGCCTGGGTGAATAGTGTATAAAAGGTTACTTTAATTTAGAAATTTTGTGAATATTGCACGGGGGAGGAATATAAAGTTACCATATGCATAGTATCTCTCTATTTTTATGATCACCCCTCGTATCTTTTCAGATGATTATTCTTTCGTTTCCCCTTTTCTTATGCTTACTCGGGATGCTTACTATGAGACGTGTTTGCATACTTTAATATTGTTTGAATTAATTTAAATGAATACATTATCTCAATACATTTAGACGTTAAGTAGATCTTCATTGCCCTCTTATATCCACTTACTTATTTATTTTTTTTTACTATATCGCCCAGTCCTGCTTCAAACTCATGATGTAGCTCTATACCAAGTCAATAACGATTATAGCATTTGTGGCCTTGGCTACTTATTCAAAATCAAAATCAGATACTATAAGTTTATTGAAACATTTTCAGTACATTTTTGAATTGTAAATGTTGTATAGTGCAGTTCACTATAATAAAATTCCCGATGGTTTTATCAATTAACTTACAAGTAACTCGTCGTGTTGTATGTGAATAGTTCCATCTCATGACTTCGAATTAAGGTATACAACAGTTTTATCACCAAATTCATTATGAAATTTATTGAAATCAGAATAACCTCTGGGAATATCCAAACTTTGTGGAATATGTATAATTCTTCCCCCAATTGATTCGCTTTTTGTCAGTGGTACTATCTGCCGCACGCAGTCCAGAGCAGTGATTATGGTGGGTTTTTAAAATTGAACATGGGTTCAGTACAGTCTTGTTTAACCTTTTAGCAACTACATGCATAAACAAATTTTCGGCCCCTAGTCTATTTATAGGGGACGTCAAAAAATGTAAGCTCCATTTGTCGAAAGGTGCATCCATGTAAAAAATATGGACGTCATGGGAGCCCATATATTTCTGCCTGCAAAAGTTTGGGTTTGATGGACATTTGGTGAATAAGGACGAGTGTCTAGTTAAAGAATAAGCGACCCGGCGTTCGACTAAGAATCTATCTTTAATCCTGTTGAATCCATCCCTGAGTGATATATCAGCGTTCATTATAGCAATATTCTTAAACATCAGATTTTCATTTGCATACTGGGCATAATCCCTATAGGTGGGGAAGTTTGACAGTTTGTAAAAACGAACCATGGTTTCAACCTCCGACACAAGGAAATATTTTGTATCCAATGTTTTAATGTATCCCTCAACGTTCATGTTTTCCACGAGCAGATGGATCCTTTCCACACAGGGATGTTTTATATTAGAGGAGAGCGATTGGACGAATTCCATTTGGCGATTTTGAAAATGTTTTAAAGAAATGTTAGCAAATCCATGAGATTTTATTTCGCGCATAGATTGCAATACGGGGAATGTGGTAATAATGTTCAGCATGGCATCACAAGTCTCATCTCAAACTATCCTTTTAGCTTTAATTATTGCCGAGATGTCCTTACTCTGCTGTATTACATCTTTAATCCCTGTGCTCTTTAGCAATTGCCAAAGAAATACAAGGTTAACAGATGCGATCACTATTAAAACCAAAATAAATTGATTTGGTCTCATTGTCCACATTTCGATAAGTCTCAAATTCAAATTATAAGTGTATTTTGGTTCACTAATTACAGTAACTGTAACTTCATGAACATCCGTCTTATTCGTAGTTTGCTGAGTCTTCAAATGTCACCATCGGTTTATTGGGTCTATTGGAGCTACCCTTGATAAATCGTCATTCCCAATTCATGCTTTAGAGTTCATTCAAAGATATGTCAAATTCTGACACATGCTATTTTCCCAAATCTTTTAGATGAATTTTGAAAAGAATCCAAATCAAAAGAATTTTATCCCATACTTGGACGTGTTACAGGTACATAAAGCCGGTTTGTAAAAACTTATATTTTCATCAGCGGGCAGATATAGCTTTACGTCCCGCTCCGAGCGGGCAGATATAGTATATCTGCCCGCTACGTCATAATCGCCGCTCGTATATTTGTTCATAATTTGTAACGTTCGCGTAATGACTGTAAACGACAGTGGAGAAAACACAGACAATCGGGATCTGTTTGATGGTTTAAAAAAGGGAAGGAGCATCCACTTAAAAAATTCGAGAAAATAGATGTGGAAATATTTGAGAGAACAGAAAAATCCGCCCACGGCCAAGAAAACAAAACTGGACATGAATATTCTAATATATTTCCACGATTGAACAATGTGAACCAGATGACCAAGATTGGTATGGGATAAACACATTATCCTATAGTCGGTTCAGGATATTGGGATTATCCCTTGGTCAATATAATATATTTTCCCTCGGGACCTGCGGCCCTCGGGCAAATATATTATATTGGCCTCGGGGTAATCCCAATATCCTGAACCTCATATAGGATAATCTCTATTTATTTGATATTTCATTTTGTAATACATCATGAACTTACAGTTATTTACTGAAAACTAGTATATTCAAAAGCAAATGTTTTTGAAGAATGTAATACTTATTAAATCATGGCGCACAATAAAAGTCGTAATGGCTGCACGAATACTCTCAATTGGTACTGACGATAGAAGTGACAGATGACAAGTAGTATTGTATTACATATGGAATGAAACATTCTATCACCGTTCCGCTGTTTTTATCATTAATGACGAGAATCATGAACGTTTTGAGAAATGAAAACATGTTAGATGAACTTGTGAATCATTATAAACTTTGATTTGTTTTTGAGAAATTAACGTTTTATTATCTTATTCAAGAATGCTGCCAAATCCTTTTTAGACACACGATTTGAAATTTGTGGTAGGCTAATCCTCTGTCTTTCTGGCAAATACACTCCACTCCAAAAGTTTGGCAACCTAAGCTCCCTGCCTCCTCTTTATATTTGAAATTTTATTTACATAACCTGCGGGGAAAATACTTATAATATTGATTAAAATGTGACTTGATTTCATTTCCAAATGCCTCCTAATTTTTCGAATTTTTTTTACTTCTTTTGTTGAATTTTTTAATCCGTTGGTGATTATCAGTGGATCAGTTTTTCCTTTAACTGTGAAAATGTAATACTCATTCGAAATAATAAATCTAGACTTATTTGATATAATCCTCCTTACACCTTTGTTTTCCTCAGCAAAAGATGACTGCATCTGGCCTTTTTATTGGACAGAACTTTCCACTGCACGTAATGTGTGTACCTTTTACACTTGTATCTAGTACCACAGGCATACTCACCTAATTGCCTCCCTTAATCCATTTATTTGCTTTAAACATATTATAATTAATGACATAAACGTGATCCACTGAAGTTTGATATTCTTCAAAATAGAGTACATACTAAATACACTGAAACAGCAACAATTTAATCTTAAAATGATATCCGAGATGAACGTGCATGCTTTTAATAATAACTCATTTCAAAATGTTTCTATTATTTAATATTTGCTTTTGAGGACTTGTCAGCCCCGGGGACTTAGCAAGAATTTTTTTGTTTGAAATAAAACAAAATGGAGGGGCACAGATTTGAAAGAAAATGTGTTTTCATCAGTATTAAGACAGTTGGTTTATTTCACTGTAGATGGAGCAGCTTTTAAGTTGGAAAATAAGTTGTGTGAAACTATTGATATTTTTTCTTTGCATAATGTCATGATGCTCTGGGGTCTTCCCAAAATTAAACAATCACACCCCGTGCCTGAGGTTGCCAATCTTTTGGAGAGAAGTGTAAATTTACTATTTTTATCTACTTGTCATATAAATTGAATATAAGTTATTGGTTATTGCAATGAATTTTCCACAAATATTTTTTTGGGGGAAATGCCAACTGGGGGTTCGTCCGAACCCATCGAACCCCCGGTCCCTACGGCTATGATCATTTACCTTATGTCAATACATTACATAATAGGCATTGTAATAAAGAGGAGATATTAGCACCGGCACAGATACACAAGTTTTATGACCCCAATTAGATGAAATATGAGCTGGGATAAAAGATCTCAAACATCCTCAATTTTGGGCTCTCCTGGATCGCCAAATCAAGCTCATTATATCATGGCATCTCAGGGCTGAGAAGAAATGAGATGTCATGGTTCATCATGATGTTGCTGCCCCATGAGATTCAATTAGCTGAATGTCATCATTATTATTTTCTGGTAGACTGCATCTTTAAGCATTTACTTTTGTTTCATTGTCTTAGTTGGCTACTTTCTGTTGAAACTAAAGTTATAACTTAATCATGTTTGATGTATCCCTGTCTGGAATTGCTTTTACCTTCCATGTATGTAGAAATAAAAACTTCAATACATGACATGACAGTACACTAGATATGAAATTTATATTTTGCTTTTTTAGGGGCCAGACTAAGAATCTCAGGTTGAGGTCTTACTTCAACCTTGTGTTTAGTCTCATTCAAACCATGATACAGCGCAATCAAGATAATACTGCATTCTCTGCTAAATTCAAAGACCAAATAAGGAAAGCCAAAACTTGCGAAGACATTCTACAGATCTCAAAGGTATGGAAGCAAACGATCATTTTAAAAAAATTGATTTGATATAGCTTAGATACAAAAAATACATGTTTTTGTTTTTGAATATACAGCTCAAAACATGGATGTAACATTTAGAAGGTCTCTTGATCCATTATTTTAAATAAAACAGGAATTTTATAAATATGATATGGAAAGTGCTATAAATGAGTATTATTTGACTACAGGACTATAATCTGAACCAAGAGGGCTATATGGTGTCCATTCAGGTGCCCTGCTTTCCTGAAAGGATCAAAGAGCAGAAAGGAGACCAGGCCATAGAGGGCATCATCTTGACACTAACAGGGGAAAAGTAAGTCAGGAAATGTATTGTTCTCTTGTCTGAGACAAAATGGCAATTCCTGTGATATCTTACTCTGAGCTTTCTCCCTTTTAAAGAAACTGATAGGCTGTGATCAAAATATGGGACAGTATTACATACCTACCGAAGCATTTGTATGGAAGTCAATGGAGCTGAAGGTTGGGTATATATTCCTGTATAGCCGCCAAACTTTGTTATCATGACAGCTTTATGACGTAATAACATGTAAACAAAGTGATTTCGACTGGAATGGTGTAAAATTTTGCAGATCCTCTAATATCTCATTCTAAGCCTCACTCTGCTTTGTAAAGATGAACTGAAACTGATTTCTAAAATGATACATAATATCCAGATAGGAATAGTGGTTAAGGAGGCTAGATTATGTCGCATTGGCTCATGCATTACTCGCTGGGATCATGTGATCAAAATTCAAACCATAAATCAAGAGACAGATTTTTGAATTTGGGTTTCTTGAAAAATCATTTCATAATTTCATTCTATTCTAACAAAATTTAAAGATAATCTTAAGAAGACTCTTTATTAGCAACATACAGTTTAGACAATTAATAATATTCTTGAGATGCCGATGTTATTGTATGTTATTGTACATGATGTCTACTTGTTATTCACCTATATTTTACCATTTTTAATTTGTACTTATATTTTCAAGGTCTGGGAATACTCAGTTTTCTATCAACATTGCCAACACTAAAGAACGAATCAACAGCTTTCACATTGAGTTGGACTACATCTTTAATCGTCTACAGGAAGAGGGTAGAAAGGCTGTCTCAGGAAAACTCAATGTAAGTTTATAGATAGTAGCATTAGTCTTGCATAAAACCCTCTGCCTGTGGCTTCTAGCCAGATACACAACCTATGAGGATAATGGGAGTATATTTCAATATAGGGTATACAGGACTCAAAAACAACTACATGTATATGTATATTATGTGAAAGTTCGCATAGTTCATAATGTAAAAAGTGGTACTTTAGAGAGTATAAGAATTTGGGATTTGTTCCCAATGAAAACTTTGCGATGTAACATATTAATTTCACAAAATCATGAGGTACATCTATCTCTATAAGGTAAATGAGGGTCTAAAAATTATGGCATAAGGATGGATTTGGAATTATAGGTATACATGTAGTTCAGTATAAAGCTATAGAATCAAGGTGCATCGTAAGGATTTCAAATTGAATCATAACTAGCTATGACATTAATTTCCTATCCTGAACATTCTTAAATGATCAGAATAAGTTCAAAATTAATTTCATTGGTTACATAATATACAGATTCATGGAGTGGTTGTTTGGATTTGCTACTCCGTGGAATTGCCGATTTCTAGTTTAATTAAACATTCATTGGACATGTGCTTTGACATAATGTTGCAGGAATCTGATGGAATAATGAATCTGATTCTCTCACTGACCTACTACTTCTACAACCTAAGCCCACTCTCTAGAGGGACAAGTGCAGTGGCTTACTCTGTATTGCTGGGATTAACAATGGCTGTTGGGAGGGAAATCACTGGCAAGCTACCACAAGGAAAGGTACGGGTAAAGCAGATATATGTTTAAAGAATAAAGAATATAGATTGAAGAGCAGTAGGGTGTATATTAGGGGTCCCACGATCCATTATCTTTAATTTCGATATGAGCAACAATATTTACCTCACAATACGATACAAACGATAGGAGCAATGTGAGAGCCTAATAGATATTTTTATTCTTTAAAAATATATGGGTAAACATTCGAACTTGTGAAACAGTATTAAAAGCTATGAATGTCTTCCTAAAACTAATGTGGACGAGTGTCTGGTGTCCATCCATGGTATATATATTTATTTCACGTTCTTTTTCCAAGTATTTTCATTAAAACGAATCTGGATATCCTATAGTGGGGGTACATTCAATGCCAGATTACACAAGGAAAATAACAAAATGGAAAAACGGGAAGATACAATCTTATTTAAACTGCTTTCTTACATGATTTTGCTGTTTTGGGAAGTTAAAAATGATACAGAATTTTAACCGATATTCAAGTTCAATGTGCTTCTTTCCACAGATGTGGTGTAAGGCAAAAATAATTTCCAATCTGTCTATGAAATAAGTGTCCATACAAAGTATCTTTGTAGTTTGAATCTTTGCAATGTAGCCTAGTCTCTGAAAATGGATCCAAACACACATGTATATCTAATTTTTGTGTTTCAGCTCTTGGACCTTGAGGCAATGCTTTCTAGCTCACCAAATACATTCATTACAGTCGTCAAACAATGGTTTAATATTAAAAGGTAAGCTCAATTGAACAACAAAACATATACTTTTTTTTAATTTAGGCAAGTTGATTTGATTCTTATTACTCAGTGCCTAAAATCACAGTTGATAATCTCTTGCATTGTCTATAGACTATACATGTATTGTGTAATATTCCTAATTCTTTGCAGGTTAAATTCTCCAGTTAGCACATTACCAAAAGTAGCAGATAGCTTCCCAACAGTGCGCAGTGTCATAGAAGTGCTCAACCTGAGTCATTCACTCTCCTGCTGACATCTATACATCACAACATGAAGCTCAAGATACAACATAGAATAGCTTTTATACCATATGAACTATTCATCATTTATAGATGTCACTAGCGATGACATAATCTCCATGACAGGTTTGAAGGTGCTGCCAACAAATAAAGCAGAGTTTAATTTGGAAAAAATTGACATTTTATCAGTTATGTTTTGAAGTTATGATTGCTCAGTTTTTAACTAAGGGAGCAAAATTTGTTTTCTGTTTACTGGTTGTTTTTTTGTCAATATTACAAGTGGTGACATATTGTTATGGTCTTTTAAGGACACTATTTGGAATTTGTTTTTGTTGAGCACTCGGCTTTAGGCATCTATAACAAATGGCAAGTGGTGACATTTTACATGTTAATGCCTTGTCTTATTTTACTCAGTTTTACAAGTGTCTATGGTTTTATCTATGGTTATATATATTGCAATGCATCTTTTATTTAGAACTGAAACAATGATAAGGTCATTATCATTATTCATTACAAAAACATGCACTTGCATTAATTGATATGTTGGCAGCATCTCATTAGATAAGGCCTCTACTAATACATTTACAGTAAAACTTGTTGAAACCAAACACTATGTTATTGGAATAAAAGCAATTGGGTCATAAAATAGGAAGCAAGATGCAAGAAAGCAACAGGGTTAAGAAACGAGATATCAGGAAGCCCCATGCATGGTATCCCGCCTTTTGGGAAAAGTGTTACATTGAACAATACTGTTAATTTTTACAGGTTATACTGGACATCAAATATGAGTTACTAACATGCACTTCTCTTTCCACTTTATATGCAATGTAATTGTTGTTTTAGTTTCCAATTTTTACTTTTTCATTTATGGCTGTAAAACATTGTTTTTTACGCTAGACAATTCTTTTAACAATTCTAGATCTCTACATCATGAATTATGAGTAAGTGAATTAGAAAAGTTATTTAGTAAAAATAACATGTTTACGAAAATAACATGTTTACTAATATAACATGTTTACTGGACAGATTTCATATGATCATCATAAACTATGATATACATACAGCACATGCTCACAAGAGTGAAATGTAGTTTAAAGTTTGAATATTTATTGTGTTTAGATTAATTTAGTCAGCCACATAAAACTACCGTGCACAGACAAATTCTTGTTTTGTTATTAATTCTTGAAATTCATTTGGAAATTTAGCATTATGATATTTGTTAAAAAGTTTTATTGAAACCTTTTTGGATAACTTACAGTTTCCCCATTATATTCTAACGCCTATTACTTGACATTCATTTTTAAATTGTTATTAAGAAACCAAGCAAAATGTACTTTTCCAGCATAATTCAGAAAATCAGTTCAAATCAGTTTTCTTCCAAAGATAACAATAATGATCACTGATCATTGGGAGCTATGTGGAGACATTGTTGTCAAACCTCCAGCATGTCACCTAGTTCTGCTGGTGAGAAATTACCTCATCCTTACCGAGGCAAACCTAAATCTGATAAAATATACCTTTTATACTTATATTTATCTGGAAATACAACATTAATATGTAGTTATTATATCAATATTTTGGAGAAATATTGAAAGATGACAAAAATAAGCTCATTTTAAATTTTAAAGGTTTCTATCAGGTTTTAGAAAATCTCTCAGTGGGTACATGTCATTAATTGTTTACATTGAGTTGATTTTGTGTTGACAGGATACGAGTTGTAATACACATATCCTCATACCTAATTGAAAAGTTATGTGACACAATAATATTATTAAGCATTTTTATGTCACCACCAGAAGTGCTGACATAATGTTATAGTCTCCAACATTTTCTGGACGGTGTTCAGCATTTGGCAGTAGGTTTTGTAACAAATGGCAGGTGGTAACATATAAAGGGCACTGTCTACACCATACAGGGAAATCTGAAGAACCACTATCTATGTTTTAGTTCTTTTTTAACTGAATGAACATTTCACTTTCTTGCTTTTGGGAAAGTATGTATCCTAATTTGGAATGACTTATAAAACTCAGAGTGGCCATAAATTGGCATTGCAGAAAATACATAAATCATTCCAAAATTAGTTTATATTGTCCACAAACCCATTTTTGAGTAATGACAGTGACAATTGAAAAGCATCTAAATATTAGTTTTGGCTATGAGAAAAAGGCAGCAACTCGTTAGTTAGTTGAATATTTTCCAACTAAAAACAACTTTAGGATATGAGTTATTAGGAGATGAGTTTTCCAAAACAACTCTCTGAAGATAAGCATGATCTCATATAATGCCCTATTTATTATACATTTTGTATGGCATTGCTTATTTTTCTGATATATTCAATGGAACAATAACTAAACTATATTTTAACGTTTCAATGTTATCTGAAATGAATGCTTCTTATATTGTCAGGACCTCCTTAATGTGTACTGTGTTTAGTTATAACATTTTGTAGTCTGGTATAAGCTAGAGAAGAAATAGGCAGATTGACTAAAAATTCATCCAATTGACACTTGGAAAACATGCTGTAAAGGTATTTTAGGCTGTATTCATTACTATGGCAACAAAATAAGGTAGCTGTAACATTTTTTTCAATTGTTTTAATTTAAGAAGAAATGATCATACAGTATATATTTTTGAAATCAGAGTGATCACTTGTTAGGATGTCATTATAGGCAGTATATGTTACCATGGCAATGGATCGACTCTAATTCTGCAACCGCAACCAGATGGTGGCATTTGTTACAATGTAGCCTTATTTACTCAAAATTATTTTATGAACTTATTAAAACCATAATTTATTGCTTGACTTTGTAAAAAATTCATCTTCAAATGTTAAATCTCAGGGTCAAACATAGTACAAAAGAATACTAAATAACTTTTACTGTTGATAACTTTCATTAATATATTTATTTTTTATTCAGTCTAAATTGTCTGTTTATGATGTTTTGAGTTATATCATAAAAGTGTCTTCTAAAATATACAGAAACAAGATGTAGACAAGGCAAGATGATACAGATGGATGGCGGATATAGATAAAAATTGACGTCAACCAAGGCCGAACGTAATACCTGGAATGCCTCGTTCACAATTTCAATGTATTGGCGTTCAGCCTTTTACCGTATACTGTTGTACCGACCAATGAAATTATAGGGGTGAGCTAAGTTTAAATGTTTTCGGATTAACTGCATCACTCCTCTTTTGACATGATGTCCAGAGTTACTCACTTCGAGAGCCATGTTAGATTTTGAAACTTATGGCTCTCGAACGGGGACATGGACAGCTGAATAATAGTGACCTTTGAAACACGAATTGAGTCGATCTGCGCCGATCAGCGGCTTACCTTTGTTCCTTAACTATGTCATACATCATTTTCATCCTTCCGTGCAAGTATTGGAGCGCTGAAGTACTTCCTTTTTCGACCAAGACTTGTAATTGTTAGTCGAGTGAAAGTTTTTTTCTGCCCAATTCCAATATGGTGTTTTCTGCTCGGACATTTTTGTAAATCTCCGGAGGTTGTCTGAACCTAACTCATTCTCAAAATTCATTTCGTTCGTTGCGTATCTCGCTCCGACTGAGCAGACCGCCATATTGGAAATGGGTCGAAAAAAACATCCACTCGACGAACAATTTACAAGTCTTGATCGAAAAAGAAGTATTTCAGTGTTCCAATACTTGCACGGATTGATGATACCGACGGAAGACACAGTTAGAGACCAAAAGTAAGCCACTGATCGACGCTGATCGACTCAATTCGTGTTTCAAGGGTCACTATTATTCAGCTACCCAAGTGCGCTGTGGGAAAGCTATTAGACTATATCAAAATCCACATAGCTTTCGCAGTAAGTAAGTCCAGAGCTGAGTATCTCAGCACATTTTAGTAATTGGTACGTAAAAACAATCTATAACGTAACATATTTTCGATAGTTTAGTGAATTTTGGCCACTGAACATTCAGAAACAACAGTTCAAAACGAAGATTGTCTGCATCTGTTTTGATCTGCTGGGAAACCAATGGAGTCTTCTCATATGCATAATCATGTGACCTTATATCCCAATATAGAGCTGGGTGACACTGATAAGCAGAAAACACAATCGCCACTTCAAGTACCATTTACCTGTTTTTCTGTTCGTATTAGCCCTCATTTTCATATCATACTTTTAAGTTAATCAATTATGTTGCTTACGATGTGAGCGGATAACAATGAAATTAGGTAAACAAAATGGTGCTGAAAAAGGTGCCTTAAGGTCTGAGAAAACTAACCCCTTAAGCTACTACTTTGTAATGAGTACAATCCAAAGCCTACGATGTCGTGTCGTTTCGTTTGGTACACAAATACTAAGGCCTGGGTATTAAATATGGCCTTGCCTCAACCAGGGTAAAAATTGAGAGGAGATTGATATTATGGAAATAAATTCCATAAATGGCATTATTTGTCTTCGAATGATTTTTCTAGGGTGTATACTAGTCTACTGTATAAACCGAGGGCCATACTCTCCCGCGAAGCTCCTTGGAAGTGCAACACCTACTGCCTAAACATAGAATGAAATATTTGTGTTATAATACATGTACAACTTTTAGAAGGCACACTCAAACACATTTCTGCGCCTTAAAATCTGAAAATTGTAACACCATTATAATTTTTTGGGATATATTAAATATTGCTCACATTTTATTACTATTATTTATTACTCATTATGATGAGTTCTACCACAAAAGTTATGTCTTGCAGACTTTCGGGTATCATTAAAATCTTTGGCCTTCAACCTCACAAGTGGATTAAAGATCACAAATATTTGTAATTGGATTTGCTGTTAAGTCGCTACATATTTGTTAGGGTGTCTGTCATCCCTAGCACAAGATATGACTTCATATTAATGATAAGCACCCAGACATTGGAGCCTTAAGTTAAACAATTGCAAAAATAAACGTTTTATTACATATGCAAGTAGGAAGCTTTATCAGTGAATTTGTACTCGACTAATGTTTTACATCATTAACAAGACAGGGAAGTTCCACTTTACGTCACTGAGTTCCATAGATCTTAATTTGCGATTTTAATATCATCATCATGTTGAACTCAGAGTTTTTGATATTCCTGTTTTTCAGTATTCTGTATTGTTCATTATGTTATGATGTTTTGTCAGACCCTAATGTTATTTTCGGATGTGGTTAGAAGGCTGGAGATAGCCATAGGTTTGGGTTTGAATATCCTGAATATATAGTAATATTTTAGCCTGTTGATCTCAGAAAGGTGGCAGCATTTTTGCTTCTACATGTAATTACATTCCCATGCCCCATGCATTGCATTATGTTTTCAGGAAAAATAAATTAATAATTTAACAACTGAATGTAACTTGATTGATTTCTTGGCAGTACATGTACATGTATTTTAAACTGAAACATATTTATCCCACCGAACGAAGTTTGAAGGGGATATAGAAAAGCTGTCGGTCCGTTCATCCGTCCATTTGTCCGTTCGTTCTTCCGTCTGTCAGGGTAATAACTCAAATATTGGTTAACAAATTTTATAGGTTTATGGGTATAGGACCTCTACTCAAAAAGGAATTTTCAATTTGGCCGCTCAATTCAAAATGGCCACCATTTTTCGTAAAACATATAATCTTTGATAACTAAAATATGAATTCTCGAAATCGCTGTTCCCTCTTCAAAAGAGGAGACGCGAAAATCTTTCCTTATAAGGTCAAAATATTTCCCATGATGCAATTCGCGGAGGAACAAATTTATACTTCCTTGTTTTCCCTCATAGGTTTAACATGGGGATTTTCACACCTATTTTTCAAACGATATATTCGTTCATATTCCCGTACGAGGGTACAGAAAAAATATTATAAACGATTGACCTCTTATTAATCTTAATATAACAGCTATTTTTTTCATTGTATTGATTCATAGCGTGGTGAAAACGATGATTGAAAAGTGAAAAAATATTCCGGAAGAGAAGGTCACATGATCAGTTGACTAGTCGCCATATTGGAAAAAACAATTCCATTCGACTTTTCAATACTCTCATGCCAATCTTACCGCACTACAGACTGCAACATCGATGCAACAACTGAATAAAAGTATTCATCTTCAAATTACATCATAGAGTTACGTTGAAAACCAACAAATCACTGAGCAGTAGACCAAAGAGGAAGCGTCGCTATTATCTAGGTCACTCTGTTCAGTGGTCCGAAAGCAAAGCTATAGTACTCGTTTCCGAATTTTGTTGTTCATTGTACAATCTTTTATTGATTAAACTCGGTATACTGACTATTAAAGCAATGACAAAGAAGAATACTTCCGATGTTGTCATTGTTTTATTTAGCGTGCGGGTGTAAAAACAAAATTGCGTAATTAGTTTGATTTAGAACTTTCGGGTCACGCAAATAGCTACGCGAAATGCATAGTGAGAAAATGTTCTAGAAAGATTTTCAAAATGGCAGCTGAATTTCAAAATGGCTGCCATTTTTCATAAAAAAGGAATGTTATCTTTGATAATTCAAATGCTTATTGAAGGATTGGTTTACATTTTATATGTTGATACCTAGGGACAAACAATTTTCAAGATGGCCACTAATAATCAAAATATGTTTGGTGGGATTTGCTTCTCCTTGGAGTTGCTGTTTTCTAGTTTGAGCTTGTGTCAATTCAGAATTATAACTCCAAAGGAATTTTTTTCACATTCCAGTTGCAAAAAAAAAATTATTTATTTTGGAGTATCTAGTTGTAATCTAAACATTTTAAGGCTGACTGGTGGCCATTTTGAAAACATTTATCACAGATTCACAACTGGAACTTTTTATTTGTGGTATGTTCATTCTTGTAATGATATTCTCTTCAAATTGGAGGTTCCTCTAATAGTTGATATCTAAATTCAAAAACTTAAAATAACACCTTGAATCTATATCATAGATCTATTAAGCAAATTCCTTTATTCTAGGAATGATTTTATCTTAGTCAGTAAATATTAGTCCAAAGGTGGAGTTTACGTCTGCTATTTTTCATCACATCATTAATGATAAGGTTATTAACATATACAGGCTCCGTGTTAGTGGTTTTGACCAATTTATATCAACATTGATAGCAGCAGATTGGAGGTATAAAGTTTAATGAGTTATTATCCAAAATCCTACTCTTGTGTGCCAAAAGTGTTTTATGAACATGGGCATAACCAAACATGGGGAGAGCTTATTGTCTCAACAAAATGTTCCAGAAATATATTATTCACACATTTTTCAATGAAAACTGTAAGTGAAATCTCATTTAATTGAGATTCACCTCTCCTATTATTTCTTGCCTCACTTAATGTTAGATCCAAAATTGTCCCTTGTGAAATTTTATTAAATAAAATGTAATCGAACAATACTGTATTCACGCCTTCTATAAACTGTGAACAAAATGAATATTTCACCCAGTATTTATTCGTGGATATAACACCTGGTCTGTACCAAATGTGAATCATTTATTATTTTGAGGAAAAAATGAATAAATGGATGATTTTTATTAGAAATAGGCATAATAAGAAATGATGTGAGACCAAAAAAATAATCGAAAATACAGAATGATTTTTGGGAAAGTTTGCTAGATCTGACCTTTAATGTCTTGGTAGAAAATCACATATTGGTAAATTATAATATAAGTTCTTTAGTTCGCTTAATATCTAGTATAGATATTCTGTGAAATTCTGTTCTTAAATTTGAAATTTAACCTCAAGTTACCCTTTCATATTAGATAATAAAATTGTTTTAATGATATAATTATTTGACTCAAGATAACACTATAAGGAAGACTATTCACATCGAAAATTATCTTAGATGCATTTCTCAAAGTTATGAGGAGGCAGAGAGCAACAATTGTTTAACAATAAAGATAGCACTAGGCAGACTATTATCAACTCAGCTTTGATTGTTGCTATAATGTTACCCTCTTAATTACTAAAATTGCATCATAAATAAATTACTGCCGCCATTTCTGTTTCCTTGAAGGCGGCATATTGCCTGATATTGTTCCACTGTTAGATAAACACAACCATACGTTAATGGGCCATTGTAAATATTTTGGGTTATATTTGACTGGGTTGTCAGATTCTAATAATTGTTTGGATTATGCTTTTTTTTATAGACCCCACCCAAGTTGGAATTTTGAGAATACCTTTTCTACTTTGCTGTTACATAATTAAAGGCCTGTACATACATGGAGTGATTCTGATTACAGTTTAATATTTGAGTTCATTACACTGGTATGTGTCAAGAGTTGTGATATAGCTACTATAGTTTAACTGAGAATATAATATCAAAGAATAAAACAATATTGATCTATTCCATATCCTAAAATTGGTATAATCAAGACCTTATCCTTACCATGACATACTTTTATGTCATCATCCAGTCAAAAAGTTGATATAGATACAGGCAAAACACTTGTGTGTTACTATGACAACAGATTATGAAACTGAAAATGAATGAATTAAAACTTTTTGAATTTTGAATTATAATAATGATTAATGCATAACTAAGAAGTATTGATCAGAAATATACATGAAACACAGTTAATATCATATATTTATATATTGTTAGAATGGTGAGATCATTCTTTTGCTTATCTTGGCAAAGAATTGTGGGATTTTTAGATAGTTATGTTTTGTTAAAAGATACAGATGGTCAAACAGTATTATTAAACTATACCATTATGATGGTCAAATAGTATTATTAAACTATGCCATTATGATGGTCAAACAGTATTCTTAAACTATGCCATTATGATGGTCAAATAGTATTATTAAACTATGCCATTATGATGGTCAAATAGTATTATTAAACTATGCCATTATGATGGTCAAACAGTATTCTTAAACTATGCCATTATGATGGTCAAATAGTATTATTAAACTATACCATTATGATGGTCAAATAGTATTCTTAAACTATGCCATTATGATGGTCAAATAGTATTATTAAACTATACCATTATGATGGTCAAACAGTATTCTTAAATTATGCCATTATGATGGTCAAATAGTATTATTAAACTATACCATTATGATGGTCAAACAGTATTCTTAAACTATGCCATTATGATGGTCAAATAGTATTATTAAACTATACCATTATGATGGTCAAACAGTATTCTTAAACTATGCCATTATGATGGTCAAATAGTATTACATGTATTAAACTATGCCATTATGATGGTCAAATAGTATTATTAAACTATGCCATTATGATGGTCAAATAGTATTATTAAACTATACCATTATGATGGTCAAATAGTATTATTAAACTATGCCATTATGATGGTCAAATAGTATTATTAAACTATACCATTATGATGGTCAAATAGTATTATTAAACTATGCCATTATGATGGTCAAATAGTATTAAATTGTGATATTTTCCGAGCTGCTTGCTTTGAGAAGAAAGTGAGTAAAGCTGGTACTTGTGAACACCTCTTTAAACAGTTGAAGTAAACAGCTCAGAATGTAGTTTAGATTATTCATTGTTTTGCATTTACTAGTATAATACACGTACATGTTCGGTGTTCAATACATGTTCAATACATGTTCAATGGCAGTTTTGTGTTTTGAAATGATTGCCCTGTGTGACTTTCTGAACTAACAGCAGAAGTGTGATTAAACTAATTTTTTCGATGTGGGAATTGTTCAGTTGATCCCTGTGAATGAGTAAATATTGTGTAAAGCAATTACCTTCAGTATCTTTTCAATGTGCTCTGCTACCAGACTTAAGCTAATTAGGCAATCAGTTGAGTTAATTCATTAATTAAATCTCAGGGTCCAAACATTGCTGTGAGAAGCAGACTGTCGCCATTGACTATCAATGCTGGCAAAAACAATGGCCTTTTAATCTGGAGCTACTATCAGAAATAATATTTGGAGGTTCATTAGTATAAGTGTTATTTCTATTTTTTATAATTTATTTGCTTTTACTTCTTATGTTATTCACATTTGAAAAAATGTTTACTGACTGTCATAATGTCAAATCTGCAAATAGTTCATCAAGAAAACTTATTTAAATTGAATAAAACCCTTGATTCGAATGATGACACATTCATTAGTTTTTGATTGGCAACTTTCACCTTTGATATACTTTGATGAAAAATTCCTTATTTTGTATCTCTTTCAATTTGGAACCTGTCCTAGAATAAATAGAGTAGAGGTCCTCATTTATAGAAACAATATCGAAGATACCTAGGTAAGCAGATAGGGATACTAGGTAAATGGAAGGGATGGGGTGGCATTGGGCTCAGAGGTTTCTCCTTAAGGAGACAGTGAGATATCATTAATGCGCCTACTTAATCAATTGTGACATCACATTACCTTTCCTAACTAACCAAATATATCATAATATTTAAACTAGACTAATGCCCTGCGTAATGCAGGAAAAGATATCATGTTGAATTAATTACATTGTTTTGAACCTCTAAGTGGATTGACTGATTTACAGTTTATCCTAATAAATAAGCAGCTATTACTAATATATATCTATTTTCATTTACTTAAATATCTTCCTCAGTGTAATGAAGTAAAATTAATGAACAAGTCTCATCGCAATTAACCAATCAAGAATGAAACGTTTTATATTGGCTAATAATACCTTAAGTGAATCCGTTTTCCTGATTTTTTACTTATAATATGAATAAATGGATTGACTTTTATGTTGTTATTAGTTGTAATAAAGGACTCGGTTGTTAACCATGCTATAACTGTAATGGTTTATGTAATAGAAATGTGGTTAAACTCCTCCCTTCATTTCTATTAGGGTTGTTCAAAAAGTTCTACACAAATATTTCTAACTATAAATGATTGACCAATCTTGTTCATAGTAAGTTGTTTGTTTGATGTTCAAAAGTAATATTTCCAAGTTAGAGACTGAAATACTACTCTGGATCATTAAATAAGTCATTAAAGAGGGAAATACCACAATTCCAGTTTATAAATAATTACACCAAGATTTGATAATAAACACATTTTCTCTTTTAATCTTGTCAAATTTATCTCTGTAGAAGAAACAGCTTGCTCATCTTTATAACTTCAGTAAAGACCTGTGTCCATTCTAAAAATTTCCGTCTGCTCAATGCTCATGCTTTTCGCCTTATTCTATTTTATTTCACTCAATTTCTCTCTAAAATTTGAATGAAGCCTTCCATTTTCTTGCATTTCTGTACAATCCAAGGTGTAAACTTCACATCTGTTAATTTAACACCTTGGCAATTCTTCATCTTTTTATCCAATATCACATTTTAAAAAGAGTCTGCCATGTTGTTTATTTTCTAAGTTGAGGTTTGAAATACTCTGCTATGATCTGCTAAGGTGAATGTGTTTGCATTGGGGTGATAGATGAGGGGTGTTGAGTGCTAGGTCTGAGTGTTAGTGGGTCTGCTAGGGGGTCTGCTAGGGAATATGTAGACCTACAGCAGTTCTTGGGATAATGAGAACTTAGCTTGTTTGTTTGTTTGCTTGCTTGTTTGTTTGCTTGCTTGTTAATATGTTGTTCATTGTTGTCCATGTGATGTCACAATAAGTAGCATTAACATAGATTTAAATATAAATATAAATATTTGATTTCCATTTTCTCCTAAAGGAGATGCTTCGACTAAATCTTGATTCCCTTCAAAGCTTACTTCTGAAATATAATGATTCACTTTTGCAAAGCAATCACAATTTGTGAGATATCATGAATGATTTCTCAACAATTATTCCTATCCATAAGAAAATGTGTACATTGTATATCCCATTTTTTAGACAATGGGAAGTTTGTGCAAACATAATTTTCCTAACTATGAATTTTAACTTCATCATCTTTAACAATGGTAAAATATTGTTTACTGGACTTCTTTTTCTATAATACACTTTCATTGTTGCTCCTATTGAAAATCAATCAAAGTTTGAATTTCATTCTATTTGATAATAGGGCACTAAACTGTGCTGAAATCTCAGTTCACACCAAATAAATTAGCAGTAATTACTCTGTTTAATAGGTTTATTTGCTGTTTGGTAGTCTGGTGAATTTCATCTTTATCTGTTGAGTCTTCAATTCTTCTAATTTGGTTCTGGTATCTCTCGATTGGGGTATGCCTTGCATCATTTTCATACTGATTGTTTTCTTTATAAATTCCTGTTGGCCATTTATCACATGTTAAGTACCATTGGAGGGCTATTATCTAAGTGTTATACTTCACAGGTAGAGACTACAAGTTCTCACTGGTGCTTTATGGGAACATTCGCTGATGACTCACTCCAATATAATATATTATTATTAGCACGATTGGCAATTAGGAAAACAAACCCCCAAAGACAATATCATTATCAATCCAATATCAACTCATGGAATCATTTTAAAAATCAAATTTTGCATGTTTTCAACAATCACACAAAACCCACGAAAAATCCTATATAGAAAAATGTTTAACTTATATTTTTGAGTAGTCGTTAATGTGGTTTCGTTAGTTTGTTATTATTATATACCTCAAATGTATTCTAGATGCTCATTGGCTTATTCATGGTCACATGACATGGAATAGATGAACTAATTCCCTGGAAAGTCCTAAATCCCTGCTTTCAGGGAAGATGAATTGTACTAATCACCAGTTAGGTCATGTGACCAGTCAATAGTACATTTTGTCTTCCCCCAAATCAGAGATTATAGGAGTTGAAAGGTAAAATGCCTTTAAATGCCAATAAGAACCTGTGAACATTTGATATTGAAATGAAAAGACTTCTCATTTGTTTTTGTTTACAGAGTACTTATCAGGTATATAATAAAACAAATAGTGACTGCCACATTTTCGGGAAATAGTGTAAAAATTTTCCTCTCGGGAATATCCTGTCCACTGACTTGTTCCCTCGGCCTGCAGCCTCGGGAACATGTCAGTGGACAGGATATTCCCTTGAGGAAAATATTTTGCACTATTTCCCTCAATGGCAGTCACTATTTGTACATTACTGTACAGTGTGTGACTGTGACTAATTTATTAATGGAATGGTTAAATGCATCATTTGAAATAACATGTCAGATGTGTTAGGGCGTCATGGGATTTTTCAATTTTTTTTTTAGTTTTTAAAGTTGTTTATTTTTAGGAAAATAGCATTATATAATTCAAAAGTTATTACTGTGACAAAGTATTTGAAAATCACATGTTTTTACAATGTAGATTTGTGAAGATTAGTTTCAGTAAGATTGTAAGCATTTATTCATGCTTAAAGAGTCAACAATGGAAAGAGAGGCTTTGAATATTATTCTATTATATTAAGTCAAATTGCATATAAAAATGGTGAAAATTTCACAATTTTCTGATTAGGACTGATTTATTTTTATTAAAATGTTTATCAGAATTATCTTCCAAAATTTTACACTCAACTGGTTTTTTGAAATGGAGAAAAAACATTTAAGGCGCAACATGTTTTTTTTACTAATAACCTTATATGCATGATTAACATATATGCTTCAATTGTTAGAAATGTAACAAGATGAATGATCATTGTTTTTGGACACCCTGTATAATTTAAAAAACACATGGAAGATAATGTTTTCCAAATAGTTGATGGTTGACATGGCTGCCAAAATGAATTGTTTACTATAAGTGGCTGAGCTGACCATATATCTCTGTCAAGTCAAGTGCTCCAGCTTGGACCCACATTGAAACTACACCAGAAAGATAAACCAATCAGCAGCGTTGTCATTAAAATATTTTACACACACATGTCCTGTCAGGTCATTTACCAGTTCTGGCTAATTGGAGTTTTAGTTAATCTTTTTCTCATTTTCAGACTTCTGGGCCAGTCATTTATATTAGCCCATGTAGGATTCAGTTTCTGAAAATCTGATGCTGTTTTCTTTCAAAAATTGAGGCCCACCTTTTCAATTAAGGCCCATTTTATCAAGAGAGGCCCATTTTGAGGATTAGGGCTATTTTATTACAAAAATAAAATCAAAATCTGCAAATCATTTTGTTTTAATTTTAACCTTCACCTTTCCCCAAAAGCAAAAATCATGATTTTTGGATACTTGATTTTTCTTTACTTTTGAACAAAATTAAAAGATGAATTTCATTGGACCATGGGCTTTGAGCTCTTGACGAAAGCCCATGATTGGACATGGTTCACTAAAATTAACACTTTCAATAATATGTGTAATTGAAACCTAGTGACAATAACAACAACAATGCTACAACAATTACAACATTGCAAGGTTTCAGTTTTATTTCTGAACTTATACTTCTTGGAAGAGGGAGAAAATTGTTTATTTTCTCTAAACAAAATGGATCCTATTTTTTACATCCATAAAACAGGGAAAGGGTTTGAAATAATAAAAAGATCTTCCCAGATTATTATAATTATTGAACTTTATCTGTATATTTTTCATCCAAATTGAATTGTCCTGCAAAGGCTCCAACTCTCTGGGAAATGTCTTGGGAGAGAGTATCATATAGCACAGGATTAATGGGCAGACACCTTATTAGATTCAGCAAATTAGAAAGGCAGCCACCAATCATGTCAGCCCAATTAGTATGTCACTTTTCTATAAATATTCACAACTTTAAGCAAGCACTGCTTCTTGAGGATAACTTAGGTGAATTCGCTCAAACGAAAGTGAGTGTTTGAGAATTAGAAAATATAATTTTATTGAAGATAATTTGAGGTTTCGTGGATGAATGTTCTTATACTGATATAAAGACAGAAATCAAAACTTTGAAGAACAGTAATAAGAAAGTTAAAAGACACTTCGACATAGCAAGAACAATTAGGATTTACAATAGAATTTAAAGTAAGAAAAGATTTTAGTTTGTTCTCATTCTAGAGAGATAATCTAGGGACAAAGCTACAAACTAGTTTATTTAGCAAAGAAGAATATGAAAACAAATAATTGAGCACTAAATTTAAAATATTTTGAGCTCCGATATTGCTTCTGACGAGTTTCTAAGTGACAATGTTGATCAGCCCAGCTGGGTTTCAAGGAGTGAATGGGACAATGGGTACTTATTGGCCCTTAGGAAGCCTTGATGGAATCAAATATGGACCTTATATAGCCCCTGTTGGATCCTACCCCCATGATTTACGTCTTCTCCCGCTGACACTCCCTGGCCTACCCCGAGGGCCAACCACAGAGAGGGTGGAAGCTACCCCTAGCCCCCCACACACGCAGCATCTCCCGGCAACTCATGAACAGGAAGATGCTCAAAAAAATAAAGATTTGAAATTCGGAATTGCAAATATTTTGTCTGATAAAATAGGAACTTCAAAAAAGGAAGGTAAAATTACATTATGTTTTGTTTGTATTGTATGTGTAATTAAGGTTGATACTGTCTTATTTATATAGGATCTCATTACATCTTTTATTTAGTATGATTTGAGTTACTTTTCCCAAGTTAATTCTCAAAATTATTTGAACATAACAGATCTGATTGTTTGTTATATTTGTAGGGATCATCAAAAATAATTTTGAGCTTTTAAAACAATTTAAATAGTTTATTCTCTTCTGATATAGAAATCAGTGAATATGTTGGATATTAGTAGAGCAAGGAATAAAAACATTTAAACAATTTGTTTCAGAATTGGTCAAACATGCATTTGTCCCAGTTTCTTCAAAACACACAGGTGCACTGATAGCACATAGTGGCTCAATCCAATCTCATGGCACAATCCCCACAGATGCTGGCACAACCAATGTTCAGACCCACCTAGGTCACCTTGATGGTCCATTACAAAGTCAGAATCCTGAAGGTGAATATACAGTAAAACCTGTGTAAATGGAACACCTTGGTATGTTGAAGAATTGTTCATCTAGGGAGGTGTTCCACGTACAGAGGTTCATTTAACATGAAGTCAGTGGGTCATGGGACCCTTTTCTCTTTTGGATGTGTTCCACTTGCAGAGGTGTTCCACTTTACAGGTTTCAGTGTAATTTATTTGAATTGTGTTTTGAAAAATGTTGATAATATGGTACGTAATGCCAATTGTATGTTTTCTATATGGGTGGCTTAATTTTGAAACAAATAACAATAATTTTAGATACATTTGTATGCTTCCTGGTGAAGACACTGAAATATATCAAAATCATTTTTGAGAGTCTAATACGCATGTTCATAACAATATCATATTGTGATATCATATTATACAATACAATGCAATAAAATACAATATTATATCATTTTGGTAATTACTTTACCCATACATATTACACAGCATTTAACTAATTTAAATTAGACATTTTATTTTCATTTCAGTATTTGGACAGAATGGAACTATAAGAATGTCGTGTTGTTCTAGCAGTCAGCCTGCACCCCCACATGTTGTGTCACACCTATCCTACAGTATAGCCCATCTGCCATACAGTACTAGCCAGACCGTATGCAACTTGCCTGATATTGACAGGTTACCAGGTGAGTGTTAAACAACCAGACTTTATCTTAGACTTACCACTCCTCCGTTTTTGTTATTTTTTAATTTGATTGATTATATTTTAAAATAAACAAAATCCAGGGACAGATAGCTGCATTCCCACTAATTATTTAATGCTCAATCCCTGTATGTTACCATTGATCAGTTCCACCCCACATTGCTGAAAATGATATGAGTACATAATGCAATATACCTGATCTCATGATCTTTAATTCCCAGAATGTGAACCTGACTGAAGATCCCCAATTTATTTTTGAATTGGTTTTATTGTGACACAGGATCTATAATAAGCAGCTGTCCTCAAACAATCAGGCAAAATCATTCTCATTTTGAATCTAACTAGAACACCAGAATTGAGTTCCAGACTTATTTGGCTTTTCAGATATTCCCACATGAGGAATATATTTTTGTTAAAATCGTATATCTTATTTTTTCATTTATTGACCTGTTTTCTTTCCAAATATTCTGGTTGAAGGTCACACATTAGATATTAATCTCAAGTTTTTTTTAACTATTTATCTGCAATTTACACTTTCCTTTCCTTGCATAATAAATCTTAAAAAACAATAGGGGGTGGAATCCAATTTTTTAACATCATTTTTATGGGAGGAAACACTTATGGAAAATTTATTTTGTTGCGTCAACTATTAAAATTCCAAAACATGGGCTAGTTTTTCAGTTTCTTTAGTTTCAACAAGGGGAAATGAATCAGAACTTATTAAAGAATCGCTGCTTCCAAACGAAGATGCTCATAAGTACATGTACTGACTTTTGGTATTATATGCTGCACATTGTTGACTCTTTTGACATAGTCCCTCAAGTGTCACATTTAGAGCCAGTTCTTATGTAAATAGCAATAAAATGTTTTATGATGAATTTTTTATAAATTGATGTGTTTATTTTCCCAAGAAATGGAATCTGAACTTGAATATTACAATAAATTACTAAACATCCGTGCGAACAAAATTTATCTTGCTGTTTATTATTTACAATATAACCTCATGCATCATACTGCTTTCAGCATGAATATGCAATGTGATTTTTCTTGCATTGTTTCAGGTTAAGATATGGGACATAATTTAAAGTACATTTTCAAAATATGCCATATGATATTACTTATGAGTTCTGTCATAGAATTCATGCTTATGAGGAATATATTCCATTTATTCCCATAAACAGCAAAATAGCTTTAAATATTAGAAAAATGAAAAGTACATGTAAGTTTGAAATTGATAATTAGTCTTTAAATTCAAGTCTCATTATAAATCATATAAACATATTTACATACCAGCATTAAAGAGCCTTCAAGGGAATATATGGCTTATGTATGAAAGAATTAAAAATTCATTGAATTGAAATTGAAAATTCAGAATTTGTCATCCTCTCATTTTAGATAAAAATTCTCTTGTTTAACATGTTTAATCGTTTGGTAACAAAAATGGCATTGTCTCTATAATACAATAAAATAACGGTTAAAAAAATTATTTATTCAAAACAATATACTAGATGCAAGTAGACATAATCTTGATTTACGTCATTAAATATTCAAAATTCAGTCAAAGTGATGTCATATTTGAAATCTACATGTAAAAGTACATCTAGAAATATGGTTTCGGAAATTGTTTATCAACTTTGAACATTTTTTTTTGAAAGTTTGACTTCTCGTTCGGGTTGATTCCCCATAGACCCAATGTTACAAAATCACAAAAAGTGAAATATCTTTTCTTGTATTGGACAGATAACATTTTCTTTTACTGGACATATTTCAATTTGCATAACTATTAGATACATAAGGGTTATATGAAAATTGAGCCACTAAAACAAATGTAATTTAATTTAAAGGGAACTTTCTGCTATACCCGCCATGCTATCTGACCCGAACGAGCCACCTGGTGGTGAAACTGGTAAATACCTACTCGCATCTGGGTTATTGTATACCAGCCTGTAATATTGTATATGTGACAAATGTCACTAGAATGGGTGGTCTTAAAGGTTTAGTATTGAAGTATGTTGTTAACACTTTACACTCATTAGCAGATTTTGGATCAATGCCCCTGCTTTATTTATAATTGTTTGCCAGGGAATTAGCATTTTAACAAAATAAAAATTGTACTTAAATTATTACACGTCCAGTTGCAGTGGCAGAAAAATCCAGAATTCTGCAGAAAAATTCACAATTTTGCATGGGAGAGATAATGGGTTTCCATATATTTGTCTTACTCTATAGTCTCACTCTATAGTTCGTCTTTGTAAGGCTAACACAGGCTATATTGGTCAGTTGTGTAATTTAACCCTTTCCCGACGTGAATATAAGAGGTAAATGTTGGCCCTGGTGACGGATAAGTAAGAGCAGTTTTTAGGGGAAAACTGAAAATTACCTATGCCCAGGGACCTATACCTTGAATTTTATCACTGAAATACATTTTTTAGTAAGGACTATCGTATTAGAACAACTTGTGAAAATTTGGTGTAAAAATACAGAATAGAACTGGAGATATTATCATTTCATCGATGTATATAAATGAAAATTATGGTGCCAAAAGGAGCCTATCGTCCTGAAAGGTATTACATATTAGGGCTCCATATGGAGCCCATCGTCGTGAAAGGGTTAACTGGGTATAATCACTAGTCCAGCATAATCACATCTTCGTTCACTCGGCTCCTGTCGGTCCGTCGATGAACGCAGTGAAGACCGAGCGTGCGAAGATGGCATAATCATTGGTTTGGCATAATCGCTAGTCTTATAGACAAGAAATTTTATTATTGGTCAACTGTTAATTTATACATGGACAAGGAAAATCTCATGTCAGCTGGTCCTTAAATTAGTTTTGACAAGTAAGTCTGTATAAAATTCTTTTCATGCAAATTTTGATAAATGGAACTTGCTGTTGGACCAAAAATGGTTTATTTGTATTCTATCATGTCTCAATGGTTCTGATACTCTGATAGGTGACTGAGTACAGCAAATATGTGTATATTTCTTTTACATAATACGGAGTGGTTACAAAGTTTTCCAAAATCCCAGTTGCATCTTTTTTGTAACCCTGTCTGACATTCAAGAGTTTATTAATTATTTGCCATGATTCCTTATTTCTTGATTAAATGTAAAATCACTTTGAAATGGAAAAATCAAGGAACCCATTAGTACTATTATCAAAACGAAGTAGAAGCAATGCACATATTTCCAAGAATTTACAGCCAAATGTTTCTCATTTTATATTGTTTATCTAGGCATAGTAATGACACCCCTAAAATTAACCTGCCACAGGAAATAAACACCTTGCTTAATGAGGGTATAATCAGGTGATGGGACTATTATCTGCAATTCTTGATTCCTTCCAGAACCAATTCTTTAAACTGTGGACATGTAAATTAGTCCAACAGATTTTTATTGAAAAACAATTGCTGGTTTGTGATAGAAAAACATCTTCTGTTTGTTTGTTTTTCAGCTCAGTTTTTAAAAATATTTTTTATATTGTTAGTTGTTCTTTTTTTCTTTTCTTTTTTCTTGTAAGCTGGAAAATCACCTCTCCCGGTTGAAAAATATTTTTTGTTTTCATTGAAAAAAATGAGTGCTTATATTTAGTATAAAGACTTTATGTATCTTCTTGTTAACATGGATATAAAGATTCATGGTATGCATATTTGCATCATCTTTATTGTTTCCTTTGCTAGAATGGGAGTTAGTGTCATGAACTGACCTCTTCTCATTAATTCTTAGTTAGCATATTTGTGCAATACAAATATCATCCAGGGTTATTGTTTCAAAAGTACCATACAGAAATATGTTCAATATTTATTTAACTAATATCAACTTAGATTAATGTGTTTTGACTAAACTATGAAAAATGTTTCTCAAAATTACTATATTCATCACTCATCAAATCAATGTCTTAAACAATTCCAGGACAATCATCTCCAATTATTACATAAAGCAGGTGTTTTTTGTCAACATGAAAAATGCCTAGAAGGATTGGGTTTAACTGGAGATTTATTGGCAACAAGCATTAACCATTAAACTTGGGTCTTATCACAAGCATGCCCCTCCCCCTTATCTTATACCAACATGAGTGTGAAAAGCTCACAAAAACCTGTTCTATGGAAAGAAAAAATACCAAGCTACTTTTGCACAACTTCTTGTGAAGTTTTTCTGTTAGAATGAGCTACATGTATTATAGATATATTTTGAATGAGTCATAGCAAGATCTAGTGAAGTCTTAAAATATCAAAATTAAATTGAAACGAAATGAGAGAAAACATAATTCAATATTAATAATTCAATCTAAAATTAAGAACTAAAATTTATTAATCTCATATTTGTGGTTTGGTTTACATCCTTCTTGAAGTAGAAATTATAATTAAAAATGACTGACTTGGTTTGGTCTTATTTATATTGTATGCTTTCTATATTTGATAAATTATTAAATTGCCAAAAATGTCTTCCTAAATGACGCCATATGTGTATACATAAACTATATACTCTAATTAATTATTTAATGTGCCATGGAATAGGCCTTTTTTAAAAATAGGCCCAAATTAAATTGAATACAGAAAGGATTGTCAACATTTTTGTCCCCATTGTGAATTTGAAGATCTGACTCTGAAATAGGTTAACTAAGGGATGTCTTAACTTGTCATTTGTTGCGTGAATGTTGTTGAACTGATGATGATCATGTGATAAAAAATGATGATCACATGATAAGAAATGATGATCATGTGCCAATAAGAAAGTCCCTGTATGATACAAAACTGGCAATAATAAATAAAAAAGAAAGTCATTTTAGTGCATCTATCTATTAGAATCAAATTATCACCTTATAAGTTGGATTATTTCCACAGAGTCAGTCTGTTTATGGAAACAAAAACATATCTTTTTGTAATATCTGTTATTGTTTTGAATCAGGATTACTCATATTTATGAAAAGGCGGAAATTTTGTTGACAATATTATCATAATAAACATTATGACATAGGGTTTTCCTAGAGATATATCATGAACCATTAATCAAAATATACCACATCTACTTCTTACTTATCTTCAACTCTGACATCATAATTCATTCAGAATAAATTCCATATCCAATCACACACTTCTCATAACTTGAATTAATTACTCAGATGCGAGTAGGTAGTTACCAGTTTCGCCACCAGCTGGCTGATTCGGAGGAATTAACATGGCAGGGTATTACAAAATTCCCTTAAACTTGAATATGCATCAGTTTTAGTGGTTCACTTTTCGTATTACCCTTATGTATCTGATAGTTATACAAATTAAAATATGTCCAGTAAAAGAAAATATTATCTGCCCAACACAAGAAAAGGTATTTCACTTTTTGTGGTTTTACAACATGGGGTCTATGGGAAATCTCCCCGACCTAGAAGTAACATTTCAAAGAAAATTAAATTTCAAAGTTGATAAACTCTTTTCAAAACCACATTTTTAAATGTAATTTTACATGTAGATTCCAAATATGACATCAGTTTGACTGATTTTTTGTGAGTTTTTAATGATGTAAATCAAGATTATTTCTACTCGCATCTGGAATATTGACCAAGAAGATAATAATTTTACCAATGGTATTTCCTAAATTGAAATTATCAATATTTACAACATCTGTAGGTTGTGTATCAATAAAAATACTAAGTCATTAATTTACATGTTAACAAGATGTTTGAACTAGTTTGAAGAGACACATATAAATATGACACTATGTAGTACTTTATCATCCACTTAGATATGACATCTATTAAACGTCTGTTTTAGATCACTTACACACTTATAAATCCCAAATTGCATTTGTCAAATTGTCACCTAAATCTAAAGACTATGGGTGGTTTTTATGGGTTCACTTGAAGGTTTATCTAAGAAACCTTATCAGACTTCCATGTTGACAATTATGGGGTGATTCATTTAAAGGGTTTTGATTTCCCTACAGGGTGACTCATATGTGGGAACACCATTGATAATTTTTGAAATAAGAATTTTTTTTAAAATAAGGATTAGTGTTCCTTGTAATATTCTATTATCATCAATATTCCACCATACAGTTTTATGTCCCAGAACTATTAATGCATTATTCCAAAAACATTTTATTATCTAATTAATCTGAATTTTGTGGGATTTTGATCAAGTTTATACTTTCACTTGTGATTTCTCTCTTATTCTTATTTGCTATGAATATTAATGATTTTTTTGATTTTTCATGAGTCACCCATTGTACTTTTTATTTAAAACTACCATAATCACTTTGCTAATATTTCTCAGCTTTATCACTTGTTTTACAGGGCTTTCTTACGTCATTGTGAAATCATGTATTGCCATTTGTGTTTTCCAATTTGATCCTACTGCTTGCCCATTGCTATAGCCATGCCAAGTAACAATGCAGATGTTCTACAAGTTGTCAGCCCCTCAGCCATGATCAATGTTGATCACATGATCCTTGTGTTGATATGATGATTTCACAGACCCCAATGCCACCAACCAGCAGGCAATACATCAACTGTCACAAGTGTTAATAGTGGAACTAAGTGTTGACAAATTGCCATGGTGATCTGTTGTTTCTCACAATGATGTTGCTTTGGTAATCACCACAGAACTCTGCGTTAGATTTCAACAGAAAGTGTTTGTGATAATGAATAAACATAGAGATGTCTCATTTAGTTTTTGGAGTTTTGTTTACTTTGGTTGTCTTTAGTTTGGGTACAAATACACTGTGTGATTGCTGTTCAGGAGTCATCAGTTCTGTCCTTCAGAAGACAATAGGCATTTTAGACTTCTCCATTACAGACAATTTCAACCTTGGTTTTCTTATAGGAGTCACTGCTGAACATTATTTCTTGCATTTAAATGGAATGGTCCAGCCACATAAAATTGTATACAAAACTTTTATCTCATTATTTTATCACTTTACATTTTTTGGTGTGAAACTATTTTAATATGTTTGTAAAAGTGTCATTAGCGACTCCCCCAGTCAATTTTTTTCATTGATATCCCGTTCAATACAATATAAACATACTCAGTTTCTTTATTGTCAAACTTTGTGAAAGATAAAACAGAAAAACATTACAGTTTTGCAAACAAATATTTTGAGAGTTTTTACAAAATAAACAAACAGTGAATTAAAGGTTGTTAATTTTGATATATGAGCACCACTCTATTCAGTAAATAAAATGGGTTGTACAATTATGTTTGAAGCCTGTACAGAGGTCAGAGTTACAGTCCAATGTAGCATAGGAATCTAAAGATGTGGTCTCCTGGTCCATTGGGAGTTTTTATCACCAAAAAAAACATAAAATGTCAAATCCATTTCCTTTCTTGTTGGTGGTCTGCCTTAAAGGAGAAGCCCTTGCCAATAACATTAGGGACTTTATCAAATTACTTAATAATCTTGCTTGTTTGAACATTGGAAAACATCTTCCAAATGGTTTATATACCACCCTTCATGAATAGAAACTTTGATACTGTGTTATGTCACTTAATGTTACTTAAATGTAAATGTTACATTATCTGTTACTTTTGTTTTGTATTATGTAAGCATGAAATGTTGAATGTATTTTCATTTACATCGTTTTTAAATGATGTGCTTCCAGGTCCGTACAGTATATTGAATACAGAACAAAATGGGCACCCCCACAGTAAAAGAAAAAGATCGTGGTCGCGAGCTGTGTTTTCCAACCTCCAACGTAAAGGCCTGGAAAGAAGATTTGACATTCAAAAATATGTGGCTAAGCCTGATAGGAGGCAACTGGCTGCAATGCTGGGCTTGACAGATGCACAGGTGAGTTGTTAGTGGTGGGGTATTGGTGGTGATTTGCTAGTGATGAGATGTTAATGGTGAGTTGTTTGTGGTGGGGTGTTAGTGGTGGGGTATTGGTGGTGATTTGCTAGTGATGAGATGTTAATGTTGAGTTGTTTGTGGTGAGATGTTAGTGGTGAGTTGTTTGTGGTGAGATGTTAGTGGTGAGATGTTTGTGGTGAGATCTTAGTGGTGAGTTGTTTGTGGTGAGATGTTAGTGGTGAGTTGTTTGTGGTGAGATCTTAGTGGTGAGTTGTTTGTGGTGAGATGTTAGTGGTGAATTGTTTGTGGTGAGATCTTAGTGGTGAGTTGTTTGTGGTGAGATGTTAGTGATGAGTTGTCTGTTGTGAGATGTTAGTGGTGATTTATTTGTGGCGAGATCTTAGTGGTGAATTGTTAGTGGTGAGATGTTAGTGGTGAGTCATTTGTGTTGAATTGTTGGTTGTGGTTTGTTAGTGTTGTTTGTTCTTGATGGTGTGTTCTCTGGGTCATGTTTTAATGATATGCTCTTGGTTGCATGTTCTTGGTAGCATATTCTTGGTGGTTTGTTTTTGGTGGTGTGTTTTTTTGGATGTGATCTTGGTAGCGTGGTTGCTCCAAAAGTATAGATAGCTATGTTGAAGAAGCTAAGTTTGTATCACTAGATATTCATTCGATAACGCAACATGTGGATTGTGCAGATTGTTGTGCTGTAGAGGATGTGGCACTGTAGACTGTATAAAGGGCTCCTGAAATGTTTTATTTCTCTGCAAGTTTATATTCATTTTTTTACAATCAGATGGCAGCACCTTACAGTACTTTATTTGACTCTAATTAATACATGCTTGATAGTGATTGTTATCAAACTGAACTATTATACACTAGTTTATGCTGTAAAGTCACTTTTATTGTGGATGAAAAAGTATATTTCATTAGGATAGGGGAGGGGGTAAATGAAGGTTCTCTTTGTGATAATTGTTTCTTTTCACTGATGTGAAACTCAAGTGAATGCAGTTAAATAAGGGGGAGGGGGTTAAACCAGAACAAAATCAACTATATTTTTATGTCACCACCCAAAAGTGGTGACATATTGTCTCTTTTAGCATTTCAACAATATCCCCAATAGTGAGTGTTGGTATGATCACTTTTTTCTCATGAGGAATGCCAATTTTAAGTGAGACACCACTCACAATGCTAAAATGGTATTCTCCCCATCTTTGCACACTCTGTCATCAGTACAATTTGAGAAAGCCAGGTGAACAAAGATAATTTTTGCCTGAATACAAAGAAACATGATTTGATCAGGGAAGTTTTGAGACATTTGTTTTTTATTTTTAAGGGCCTTCAAGTGTAAATTAGATATCTTATATTATTCCATAGTTAGCATGATATTCATAGGATAACATGTGAAAATAAAAACGGTATTTTTGTAATCAGTGGTAAAATATGATATTTTTGACAAATTTTCACTTAACCATAGCATACGATTTTTTAGCCATGACATACGGCGCCATATGCAATGGTTTATGGAGTTTTGCTACTTCAGACTCAAAACGAGGTTAAGTGTCAACATCGCCGGATCATTTGGAAAATTCGAATTAAATCACTTAATTTCCGACGATTCTGATGATGACTTTAACTATGGAATAAAAAGAACATCCTATGATTTACTCGTGATATGATTTTAATCCACTCATGGATATTGATATCATATCATTCGTGGATAAAAATCATATCACTCATAAATCATAGGATATCCTCTATATATTTTAAATTTCATTATTGTTATCCAATAATGGTGATTTGTTTTATTTCATATTCTTGCAGGTAAAAGTTTGGTTTCAAAACAGAAGAATGAAATGGAGACGAGAAAAGGATGTCGAGAAACAGAAAGAATTATTGGACAATGTAAATAATGTAAACAATACAGCTATGAACAATACAGCTATAAACAAGACAGCTATGAACAATACAGCTATAAACAAGACAGCTATTGGTAACATAGATATAAGTGACACAGTGGAGGAAATTGATAATACACAAGTTGAAATGACAGTCTCAAATAAAAACTAATGTATTTTAACACAAACAAATGAAAACTGATGAACATTAGGTAGGATTTCTGTTACTGTTATTTATACTAAAATGTACAATTGATTCTCATCTAGTCAATGGCACTATTTGAATAGGGAGGGAAATAATGTTTTATCCCAACTCTGCAACATGTTAATTATATAAATAAAAAATCATTAGAACTTAAGTTTGAATTAGCTTTGTATCTAATAGGAAAATTGAAAAATAAAGAGGAACATATTTTACATGTATTTCATTTTTTCTTTGGCATATTTAAGGTGAAGCACCCAAAGACAGTTGAGTAAGTGTGAAAAGAGGGTATCTTATGAATGAGTTTAGACATGTAACATTTATAACATGGGGGTGTACCCCCCCCCCATCCCCACGAAAAAAGCTATTTTTTAAAATTGTCCTGTCTGTCCTTACCCAAATAGGTTTTCTCTATTATGGTCATGATCATCAGATAGTATATTTAACATCATATTTATTTGTTCCTTTACTTCAATATGTTTCATATATTTTGAATATGTTTTGCACATTTTGGGTAATTCAAATATTGTTCAATAATTGTTATTGTTTTTTAAAAGATGGCCATTTTTCATGTTTTGCAAGTTTTTGTCTAAGAATTAGTTTTGTGCAGTGCAACAAATATTCAATAAAAAAATTATTACCAGATATGATATATTTCATCATCCAAATTGTGTATGTATATATGGTAACCAAAAAATCTATGTGTACATAACATCATTAATAGGGCTTAAGGAAAACAAAGCCCTGGGGGGGGGGTACGATGGGACCGAGCGAACCCCCCCCCCCCCCTTTGAGAAAAATTCTTTCAAAATCATGCAGTTTTTCATCATTGTACATAATGCTAAACGCAAAATAATTAATTTAACAATAACCAACACCATTTTGGAAAATGTCCCTACCTTGTACATGTATTTGGAATTTTCAACAATTTCAACATATTTTGATTTTAAATTTTGCCATAATTTTAACCCCCTTTTTGAATTTCAAATCCAATCTCCCTTTTAATTAGCTTTAAAAGGGGTTGGGTTTATCTTACTATACTTGAGATACCTTAGTGGCAGCAAGGAATGTAATAAATATATTGAATGCAAACATGGAGAAGATTTAAAGATGGTAATGTCCGATTTTAGAATAATTGCCAAAAACATTATAATAAAAGAAAGAGAACTGTTTGAGTTTTTGAAAATAGGCATGACCAAGTCTTTCATGTACTTTGTAATGACCACTGGTGTTCCAGTATGAAAAAAGAGAATATTGTGTCATGCTTTTACTCAGGAATTACAAGATGTTGTACTGAGTAACTTGACCATTGAACAGGCCATTGACCAAGTTAGTGATCCAAATCTTTTTTACAGTTGAAAAAATCTCATGGTTCAAAAAAAGCTCATGGTGTTCTTGCTCTAGAGAATCAGTCATTTGATTTCATATTTTCTAATAAGCATATCCATGTCCTACATTGCTGTCACTTTCCATTGGGATAAAAGTATTGTTTAAAAAGGCTTCGTGAGCATTACAATAGTATTGATCAGCAAAAAGTCAATGTTATATCAGTAACTGTTGAGAGCTCTTCTCTTCTCACATTGAAATCTCTCGCGTGCAGCACCTCCATGTATTTCATAACACCAAAATGCACCACCAATAATTTTATCCACAAGACAAAACTGATGAGAGCAGCAGATGATAATGATGAGAGGTTGAGAGCAGCAAATAGCAAGGTTGAAAACATATTAAAACTATTATGAGAGCAGCAGACAAAAATGAGAAGAAAATACAGCATACATCGTAACATCAGTACTAAAAGAAAGGGGGAAATAATGATAGAACCAAATAACAATGATGAGAGCAGCAGATAACCATGATAAAAACAAGATAACAATGGTGAATCAGTAAATGATGGCAATGGAAGATAACAATGCTGATAAGAAAAGACAATGTATCCACAGATAACAATGATGAGAGCAGCAGACAAGAGCAGCAGACAACCATGATGAAATCAAGATAACAATGGTGAATCAGTAGATGATGACAATGGAAGATAACCATGCTAATAAGAGAAGACAATGTATCCACAGATAACAATGATGAGAGCAGCAAATAACCATGATGAAAACAAGATAACAATGGTGAATCCGTAAATGATAGCAATGGAAGATAACCATGCTAATAAAAGAAGACAATGTATCCACAGATAACAATGATGAGAGCAGCAAACAACATTTTTGAAAATAGAATACAACAAAGATGAAAAGAGCAGTTTACAAATGGAAGACAATACATTAATGTGCAAATTGTCAAAACGCCAGCCATCGAATGCCGACTGCCAAACACCGTCCCGAAAAAGTTGGAGACTATTAACAATATGTCACCACTTCTGATGTTGACATAAAAAACTAAGGAGAACACCAAATAACATTTATGAAATCTGTAGACAATAATGATGAAAGCAGAAGATAACACTTATGAAAATGAAATATAACAATGATGAGAACAGAAGTAGATGACAAAAGATAACAGTGATGATGAAAGCAGCAGACAATGAAGATGAAACAATATAACAATGATCAGAGCAGCAGAAAGCAATGGTGAAAATAGAAGAGATCAATGTTGAGAGTAGTAGATAAAGATGATGATAATGGAAGATTAAACCGTGTTGATGAATGTTGATGATAAGGATGAGAATGGAAAATAATAATGTTGAAGATATAAGATGATGAAAGCAGCAGACGATAGTAATAAAAACAAAGAAAACAATGATGAGAGCATTAAATAACAATGATGATAACAGAAGATAGCAGTGGTGAAATCAATATGCAATAATAATGACAATGGATGATGAAAGCAGAAGATAACAATGATGAAAATTGAAGATAATAATGATGAGAACAGCAAATAATAATGGAGGCCAATAATCCTGAAAGTAGAAGATAACAATCATGAAAACATAATATAACAATGATGAGAGCTGCATGCAAAGATGAGAACAGAATCGGTGTATGAAAATGGCCGACCATTATAGGTAGCCACAGAGCGGAGTTTGAAAATAGAATACTTTAGAGGAGCGAATGTGTCAAACCTCTCCCGGCAATTACTATATTTTGAGAGTTGAAGAATAATCGAAGTAAAACATTCAAATGCTTAATTTATTTCACATTTGAAACTGCTCCGTCACAGCGGACAAAAAATTTAAACATTATTTTTTAATAAGAAAATTTAAAAGACCCAATACATCCAGATCTCATTAATACATTCAGAGTTACGTTGAAAACACATTTAAATATCAGTGTGACACTATATCGTGCAATTAAAAAGTAAAAAAGAAATGGTGCATTATTTGTTTTCAATAGCTTTTACTCCTAGCGTTATTGGACTTCAAACAGGACCGACGGTTACCCGCAAATGATACATCCATTGCATGGAGTGAGAAATCTTCGTTGGTATAACGAAACATATGAGTTAAAAAATAAATTGTTATGATTTCTTTTATCAAAAATAGCATGCTCCGAGCAGCGGACAAATCTTTCGATACCAACCCGTTATAATGTAGTCTTACCCAATATTATCAAAGTGTAATAAGTAAAACTTTTTTATTTCAAAAAGAGGATTTGAAGGACTTTTTGTTCGAACTCTCACTATTATAGTTATACAAAGGAGTAGTTTTGTTCCAATGAGGTTCGGATAGATGTTTTGTTTCATTCAAACATGATACCTTAAACAAAAAAAGAAGTGTCTGATGTCTTGTCTAAATCAATATAGAGAAAAGTATATTTTCCAAATTAAACTGTTACCATTCAAAAGATGATCATTAGATTGACGATGTGTAAACATTTCAGTAGTTTTGATGACTTTAAGAGAAACATGTTTTCAATTCAGTTCGCCATATCGAAACCAATTTTTTTAGGAAAATTGGTTCATAAATCAAACGATAAATGAACTTACTGTATTCATGCATGAAATGGTACAGAGAAAAATGCGTTCCAAAATTTTAGTTCTCATGGAAACCAATTGTATTTATTTCTTCATCCTCAGGTTAGACAATTAACATTGGTTTAATTTATTTTTGAAGTCTAGCATATTTCACGCCCGGTGATCGTACAAAAATGATGGAGGGGGAGGGGGATTAGGCGATTTCTGCAAAAAAACTCAACAAATTTGGAAGATTTATTTTTCCAAGAGAAAATTTACTACTGAATTGCCAAATGAATAGGCGCAGTGCATGGCAAAATATGTTAGGTCATCTTGTAATTTTTTGAACTGATACCCTTCTAAGATATGAGATCTATTAAAAAAAGGCGCATCATCACCAACGTGCAAAAGTCAATGTTTTTGCTATAAATCGGGCAACAACGGTATGCATGACCTGTAGTAAATAGGTATAAGGGACGTTATTATCACAATACTAATGACATTGCTCACTTTTTAAAGTTAGTTTCCATGCGTTATACAAAAATAATCGAAATAAATTAATTTGGGATGGAGGGGGGGGGGGGAGTTGGCAATTGGCAGTTGTAAATTTTCTCTTGAAAAATAAATCTTCCAAATTTGTTGAGTTTCCTTGCAGAAATCGCCTGATCCCCCCCCCCCCCTCCATCATTTTTGTACGATCACCGGGCGTGTATTTAGAATTCTGATTTTTATTGCATGAAAAGATTATTCAACAAGGGGTCTAAAACATCTTCAAAAAGATAATGGTATTGAAAGTCTAGTTTTGAAGATATAAATTCTCGATGACCAAAATGATGCTGAAAACAATGGATAGCATATGGGAAAACATGGGATATGAGGTTTTTAACTTGAACGCATTTCAATACGCATCCCCTTTTCAGAAATTGTTAATGTAGTTTACAAGAAACTTTTGATATGTTAAAATTGAGAAAAACAAGATCCTCTTTTTAGAAAATAAGCCTGACGTTTTTTAAAAAGTGCCAAGGTTGGGCTCTAATCCATAATTTTTCAGAGAGTTGGATTGATAATTTACTATCATGGGGACTTCACATGAAAGAAAACACATTGTTTTAATTAAAACCATCATTGTATTTATGGCCAGAAAGTACTCATGGTTAAAGATATGACTGTCTAAAATCACTTGCCATACTGCACATGGACCTTTATGTTTCCAGTCCTAAATGTAGTTTTTTGCAGATTATTGGTTTGAATCTTTTGGGCTGTTGATTATGAATTTATCACAGATGATAGGCTCAAATCAAAGTTTGAGAAAATGTGTAAATGACCAACTATATCATGTGTAAAAGATCGACCATACTTGTAGCCTTATTAAATTATTTATATAATTCGATGCTGAATACATGTAAATCGTAGGCAGCGTTTTTTACCCATTTTGTTTTTAATATGTTAAATGGTTAAAAGGGCAAACACTAAGGTTCCTAGCTGACCTGCATATCGTTTCAATGGGAATCTACTCTATTTTTACTGAAATTAAAATATTCGTCATGTCAAACTGAGCACGATGTTATGTTATGTGCGTTCGTTCCCTGCCTGTGTCAGGATCTAAAGTGACTAACCATTTAACGGTCAAGCCAAGTAGTACCCCGGACAGGTTGTATGATGCAGTCGTGTTTTTACTCTATATTTGTTATAGAACAACTATTATTATTGAAATTTTCAAAATTTATTCTAGAGACAATTTCCAACATGGAAAATAAATATTTTATCAAAATTTCCAATTTTATGATTTTGACAGGCTTTTTTCAAAAACACTACACTGTCAATAAAATACAGGTTTTTGCATGAACAATTGAACTTTTAACGTCATTTCAAATATTGTCTGGCTATTGAATTTCCGGCCGCCTAAAGTCTTTCCAGATATATCTGTTGCCATATTCATAATTATGGCTGATTATTGTTATTCACTTGAGTCACATACAATATTATTACAGTGCATTAGGCCAATAAAAACTTGTTGCTCTGGGTCTCGTTTTGTGAAGCGTTCCCTAGATTGAGCCCAGAAAGAGGAGGTCAATCTTCTTGTCCATGGACATGAGTTCATCCCGGTCACTGTTCAATACTGTCCAAAATGAAATAAAACATTACGAATCTCCTATTTGAAGTATTCTTGGCATTATAGATCCTTCAGAGATGTTAATACAGCTGTGTCAAATTTTATCATGAAATTGTGAGGGAGACCTGACATTTTAAAAGCATGGAACAATTTACGTGCCACGGGCTTGATATGCTGAGTGACGGTGGTGGAAAAACCAAGAGGAGAAAAAGGTGCGTTTTCAGAGAAAACGTGACCCAGAGTGACAACTGTTTCATTGGCCTAATGCACTGTAATAATATTAGGCCTATTGAATATGACAAAAATGAATAACAATTATCAGCCATAATTAATATGGCATCAAATACACCTGGAAAGACTTTAGGCTGTCAAAAATTCAATAGCTAGACAATCTTTAAAATGACGTTAAAAGTTTAATTGTTCAAACAAAACCTGTATTTTATTGACAGTGGAGTGTTTTTGAATGAAGCCTATCAAAATCATAAAATTAGGAATTTTGTTAAAATATCTTTTTTCCATGTTGGAAATTGTCTCTAGAATAAAATATGAAAATTTCAATAAGAATGGTTGTTCTATTGCAAATATAGAGTAAAAAAACGACTGCATCATACAACCTGTCCGGGGTACTAACTTAGTCAACATTCGATATTCGTATGTTCATCAATATTAACTAAGAATGGTGCCACAATTAAAGTAAAGCTCTGTTAAATTATTTTCAATAAACCTTTCAGCAAACGTGTAAATGATTATTTTGATGTTCTGTTACATATTGGTGAAGCAATCGTGGGGATATGGCCTAAATTTCTGGATTTCTACTATGTCCCTGTATAACCCTACTTCAAAAGATGTATGTTATTTGTCATTTTTCATTATGAATCAACCATAAATGTATTTTTTCTTGTCTACATACAGAATGAACTTTCTGTTTTCAAATATTGAAAGATGGTACTACATTTATTTTTTCATGATATGGAGCAAACAAATGCGTGTCAATTTATACTGTAATATCCCACATACTTATATTTCAAGGGTTGTTTTGAAGAATAATCAAGAAAATCCATGTTTTCAAATGAATTCATCCTTGTCAAAGAACGTTAATGAGGATATGTGGTTTGAAAAACTAACAACATGTTTTAAGTTCTTACAATTCTTGGTTGAAACAAATATTTCGAAAGTTGTGATTTCGAATGTAATATCCAACTCAATAAAGTTTGTTGATATTTGTGAGTTTTTTCTTTCGGAATGCACATTGCTGGATCGCAGAACCTTGCCTTGTTCGTGATGCACGAAAAGTGTATTGTTAATACTTGACGTCGTTTGGATATTTGGATGCGATTGACGTTTTCGTTAATCTCCAACCACTGTCACTTCTAACTTAATTTTTGAAAGCCAAATATGATAGTCACGAATTGATATTTAAGTCACACGTTGATGCATACATCACGTGTGTACATTAACGGTCGAATACATGCCGACTTATATTTTACATAAATATCCACAGTTAACTCAAATCATCAATTCTCAAAACGGTTTATCATATTACCTGGTGAGTTTAATGTTACATTTTGATTTATAATTATGGTATCAGATTTGAGTATGATATTAGTCGAGGCTTAAACAAAGCAATAAAATTGCATGAAACTCTTTGTGAAAATTCGAACGATTTTTCAAGAATCCTCATTCAAAGTGTTACCAAAGTGCTCCCCGGGAGTGGAAATTTCGTCTTGTGTAATCAAAATAATAGCGGGTGGTTTGAATTTTTGTTTGAGTTAAGAGCTTACATCTATAAATTTAAAAACATATCGCCTCATTGAGAGGTACATGCAGTTTTTGGCGATCTATCATTATAAAAGGCTAAATATTGTGCAAAAACAGGAGTTGATACGCTTACATTTGGAAATGAAATTTCCTACATAATTGCCGACGACGTATCAATTGAGAAATGCAAAATGTTCAATTTTGTTTTTCAATTATAAAAAATCGCACCTGTAGAGAACAACGTTAACAAAATTATTTAAAACGGAGATATTTACTTATGTAACATTCATTAGCATGTGTCAGGGTGTAAATAAGAAGAATATGCATTTGATCCTATATCTTGTTCCCAAAGGAGTTTGTTAAGGAGCGGTATATCTTAACGTACTTTTATCATCCCGAACTCAAACATTTCGAATACTTATTTTGAGAACGCTTTGTTAAGAATGGATTCGAGATGTACTCAAAATTAATACGTTAAAATGTGTATTATCATCTTAATAACTACCTCATAAATTATTTTGGAAATCAAAGATGTACGATTTTTGACTTTTTTATTTTCGAATGTTGACTTAGTTAACTGGCTTGACTGTTAAGCACACCATTGGAAAGCTATTTTTGTCATATTGAATGCAGTTGTTACCAGATTGACGTTTAACAGCTGCAAAATCAAACATTACGTATTAATCTTTAAAAAGATGACGACGTGATTTTGAAGACCGACAATTGCCGTTAAGTTTGTTTTTTGTTATTTTCATACTAGTGTTACGTTTTTACATCATGATCCAAAGTGACTAACCCGAATGAAATTGTCTTATAACAACTGAGACATTACTTTAAAATATGACATTACAGACCACGACGATGTTACGTTTTTCATGTGCGTCTTTTTCATTGTACACATCTCATCCCGTGGAATTTAGATTGGATCTGTTAATCAAAGAAAGATGTTTTTCATTTGAAGAAAATACGCCATTTCAAGATAGATGAAATAAATCAAACTAGCAAGGGGCCCTAGCATTCTCAGGCCCGTAACCAGGATTTACCGAGGGCCGAGACATATAATGTTTTATATGTCTCTGCCGAGGGGAGCGGTAAATTACCAAGGGGGAAGCTTTTGCCAAGAGGGGGGGGGGGACTTGACAGTTTTGGCAAAAAATCATGCAGAATGGTGAAAAACTGCATGATTTTGAAAGAATCTCTGGCCAGGGGGGGGGGGGGCTACGGCCTGATTCTTATTGGGGCTTCTGGACACTGGCGGATACACCCCACCCCCCCCCCCTTTGTGGGCCCAGAAGAAATGTTAGGGTCCAAAAAATTTCGGGACTCAATAAATTTGCAGGGGCTGAAAAATGGGTCCTCTCGGGCATAATTTGGCCTTTAGAGGCCTTTCTTGAGCCATATTACCACAAATGGGGCCTCAAATTTTCAAAATTTGGGCCCAATTTTTGGTATCAGGGGCCCAAATTTTTTGTCTACCTCAAACTTTGCCCCCCCCCCTCCCCCACCCCTTGCTAACTTCTGGATCCGCCAGTGCTGGACCAGTGTGAAAGAAATTATGGTCCCCCAGGGATTATGGTCCCCCTTCTTCTCGGCCCCTACTGGCCCTGATTGTGTATAACATAATAAGGGAAGGTGATAAATCAATGAAGAGTAGGACCATAATTTGATAGGACCACCTTCCATTTTACACCCGGTGTAAAAGAAATTATGGTCCCCTAGGCCTTGGGATTATGGTCCCCTTTCCTTACGGCCCTGACTGTAATAAGGAAAGTAATTGTAATTAGGTCACCATAAGGGAAAGAGGTCATCATATAAATCAATGGAGAGTAGGACCATAAATTAATAGGACCTCCTACCCTTTTACATCGGGCTTCTGCCTTCTGGACTTGGATATACCATGTATACCTGAAATAAGATGAACGTATGAAGTCCTGACATGCGCAGTTACTCATGGTTGGGAATTTTTTAAAGGGGAATCCCCTTTATTGAAGAGAAAACGACGCCATTTTAGAACTGGTAATTTGGTGAAACAACTGTTAGGTATTCCTGATTTGAATTGAGTCGTTTAAATAGATACCATCAATCGATACCGTACATAAGACACGAAAAGGCGAGAACATTACCATACACAAGGATATAATAGGTAAGAGTAAATGGATACACATACAGGCTAATACAGCCACACTCTACACACACAACCAAGTTAGGCTTTGATTCATACTTCGATGGATCTTTTTGTTAGCCTAGATCTAGACTCTAGAAGAGAGTCTTACTCTTCGGCCTTTGGTTTTTAGTTGCATCAATTGTTACATTTTGTTTCAGTCAACATGAGTGACTTACCTAGAAAAGTTGTGGCGGATAGTTGTGCTGAACCTATAAAGCAAGCCGTACAGCCACATCCAGAAGAATATGATGAAGTAGATGGATGCTTAGCTGGGCCATATGCTAACAAAAGAATTGACAAAGCAACTGCCTTTCACCAAAGACAACAACATATAAATCAAGACAATTCTGATACATTACTTGACTCTGGACTTGGAGAAAGTTATGTTTCACCACCAAATAGTACTGAACTGTATACCCCCCAACAAACTAGTTACAACAGCGGAGATCTCAGCTCAAGGTTACAAAACATACATCTCAATCAACGAGAACAAACCAATCAAGTAACTGATGATCTTACTGCGGCGCAAACTGAAACCTTTTTCGATGAAAATTTACCAACAAATCTACCCAATGCTAATGTTACATGTCATTTAATCGAACCTGCAAAAGACAATGTATCAGTACCACATGTTGTATTTGAAGTGCCCCAGATTTCACAGAAACAAAGGAACATCTACTCTCAAGATGGTGATTGGGATACGTAAGTTATTTTATTTATTTAATTGTATTTGCATTTAGAAAAAATGCAAATGCAAGGGATAAATAGAGCATCCAGGGTTTGCACTAAATGCCCAGCTATTTTTCGCATTCAAAAATCGGAAAGTCCATTTCATTTTAAAATTATATTATATTTGAAGACTATAAACATGTTTATAACCTTATTCTGACCAGTGGAAGTTCCATTGCTAAACCAGATGCAATTTTGAGCCCTGGGATTTTCTTGGGAATTCCATTCATCACATTTACATAAGCTTCAAGGTCAAATATGTTTGCATGCATAGTGCATACATTGCATACATGCAGCTCTGCATTCTATTGGATGGTTAATATTTTGAAATCATGCTCAGATGCATCAAATAAAAAATATCCCAAAATATTATGGCATTTTTAGAATTATCCAAATCTACTGTATATTATGCATTTTAAAATTTTTTGATTTACAGCCAGCTGCACATAGCCATTGCCCAGGGGCTTACAAGAATAACATATGAAATGATTGAAGAAACTCCAAGTTTTGAATATATAAACATTCGTAACAAACTCGGCCAAAGTCATCTCATTGTGGCTGCATTGACCAAACAGCCAGATGTTGTCCGTAAATTGTTATCATGGGGAGCTGACCCAGGTCTTGTAGACAGAAATGGTAACAGTCCTTTACATCATGCTTGCGAGGTGCAAGATCTAAGGACAGTATACCAGCTTACAAATCCTCTGACCTTGAAGGAAACTGAAATGGTACCATACAACTTTCCTAAATATGAAATGGATGTCAATACAAGGAATTATGAAGGTAAAGAATCATAAAAAATGTCTTTAGATTTTGAATCAAAAATTTGATTTTAAGATGTCACTTTACAAAACACGGTGGAGCTGTTTTGTCAAGTTATTTCCAGTTGAATTTTAGGAGTTTTAGTTTTGTTTCATTTCCTTAAACTATCCTGTTTGAAAGCTCCATTTCATTTCGACAGTTCAACAATGAAGAAATACCACAGTATTTGTAAATGTTCTCAGAATTTAAGTCACATCCTGGTCACATGCGATCATATATGAAAGGAAATACCATGTGACTAATGCTTAAACCAATCACAGATCATAAAATGAAGTACCAAACCTATCACTTGAAAATGTTTATTTTATATTCATACATCAAATCTCATGCAATTTATCGGTAATAAATACTTCACTTCAATACCAGGCACTCAGTAATTTGTCTGTCATGTTTTTTTTGTTTTCATCTTGGTTTTTTAGTTTGTATTTTAGAAAGGTCAGTCCAAGGGTACATTGCCAGCAGTTGCAAAGTTCAGAATTCAATCTCATGATTTACATGGCTAACAATAAAAAATTTGTTGCTAAGAGTTTTCTAGTACTGTAACCCAGGCAAAGATATGATGACCTTGTTTATAAAATGGTTTTGAAAAATTCTTGTAAACAACTTGGAACGTCAATAACTTTCTAATGTCAACTTGACATCTTGATTCTCCTGTAGCATTCTAAATGCAATATGACGCTGTATCAAATCCCTTTCGTTTTATTGTGTACAATATATATAATGTTTTCCTTATATTCATGGTAACTATTTATTTTTTATTTATTTAGGGTACACCCCAGTGCACATTGCTTCCTCCGTCAATTGTATATCAATCGTAGAATACCTGGCTGCCGTAGGAGCTAATATGAATGCCCCTGATGGAAAGAGCGGAAGGACTGCCCTACATCATGCTGTAGAGGCTGGCAACTTTGAAATGTGCATGACCCTATTGAAAGGTGGCGCTTTTGTCGATTCAAAAGCCTATGATGGAAGCACCCCCCTGAAGCTTGCATATGCCGTGAAGCACCCCCAAATCATTGATTTATTGATACAAAGAGGGGCCAACAAAGAGTATGCCATGTATGAGAGCGATAGCCAATCAGATGATGATGAAGTAAGTTGAACTTCAGTGACATTTCATGCGGTACATCGCATTTAACAAAATAACAGCTGATATTATTTTTGAGACGTGTCCTTTATCAGGGTTTTCATTTCTGGAAGTATCCGGTTTTAATTGTAACACAATAGCATCTAGAATTTCCTGTTTGGAAATTGTGGTGGTCCAGTAAACAAGTGATGAATACAAATTAAAGGGGATTCCCCTGATCTAAATAGATAATTGAGTGAATCATCATGTACTCAGCTGCTCATCCTTATAGATAAACATCTGCTGTGTTATCTGTAGGCTGATCATAGTGGCTCATTTCCAATAGCTCATCATCATCATTTGTCGATATGGAAATTTTATTGCTAAAGTATTTCATCACGTCATACTTCATTTGTTTCATCAGCACGTGTGGGCAGTTAATAACCATGGGAGATGGGACTCACTTTCTGATCTTTATGTTGATATGGCTAACTTTTGTACTCATAATAGATGTGATGTCAGTCATTGTATTATGCAATCTCTTCAACATATTACATTAACAAATTTTGATGTTAAACATAAGAATGTACTAAAGGCTATATTTGAAAAATCAAAACTCAGTGAAACATTATCAACCAAAAAAACATCTGCACCATTAAAGTTTTTAGTATCAACTTAAAATGTTTAATTGATATAAGTCTTTGAATGGCCCTTTAACACTTATGAATGTACACCCTGTTTTACTTTTGAAAGGCAATATAATGCATTTTTGTAAATTGTGTTTTTCAGATGGATGGAAGCTACGATGACTTCCAAATGGCTGGCCAACCATTGAACTAAACAGCACTAACCTACTGTAGGTATAGTATGGGTAACTTCAAGATGCAACAAAATAGAATCCAATGGGATGTTAAGTCAACAGTCAATGGGACCCATGGTATATTGTGGTTTTGAGGTAGGGGAGGGTCAAATAAAGGGGAAGAGTCGACATTTTGTAAGCATCTTGAAATAAGCAAATATTCCTGTATAGAAATTATCCCTCTAAGGTTGAGAATTTCTGATAGTTTCTCGCCACCTGGCACTATTTCGCACAAACATTCCAACTTCAGTTCAGTATACCATCTTCGAGAGACTAATATTTCATCTGAAATATGTGAGGTGTATAAAGAACATTGTGCAGAAGGGCCTAGAGAGGCATGTTCCAGCAATGAGGCACAAGGAATGGAATACATAAAAGGCATTTTACTCAAATACAGAGACAATGGCTTAAGAATGTATAAACAGTACATACACAAAGGCCTAGGATGGAAGGCCAGTAGTAAGGAGCAGCTAAGACTATCATTGCAATGTCATCAATGCAAATATGTGTGCAGTAAATACAACCGATCTCATGTACACTGTTAATGTATGTACCTGGAGAATGATATTGGACGTTGTCATCTTCATATAAGAAGATGTAAGTGGTGTAAAATATGATACAGCACAAGGTTATACTTCTTTATTGAAATGCATTTAAAATGAAACATCTTAAAAAATGTGGTGCCCAACATATTGAAAATTGCTTTTCTTCATAATTATCTTTCATATTTTATTTGAACTTTACATTTCCATCCAAAGGTGTGCTTCTCTTTATATTGTTGAGTTTTGTTTTCAGTATGTTGAGCATCACTTTTTCACTAAAAGTAGAAAATGTATACCTGATGCATGGTATTAGGTAGAATTGAATGAAAGGCTTGCCATGTTAACTGTGATATAACATCAAGGTGCTGTTAGTGGGAGGGGGTCAATTCAGGATTTCGAATAATCCGTAAGAGAACGCTCAAAGACTAACTAGTCAGCTAGTCAAGGTATCTGAAGAACTGAGACAAAGGTAACAACTTTATTACTGTAAAAATACTGTAAGTTCAAGAACATCTACTTCGGTATTATATATTCAAAATGTAAGAACATCAGACTTTTGTCTTTCGAAATAAAGTTGAAAAGATGAATGGAAAACTGAAAAGAGTATGTGTCAAAAAAATAATGGTTTAGTTTTTTTAGAGTTTGAGTTAGTACTTTGAAAGTTCAAAGTTACAGTGAGAAATTACAATATGATTTTTAGTGACAAATTAGTCATAAAATATAGATATCATTTCTTTTTCATTATAAATCAATTTCTGTTGCTTACCTATGCATACCCTTTAGATTTTAACACATGTATACACTGATTAGTTTGCTGATTTGTACACTTTGTAAATAATAATGGCATTATGTGCAATTAGGCTATATTTTATTTACATATTCAGGTTTTGAAATGCGAAATATGTAGTTTTAAAAAGGCTTGTGACAATAAACAGGAAAAAAATGCAAATTCCAAATCCTTGACAGAATTTTTATTAACATGTAGCTGTATTGGTTAAACTACATAAATGTGGGTATTCTGGCAAAAAATGGGTTTAGTTAACAATATTTACTTTTTATATTTATTATTATTATTATGTAAGTAGTAGTAAATATGAATAATCATTTTACTGTAGATTAGGTAGTTGCAAATCATTAGATAAAATAAAATTTTGTAGAAATACATGTATATATACTTTATTATCAATAATCAGGAATATATTTTTGTATTTGCACATTTATATCAACATAAATAAAACTGGATTTTCTTTAAAAAAAGATTTTACCTTGACTTGATCATTGTTCAGGTATTTGGAAATATTTGACAAAGGCCATGATATGATTTTCCATTGTGACGAATGCAGAATATAGAATGGAAACATACAATACATGTAATATATATATAAACTTTTAGATGTTAAAACAAACAAATTAACTCCTGGCTTTATACAACACTGACATATAAAGCAAAATTGACCTTGTATGACATCTTGTTTAAAACCGAGTCTGCTTTTAAATTGTATTTGAATATAAAACAAGCTTAGCGTATTAACATTTTTTCATTATATATAATATAAATAATCATTAGTGTTTCACCAAAAATATGTTTAACATGTTTGATTTTCAATATAACCATCCTGTTACTACTGTTATATCTCAGTCCTACATTTAGGCATTGAATAATAATTGTTCAAAGGAAATACATGCAATCCATCAATGGTAAATTTTCACCATTTGTAGGACTATAAGATGTACAGAAATGCATCTATTTAACATAGGTTCCATAACATTTGATATTTATATGTAATACATTCATATATGTGATAATATTTACAACTTTGGTGCTATCATCCAGTCCTTTGATCCATTTTGGATCAGTAAGATTTTCTGACAACCATGAGGTGAATGGTGATGGATGATAGTAGGTGAAACTGATGTATTTGGAAAGATGTATAAATGTTTGTAGATGTATAATTGTTTTGAGCGCTTCTTTAAATGTGTAAGATAAAAGGGGCATTAAATGTGTAAGATAAAACATATTAAATGTGTAAGATAAAACAGACATTAAATGTGTAAGATAAAACATATTAAATGTGTAAGATAAAACAGACATTAAATGTGTAAGATAAAAGAGATGTTAAATATGTAAGATAAAACAGACATTAAATGTGTAGGATAAAACATATTAAATGTGTAAGATAAAAGTGACATTAAATGTGTAAGATAAAATAGTCGTTAAATGTGTAAGATAAAACAGACATTAAATGTGTAAGATAAAACAGACAGTAAACTGGAAAATGTGTAAGATAAAAGAGATGTTAAATGTGTAAGATAAAACAGACATTAAATGTGTAAGATAAAACAGCCAGTAAATGTGTAAGATAAATGGGCTCTAAAGGTGAAGAACTTGTTTTTAAATAGAGAATTGAGTTAACGTCTTTTGAATGCAGAAAATGTATATTGTGTACATTGTGGTGGGGATGTAAGATAAATGATGTAGCTTCTTGTATGATATGTGTAAGATATGAAATAAATATTAACTTTTAAGACACTTTATTCTTGTATTACTGTTTATACACAATTCAGTAAATGTACCCTGGAGTACACCCTATATAATTTTAAAAGTTGTAAAATAACCATCAAGAACTCCAGAAAAGAGTTATACACCCACCAAGTTATGACAAAATCAATACTATTCTTAACATTAGAAATCTCCATAAAGAAAACTGTGAAGTTTGGAAAATACTCCAGGAATGAAATGATACCTAACATCGCTTGGGAATCCCTATGGTTTATGTTTTGTTCCTGCTTGAAAAGTTTAAGGGAATTCAAAGTTGAATTCTCAGAAAGCTATCTGGATTTAATGATACAGTTTACAGTGAACTCATTGAGGAAGTATCACAAGCAATATCTGAATTGCAAAGAAATATACTAAAATGTAAATGAAACTGGAAAACCAAATAATAAACAAAAAAGTGAGAGACAAACATGTATTGAGACTAAATCCTTTTAATCAGAATTTAATCGACTCATTTTATAGAAAGTGACTGTTAGTCTTGATTGAATCAGGTTTTAAATGATGAAAACTGAACCAAACCAACATCTTATAATTCCATTCTTTTATTACATTCACCCAATTTTTTCCCTTTCTATTCTCCAGTCTTAAGTTTGGGAGAAACCAAAAATTGATTTATATTGTATTTGGATTACACTGGAGCTCTTGAGAAACTAAGATTTTGAGGACTTTGGAATGGTTTGTGCCGACCCAACTCCAGACTCCTATTTTATCACTGACATTTTTATCTCAAGGTGAACATGATTTGGGAGCATGTTATGCCTGTTATGTTAGCATACAGCCAATAGCAACTCAAGTATGTTTATCAATAACATGAGCACCTCCAAGGTGATTTGCAACAATAAGGAATGGGGATTCCCCTTTCTACTTGCACCCAATTGCCTTCATTTAATCCTTTTCAAATATTTATAAACGTTTTTCATTGTTTGATCTTGGAGTTTATTCATACATCCACATTTTGATGTTGGCCAATCGATCAGAATACATAAAGTATACCTGATATTTTTATACCTTCATTCTCAACTCAAACCAAGTTATCTCAACCCAGACTCAACTCAATCCTGATGCTATAAGGAGCAATATAACATTATTTTATTATATTATGTCATAATATACTAAATCATGTAATGTATTGTATTTTGAAGTGACAGCTTCGAAATATTCTTATTTGTGTATTAAATATGATATACAAAACTATGATAGAAAAGTTTTTTATTATTTTTGATGAAATGTTTTGGGGTTGAGCTCAATGAATTGGGGTTAGCTGATCGGTACCTTTCAATAGAACAAAATGAAAGTAAAAATACAATAAAATACTGATGCAAAAGATTCGGTATTTCAGAAAAAGTCAATAAGACATAAGGTCTCTGACTGAATGTTTGTATTATACTCATAGAATTCCTTTATCAAGTTGTTAGCAATACACGGTGACAGTGACCTATACTGCTTTCAGCTGATTCAAAATATGTGAGGTAATACATGTATAATTGTAAGGGTTTTACTCTTAGGGCCAGTGACATTTACAGAACAATGACATTTAAACTAGTCATACACCAATAGGGATTTGATATGGGAAATATCACAAGGATGATTTAATAAATATATAGGGGTTATGCACTGGGAGGTTTTGGATACAGGGAATATCCCGAGGGATATACAATATATCTTCCCGAGGGACCGAAGGGACCGAGGGAAGATGTATTGTATATCCCAAGGGATATTCCATGTATCCAAACCGACCGTGCATAACTGGTGTATCTCATACTTGAGTGGGTTTAGGGTAGATATAACCTTTTCCACCTTTTTCAAATGACAAGATATTTATATTTAACATTTTCGTAATATTCTTTTTGTTCAATACAATGAAATTGTAACATTTAAACTTAAAAAAATTAAATTTTAAAATTAAAAAATTAAAACTTTTGATATTTAAACTTTTGAAAAATTCCCGGGAGCGGGATGGATATATTATATCTGCCCGCATTTGGCCTGGAGCGGGACATATACAATATATCCTGCCCGCTCCTCAGATACGATATATATTCCCGAGTGATATCTACCCCAAACCCACTCAAGTATGAGATACGATGTGATATTCCTCATATCATTCCAACAGCTGAAAAATGAATTTATACAATGGTCAAAACCAATATCTACCTCAAAAATTATCTGTTGGATAAGAACACAATAAATAAATTTTCAGAAATGTCAATGTACATGTACAATGTATTTCATGTATATAGCTCATGGGTGTAGCGCCCAGTACGCCTGGTACAGTGGTATGCACAGGCGAATCAGATGGTTGCAAATACAACCACTGGATTGGTATCGATATGGCGAATGATGAACACATGTTTCTCTTTAACCTGAGTCATCAACAAATTCTGAAAATTTTACACATCGTCAATCTAGTGATCATCTTTTGAATGGTAACAGTTTAATCTAAGAAATATATACATGTGTATACTTTTTTCTATATTGTTTTAGAAAACACACGAGACATTTCTTTTGTTCTTCGTGTCATATGTTCTGAATGAAACGAAACATCTATCCGACGTGTTTAGGTCTCTCAATATTGTAATTGTACAAAGGAAAGTTTGGTTGATTTGAAAAAGTATCTTGTTAACAAAATAAAAGGTTTACTCTAATATTTATCTATTTTTTTTTTAATACTTTTGTTAAATCAACCAAATTTTCCTTTGTATAACTATAATATTGAGAGGTCTAAGAAAATGTTGTATATGCTATTTTGTTCCAACAAGGTTCGGAAAGATATTTTATTTCATTCTGAAAAATGGTAGAAAGGAACAAAAAACAATTGCACTAAAAATCAAAAAATGTTAACAAAAACGGTTATAAAAAATATATTCAAATAATTTTCCCATTAAATTGTTTTCATTCTGTGACCATTACATGAAGAGATAACATTAAAGCACTGGAAGTCCTCTTGTGAGTCACTGTCATTGTTTCTTTCCCTTTAAGAGTAGAGCACTCATCAATGAATGGATTTCCAATATTCTATATTGACCATTAATAAAATTTTATTCCACAATATCATCTCTGATGCTGGGTCCAGTGCAAGGTTTTGATTAACATAAGATCAAATATAATTGATTTTGATTTGACATAGGATCAAACATGGGAATTTGCACTTGTTTAGATGGTGCTTCCAAGTGGCTACACCGATTTGAACATCTTATCTCAGAGCATTAGAAAACAGTTTTTATTTTATTCTATACAGGTTAATTTTGACAGAATCCTAACCATTGATTGATAAAATAATTTATAATTGATTTTATTTGTTCAACTACAGATTAGATAACTTTCTATTCTGACAACTTCAATACATTTTATAGTTACTGCATATTTCTATTATTGACATATAATGGCATTTCTTTTTGAAATGGATTAATGTCATAAAAATTCCACATGAATGTTTTTGCTGCTAATTATTTTGTGATACATTATTATACTTTGATGACATCTCTATGTAGGTGGATATTATACATATCTATTAGTATTTGAGGTAGATAATCAATAGAAATGAGGTAGGTTGTCACATTATTACTATAAGGTGAGTTCATATGAACTGAAATTTTCACATATTATTTTTTGAAATATTATCTAACTTCATGAGTGGTAGATGACATAAAAAAATTTCTGGAAAGCTGGAGTGTTTTTAGCATTATTGAAAGCACTTTTCATTTGCCAAAACTTCCTTCCCTGTGTATTTATTTAGTAAACATACTATTACATTACCAGGGCAGTCCCATTGTACCCCATGTTATTGAATCTACTGAATCTACATGGGTCAAAACCCTTCTATTAAAAAAAGAATATGACGAAGAAAGATCCTGACTACTAAGGAAGGCGCCAATCTTATTGATACCTGTCAACTGTAAACATAATTTCTTGTTGATTATAATGGTACACAGTGACAAAGTACGCATGCAGAGTAGGTTTCAAAAGGTTTTAAGAGTACAAAATAATTTAAGATCAATATATTAATGTTAAAGGTTTTACATATTGACATATTTAAGACTAATCAATACACTTTTATACCTATTGACATGAAAGGTCAATTGAGATTGTGTGTACAAGGCTCATAAAAACCAACTTGGGAATCCCATCCATGATATCAGAAGCAACACAGGTGGTCTGGACATGTTAACCCTCACATACTATCAAGTACATTACTTCATTTCTCTGCATGTATCTGTCCTATTCATAGATCACTTTCTAAAACCATCATGTTATCTCATATATGGATGCAAGTTCAGCTTCAATGTATCAATTTGAATCTACATCATTCCGTGACTGCAATTTCTCAAATGATGGTTAGCATTGTGAACACTTCTGATAAGTCTGAATCAATGGAACACAGCCAGATAATGCTACAAGATGTCAAGATTATTGTCAGGAATGTAATGAGTATGATTTTATATGAACCCATATACCTAAAGAATCTAATGTTATTTTTACATTTACAAAGTGAATGTAACATTAAATGCTGACAAGCTAATAATAATTATCCAAGGCATTTCCTTCCCTTTTGAGTCAGAATTGCATTGAAATGAAACAGCAAGATTTGATGAGTATCATACAAGGCATTCATATAACATAATGTCACAATCTGGTTCCAAACCCAGCATTCAAGAGTGAAAGTGTTTGCCCCTTAATGTTGTGGTTAAAACACAGTAAGATTACAAAAGTGTAACAATTTGTTACAGATATTAACTATTGGTCATCAAAGCTCTTTTGTCCCTAGGTATCAGCATATAAAATTTGAACCGAATCTGTCCACTGGTATTTGAGTTATCAAAGTTCACATTTTTTTACAAAAATTGGCAGCCATTTTTAAATTGAGCAGCCATCTCAAAAATGTTTTCTCGAGCTAAGCTTCTTTGACCCTTGGCATCAGTATATAAAATTTGAACCGAATCCATCGACTAGTATTTAAGTTATCAAAAATTACATTTCTTATGAAAAACGGTTGTCATTTTGAATTGAGCAGCCATACTGAAAATGCCTTCTCAAGCAGATGTCCTACACCCATAAGCCTATAAAAATTGAATCAAGACAGTCAATCGGTATTTGAGTTATCATCCGAACAAACAATTGGAGAGATGGACAAATGCACAAGCGGCTTCTCTAGATCCCTACGAACTTTGTTCTGTGGGATAAAAAGGGATGGGAGTCTCCATAGAATATATTCCTTTCAATCAGAGTAGGAGCAAAAGGGTGAACTACATACATTATTGGTTTTTGATAATAAATTGGCGCCTAAACATAGCTCGGGTGTGCCAACTAATAATAATAATAGAGGAGTGGGTATGAATGATGTCAAAGAACTTTTGGAGTTAGATATTTATTCTCTACCCACAATAAACGTGACAAAATCTCATATTAGTTAAATTGGAATTTTCTATGAATTCAATGACATAATCTTAACTGAGAAAAATCTCATTCCAACGTCAAAGTGAAACAAGGAAATCCATAAAGTTTGAATTGGCAAATAAGAAAAAATGAGTTTCATTATGATTTACTGGCCTCTGACCAACCAAAAGTGCCACACCTCACAGTATAATATGACCAGCATGTTCATTTATGAAATACTTGGTTGATTCACAATTTCTTTGCATGTACTTCATGGCACTTTCCTCCCTTTACAGTTAACACCTTAATCACCAATAAACACCTTTATTTATTCAAAAATGTAAATCCTTTCATGTCAGTTCAAGATGACCTGCACTTTTAACGAGTAATGCAGTCCTCGGTTAACTTGAATGAAGAAAACTGCTTTTTTTGAAAAAATATCTGTTTTTTAAACGACATTTACATTATTTGAATTTGATTATCTGATATCTCTGGCATTACTTTTTTTTATAAAAGTATCTCTTGTTACATACTATGACTATTTTGAAGAAATAATTTTCCAGAACATAGACCAAGGAAAGTCTTGTATTGAGCTCTATATAGAAGAACTTTTATATTGTCTTTACAACTACTTTTCCCTCAGCCTATGATCCAGAATCACATTTCCAAAAGTTGGTTTCATTATCAAGGGTGTATGGATAATCTAACACTTAAATGGATAATGTCAAGAATTTAGTACAAAACTTTTCAGACAACACCTTACTTTACAGTTCACTGCAAGATTCTGACATCATAAGTCTAAAATAGGCAAGGGGCAGCCATTTACAAATAAAATGATAGTGATCAGGTCATACATTTCCACTGCTTCTATTGGAATGTGAAATCTAAGCTGCCAAGAAAGCACAGCATTTAGCTAATATAGGGGCATTTTGGGTTTGTATGTCACTGGCACAAATTCTTATTGTTGAGCAAACACATTGCCAGTTTATAGTATTCATATATATTTCATTCTGTAATATTACATGAGATCATGTTACATTCGTGTCTGGCAAATGCTACAAAAGTCCAAATCAATTTCAAATCTCCCTGACTTTAATCATTTATTTCAGAGGTATCAAATAATAAATCAAACATGATACACCAATGTAGAAAATCTACAAATAAAATTAACATTGGAGGCAAAGTCTATATTTCAGTACTGCCCTGAAAAGTATTTAATAACATTAAGGCATTAGATATTGTTTGAACAAAACATTTATATTTCCAACCAGAGACATATACTGGTAAAACTGTTTCATATGTCTCTGTTCCAAAAATAAATGTTTCAATTCATATTTAATCAATTGGGATTACTTTTCTTTGAGTCCAATCACCAAATTAAGCAATGATTCATGGAATATGTTCTCTATTGCACTGAATGAGCAAGACTGGAGAGAATTTAATAAAAATGAAACAGAAACAATGGATACTACATAGTAATATTGGCTTTCAAACATGAAAAATTTCCAAGAAGATGAAAATCTTAAATATTGCATTCTAGGGTGAGCAAGGAAGTATGGACATTGTCCCTTACTCCAAAGTAACACAAATCAACACAAATAATACCAAATAACGTTTAAGTCAAAAAAAAAGATAACTGAAAATAATGTCTTCATTTAGTAATGTTCATTTCTTCCTCATATTTCAAGCATGTATTCACTGATTGAAGCCTACACAGTACATGAGAGGTATCCAAGATTAAAGACCTTGGGACATGCTCTTTAGTGAAGGGTTTTCTAAGTGCTTTTAATTAATTTTGATTATATTTCAGATGGGGTCAATCATTCACCTGTAAGGATGTCGTGACCTCAAATTGTGATAAAAGTTATCATAATTTTCAAAATAATAAAGACCATGTGCTTTGTCCAGGATATTACCAGGATACAATACAAAATCAGTGTATCACCAGTAGAGACCTTGCTATAGCCCATGACACCATGTGGCCTAAATCATCTGGATACCACCCATCTAGTCCATGCCCCAGCATACAATATGAGGGAATAATTCAACAACCCCTAGAAATATCATATATATACTTTTTTATATTAGGTGTTGTTTAAATATTACAAATGTACCGGTATGCAATTTTAAACATAAAATACATCACTTTTGTACAGTTGTATCATATTATGTCGTATGCGTAGGACTTGTCATACATCAAATTACCTGTATTTATTTTGAACATATAAATGTACATATGTAATTTAATGTTCCCTTGGCTATGGAGTTGATAAAAATGCATTATAAGTCTATTTACTCAGATTTACATCGTATTCTATACGGATTAACTTTTAGTACTCAGGTAGAAAAAAAGAGTTTAGGGATTGATCAAATAACTCATATTATCATAGGTATATCATGAGATGTTTAGTATCAGGCACAGTAACTTTATTGTTTAAAAATAATGTATTACATGAATGATTAATAACTGGATGCAAATCTGTTAACATTGCTTAGTAGTTAGACTTATAATTGGAACTCTAAAAGGCATTCAACTACTGTAAATTAACAAAACATAGATACAATAATGATTGCTGTCTTAAAAATTCATTTCTCTTTTGTACATGTACACTGTATTATCGTATGATCTGTAAAATGAAGCCCTCTGATTGGTCATTTCTTGTGCTGTACCAACCTGTTTTGCTACTGAGATTGTCCCCGTTGATCATCTCCGTCGCAATACAGAAAATATTGGTAAGGAGGGGACAATCTCAGTAGCAATACAAAGGATCACACGATAAAAACGTTATTGAATGATTTGAAGTGCAATACAGGATATATTCTGTCTCAATATTCTGTATTGGCCCGGACTTCGTCTCGTTCCAATACGGAATTCTCGAGCAGAATATATCCTGTATTGCACTTCAAATCATTCAATAACTTATATTTTCAACCATATTTGGAATGACAAATAAACAGCTCTTAGTCAATTAACCATACATACTTTAATACATGAAAACAGACAATTCTACTTTTTTAAAAATTAATATTTAATAGCACTGAAATCTGCATAGTAAACATGTACCCATATTTGGCCATGAGAACCTTTCTCAGTTGATATTCGTTTTTTGTGGAATTCTCTTTCAGAGAATGCAAACAAACCCTCCATTCACAACCATTTGGCAAAAAAGGAAATTACACTTGGCAAATTAGTATTCAGTTTATATGGCAATTTTTTTCATTATATTGCTTTTATTTCTGATCAGAAAGTCAAATTATTTCCACATGACTATAATCATGTATGATTTGTACTTCATCATGAACAGAATGCCTCAGTGTTTTATAAGTACATGATAGCTTAACAATTACAAACAATTCTAAGAAAAAGTCAATCAAACTGAAGTATTTTATACAACTGTAATAATGTTAAAGTACATTCAGCATTTTATATACACTATATACCCTTTGTCAAAAGTAATTCATGATTTTCTGAGACATTCTAACATTGTTCAATACTCCAAGTGTACAATATGATAGTCTATTGTATTGACTTGTTCATTATTACGGGTCATTCAATAAATATGCATGTTTAGTATTGTTCTCATATATATGCTGATTATCTTAATATGCATATAAACTGAACAGCCCTTGTACAAATAAATTGATAAAATGCTGAGTTTTGAAAAATACACAAGACTAGTTATCTTCAGATATTTGTGGACTTGGCAATTGGGCTCATAATTTCTTATCAAAAGATGGCGCTGAACACTTTGCCATATTTGTACAAATCGACTTCACCATGTGTAGTAATGATTATTGTACACTGATTGGTGAAACATTTATATTATGGTACACTGTGCATAATAAAATGATGGCAATGAGTGAATGTGACAATACTGAGTAAATCAAGACAATACATCAATTTTAATTCTCTTAGAGAAAATACAAGACCATGACATAAATTCATGTCCTAATATCTAATGTTCTGTTTTATATGGAGGGCCAGATCTAATCTCAACTTGTAAGTCATTTTGCAGGCTTAATTACAATAGCGGGTGGAGAAAAAGTGAGGTTTCATTGCATTTCATTAAGTAAAAAATAATGTCACTTTAATGTTCAATAAGATTTAATCATTTCAAGAAAAATTATTCATTTGACCTGGCCCTTAAACAACATTCTGTTGCTATAGAAACGCATCTATATATCAGTTATGTGTTGCACATCTACTGCAGGGTGATGGTGAAGTCTTGAGCTATATTGATACTAGGTTTGCGTATAGTGAGCATATCATTATTATTGTCATATTTAAACTCAAGTTCTGTTGTGCCACCTGAAAAAATAGAATATGATGATTACAATAATACTACCGTAAGTCTACATTTACAAGACATATTATACAACTGGCCAAGCTTATTCCAGAACTCCCCAAACCACCAATTAGCAACTTCTTCTTGTATATATCTATACAAATTGGAATCTATAAATTTTCATTTCATTTTTTATAAAGAGTATATATCTGTTATCCATATCAACTCAATTATAATATAAAGTATTTTACTTATAAAGTCTGATTACTACAAAAGTTCACTTACTTGAGGAGGTGATTTGAATTTTTGATGGCCTTCTGTTGAGTCCTACAATACGGACACGTTCAAGCCATGAAGCAGTCTCAAAGCTGCCACTGCTATCAGCATTACTAAAACAGAAAACATGGCATGTCAGAACACTTTGAATAGAATTAGAGTTTCAAAGCCACCACTGCAATCAGCATAGTTTGGATCATCAAACCCCAATACTCTTCTTAACAGTGACATTTCAACTGAAAGACAAGTCATTAACATGCAAATGTCACCATCTGCCATTTATTACAGACACTGAATGCCACAAAAAGTTGGACACCATAATAAGATGCAATATGTGCTACTGGGAAGGGAGGGGTTTACAGGAGCTTGATGCAAAATTATTGTCAACATTGCTGAGGCAAAGAGCAAATGGCATGTGGAATAATGAATAACTACAGAAATCATATTAGATTTCCTTGATTTGTATTTCCATGTGCCTTATATGTTTTCAGTTTGTTTGCACTATAACCATGAAATACCTGAGCGACAGTGGGCCTGGATCAATATTAAATCATATGTCAAACAAGTACAGATTGTATTGGTAATAAATTTTTCTTTACATAACGGCATCTTATCTTTATATTTTCAAATACATTTTGACATATCAATAAACAATAAATGACATCACTATAAATAAATATTTAGCTCATTTGAACTCTTAACACTTATTGCTTCAGCCCCTAGATATTTCAGATCTATCATGAATCATTTCTGACTAATATATCAAATTTGCTGTCTTTAAAACCATGACTTCAATGACATTTCTAGTTTCAAAAACAGCTGTTTTATAGTAAACAATGACATTACTTAGTTGAAACACTAAGTAATCACAATGTCCCAATTAAAATGGTCTTGGATTTCTATAGGATGTAGCATAGACAACATTTCTTAATTGCTTTATTCCTATAATATACTATCATTTTCATTGCCTACTTTGCATTCCAAATATTGTGTTTTAAAATGAACTCTGTGACACTGCACTAATATAATGAAAATGTTAATGTTTATATAATGGATGTCTATTGATAAGAGATATTTGAAGAACTTTGATTTGATAAGTAAGTTTGTACTTTAGAGTCATATTCAATAATGAAGGTTATCAGCCAGACATGAATTTGGAATAACTTACCTATTAGTTAGTTTATTATTTTCAAATGTAAATTTTCGATGTATGAATTCTCCATTTTTATAACTGAATGATTGATAGTCATCTATATAGAGGTCACCACTAGCTCGGCCCTGTAACAGAAAAATATTAAAAGAATGTAACATTTTTACAAGGCATTAACATGACAAAATGTCACCACCTAAAACAATTTGGTCAATTTAAAGCAAGTTGGAAAATACCTTTTGACCTTAAGAAGAACTTCTGAGAACATGTAGATGATTTTGAAAAAAAAATTAGTCAATTTGAAGCAAGTTGAAAAAAGACCTTTTTGACCTTGAGAAGGTCATTGAAGGTCAAAGGTCAAATCTAAAGTCAGATTTGAACTTCTGAGAACTTGTAAAGTCAAATTTGAACTTCTGAAAAGATGTAGATGATTTTGAAAAAAAAATTAGATCAATTTGAAGCAAGTTGAAAACATACCTTTTTTGACCTTGAGAAGGTCATTAAAGGTCAAATGTCAAATCTAAAGTCAGATTTGAATTTCTGAGAACATGTAGATGATTTTGAAAAAAAAATTAGTCAATTTGAAGCAAGTTGAAAAAAGACCTTTTTGACCTTTTTTGACCTTGAGAAGGTCATTGAAGGTCAAATGTCAAATCTAAAGTCAAATCTAAAGTCATATTTGAATTTCTAAGAACATGTAGATGATTTTGAAAAAATAATTTAGTCAATTTGAAGCAAGATGAAAAAATACCTTTTTGACCTTTTTTGACATTGAGAAGGTCATTGAAGGTCAAATGTCAAATCTAAAGTCAGATTTGAATTTCTGAGAACATGTAGATGATTTTGAAAAAAAAATTTAGTCAATTTGAAGCAAGTTGAAAAAAGACATTTTTGACCTTTTTTGACTTTGAGAAGGTCATTGAAGGTCAAATGTCAAATCTTAAGTCAAATCTAAAGTCAGATTTGAATTTCTGAGAACACATAGATGATTTTGAAAAAAAAATTTATTCAATTTGAAGCAAGTTGAAAATAGACCTTTTTGACCTTTTTTGACATTGAGAAGGTCATTGAAGGTCAAATGTCAAATCTCAAGTCAAATCTTAAGTCAGATTTGAATTTCTAAAAACACGTAGATGATTTTGAAAAAAAAATTTAGTCAATTTGAAACAAGTTGAAAACAGACCTTTTTGACCTTTTTTGACCTTGAGAAGGTCATTGAAGGTCAAATGTCATATCTAAAGTCAGATTTGAAGGTCAAATGTCAAATCTCAAGTCAAATCTAAAGTCAGATTTGAATTTCTAAAAACACGTAGATGATTTTGAAAAAAAAATTTAGTCAATTTGAAACAAGTTGAAAACAGACCTTTTTGACCTTTTTTGACCTTGAGAAGGTCATTGAAGGTCAAATGTCATATCTAAAGTCAGATTTGAAGGTCAAATGTCAAATCTAAAGTCAAATCTAAAGTCAGATTTGAATTTCTGAGAACATGTAGATGATTTTGAAAAAAAATTTAGTCAATGTGAAGCAAGTTGAAAAGCAAGTTGAAAAAAGACCTTTTTGACCTTGAGAAGGTCATTGAAGGTCAAATGTCAAATCTAAAGTCAGATTTGAACTTCTGAGAACATGTAGATGATTTAGAAAAAAATTGAAGTCAGTCTAAACAGTATTTGTTAAGTTATAGGAAGTTGTAAGAAATTGTTACAGACGCCGGACGCCGGACGCCAGACGCCGGACGCCAACCACCAACCGCCGTCGCAAAAAAACGGAGACCATAACAATATGTCACCACTTTTGGTGGTGACATAATAAAAAACGGAGACCATAACAATATGTCACCACTTTTGGTGGTGACATAATAACCACATGAAATGCTGAATATTATTTTCTAATCATCAGACTAAAGAGGCGAATAAGAAAAAAATATTCTCTTATATTTCAAGATTAAAATGAGATTGAACTAGTAATCAATCCACCAAAAAACACAACTATGGTATTTTAGCCCCGGTAATAATCAAACAACAACCCCCTCCCCTTTTAACAATAGCTTACCTGTTTATTGAGGGCAATGACTAGTGTATATGGGTCAAGGCGACCTAGTATTGATGAGCGTCTCACACGCTCTTTTCTGGCAATTATATTGCCTCCTCTATAAAATACTGGAATCTGAAAGTTAAAAACATATCATGAATTTTCTAAAATCTGCATTTTGTTAATTTTATTTCTTATCAAATCTGTAGTATTATGATGACCTTATATCCTTTATTATCAGACATAATAGGGCACGGTTGTGTAATGTTTTATTTCGAAGCCCTTTGAGAGTATTATATCAAGTTCAACTTGATTGGACCTACCTTATTTAAAGTAACTGGAATGTATGTGTTTTGGCCCCCAGGGAAGGCCTTGTAAGTATCAGCATCATAGTAAACCTAAAATATAGAAATTACTTAAACAAAGTATTCATATACCAATGAGTTCTGAATTGTGACATCACTCAATAATCATTGCACATCGAGTAAAACGCACACTCCAAAAGAATTACTAGATATAGTATTACAAATCACATATAAATTATCATTATTATTGACCAGTACATTTTCAAGTTATCTTCTATATTCAAAGTATTTGGTCAGAACATAACCTGTGGTACATAAACCATATAAATTCTTGGGTTGAACACTGTGTCAGATTATCACTGTTGGTGGGGTCAGAAATACTTTGTATTGTAATTGTACTCCTTATATACATACCTGGTCTGTGCCCGGGAAATATACAGTAACTCCAACGGCACCCTGTTCTGTCACTGGGCGTACTAGCAAACCAGACCCTGAGAATAATTAATAAAGACATAGGATTAATACAAACAACACAGGTTAATCGAGCATATCAATATTACAATACTTTCACTACAGTTGCATCACAAGCCTATAAATTAGATCCCTTGAAATAAATCTCTTGAAGACTAAGACATGTATGGGGCTATTATAAGTATAACCCAGGTACTTGGTTATAGATTTTTTTTACATAAAGACAATTTTGTGGAATTATACAATGGATTTATTAATTATTCTTAGATTGATCTTATCATTAATTATAGGACATTAATTTGAGATTGTCATGTCCTTTGTACGTCCATTCTCATAGTCAATAAAATATATTTCAATATTATACAGATATAATTTTCATACAAACAATTAAAAAAACATCACTCACCAACCATATACTGGTCCTCTATAGAGAAAACAGATTTGTCTCCAGGGAACTCCACCCACATAGGTCTCATAACAGGGGCCCCTGAGGTCTCAGATAGATAGAACAATGTGTACCAGTAGGGCAGAAGCACATAACGAGCCTTAATAGCCTCACGTATGGCATCTAAGTGCTCTGCAGGTTTCAACCAAGGCTCACGACGTGGAGTGTCGATGTGAGCGTGGGCTCGGAAGAATGGTTGGTAAGCTGCAGCCTGTGGTAGAGAGTTGTTACAGTTTACGGGTGGAATGATTTTTGCAAGCAATATGTACACTAATACTCTCTTATCCTATTTAAGTTATTCCTTGAAAATTGGGTTGAGGTTACAATATTTATAATTCTCCCCTGTGATTTTCATTTTTAATCATTTATTTCATAAATTAAGTTCATGGTCAGTAATACATATTATACCGCCTAGGTTTGAACATAAACATTGTTGGCAGTAGGTTAAAAGTTTACAAATCAATCAAAATATAAGTATGTTAAATACAACATTCATAAAAGCAGGTGAACTAATATTAAATCCAAAATAATGCTAAAAACAGATTGAATGCGCACAACCTTTGAGTCTATGAAATTCTGCATATGCAAACCCTTTAAGATTTTAATCCAAAACAATATTCAGTAAATCCTGAATCTTTTTAACCATTTGAGATTTTACAACATATAATGTATTATCTCACCTGATACCACCTGGTTAGCAGCTCAGTGTCTGGGTTCTTGAAGAATCCACCAACATCTGCCCCACTGAATGTGATCCCTGCCAGGTTCAAACTCAGTAGCATGGGGTTGCTAGCCTTCAAGTGTCCCCACTCTCCCGTGTTATCTCCAGTCCATACAGCACCTAGAACACATGGTAATACATAGTTATTTGTGTCTTAACATTTTGTAGAAAGTAACATCTGATCCAACTGTGTTGTCCCAAAACATGTTTCTGGGGAGTGCCTAGATGCTCCATAAATAATCAAGATTTCTTATTGTGGCCAAGTTTAAATTCTTCAATTATGAGCTATCTCACTGGACATTGACAGACAGACAAGTGATTATGCCTTAACAGTTCAAAACGGACTGAATTAACATTTTATTTTATATGATTTATTCTTTGTACTTACCCCATCTCTGAGTACCAGCAAAGAAGGCCCTGGACAAGACAAATGGCCTCAACTTGCCCTGAGACCTCTTCACCTGCCCCAGGGCAGTAGCCATTTGTTGGTACATGCCATATATGTTATGTACATCTCTATGTTCCCAGTTGTTGAAGTGCAGGGCATCTTTGTGCATGGTAATCTCAGGCCCATTGAACACAGATGGTTCATTCATGTCATTCCAGGTATACAGATCTAATGTGGAGCCCTGGTATTCTTCAAGGGACATCTTCTCAACCCAGTAGTCTCTGATCTCAGGGTTGGTGTAGTCCAACCAACTGGAGGAACCTATGCAAGGAGATACACATACAATACAACATACTATACTGAAGTTAATATTAACTCTAAAATTATGATAACTGATAAAACACTAACTACTGGATGCCAAACAGCAGCTGCTGAACAACAACCACAAAACAGTTGAAGACTATAGCAATTAGGGGTCAAACAATTAACCGCGGCATGCGGTTACCGCGGTATATGATGCTAGGACGGTATTTTCGGTTCATAAATATGAGATTCGGTTCATCCACGGTTCGAGGAAAAATTGAAAAATGAAATTTTTTAGACTTCAGTATTCTCTCTTTCGTTCGACATGAACTTATTCTTCATGTATATATTCCTTAAAAACATGTTTATAGCAATAGAAAACATTCAATTCATACCTTAGATATGAAACAGATTGCTCACAAATCGATAGACAAGTAATTGTTTACATTTTTGTGACATACAAATAGACCGGAAGTTGGTCTCGCCAGATTACGTTTTTAATAGTACAATTAATTTTGCTTCGTGGAGATGTTTTGTCTGTTATAATGAGTTAGTTTTTAATCAATATTATTAAAAAAATACTACAATTACAGAAATTATAACATTACTAATGTCTTTGTTAAAAACTTGAAACATATTTGTGTTTAAATCTCCCACACAATCGCAGCGCCATCTGTGCTGATTCAGCATGGCTGCTTTGACAGATACTAGGCCATTAAACTTTGCTTTGTCAATTCAATTTAATAAAAAAGCATAGTGGGACCAGGATAGAAAGTGACTGACTTGGGCAAGGCTAGATAGAAAGCTAAAACCTGTTTCTTTATGGTCTTTACAATTTTATAACTTGAGGAAATATTACCAATTTACGAGACCTGCGAGAACCGTGAACAGAACCGAACCGTGAACCTGAAAACCATGACCGAACCGAACCGTTGGAATTTTGAACCGTTTGACCCCTAATAGCAATATGTCACCACAACAACATAACATAAAAGATATGCAGCTCTGTTTCTAAATTATTTTACCAAATGCTTTATCTTATCCTCACCTGGCCAGCACCAGCCATCATAATCATTTCCATCTTTATTCTTGACGTAATATCCCTTGGCTTCTGCCTCCTGATGTATCTTGTAGTTGCTGTCACGTTTGATGTGGGGGTCAATGATTGTCACCATTTTACGACCCTTGGAGGAAATGTTCTTTATCATCTCAGCGGATTCGGGGAACCGTCCAGTGTCCCAGGTGAAGTATCTAACAATAAAGCCATCAGTGTTAACATTGCTCTCAAAATGCTACACTATTTTGCTCATTTAGAACAATTCAGTTAACATGGTGTCTAATTTGCATGGTCCAAACCATTCAGCAATGTATATTTGAAACCAAAAACAGAGGCAACTGTCAACTGTAGCCATCATAATTTGACTAAACTGAACAAGATTATTTTACTATCTTTATAATGGTAGGGATATTTAGACTGTTTGGAAGAATGAAGTTTCACGATACACTTCAATTTAAGTCAAAACTATACCTTTTTCCATCAGTGTGTTCAATATCCAGCCAGATGACATCATATGGTATATTGTTTGCATCAAACCCAGCATCAACACTGCAACAGAAAAATATATCAGATTTATAATACAGTATGCACACTTGCATTTACATGATTTAACCTCCAACACAATTAAATATCTATTTGATAAGTAAATCATCTACATACAACAGTGCTATATTTACAGAATGTTCTACAGATGAAGACAAGGCATTAACATACAAAATGTCAACACCTGCCATTAGTTACAGATATCAAATTTCGAACACTGACTGCTGGAGCCGGAACGACATCCACAAAAAAAGTTGGAGATTATAACAAAATGTCACTGCTTGTGGTGGTGACATAAAAAGCTGGAACATAATTTCAAGATACTCCTAAACATATTTTAAAGAAACTAATATTCCAGAATTAAATCCACCTTAGAGTCAAAAAATTAGGAGGCATAACAAAACCAAACAAAATACATTGAAGAAATGGTTCTTGTGCAAGTCGAATGACTTGAGTTTATTTTTAAAATTGTAATTATCCTTACTTTCTCACATCATCTTGGTCATTATAGTTCCATCTGGATTGGTGATAAGCCAATGAGAACAGCTGCAAGTACACATATAGACAGGTAAAAAGGATTATCTATTAACAATTTTCAATGTTTTTTCAAGGTCTGTTTCTAGCATATGTAACAATCATAAAATAAAATGATGTTTCGGGGAGAAACATTGTTTTTGGACTTACAGACAAAAAACATACTTGATATTTATACAAAATCAACCCAGAAAATTACATCATATTTCAATTAACATTAAAAAAGATTTACATGTGATTTTCACATTAATCATTTATAACCACAAATCAACCTTTACTTACAGGTGGAAGTGCAGTGGTTCCAGTAAGGGAAGCATACTGTTTAAAGACTTCATTAGCACTGGGGCCAAGCAGCACAAACACATCAATGATGCCACTCTCAGCAAACCAATGAGTATCAATCTGGGGCATCTCATCTCCCCCGGCAACAAAGTCTACCATTTTGGACAACACATTCTGAAATCATAAAGACTATTATAATATGGAAAAACTATCAACCCACGAGTTCAAGTTGATAGAAAAGGGCAAAGGGACATACATCATGTACGAATGAATGCTACTTTACTTGGAAATGCACATTAATATATATCATTTATGGAGATAAGTCAAATACGCAGGATACCATACAATACACCAGTATGTACAATAAAAAGCCAATGTTATACCTGCCACCCTACTTATGTAAGTATATCATGCTGAAACTCTTCATGGATGTGTTCATGCTTTACTTAATGACACTATGTCTCAGACTAAGACTTTCTAGACTACTCAGCCACTGAACTAGTCAACCCCTGAACTACTCAGCCACTGAACTAGTCAACCCCTGGACTACTCAGCCCCTGAACTATTCAGCCCCTTAACTAGTCAACCCCTGAACTACTGATCTGCTGGACAATTCATCTTTCTAACCACTTCTGAATCATTCATCACCTAGATGACACATCTCTTAGACCTCAATTCATTCCCAGGACAACTTATGGATTCTCTGAGCAACTTTTTTAAATATAGCGCTTTGAACATTTTTTAATTCTATTCTATTGAATCCAATGCTGCAATAAACATACAATACTAATCAAAGCAACAACAACCTGACATATTACAAGCAAATACAGATACAAGGAAAGCTTCTTATGTGTCCTCGATTTGCCTTGCAGCCTTCATATAATTTTTGGTGAAAACAAGCCAATTATCTGTTGCCCAATATGAGCTTATATCATCTCCAAAACCCTCTTATGGCTAACTTCATAAAGCACAGTCTCAAAATCAAAAACTACTTCACCAATAAAAGCAAAAGTTAAGGTGAAAGACATCAAAAGCAAGACATGAACCAAAACCCAAGGTAAACTCTACCAACCATCACTCCTTCTTTCAGAGCTTCTGTTGCGCTTTGGGAGTTCTATGGAATATAACAAAACTTAACAGTAGGCTCTTCTCAAGAAAATTGATCATGAACTCTGATTCTCTGGGATAAATTATGTACAGGAATCATGTTCACTCATATTTTCAATTGAAAAGGGCCCGTGGTAAACTGAAGAGAAGGATCACAGGAAATAGAAAGATGCAATCAGATATCTGATATATTCTTGCATTTGTATACATTTTTTAGGGATTTGATCATAATCTGGCAGGAGAATGTAATGCTACAATTGCATGCAAGTATTCAGAATAAGTTTCAATGTCCATATTTAACAAAATTTTTGAACAAAGTGAAGAAACGTTTTCGCGAGCCTGCTTTTAAAAAGTTTTCAAAATGATCCTTCATGAGATAGCATCGCTGCCTACTGCATCTCAGAATTGGAAAGAAGTGAAATACCCTTGGATAAGGGATGACAAGACATTGCAAATTTAACAAGGGATAAAAAGATGCAAAATGTCACCACCCACCATTTGTTACAGACACCACTTGTGGTGGTGACATAATAAGTACAAATGATAAGTAATAACAAAGGTAAAAAAAATATAGTACATGAGCTCCTGTGTAGAGAGGAGGTGCAAATGGGTGTGTTAAGTGAGTAGAGTACAGACACAAAGAGATGTTTTATCTTTTAGAATAGAAACACAAAGATGAAAGATAAACTGAGAGTGCACAGAATATGCAAGCTGCCTAATGCAAGAAAGCATGTTACATTAGACTGAATAAGTATAATGTACATACATTATAAGACTAGACTACCAGTTTTCAAATAAAAACATTAACTAACTGAGGCTCTTATAATGCTGACTTGTATTGGGCATGTATTTTTTAGGATGATTCAAAAAATGTGCGAGGACAATTATAACAGACTAAAATCAACCTCCTGTTCCATACAGTACATTATATTACAATACACTGTACTTACAATAATCAGAGCTTTAACTGAAGCTTGATATATTTTCAAGCATATATTTAATGAACACAACATGGATTCAACTTCACAGTATATATGTATGTACCGTGTATGATCTGTATGTATGTACCATACATGGTATGTTAAGCTGTACTCACCTTGTCAGCAGTGACTGATGTAATGTCTACCCACATCTCTGCAGCATTCAACCAGAATAAGCCAACTGTTCTCTTCTCACTGGAACCAAATAATACACCATACTATATCGGAGACCCTAATACCATATATGCTTCTTCATATAAAGAGTTTCTGTTTGTCTTTGCACATTTTGTTGATTGATGTACATTTCTCAATTTGTGCATGCTTGTTAATTATTTGAAGACAATAACTGATGACATTGATTTGATAAACTTTATTGATTTACTACACAATGTACATGTATTTACGTTCTCAGTTAATGTCATGTTTGAACAGGGACTGCCTGTATCAAAGTATTATCGATATGGATTCATTTTGCCATTTCATATATGTTGATCAATGACTTACTTGTGGGCTATCATATATGGTACTGCACCATAGAGGGCCATAGGATTGTCCAGCTCATACTCAAATACATCCAAGTTGTATAGTCTGTATGGATCTGTTGACCTGAATAGATAAATAAATTATAAAAATCAAACATTTGTAATTAAGAAATATAGACCAAAGAGCAGGGGTACTATCGTTGAATAAACCCTGCAGGGCTAGCCACAAACATTTTCTGTAAGCTTATGTGCCTAGCCCTAAGGAGAGTATTCGACAATATTACACCTGCTCTGAGGTCTATTTTACCATTCATACATGAAAACTCGATATCATTATGGTATATGATATTACCATATTCATTATGGTCCGCGATTACTACGACTCACCGTTATGATGGTCCACCGTTATGATGTCACATATTACCAGGGATATTGTTCGCAAAAAAAAACTCGGGTGAAATGTTGACTTTTTCACAGTTTATAGAAGGCGTGAATACAGTCATGTTCAAATATATACAAACATATACAAACAAAACCTTAAAAGTAATATAAAAGTCAACTGCCGTGACTGGATGAGATTACTTTGCTTATAATAAACATGCCAATAAAAATGAAATATGTTTTTATTGCATCCTGCATTTGTAAGATCTTAAATAAGCTGCAAAACTTCTAACTGTCATTTGCAGATGGTAATTTAATTGTATTGAATAAACTTGGAACTATTCAACTGCAAACACAAACTTGCATAAATCATACCCATCGAATTAACCAGAAGCTAAAGGCTTGGAATAAATTATTGTAAATCTTACAATTATATTTCATGTAATATCATTTACATGTATATATGTATAAGCATATCTACCATGACCATTACCTCCATATTCGAGATATTGAGAACCAGAAGTTTCTGTTTGGGACAAAAGATTCACATATACCATGTGTAATGTCCATGCAAGGGCCATCTTAACAAGTACTATATGATAAAAAGCTTATTGTGCAAAAGCTACCATTCCAACTTGACTCATTCAAGATATTTAAAGAAAGGCAAGCAAAGTCAAGTATGGGAAATTTCACATTTAGTTGAAATTTCGCATTGTTTAGTCTATTGTCCCCTTCATAATAGATAACATGTCAAAATTGCAATTTTTAACAGACCATATATTGTAGAACTCTAATATGATCTATAGAGGACATGGACTTTATACTTCACTTACGTGGTTGACTTGAGAGCCAGTGTGTCAGCATGTTCAGGTATACCATACACATGTTCAAACCCAGGAAAGGAGAAATCCAAACCGATGGACTCTGGACCTAAACAACGAAAATAAGTGCACAAACAGTTCACTGTTGGTATATTTGAAAATACTTTACAGAAAATAAGACAGTATTTGGTACAAAATTTCAATTTATTTTTTCAACATAGCACAAAATTAAATGTCAAACAAAAAGTTCTGCCATACTTAAACTATTTTAGGATTCTCATCTGAAGGTTAATGTTCATTAATCATCACATATTTACAAAAGACTAAAATTCACATTTTTATCAAATGTTACAATCAATATGGGTATGCTACCTAATGGTTTTGTATCTTTGTGTGTTTTGAATGTTTCCTCCCACATTCCAGGCTCCTCGCCCTCTGCATCATTATTCTTATCATCATTATTGTCATCATCATCATCGTCGTCATCATCATCGTCCAATACTTCTTCCTGTGGAAGACAAGAAACATTCAATGAAGTGAGGCCAACTATGTTGTAATACACATGAAGGAATACAGAGTGAAGTGCAGGAAAACTACTATGAATCATGCTTTATTACTTGTCAATAATGGAATTAAGAGTTGAAAGTCAAAACCTGAGGAAAATTATATGAAAAACAATAAGATGTTTTCATATCCCATACTTTATATAGTATTATTTCAATGGAAAGTTATATTGCATTTGCATAAGCCTTGTAAGACAGTACCTGCTCTTCCCCATCTCCTTCCTTGGGCTCTTCCTTCTTCTCTTCTTCCTCCCCAGCCTTTTCTCTGGAAAACCAAGATTTTACTGTAGCTGTTAATCTAGAAACCACACCCCTGAAATGCACACAAGGGGAGGGGGAGAAATAGAAAGCTACTTAGATCTATAGGTTACTAAACAATAGTCTTCCACCAATGCTCTGGTCCTCCCCATGCCAAATCCTTGTGTAGGATGTAAGCATGTGGCATTTATGGAGGAGGGTGCACAAGGATTTAATGCAAGATGAACTAAACAACAAAGTAAGAGATGAGCCTCAGAAAGTTGTAGCATATTCTTTCTACAAGTTGGGATGAATATACTTTATGATATACATTTGTGTATATTAATCCCAGCTACATGTATAAGTCACATAATGGTAAGATATTAAACCAGAAATCATTCTGTAAAGAAGAGAAACAATAGAAACTATGATGAACATTGATGGGAAATTGTGCCGATAAAGTGTAATTATTGTGCTATACTTTTTATACATGTACATGAGATACTCCTTTATCAGTATAATTTCTAATGTCATCTGGTTTCTACTCTGACATAAAAACATGGAAAGATATTAATGGGGTATAACAGTCTTACATGTTAAAAACAGATATTCACCTCCAAACACTATCAGTTAAAAACATGTTACAAGTGCACCCAAATAAGAGATCAAAATAAAATGTTCAAACCAAAAGAAATGTTACTACTTAAAAGCATAATAAATAACAAGACATGACAGTGCAAAATGTCACTACCCGCCATTTGTTACAGATGCCAAACACCATATGCCGAACACCATTCACAAAAAAGTTGGAGACTATAACAATATGTCCCCATATGTGGTGGTGATATAATTATAATTCATAATAAAATACAATTCTTCCAACTTACGGGGGTTGAGCTTTCTCCCTTATGTGTTCAAAGTTCATTAGACCCCTAGAATTTACACTGAGGACTGGTTCCCCACGCACAATGAAGTCAATCCTGAATGGATCTGATTGGATAGCAATCTTGTTGTCAAGGAAACCAACAGTTACACTCTTTGAATCCTTGGACAGAACTTCCAAACTGAAAAAATCAATGACAACAATCAATATGTATTTAGCATATATGCAATACTACAAAAACAATGCACATGTATAGTACATGTAAAGTATTTATTTATCACTACAATATGAAACTGCTTGAGGAACAAGAATATGAGGATTTAAGGAAATATTTATCATGAGGTACACCGATAAAATCGATAATACTCAAAAGAACTTATATTGAACATTTAGTTAAGCACAGTATAAATATCTAATATTTTAAATATCTAATATTGCTTACCCCTGTTGGACAGGCTCATCCACAAGAACATCACCCACTGGAATCTCATAGCGTGGCTTAAGAGGATTTGTCTCTGTCACTCTTAGTCTTGCAATGTTGCCTTTTATGGCTATAACTTGCAGGTTGAGACGCACATTTGTGTTTTTGTTAAGAAGTTGCACAGAGAGCTGTGTGGGTTGAATGTTGATTGAGCTTAGCACAGCAACATAGGGGGATTTATTGGGCTCGGTAGCTCGTTGCCGTCTATAAGAACACAAAGTAGAATTGAATGTAATTCATGAACACCATACAATGTAATAAAGTAATAACAATAATATAGTAATAACAAATAAACAATTTTGAACACCATTAGATTACAGTCACAATGTGGAGATCTCCAACTATGTGATATGCCTTTTCATAATATACTGTATAGTGTTTAGAACCAACATTGTGACAAATCAAGACAAAAGTTAGTAGATATTTCTGTTTTCTTATTGAGTGTCTGAGTGAGTTCAATGAATTTTGGTAAAAATTCTGGCAACAAAAAGACCAAAATGGTCAACAACCGGAAGATATTAGGTGAAGATACAATATTTTCATGTCTCTATGATGTAAACATTTCTTACTTGCAGAATCCACTCTGGTCACATGTTTTGAAGTTTCCTCGGTCTACTGCGATGGTAGAGAGAGACAGTGTCAGCAGTAACACAAGACTGGGTTGTAAGTATGCCATGTGGCCCCTAGAAATTTGATAGACATGTTAAATTAACACTTGAAGTCTCCTTGGGGATTCCCATTCTAAAGTCTACCTGCATCTTGAAAAGGGGTGCAATCTTTCTTAATGAAAAAGGGAAATGTCCTCGTTCTGCTGATGAACCCATATGATTGGGGATTCAATTACATATTAATAAGAATTGCTAAGAATTGGTTGTACGCTCCAACAATTGTTCAGGCAGTGTTTCTACAACCTTTGAGAGAGTCCTACACATTGCACACTTAAATGACCTACCTCAATACATTCCTGATTATATTTGGATTCTTATTACGGTTTGTAGTTGAATCCCCAATTGTATGGGTTAATCGGCAGAATGAGGAGATTTTTGTTTTACATCGAATATCTCCGCACTTTTCAAGATGTCAGAAATTATTTTGCGCACATGAATTATTTGCTTCTGAGCACTTAGCTAAACCACAATAAACAAACCTAGCGGAGATTACCCTTACTTCATTTTAGTGACATTTCAGCTCAAATTCGTGACAAATGCATACGCTGGTATGAAGCCTGGAGACACTCATTTTGGTAAATATGATTTATGGTGTATAATTTTCAGCAGTTTGGGGGAGTTTGGGACATAAAATATTAGAATTCAAGAAAATATGCGACTAATACGACTTATCAATTAATTTGTATCAGCATTGTAGCGTGCAATGCAGAGTATTTTCTCCGAAGTAGAAGAAACACTGCCTGAAAAATCATTTGAGCGCAGGACGTGTTTGGCTGAGTTCCACAATGTAACCTAGCAGGAGGGATGACATAGACTATATCCTCTAGACTGAAATTTTTTTGAAATTTGGAATGAAAATATTCAGACTATAGCCCATATGTTAAAATGTGGGATTGAAAACTGTTTGTTTACATAGGAAGTGCCATTGGATATTTGTTACTTCCCCTAGCTTTATTTCCATTTGACAATAAGCTGTGTTACTTTTTATAGCATTTAATTGTATCTTACTACTTAATTGAATTTTTATAATGCTTATTTTTGGGAAGTGAAGTTTCCTAAAATTGATTATTTTGTGCAGGAAATTTCCTGTTTTTCCCACAGGAGGGACATAATGATCAATACTAGACTAAATTCTCAGGAATTTCAGTCTATTGGATATAGACTAAGGGATGACATAGAACAAACTGCTAAGTAGACACAGGGTAACATTTCATTTTTTCGTTATTTTAACCATATGAACTTCTCACAAGAATAAGTGTTTTATCTTTATGTGTCCTGATAAGTTCTGAGGACTATAGGCTAGTCCTGGATAACACCATGGGCTTTCAATTAGAAGGGTATGCAACTCTGTGTAATAAACATGAGACCTTCAAAATGAGCAATGCCATGCTTCGCTTTTATGGTAATATTTCAAAAAGTATTAGATATTTGTATATGTCTTAGTATTATTTTGAATATTTAATCAATTTCCAATATGATTAAACCATAAAATATATTGAATCTCATGTAAAAGTAAACAAAAAAGACCAATAAGAATAAGAGGTATCAAGATGTTCTCTTTGAGTATTGCATTGTGGGTAATTATTCAAGAACACATTCCAATAAAAACATAATTTGTGGGAGAATGTTCATTTTCTGTGTTGTCATAATTATGATGAATTCCATTTTTTATTAAATTATCAACATGTATGTAGATGATCATGTTTTTATTTTTGAGTTATTGCTTTAAATCATCCATAAAAAGAACAAAATAAGATTTTCTTGGAATGTGTACACTCTCCTATTTTGAAAACCCAAAGGCAATGCTTATGTATGAAATATGGGAAGTTGCCTACCCTTCTAGTTGAAAGCCCATGATAACACTGAAGGAACTATCATGGCCATTCTCCTAGACTGTATCCTTCGTCTGAATAAATATTCAGACTGTAAGTCACCTATTGTAAAATGTGGTGTTGTATAAATGTTACAAATAAGTTTGTTAAATGATAAAATGATTACCTTATAAAGTACTTACAATATTATTTTTTCGTATATTGTCCTCTTACTGAAGATATTCATAAAATGTACAGACGCTTCTTGTAGCGAAGCCATTGATTAGGTCAAGCCATTTTGGCAATGCCAATTCTCACGATAAACGAGATTTAGCCAGTGACGTCAGTCTATTTGTAAACAAATAACACGTGGAGCGGACGGAAGCGTGTTGATAAATTCCATTTGTGCGGGAATTTATTAGATCTAGTCATTTATTATCATTATCCCGATTAATTTTCTTCATTTATAGTAAATAGAGCGGAAATATTCATGAAGAAGGCCGAGGTAATCAAGTGGTCATGTGTTGTCAAAGTTCAAAATTTGCATATCTCGTTTGGATCTCGTGAACTCAAACGTCCTTGACATTGATTTCGCGATGTACTTATAAACACATCCTGAAGTTTTGGTGAGTCTGAACATTTCATTATTTTATATCAACTTGTACCCGCCTTATACAAATATTTTTGCTTCTAGTTTAAGATGAACATCTCTTCAACATATTCACCAATTTTCAAGGTGAACATTCTTGTAATAAACGAGAAATTTATGTGCAAAAAATATCACCGAGATTTCCACAGGAAATATATCAATCATAACAGACCGAATATTATATTCGGTCTGTTGGATACATACTAGCCATTCTCCTAGTCATTTATTCCTTTCCATGGAATTGTTCAGAAACTGAACAAATTGTTTGGAAATAAATATAAAGTTGGAACCCTGGGAGCCAATCATCCTTGGAAAGAATGTTTGCTTATAAGATTAGAAAAATGGAAAAGAAACAAAAAACATGAAAAGAAAAATTAAAAAATGACGTGGCTTTTTCTACTGCTCGTCTTATTCAATATTCGCACAATATCACTGTCTTAATTTATCCTGAAATCGATAAACATCATTTAAGCTACATTGTGGATACACCGTTATCAAAATCTAGATGAGCAGTATGTAGAAAATACAATTTGATTACAAAAAATTTAAAACTTCTTACCTTTTGTTATTTAGCGCCATCTATATTGTGATGGTGTCTATGTAACTTTAGCTTCAATAATATAATTTCCGTGTTTAATTACATTTCCTTGAACGAATATCCCAGCAAAAACATAAATATTTAACTCAACATATCTAGAATAATACAGATAATTTGAAAATGTGCAATTGCAGTGACGTTACACATTTTTTTAATAGATAAATAAACTTCACATTCCTCACTTCACATTTGATAATGAGACACCATCCCCGAACTTATGTTTTGAAAATATTTTCGTCCCTTTGAATAAGACAATGTCACTACTCTAATCTGATTGGTGGTATAGAATGATCAACATGATTATATTTACAGAAGACTCCGGCATCCGAACATACCTCAGAAGGGCAAAATGAATGGATATGTTATAACCGGAAGCTGCGTAATTGATGATGCGCAGGAAAAAATGTTTGATTAGCAACTGAGAAAACTTTGACAAAATTCACATGGAAATAATGATATTTTGACACTAATATGCAGTAAAAGCTTATGGAATCATGTTGAATTAATGTAACTGTTGTTTGTGCAATATCTCAACATGTCATGTGGTGGAGGATCCGTGACAGTGTCAAGTGAGTTGCAAATTAGATTTAGAATTCTGTTTTTATGCCTTTTATGTATATGATTATGTTTACTGAACATAACTGGCTTAATTCTGTCAGCTTGGTCGAATAACGGTACATGCAGAAGCTATATGTTAAAGTCTGAACTTTTGGCGAAATATGGCAGCTAAGGCCACCGGGGTACTACATGCCATGTGCACCAAGTACAATTAGCATCTTGCCAAGTACGAAGTATACATGTCGCCCAGCATGTGGACCAAGTTACAAGTCACATGCTGCCAAGTCCCATATTCAAAATTTTCGAAGTCTTAATGATAAACCTCGCATGTGCAGCATGTGGACCAAGTTAGCAAGTGACATGGTACCATGTTGCATGTTCAAATAGCATCTTGTCAAGTTTAAACTATACATCTCGCATGTGCAGCATGTGGACCAAGTTAGCAAGTGACATGCTGCCATGTTACATGTTCAAATAGCATCTTGCCAAGTTTAAACTATACATCTTGCATGTGCAGCATGTGGACCAAGTTAGCAAGTGACATGGTACCATGTTGCATGTTCAAATAGCATCTTGCCAAGTTTAAACTATATATCTCGCATGTGCTGCATGTGGACCAAGTTAGCAAGTGACATGCTGCCATGTTGCATGTTCAAATAGCATCTTGCCAAGTTTAAACTATACATCTCGCATGTGCAGCATGTGGACCAAGTTAGCAAGTGACATGCTACCATGTTGCATGTTCAAATAGCATCTTGCCAAGTTTAAACTATACATCTCGCATGTGCTGCATGTGGACCAAGTTAGCAAGTGACATGCTGCCATGTTGCATGTTCAAATAGCATCTTGCCAAGTTTAAACTGTACATCTCGCATGTGCAGCATGTGGACCAAGTTAGCAAGTGACATGCTACCATGTTGCATGTTGAAATAGCATATTGCCAAGTTTAAACTATACAACTCGCATGTGCAGCATGTGGACCAAGTTGCCAAGTGACATGGTACCATGTTGCATGTACAGATAGCATCTTGCCAAGTTTAAACTATACATCTCGTCTCGCATGTGCAGCATGTGGACCAAGTTAGCAAGTGACATGCTACCATGTTGCATGTTGAAATAGCATATTGCCAAGTTTAAACTATACAACTCGCATGTGCAGCATGTGGACCAAGTTGCCAAGTGACATGGTACCATGTTGCATGTACAAATAGCATCTTGCCAAGTTTAAACTATACAGCTCGCATGTGCAGCATGTGGACCAAGTTGCCAAGTGACATGGTACCATGTTGCATGTACAGATAGCATCTTGCCACGTTTAAACCATACGACTCACATGTGCAGCATGTGGACCAAGTTGCCAAGTGGCATGCTGCCATGTTGCATGTTCGAATAGCATCTTGCCAAGTTTCAACTATACATCTCTCATGTGCAGCATGTGGATCAAGTTCCAAAATGACACGTTTGTTTATTTGGAATGGGAAATTAAATGATAAAATATATTTTTAAACTAAAAAGTTTGTTTAATGAACGGTAAAACGAATGAAATGAACACAAATTTGGAAAATGTAATTTAAAAAATGGTAAATTGGTATATAAGTTTGAGCTTTGTAGTAAGCATATGAAGAAATCATCCTCTACAATATTCTTGGTTAGCTGACCACTAACTCCCGGGCACTGACTACATTTGTATTCTGCCACTCTCAGGCCAGTAGTCAGCTTTTACCAGGGAGGGAAGCAGGGGGAGGGCTGTTTTTAAAGAATTCCATGAGGGATTTGACTTTTCCTTTGCATTATACCTTAGAATTCACACATGTAAAATGTTTCAATATGATAATAATAGATTACTAACTTTATGTTCTCATAAAACAAAAATAGATTGCAGAGAATAATTTATTATGTATAGATGATTTTATTATGGAATAATTGTGAAGTAATAAACTTGTTAATGTTACAAAGCTATGAACAGCATATTACTGTATCATATACAATTATTCTAACACAATTCTAAACACATGTGAACATTATAGTATCCTTGTATTAATGTTCCAATCTGAGTGTCAGTTAGTTCACTAAGTAGGCTCCCTGGTCAGAAACATCTTGAATTCTTGAATAAGTAGAAATAAGAATATAACTGTATTTATGTAGAATTGAAAATCTGTATATCTGCAAATATAGAACATTTACCATTGCCCATGAGTTTTCTGCTCTGTAGAAAGACCATAAATGCACATCTTTATGAATTTATATAATCAATAGCACTTTAAGTCCCCATATAAGGTCTAAATCACTTTGGCTTATACTGTAGTCTTACTCAGTGTTATATGGAAGAATGTGAAACTTATTTTAATTGCTAATTATGAATTTATATAAAACTAACTTTTATAACTAACTTTTAGAGATCACATATATATTCTAATAAGCGATAATTCAAACCAATGCATAGCATTCATCCTCACATGATTTTGGTGAAAAATTAAGAAAATTGGTTCAAGAATAGGCGAGAAATGAACTCGTCAATGCTTTAAAATGGTTCAGAGAAAAATGTATTTCAAAATTTCTTCTTTCCTCCCGTATTTTTGACTGAAATCTCCCTTAATCTACCGTGTTTGAGCTAAATCTACAGTCAGTAACCTTGATTATTGGACTTCTTTCTTTTACTTTCAGTTTTACAGCAGGGAAATGTATATTTTCTGTAAAAACTGAGCGAGCAAAGGAACCCTCATAATACTTGTTCAGGGCCAACTTACATCATGGTCTTTTAATAATCAGCCTGATTACTCATTAATTTTTGTCATATTCTTTTGTTTTCCCATTTCATTTGACTAAATGAACTTTCATTTAACTTTTATTCACCATAACCTCGTTCAAAACCAATTTCAGGTTGGCAGGTCTGACGTTAGTTGCAAAATATTTTTGATATGCTAAACCATTGAAGTGGCGCATCATTAAAAAAAATTCAACTTTTATTTGAAAAATGGCGGGAAATTTGATAACGAGAAATGAAAAAATTCAAAAAATAAATTTAACCCTTACCCCAAAAAATGAATTTAACCCTAAGACCATGAATATGTGTGTCAAAAATGTAAAATAAATTAAAAAATGAATTCCATAAATAAATAAATTTTTCTATGTCAAAATATAAAAAAAAGAATTTAATTCTAACCTTAACCCTAACCCTAACCATCCCCAACCCTATTAAACCAGATGGAGTTTTAAATGATTACCTAACCCTGACCTACCCACTGAGGACACAGGACGCGTACCAGACCCTAATGATACAGGGTCTACTTGGCAGGAGCAGCGATCGCTATCAGTAGGGTCTGGCACATGAACACCGCTCCTGCAAAGAGAAATGAGTTAACCGTAGCCTTAACCCTAACCCTAATTACCAACCCCAACCCTATCAAACCAGATGGAGTTTTAAATGATTACCTAACCCTGACCTACCCACTGAGGACACAGGACGCGTACTAGACCCTAATGATACAGGGTCCAATTGGCAGGAGCGGTAATCGCATACCAGACCCTAATGATACAGAGTCCACTTGGCAGGAGCAGCGTTCGCATACCAGACCCTAATGATACAAGATCCACTTGGCAGGAGCGGCAATTGTGTACCAGACCCTAATGATACAGGGTCCACTTGGCAGGAGCGGCGTTTGCATACCAGACCCTAATGATACAGGATCTACTTAGAAGGAGCAGCGATCCCTAACCAACCCTATTAAACCAGATGGGGTTTTAAATGATTACCTAACCCTGAACTACCCACTGAGGACACAGGACACGTACCAGACCCTAATGATACAGGAACCACTTTGCAGGAGCGGCGATCGTGTCCCAGACCCTAATGATAGAGGGTCCACTTGGCAGGAGCGGCATTCGTGTACCAGACCCTAATGATACAGGGTCCACTTGGCAGGAGCGGCGATCGTGTACCAGACCCTAATGAAAGAGGGTCCACTTGGCAGGAGCGGCATTCGTGTACCAGACCCTAATGATACAAGGTTCACTTTGCAGGAGCAGCGATCGCTATCAGTAGGGTCTGGCACATGAACACCGCTCCTGCAAAGTGAAATGAGTTTAAACCGTAACCTCAACCCACCCTAACCAACCCTATTAAACCAGATGGGGTTTTAAATGATTACCTAACCCTGACCTACCCACTGAGGACACAGGACACGTACCAGACCCTAATGATACAGGGTCCACTTGGCAGGAGCAGCGTTCGCATACCAGACCCTAATGATACAAGATCCACTTGGCAGGAGCGGCAATTGTGTACCAGACCCTAATGATACAGGGTCCACTTGGCAGGAGCGGCGTTTGCATACCAGACCCTAATGATACAGGATCTACTTAGCAGGAGCAGCTATCCCTAACCAACCCTATTAAACCAGATGGGGTTTTAAATGATTACCTAACCCTGAACTACCCACTGAGGACACAGGACGCGTATCAGACCCTAATGATACAGGGTCCACTTGGCAGGAGCGGCGATCATGTACCAGACCCTAATGATAGAGGGTCCACTTGGCAGGAGCGGCATTCGTGTACCAGACCCTAATGATACAAGGTTCACTTTGCAGGAGCAGCGATCGCTATCAATAGGGTCTGGCACATGAACGCCGCTCCTGCAAAGTGAAATGAGTTTAAACCGTAACCTCAACCCACCCTAACCAACCCTATTAAACCAGATGGGGTTTTAAATGATTACCTAACCCTGACCTACCCACTGAGGACACAGGACACGTACCAGACCCTAATGATACAGGAACCACTTTGCAGGAGCGGCGATCGTGTCCCAGACCCTAATGATAGAGGGTCCACTTGGCAGGAGCGGCATTCGTGTACCAGACCCTAATGATACGAGGTCAACTTGGCAGGAGCTGCGATTGCGTACCAGACCCTAATGATACAGGGTCAACTTGGCAGGAGCGGTGATCACATACCAAACCCTAATGATAAAGTGTCCACTTGGCAGGAGCAGCGTTCACGGTTCACGTACATCTTTTATTGACTCAGATGTCATCACAATGACATATTAGTCAGTACAATGTACAATATACAAAAATAACTTAGACTAAACTAACTACAAAATACAAAATGTAAACAACATGACAAATGCAAAAATATAAGTTATGAGTCAAGTTTTAAATACAGCATAAGAAAATGTAAAATATCAGTGTGATGTATCTTTGACACAATGTTCATCCAACACATATACAATGTATGAATTAAAGATCATTGCCAGGATCAATAAATGACTATGTCTGTTGAACTTGGCAACATGCACACATGGCACCACCAACATTTCTGGTACATGGTACAGATGCTAATACAAGATGGCAAGTGGAACCATGTTGAGCATTAATAGACATTATTATAACATGGACATCCAACATGCCATGCTACAGCCAATAGCCATATTTATCACATGACAGCATGCTGTACTTGGTAAGTTGTGAACTTGGGATCACTTGAATCAAGGTACTTGGCACACATGCAAATATAAGATGGCAAGTATGCCAATGCAACATGTATAAATCAACATGCACATCCAACATGCGAACATGGCAGTACTCACAAATTCTGATACATGTACACATGCTAAAACAAGATGCCATGTCCAACCAAAATAGTACATGTTCCAATCTAGAATAAATCTTGAATTATCACTTGCACATTCAACATGCCATGTTGAGCCAGTTGCTCTGTCTTTCACATGCTAGACCAGTAGCATCTTGTCAGAAAGGTACTTGCTAAAATATTGCCATGTTACAAACAAGTAATATGCCAAGTGACTGCATCTTGTAGATATTACCACTTGGCAACATGGCAGAACATGGCATGTTTGGACCCGGTGGCCATAAATGAAATATGGAATGAAAATATTTCAGTCAGTCTGTCAGATACATACTAAGTGTATAGCTTTATGATTCAATTGCAATAGAGGAGTTTCTAAATGATTTTGAAATCTCGCTTATTCTCGTTTTTTCATGAGATTTTAAGAGATTTACACATTTGACCTCTAATGACTTACTTTTCTTTCTTTTTAATAGCATATTTGAATTCAGTGATATGTTTCCTACAATAATAGCTTTGATTTACACATTTATGTCATTTAAATCATTCTCCATGACATTTTTAAAAAACTTGGGCCAAATCTCCATTGGTGCAATGCTAAAATTCTTTAAAACCATGGTTTAATCGTATGACAACCAACATTTTCATGTTTAATCACAATATGTTCATTGACAGGGTCATTTAATAGTGTGCCATTCAAATTTCAGACAGATTTAACTAACACTCTTTGATAAATCATGAAATTAAGTGACTATTGCAAGCTTTTAGCATAGAACTCAATGGAAGGTTGGCCCAAGATAAACAAAGGTGACATCTATTATGTCAGCTTTATTCAGCTTTATTTAGCTATTTAGAAACTATACTATTGGTTGGTTTGGGGTTTAATTATCAATGGTTTAGCTGCAATGGAACGATCCCATGCAATGAAAGTCGGGTAAATTGCATTGCACTCTATACAGGGTGTCAATAAGATATGTTGTCCCCCCTTTAATTTCCAAACTTTTGTAACGACCCAAGGTGTTGTGTTTGGGGTTGTGCAGTTTCGTGGGGGTTGATTTAATAATAAGGGTCAAACAAACATTTAGGTTTGAGGTCAACAATAATCAACATTACTATATTGTTTAATTATAAGTCATAAGGTACATGAACATGTTACATAACAATAAGAAATGCATACAAGTACAACTCATAAAACCTCAACTACGTAATTAATCTAAAGTACAATACCTGGACTGATAGCTGACAATTATTTTATGAGATTAATTGAAAGAAATCATGTGTTAAAGCATTTAAAGGTACCTGTAAATAATGCATTGATAGCTCACCCCAAAACAACCAAGTGCCTGCGACTAAAGTAAATATCCAAGATGGTGACAAATATATATCCAACTAATTGATAAACTGAACTCCTTAATTGATTCCTTAATTGATTCCTAGTCCAAATATCCACAAAGACTGTACAAGAGCTGATGACCTTTACCCAAGCAAGCCAGGAGCGAGACTGAGGTCCTGAGGGTGAACATTTACTTATATACCCCTGAGACCCCAAGTGCAGCTTGTACTGAGGGACCAAGACACTGAAGCCACTGATTGGTTAAATTGAACACTAAAAGACTAAAGGACATCCCTAAAACTGACCATGACAAATTATGGACCAATGATTGGTTAAGTGAGTGAAGCAAATGTTAGAATGCAGTTGGTACTGAGAATATTCCATAGTGAAAGACTGCTTGCACCAAAACTCAAGTGGACTGAAGATGACCAGACTGTGAAGTGATTGGTTGAAAGATACAATGAAAGTGTGCCTACTGTCTAAAGACCACCAGACTCTATGAAACTCAGAACTAAGACTAGATACTGACACATGATTGGTTGACAATGACAATAAAGCTTGACCACAATATGAAGACCTTCAGCCTTTATGTATATACAGAGATAACTGAGAAATTGTACATCCTTAGACCCAAATCCGTTACACCATGAACTTTTGTGCATAAAGGTGCATCTAGTTGAGCTTGTCATTTTAAACTTCTTGTGGAGTTCCTCCTACTAAAGAGCAATTAAGATATCATGCAGACAAAAAATTATGCAACATTATTAATTATTATTGGATGCTAAAGCTAATGGGGGGGAATATATTTATTTGACCCCCTGTCAATGTACTATGTATCCTCACCTGAAAATATCTGTAATAAGATAATATCATCGTTTTCAGAGTTTTACAGTACGTGAAAGATTTTGTGAATCAAACATTTTCTAAAAAGCAGTTGTCTCACTTGCCATATTTCTGGCTAAGCCCCCGAGCCCCCAATTCAGTGAATCCACACTTACGAGGGGTGATCCAAAAGTATATTGCTAGAATCTTTTAAATTGCTCTTACAATATACATAAATATGTATATTACTAACATTTTTTCATGCTTTAGTTTTGGGAAACATGGTTTAATATGCAAGTGTATTCAAAGTCCTTTTTATTGTATTGTCTATGATTTCAGATAGAACAGAAAAAGTGAAGTCGGGATACCTTAGAAGATTCCATAGTAAGTGATGTTTAGTATGCATTTACATCATTTTTAGTATGATGAATCATGAATCTCAATTAATTTAATTAAATACTCAATGTAGCTCATGATCAAGTAGCAAATCGATCGTCTTTTGCAAAAACATCTTTTATTTTTGTATTGCTGCCATCATGTCACAGTATACAATAGTTATAGTAAAAAATAAATTAATTAATTAAAAAAAGACTATCTAGAGGAATAAGAAGCGGAAACCTTCACCATGCCATTTTTTCATGAAGGTTTTGTTAAAGGTTTAAAAACCAAGATTGATTATGTGAAGTTTCATGATGAACTATTGTAGAATGCCTTTACTGAACATTGTATTGTTATTGATCATTGCAGAGGGTTTCTTCTCCAAGAAATGGAAGAATCAGTTTGTCGTGTTGCATAAAGACAGTGGATTAGCCTGGTATCAGGAGCAGGGGAAATCTCAAGCTGAAGGATATGTATCTGTCAAGGTAGAATTTACAATTTATTTATATAACATGTACATGTATTTATTATGCCCCTTTAAAATGGTGGCACACCAGGTCTAGCAAGCCTGGGATTTGCCAAGGGGGGTTTGCCTTTCAAAAAATTCCAGGGGGGTTCACTTTTGAGAACTTTGGTGAAAAGCTGCACGCATGATTGCTTAAACTCCCCGAAATGTTAAAGAGAATCTAGCAAATTGTCATATAAGAGAATACAAGTTTATGTCTCTAGAAATATCTTGAGCAGAACTACAGTGTAAATGCCTTGATGCTGTGAAGAATGCTGGTAACTATATTATTTTTATTTTTATTAGAATGTGGCACAGTGGCTTGCGGTTGGTGAGTTTACTAAGAATCTTCCCAACAGACCCGTGATTCCTCAAGGTAGCACAGAGAAATGTTTAATTGCAATAGCCCAGGAGCCAAAGAAAGATGCTGCAATCAACTGGTTCATAGCCACGAGTGAAAGGGAACTGGGGTAAATGAACTTTATACTTGTTAGCTCACATGGTGAACTTTCGTTTGTTGTCTCAAATTAGTGCCATTATGATCCACTTGCTTTTGACAGGCATTCAGTCACATATATGTCGCCTCCTGACGAAAAACCCATTCAGCCTCAACCCTTTGGAGTTATCTTTTGTTTTTCTGACCTCTCATTTTCAATAGTTTAATCTTGCTTTTGTAAAAGAAAGCTTCATCACTATATCTCTGGTCTTTGTTATTACAATCTTCATTCCTCGAAAGCTTAGACCAGTTACATTGAACTTAATGGTATCGAATGATCTCAACAGAATGATTGAGAATTTAAGTTACATAAATATGACAGTTACCATAAATATGAATTCAGAGATAAAATACATTGATTATGTCATATCATATCTTATTCCTTTTTCAGAGAGTGGATGAATGCCATAGTTACCACAGTAAGTACTGCCTAGAATCTCATATTTCATTATCAACACATTAAGGAAAAACAGTAGATTTAAGAATTCTTAAAACTTAAAGGTGCTACAAATAGTGCAGGGGGCCATTCAACGATCATCGACAAGTGTCAAAATATATTTAGGTTTGGATATTTCATCAAGAATAACATATATTTTCATTATCTACAAAGAAACCCTCTGGATGAACATTATTTCAGCTGATATTCCTCTTGAAACATGGTGGATCTTAAAAATCTATAAGTGGGACTCCCTTTATAGAAGCTTTGAATTGAATTTACACTTCTTAATGCTGAAATTGATAGTTTATACATACATTTTATGAAAATAGGTATGTCAAAGAAGGTATTAAGGCAAATATTGACCTGATAGCTCAGAAAAAATAAAAAAATTTGAATTTTCTCTCTACAGTCCTTATTGCCCCTTTAAATTATGTTTTTAATAGTTTAGTTTAGTTCATAATAGTTTATTTCTGTGTCACAGGTTTACTGAAAAAGTACAATAAAATACACGTATTAAAAACCCAACAGCACACATTGGCTTATGAGACACCAGAGATAGTAACCCCTTGGACCATGATCTCAACAGAAAGATTAAGGCTGTATCTGTAATTCTGATCCTCAACAACTCCAAAATAATTTTTATCACATAATGCTCGAAATTGTACCATCAGTAGATCTCAATACAAACCTTCTTTTCTGAAAATATCAAAGCAAAGTCCATTTTGCTTTTTGCATCTTTTCCAGACTACATGTATTCACTTTCTTCAGGAGTAAACTTTGATAATGATTGACTAGTCTAATCACAATTTATTGTGAGTTTAAAATAATGCGGTAATTCAGAATTAGATTACAGATAATTGCCCTTTAAATAATTCAGTAAAACCTATCCGATGGAAGAACTTTCTGTAAGGAACGCCTGTACACAAGGAACGGTTTTCAAAAGAACCAAATATTTTTCCATTGGCTTACATGTTAACAGACCCTCTCTGTAAGGCACATCCATCTACTGGGAACAGGGAACAGTGTTTTAGGACAAATTTTGAAAATTCCCCTGTTCACAAGGAACATGGAAGATTGGTTACATTATTTATCAAATTGTGTGAATGTGATTCTAAAGAGCTTAGATTAATAGGGATAAGATTAGGATAAGCCGATTGTTGACAAGCTGCAACATTTCAGCTTGTCAGATGAAATCAATTTTTGTTGAAAGAAAGCATTAATGTCAATTGGAAATTTATAAAAAAAATATTGGGGGAATTAACAGACAAGCTGAACTATTCTAGGGACTGACACAACTGTTTTAGGAGATAATAGAAATGTATTTGTGTGATTTTGTGCCAAATCTCATTATTAAATCTTATAAAGATCCCAACTTGCAGATTATAAATGCTACAAAATGGGGTTGATGAAACTTGACTCTGAGCAACATTGCTCTACTATCACATCAGTGATTCATCATCTACAATAATTAAATACTTATATGGCAAATTGTTTTTTGGGATTGGACCAAGACACTGTAGAGAACACCTGTCTACAAAGAACAAGTTTCTCCAGTCTAGAGAATGTTCCTTGTATGCGGGTTTAACTGAAGAAGATTTGAAGATGAAATGACAAATACAATGCATTGATTATAATAACATATAGCAGTTTCGAGGTGTAGATCATGTAGATTGAACCCAAAAAGTTGATCAATATTTTACTTTGTGTTCATTTAATTGTTCTATAACAACAGCATTTCAGTTCAGAACATGCTATAATGCCCTTGTATTGACTAGGTAGCATGTTTTCTGTTTTGACTACAATGAACCTGTGGTATCAACTTAAGGCTATTAATTTGCATCCATATAAATAGTGTTTTTTACCAATACCATTTCATAATATAGAGAGAAACCCAAAGGCTAGAAGTATCAGAATATTACAATTAGAAATAAAAATGCCTGAATTGTGTTAATCCAGATTTCAAAGAACAATGAAACATGTCTGTGTACATGGAACACCCGGCCTCAGAGGGTTCACCAATATGTATGAGGTCAATGGGAATTGGTTCTTTTAAAAATTGTTCCATAAATACTAGATTATTAGGTGTTTCATTAGAAAGGTTTTACTGTACATAAAAAAACTAAACTGTGACAATTTCAGTTGCCACCCCCTCCAAGACCCCAACAACCACAAGGAGGGGCACCCCCACAGGGCCAGAGACCCCCTCCATATGCAACAAATGGACCAAGCGCACCTCCAGCAATGGCCCCTGGTCAGCCTTACCCACCACCTCCACAAGGTAGAGTAGCTTAATGCATGTGAAGTTGCCTTGTACATGGACCCTTCCAAACATGCACATGCAGTGTAACGGAGGAGAAGAATTAATGCAAAACTTTATAAATTCCAGACACAAGATAGTTGTCATCCAAGTCATCTATCTTAGATTATTCAAGAAGAAATATGTTATACTTGTATATTGTATATATTATAGATCTATATTATAAAACATACAAATACTAATTTTAGTGAATCAAAATGTTTACAAAATGCACAAATTGTGTACAGTAGTCTTTTTAGATTTGGTAGTATCTGTTGCTAGGCTTAATTAACCAACTGTATAATCTTTTATCTTCTATGATCCTAGTCAACTTGTTTTCAATGTCTGCATGGGCACATTTCAATACTAAAAACATTTTGTGTGTATAGGTGGACAATACCCACCACCTCAGGGTCAACCTGGTTATCAACAACAACAATATCCACAGCACCAACAACAACAGTATCCACAACAACCCTATCCACAACAGCAACAACAACAAAGAGCCGCCTACCCCCAACAGAGAGGAGGGAACCAAGGGGGAGGGGGTCACACCACTGTAGTTGTCCAGGATAGAGGAAGAGACAATGGAGATGCCCTTCTAACAGGTATAGTATTATTAGAAAATAGAAATAATCAATGTATGTTTCAGATTACATTACAGCAAAACAATGACTAAATAAAGTATACCTTACCCAAATAAGTACAGATTTCATTGTTGACCTGGAGCTGCCCTTCCCCTAAAATGGGCTTTTTCTATTGGTGTCCTGGCCATAATTCATAGCATTGTTTATATGATAAAAATTATAGATTCGAAGTGAGCCATATGTCCGAAATATAATGTACATGTACAAGTCATTTTTACCCGAAATCTTATTGATTGTTAGTTTAGGTTCAAAGGTCATAATATTCTGTATAATTTCAGGTATGCTGATAGGTGGTGCCCTAGGTTATGGTATGGGCGGATACCATCACGGTGGCTGGGGTTGGGGAGGAGGCTATGGCTGGGGAGGTCCAGGTCACTGTCACATGGGGTATCATGGGGGAGATACCCACATCACAAATCACTATGAATCCAATGTCACCAATGTTACTGAGAATAATACTACTGAGAACAATACCGAAAATAACACATATAACCAAGATGGTACTGGCGATGCAGGAGCTGGTGATGCAGGAGCTGGTGAAGCAGGTGTAGGTGATTCAGGAGTGGCAGATCAAGCCCCTGCTGCAGACCAAGGTTATGGTGACCAAGGACAAGCTGACCAGGGTTATGGTGACCAAGGTCAAGCTGACCAGGGTTATGGGGACCAGGGCTATGGAAATGATTATGGACAAGGTCAAGGCTATGGTGACCAAGGCTATGGTCAAGGTCAAGGCTATGATCAAGGTCAAGGCTATGATCAGGGTCAATATGGGGATCAACAAGGATATGATCAGCAAGGCTATGATCAAGGAGGTTATGATCAAGGAGGTTATGATCAAGGAGGCTATGACCAAGGAGGTTATGATGATGGTGGAGGTTTTGATGATGGTGGAGGTTTTGATGATGGAGGGTTTGATGATGGAGGGGGATTTGATGGTGGTGATTTTGATGGAGGAGACTTTTAAGCTTTCGGGAAAATCAATTTTTTCAATGACCAATTTAGTACTGAATCTTTCTCAATGAATTGGATTAATGATGGATAAATTATTACTCAATGTTATTTACCAATAAATGAATGGCTTTGAATGATATTTATCAAACTAGATTTTAGATTGGATGTTGGAACCCATTGTCTTATGTACTTTATTGAATTATTATACCTTGTTGCAATAAATTTTACAGTGAATGTCTTATAGTGTATTTTTCATGTAGGACCCTGTAAAGTTATGATTCTTCAGCAAAATGATATCCAATCAACAATACAATTCTTTTGGACATGTGCATATTTTTATTAGTTCATCACTGCAACCTAATATTGAGAAAGCTATGTCATGTTGATAGATCATCCCTCTTAAATATTATGATATTACTGTGGGGCTCAACAAAAAATGCAAGACCCTATAGGCCACCTTAAAAAGGCATACTCCTCTCAACCCAATTGTTATCTTTATAAATACATATTTGATAAATACTTTGTAAAAATTAAAAAAATTTGGGTATGATCAAAATTGTTGTTTTATGCAGATTAAGAGTTGATGATATCACTTCCTGTTATCTTTTAGGATGGCAGCCCAGTTGAAATGAAAATACATTTTTAAATGAGACAGCAATGAACAATTAGAAACATGCCTTTAAGGTGATTTGATATTTTTTAGTTTGCACAAGAAGTTTTAATTCTTGTAATATATTTGTCTGAATTATATTGGAAGCTCAGATCTGAGGTGTGTGAAGTATGATATTCAACAGACCTTATTAAATGTAACAATGTGACCATATTCTCTGAAAAAATAATGTTTAGTGCACAGTATGCATGTTCATGGACCAATCACCATGGTACAGGGTGTACATATATGTTCTGTATATTAAATTACTTGTAAAATACTTGTATTAGACTGTGATATATTGAATCTGATATGATATACAGTGTATGTTTGGCATGAGAGAGCTAATGAAAGTCACTCACTGAAATCCAATTTTAAATCCTGTATGCCATATTGATATTATTGTATTATTACATTGTAGATTTTGAAGTAACCTAACCTTTCATGCTCAATTTAGAATATGATTTTTGTTCATTTTATTTTCAAAGAACATTTTCTCTCAACTTACTGGGATTCATCAAGGGCTTTCAACAAGAACTAACTAACTAATGGATTCATTGATTATTGTTTTGTCAAAGAAAAGTGTCTTAAGGCCAGGGTGCATGTTGGGAAATTTTTTGCATTCCCCAATTGAGTCACATGTTATTTTTCCAACAAGAATAACTCCTTCCCCAAATTGTCTACATCTTGCAGGTTTTCACAAAGAGTGCACGTATGTGCCTAGAAAAGCCTTATGAGAAGATTTGTTATGTAAAATGTATAAAAAATGAGAAAATTCAGTGAAAAAAATTTCTGAAAATTTTCTAAATTTTTTCACTGAATTTTCTTGTTTTTTATACACTTTATCAAAACATTCTTCTCACAAATCTTTTCTAGGCACACAAGTGCACTCTTTGTGCAAAACTGGAAGATATAGACAATGTGGGGAAGGAGTGATTCTTGTTTGAAAAATAACATGTGACTCAATTGAGGACTGCAGAAAATTTCCCATCATGCACCCTGACCTTAATACCGTTTTGTTTATTCATTTTATATTTGTTAGTAATTGTATATTTTAAATTTATGTAATTATTACATGTATGATTTGAAACTATTTTAAAAATAAATAATCAACAGAAACCCAATATTGTTAATTTCTTTTCAATATTTCACATTGTTTTAACTTTACACAGTCACCTGGTTACAAATAACTTATATACATATACATACTAATCCTCTTGATAATGAAGTCCCATTGCACAATGTAACCAATGAAATGAATTGATTTTAGTTGAATCAATATTTAGAATTACGCTTGAGCATCAAAGAGGAATTTTGATGGACATGGACAGGCTGACAGGCATAGGACCGGGAACTGTAAAAAAAGATTGAGTCGAATACACCAATTAAGAGATCTCCTTACTTGGTGTAATAATGGACTTCAAATGGCGATTAGAAGTCCATGGTGTATTTGACTCGATCTTTTTAATATATGTTCCTGAGTCTATGTGGACAAGAGTGTAGCAATGCCTGCGTTTACGTCAGTATAATTCCATAACATTTTAATTTTCATCTGAATGCTTTCTGTGGTCAAAAAATCTTTCAAAACCAAGCTGTTTTCACCATTTTAATCACTTTTAAGTGATTTTCAGATTGATAATCAGTGATTGTCAAAGAATCCTCTTTTATTATTAGCATAAACATTAGAATACGAAGAATTAAATGTATAAAGAACAGAGAGTTGTATTGCATTATGTTGAGATTTTTCTGGAACTTATTTACCTCCCGGTAATCCGTCTATTAGTAGAGTTTCGTTCAGTGTTTTCCCTTTAATAAGTTCAATACGCATGCGCTAAAGTAGTATTGACAACATGGCGTCGCAAGAGTTCAAAAATCTAGATGTTACTAAAGAGGAGATAGACAGAATAACAAAGTCCCTAAAAGATGAAGAGTTCCGTAAACTGTTTGTTGAATATGCAGAGGAGCTTTCTGACCCAGAGACACGGCGTAAATATGAAGCAGAGATAGCGCAAATGGAATCTGAACGAGGCATGGATGTGCAATTTGTGCATCCTCAACCTGGATACGTAATCAAAACAACAGTTGATGGTGAGAAAAAAGCATTTATCAACATGTCAATGAACGACTTGATCGATAAACCAAGGGCAGAAAAATCTGCAACTGCTGATGGTAAAAGAGGTCTGCAGTGGAGAATTCCTCACAGCTTTGCCCCTCCAAGAGAAGATGTGGATAAAGGTGGCGCTAAATGCACTGTGTACGATTGTGTTTTCCACCATGATACGATGCGTATGGCAGAATCAAATAATGCATTCAAGAACATGATTGAAACCACAGCTCTTGAAGGTATAGAGAAGCAGTTTGATGTATCGCTCGATCGTAAAAATGTGAGACACCCTAAAATGAAATTCAAAGGAGTTCCAACTGCAACTGTGATACGGACTAAAAAGTCTGATGCATCAGAAAATAAGGAGAATGTTGCTGACAATGGTATAATGAAGGACTTTCCCTACCCGTATGATAATAAAACCACTGCTGAGAAATCAAAGGAAGCTGAAGATAATATCAAACAGAAAGAGAAAGCGAAATTAGAAAAAGAATCAAAAGTTAAGAGGGCAGCTAAGAAAGCAGATACAACTGCAACTGAACCAAAGTATACGATAACTCACAGGTCCCATTTAGATTTCCAGGATTTCAGAGATGCACCTGATGCTGGTACTTCAACACGCCCTAATGAGCTTGTCATCACAATTCAGTTACCACTTCTCAAATCAGCTGCCCCTGTGGAACTTGATATATTTGAAAAACAACTGAAGTTAGAGTCAAAGGAACCAGCTGCCTATAAACTCGATCTACCTCTCTCATACCCCGTTGATGAAAATAATGGATCTGCAAAGTTTGACAAGAGTAAGCGTCATCTTGTTGTTACTCTACCAGTTCTGCCTGAGGAAACCTCAACAGTATTATCAGACATACAGAATGGCATTACAGATCCAACAGTACCAAATACCAGTAATACCAACAATGATGATGACCATCAACCAGAAAACCCCCTGATACAGGTCCTGAGTACAGAAGATGCAAAACAGGAGATGAATGCAGGGGATGACCTTGAAATCAAAGGCAAACCAAATGACACCCAAACCTCTGATGATAATCAGGAAGCTGCAGATGGAAAAGACATCTGGAGCATGCAAGATATAAACCCAAACCACAAACCCAAAGTGACATACTCTTTACCAAAATATTCTTTTCACCAAGATGCTGAAGCAATCACAATTGTACTTAATACCAAAAACATTTCAGAAGACAGTATATCCAAGGCTTTCCCTGCGGCATCAAATGGATGCAGGCTACAGTATGTCTCAATAGGTTCTGGATGCTTCCCAGTGCATTACAGTCTCAGCGTTCAGTTCCCTGCTGACTGCACCATTGTGCCAGAAAGCACCACAATTGATGTCTCAGACCAGAATGCTGTCCTCATACTGTATAAGACCAACAATGGGATATGGGACAAGTGTCTGATAGGCATCAATGAAGAGAGCTTAGAGGTGAGAACTGACTTATTTACATGAAAATATTCTTGCTCAATGCTAAAACAGTCTTTATACTTGCATTTTCAAAATTAATGTTAGTCTTATCTAAAGGTTAAAATCTAATTAGTGAAATACTGAAAGTAAAATTATTAACACCTGTCTAATGATGATATATTTCTTCATAATATTGTTGAGTGTTAGTAATATAGATAAGACTGTCAATTTCAATTGCAAATTGATTTATTCAATGGGAGATACCATGATAATTAATGTTTACAGTTTTTAATGATCATTTTTGTACTAATTTTAATCTGCCACATTTACCCTGGTTTCTCCATCTTATCCCCACTTCTTATACCTTTTATCCCCTTCTTGCATTATCTTACACCCCATATCCCAATTTTTAACATTATTTTACATCCCCAATTCTTATGTTATCTTACACTCCTTATTCCCACTTCTTGCATTATTTTAAATACCCACATTTTATATTATCTAACATCCCTTATCAACACTTATATTAATTTACATCGCCACTTCTTACACCCCTTAATATACCCATTTCTTATATTATTTTACATCCTGACTTCCTACATTATCTTATACCCCTTATCCACACTTGTTAATATTTTACATCCATACTTCTCACATTATCTTACACCCCTTATCCCCACTTTTTACATTATGTTACATCCCCAATTCTTACATTATCTTATACCCCTTATCCCCTCTTCTTATATTATTTTACATCCCCAATTCTTACATTATCTTATACCCCTTATCCACACTTCTTATATTATTTTACATCCCCACTTCTTACATTATCTTATACCCCTTATCCCCTCTTATATTATTTTACATCCTCACTTCTTACATTATCTTACACCCCATATCTATCTTATATTATATCTTCAAATACCATTTAAAGGTATTTACTTTAGAAGAGACACACCCCTCATATATGCTACTTTCATTGGTCAATAGAAATAAACTCATTGTTGAGATGGATCCATTGCCAAAATACTCCAGTGACAGTTAGCTACATGTACTCACATATAAACTGATAAAAAAACTACCTCAAACAAAAGAAATCTTAGTATGTGTATGAGGAACTTTCTAGAGTCCCTTTTAGACCTGTGCATGTTTGCATTGATCATTATTGATTGTATACAATTCAATACCCCGGCCTAACTAGAAAAGCATTATTTATTTATTGTAAATCTATATGAGGTATATTCAAACTGAGACACATGCATGTATTAAATACCACTTGCTATTGGATTAAATTTAGAAATGCGTGTTTAAATGTAGATCAGCTTATAATATAAAACGGGTCACAGTAGTCTTGATTTGCAATCGTTGATACCACACATGGATAATATGTAGGAGGGTATAATTATTGTGATAGGTAAAACACTTCACAAATAGGAACTGACACAACAGTGTAAAGCAAATAAACAGTATACGTAACATTGATGCTGAACGATTTTACCTGGTTGTTGTTTTATATTGGTATATGTTGGAAGGTCATGTATGCTGCTTCACTTCATCTAGTATATAAAACTACTGTAGTTATAAATCAAGGATACAACTGATGCTTCTTGTTTTAGTAGAAAAACATAATACACAAGAAAAATCACATCAACTGTTGTTGAAAATAAGAAGATAAACAAAGGTAGACAGGACATGTATTTAGCAGATCTTGTTCTGAACTGGATTTTAATTGTCTCTACTTTTACATTGACTGTAACCAGGAAGTCATATGGATTTATAACAAGACCTTTGGTAAGCCTGATATCTCTATTTTCATGGTCATTGCTATTGATTATGGTAATTAACATTACATTATTGATATGCCATCATTTTGATGTTGTTGTTATTTCTAATATAATATTACATGCGATATATAGCACTGTGTTTAACAGACATCTTGAACAAGGACTTAGTTTATATCAAACTATGTTTAGATAAAAAGCATCTAATCCATCATTCACCAATGTATGAATTAAGAAAACATCAAAATCCAAATGCTGTTTAGAAAGTGGCCATATGACTTAGATAAATACATTATGTCGTCATGTATAAAGGATGCAAGTCAGGGTAATATACTGGTAGACATCATACATGTATTTCATAAAGGTTAATAATGGTAACTCCATTACATAGAAAAGAGGACTTCAATATATTGACATTTAGGAGTTGCTCACCCATACCATATCCAAATATGCATTGAAATAGTGCTTGGTTGAGCTATTGCAGATGATACATTGCAAGAACATGTTTGAGCATTAATCGTAGAATCATCCTATGTCGTCATTTTGTTTAGTCAAAGCATCATATGCAACATCCTAGTAGAGAAACCCCATTCGAGATGTTTCTCATTGGTCAGGGGACAAGGAACAGGACACAAGATATACTTGAAGCTCTTATGATAAAGCATGGTTATTGCATGACGTATTCAAATAACCTGTATTGCACTTAGACCATATCCCCCCTTCTCTCATAAGAGAAGGGCAGGGTAGTATTTTGTGCAAGACAAAAGATAGAGTAGTTGAGTATGGCACACATGCCTAACATCAGTAGCTTTCAGTTGTCTATGAAGGAGTTTTGTCTATGAAGGAGTTGTGGCGAAGGCTGTTTGTAAACATCAAAATCAATATAACTGGCATAGCTAGCCTCGTGCAGTTACTGTGTACATTTAAACATCCACATGTAGCTTCTTACTATCTTCTTTATCATTTTTGTTAAGTATGTGCAATTATGTCCATTTTGACAGGTTAATTGTTGACATGTGGTTTGAACCCTGGGTCACGTACATGTAGTTTATATGCCTTATCTATAATGAGTAGGGTTGTATTTTGGTATAAACAGTATAAAGCAGAAATTAACCATCATATGAAAACAAAAACTTAAATAATGTTAAAAATACCAAAGATTTAAAAAATGTAAATTATCATTGAGCTTTTGTTACAAATACTCAAGGACAGCACTAGGGAACTTATGTCATTCTTTTCATTATTCATTAATGTTTTCACAAGGTTTTCAAAATCTATATTGATTTTTATAACTGGTATCACATGATTTTATAGATAACCTAGATATAGAAATGATGCAATGTCAGTATGGTTTGATTTGTTGTTGTTTGAACAGAAACCTAGATACTTGGTTCTCTCTGATTGGTCGAGGCTATCTTATCAGCTGCCAGGCACTTATATGGCTACAGTGACGTGGGAAATTTTGAACGATAATTTCTAGAAAGTACACTATAAAACACACAAGCTGAGTTCAATAGCATAGAATAATTGCATCAGAAAGTTTTTGAGTCGTAATTTAGTCCTTTTTGAATTTCAATATTGTAAACATGGTTGTGTATGTGGAAGAGGGGAATCTGAGTGTAAGTTTGTTTAATGTTTGATTGTTTCATCTTTGATGTAAATTCATGCCTATGTAAATTATGTCTATTTATTTATGCATTTTTAGTGACTTTCATGATCATTAGTCAAGGAACCAGGGGTAGAGATAGGCTTTTTAGTTAGGTGTAGAAAGCATTTTTAGATTGTTGATTTCAGTGTATTTTCTGTTATTTCAGATGTTATAAAATACTTAACAGGCAACAACCAACACCCTGAACCTGACTTTGAGACGATATGTTTTTCCTTATTCATGCAATAAATATTTCATGTATTTCCAGGAGAAGCTTTTTCCAACAGTGAACAATGTTCAGACATCATTGGACAACCTTGAGGCTGACCATCCTAAAGAAGGTGATACCATTGAAGTCACCAACAATGCAAACCTTGAGGTCACTGAGATGAGCCAGGATAAACTGACCATTGAAATCAAGGTGCATAAACAATGATATTTTCATTCTATTTCCTAATTAATTATTCCTCCAAATGGGAACAGAAAAATGTCATTTTTATCTGAAGCTAATTCCTGTACAGTATTTAATTCCCAATCTGTTATTACATTACAGACCAGTAAATCAATTGTTCTAGTTACTGACTGTGACATCACATATCATATAAGAATTAATGATAAAATATAATTTTGATCTAAATTCTGGTGGACTGATGCATACAGGACATAAGGTCCAATGGGAGAAACACCAGTTGTTCATCTTCTTATTCACTAAGTTCAGTACAATAAAATGTACAACATTGTAGCATATCAATTTAAATGGGTAATTCAGATAACACATTCTGAAGTAGTTGTATATATAAGCTCAGATTTATTCACTTTGCTGTCATGTGATTAAAGTTTGTTGACCTTCCTTTTACAATTAACAAGAATTTTTGTTTTTTCAGTCTAACTCAAATAATAACAAGTCCAACTTGGAACAAGAATTCAAGGTACCATTAACACCGACCAAGAAAAAACAGCGAAAATTCTCAGAGTCTGGCGATGAAATAGAAGTTGTACATGACAAACAATCACCACGATTACACAGTATCTTGAAAAATAGGACTTGTTCTGAATCAAGTGACGATATTGGTTATGGAAAATACAGTCGTGAGAGTAGTCTTGGAGATGGTTTCGAGAGTCAAAGCACGATATCAGAATCTGAGGGAACAGATGGGCCTGATACACCAACAAAAATCAAAAAGTCGTTGTCATTCAACGACCATGTTGATTCCCTTGCATTTAAAACAAATGCATCAGTGTCATCCATGAAGACAACTTTGAAGAGTAAAAGAAGACGTCAGAAGAAAAAGGAGCAAAGACAAGCAAACCCAAGACGTCGACGCACAAGCAGCAATGACTACAGTAGTAGTGAAGATCAAACAAGCCCCAGAGATGTTACCGATAACACAGACTCTGTAGTTGTAAATGGCAAAAATGATAAGCATAAACAGTTGAATGGGGATAATGATGAGGATTTCCTTGAAGTTGATGAAACAAAGGAGAATGAAAATGACAAAGGTGTGGAAATTGAAGTTAAAGTGAATGATGAAGTCAAACCAAAACCTATCATTACAGATTCAAAAGATGGAGGGACTAAAAAGTCAAAATCAAATAAGAAAGTTCAAATCGTGTCTGAGAAAGCAGATTCAGATGATGATGCTGAAAATGATGGTGATGTAAGCACGGGTAAATCCTTATGGAAGGAAACTAATGGTCAGAATAATGGGCTCAATGAACATAAAACAAAATGTGCCTTTGAATTCACGAACTCTGTAATCTATGATTTAGATGAAGATTAATTTAATGCTCATAATAATAAGACGGGTGAACCAGTATGGACTAAGAAACAGTACTCATGATTAAGAACTTGGAATCTATAGTTATAGTAACGTAATGGGTTTTGTAAATATAACTGTGTCATCTGGTCTGGTATGGGAAAATAACCTATTGTGTCTTTTAAGCCAACTGGCTCCAGTCCTTAAATTAAAATGGGCACTGCTACCAGTCTCAGATATTAAAATGTATGCCATAAGGTAGAGGTGAAAGGCAGCTTTGGTGAGATTTATACACCTTTCTTAGAAAATGTATTTTGAAAATGTAAATCAACAAATATGCTTATGAGTGAGGGGAAGAAAAAAGAAGTTGCAATTTTGAATTTGTTAACTTCATTATAGGGTACAAGTTAAACCTGTGTGTTACTGCCACATGTGTTATGTCTCTACAGTACTGTTAGGCAGCATAAGACGAGAATTGTGAAGCTTGTATTTTATTCATTCGGTAAAGAATATTGTAATACCTGGTGTTTGGCAGCTTACTTTCGACAATTAGAAGTAAACTATGTACTGTGTCAAATCAGATGAAAATGTATTTTTTAACATGTGTTAATACTAAAGTAAGATGCCATAATATTAATTATTCCAAATAGGCAGAGCCTATTCAAATGTTGAACCAGAAATATCATCGCATAAATAGAGATTATCCTATATGAGGTTCAGGATATTGGGATTATCCCGAGGCTAATATAATATATTTGCCCGAGGGCCGCAGGTCCCGAGGGAAAATATATTATATTGGCCAAGGGATAATCCCAATATCCTGAACCGACTATAGGATAATATGTTTATCCCATACCAATCTTGGTCATCTGGTTCACATTGTTCAATCGTGGAAATATTTTAGAATATTCATGTCCAGTTTTGTTTTCTTGGCCGTGGGCGGATTTTCCTGTTCTCTCAAATATTCCCACATTTATTTTCTCAAATTTTTTGATTGATTAAGTGGATGCTCCTTCCCTTTTTTAAACCATCAAACAGATTTCGATAGTCTGTGTTTTCTCCATTGTCGTTTACAGTCATTACGCGAACGTTACAAATTATGAACAAATATGCGAGCGGCGATTGTGACGTAGCGGGCAGATATACTATACAGAGGCGTAGCTAGCCCATTTTGCGAGTGTACGCCCGTATGATTTCCCGGTTTTATCAAAATTAACAAAACGATGGTTCCATAAAATAGGAAGATCCCGGGTGTTCAGAAGATAGGGGACACACTAAACAGATTAATTCAATGAAGGAAATATGTATTGTTTGATCATTTTGACATAGCTTTTTAAAGGGATTGAATTAACTTTATTAACAGATAATATTCGGGAAACAAAATAGACAGATTCTATATAATCATGCCATCGGCGATCGAAGCCGTCTATCAAGGCGATTTTATTTTTTAGGCTACCTAAAACTGTATGTATGAGGCTCATTGTTTTAAGCTTTTGTGGTCATTCTCCATGAAATATTATTATTTTTCTGTGTTTGTTTTTATCTAGCTCACAAGATGATTAACAATAAAAGAACAGTTACACGACCGTTTCAACTCCATTTCGGATCTTAACAATCTGTACGTGATTCTATAGAATAAATTCTATCTTTCTGTTTTTTTTGCATTTGCGAACATGTCAATAACAGTATCAATGTTTATATCCTGTTCCCTATGGATATGTATTATGGCCAAGGAAGAAAGTCTTTCCTCGTTCATTGTGGAACGCAAGTATGGCTTAATGCGTTTCAAACTGCTAAAGCTTCGTTCAGCCACGCAAGTGTGGATACTGGCAATGTTAGCAGCTGGACCAAACACGTGTAGACACCGGGGTAAAGAGGCTGGGGGGTCTGTTGAATAGTGTCAATAAGAGTTGCTGGGATGTTCCCTTGAGCAACTTGTTGCCATTTATGGCTCCACCGTGTTACTTCATTTTGAAGCTCTTGTACATCTCCAGCCTCAAGGTCTGTTTCGAATTCGTCGAACAAGTTCCCAACGTTCAAATTTGGCAGATTGCCTGGAATCTTGGTAAAATATTTATTTTTCATCACAATTATATGGCATTATTTTTGCTTCTTTATTCATTAAATTCAAATATATTTGATATATGAAATATTTATATTCGCTAAATCATTTTTCCATTCGGTAAAAACGTTTATTTGTTTGTTACAGCAAATTAAGTTTTCAAAATAGCCAATCACTTAATACTATGTGCATTAAATTACATATTTCATTCGTTAAATGATATTTTTTGCGTAAATTGTTATGGTATTCCTTAAGAGTAACACATTATATGCACAATATTGAATTTCTATTTGAACCCTACCGAAATAAGTTTGCCTATATTTACCAAATGTTTTATTTTTCTATGACATAGTTAATGCATTTTACCGAAAGATAATTTGCTATTTACCGAATGCAATAAAGTAATATTCGATAACTTGCGTTGTTGTTCGATATTTTGTCACGTAACTTCGAGATTTGCAAAATGGCCGCGCAGCTATTCTTCATAGTACACATATATCACGTGACTGAAACCTCGTAAATTATCAAAAAATAACGAAATTTATCGAATGTGGCATTCGGTATCTACCGAATATAAATAATTTAAATACCGAATGTACAAATAATTAATTGAATTAAACGTGCGTTAAGGAAAACAAATTGATTCGCTGCATCACACAAATACATGTATAAATATCAAATGTGAATGTCAATATAAAGAACAAGTGAAACTATTTAGCGAATATAAATTGTATAGATTATTACATTTGATAAAATAAAAAACATTCGATAGATTGGGTAAAGGTTTGGTAAATTGTTTGTTTTATTTGGTATTCATGGAATATTAATGTACCGAATAAAGAAGCAGTTTAAACACCATACAATTAATCAGGTAAATTTTATTTTTTCTTAAAATTTGAGAGTACGCCTGGGCGTACTTGGCGTACACGTAGCTACGCCACTGCTATATCTGCCCGCTCGGAGCGGGACGTAAAGCTATATCTGCCCGCTGATGAAAATATAAGATTTTACAAACCGGCTTTATGTACCTGTAACACGTCCAAGTATGGGATAAATAAGAAATATTCTACTGGATTGTTTATAACTCAGAGATTGATAAATAGATGGCATGGCACTATATTGAGCTATGAACCATACTATTTTGTCTATAGCAAATATTTTAATAATATTTTGATTGTATGTTAAAAGATATGAATTCATGAATTTTGAATTAAAAATTACTATTTTTACATTTTGTATATTTTTGGTATTGTTTGTATTGTATATTATTACTGCATAAAAAAGGACTGCCTAAAATCAAATTGCTATGAAATATTCTTTACACATGTTGATCAACTCAATTTATAATACAATTACAAACTGAGCCATTATATTATGATGAAGTGTGTTAACAGTAACCTAAGTAGCCTTTCGTTGTCATTTTGGATTTGTTCAGTCATTTTCATCTTACACTGGTAAGATAGTACTTGTACATTTGACACTATCAAATAAAAATGATAGTTTCATGTTCACATAAGATTTATTGAGTTTTTGAAATTCTGCGAAAGTTAAAATTTGTGAAATCTCAATACATTTTTATGATGCAATCAACCTCGGAAAAAGAAGTAGAGGTTTATTATTTTATAAGTTGATATACATACATGTACTGTACTCACTTAATTTGGCGCTACCTATTTTGCCAGATTTGCAGTTTTGAACATTTGGTGTCTATTTAATTGGGTGGACATGCAATATTATAATGTACTAATGGTACTAATTTACATGGTACTAAAATAACCAGGGAATTTGGAGGCGACTTAATTTGGAGGACTTCAAAAATTTGGCGGATCTGGCAAATTAAATCGGCCGCCAAATTAAGTAGAAGTACAGTAAACTTTGTGTTCTGCAGTGTGGTGTCCACATGGAGTGTTGTTAGAAGTGATAATGTTAGGATGTTTGATAAATATTGGTTTAAAAATGTGCAGTTAAAGTGTTGTATAAGTTCAACAAGTACTGTAAAAATACATGATTCAAAAGGCTGGAAAGCTACAGATAAAGTGCTGAATAAGTACAATTAGAGTGATTTGTATATTTGGAAAATCTGGTTCAGTACTATTGTATAATAGTACAATTCCATTGTACTACAATACATTTATACTTGTGTTTATGTGCATTATGTATACACAATTATTGTATTGCAAAATATACATGTACATGTACCTTGCACAATGTTGCTGACAGTATAATTGTACGATTAAGTAATGTACAATACTGGGGCACAATATCGTATGACTTATGTACAGGGTGTCAAATAAGTCTGTTCTCCCCCCTTAACTTTTTTATCTTTAAATTTATCATACTTTCCCATATATCATTTTGAAGCTCATGGAAAATGCTGATCACCCCCAAAAAATCAATCATAAACTCCTCCAAATAAAATTGCTACATTGTTTCTTGTGAGGTTGTAGTTGACCTTTGATTACGTCAAAACAAGTAAAATTATCAGGTACTGTGAATGAAAGGTGAAAAGTTGATACTGCAGTGACAATGCCAACATTGGGTGATTTCGATATTTCTCAATATCATTACAGAGTAAAATATGTTACATTCAGGGGAGCCCTTGAGGCAGGGGCATCTTAAATCACAAAATAGTTGATAACACCTAAAATTAAATGCTCTGAATGATTTATACAGGATCATATCCTCGTAGAATTGAGGCCCTCCGGGCTACTTGGGGAGACATACAGACTATTAAAAAAGTGAAATATGGACATCACTAAAAATACTCTAGAAAATTTGGAATTTAACCAATCACTCTGAAATTTGGTGTGTGATCAGCAAATTAAATTCCCTTTAAGATGATATATACCAACCCTATGTTATCTCTGAATTAAAAAAGTTAAGGGGGGAGAACAGACTTATTTGACGCCCTGTACAACATATAATAGATGTCACAACAGATAAGGGATAGTGTCAACAGCTGTTGAAGAACAAACTTCATATCATAATGGATTAAACCCCTCCCCCCACTTCCACTATGTTAATCGAAAATGATAAAATATTGATTTGTCTCTCTTTAATTCTTCAAAAAAGCAACATTCTTTGCAAGCCATATTAATGTTAAATCAATATTTATTTTCTCCTTCGTCTGAATTTATTATTGCAAATTAACATTTTGACACTATCTCTTATGTTCAACAATACTGTAAACGATGTTTAGGTAGAGCTTATAAAATACAGTGTTCACATCCAACAAAATGTTGTTCATGATAAAAGGGTTCTTGATTATTAGAGAAACGTGTATATGTTTACGTATAAGGGAACATGTATGGTTATGTTAGATTGATTGTTAGGTGATTATTAACTGGAATAATAACATGAAATGTTGAAAATAACAATCTGTTTCTTTTTTATTATTTATTATCGCAGCCTTGTGCTATTTTGTGATCAGTTTCTCATGCACCTATTTTTTTAATAATTTTTGGTAAATTTTTAGGTGCAGATTTTTGATTTTCCATCCTAAAATCTTGGATGCAATCTTGTTTACGCGTGGTTACATTTGCTCCTATCTCTTCAACACCGGTGCCTGGCTATGAGTATTTTGTTAAAACTGAATGCAATTTTGAACAAAATACCCCTAGAATTGGCCATGTCTGAACCATTTGATGGATTGATCTGGAATCTTTAGGAACATTTCTTATCATAAAAGTTTAGAACTGATAAGGTTTTGGTCATTTGTATATTAGGGTATGTTGATTGTGTTATGATGGTTTGGTGTGAAGTTGTGCCCAATTGTTTTGTTCAATAATGAGACCGGTGTGGTTTAATTCTATTGTTTGGGTTGTGTCTGCTTATTATTGTTTTTTTCCAATTCTGTTGTGTTAGTTTGACAGTCTTTTGTCTTTAGATGGTTGTTTGTCTGGAAATGGACTGTGCCTCATTGTGTTAAGTTAATTTGACAGTGGGTTGTATGCCGTGATTGTGTTATGCTTGTTGGTATCATTCCTAATCGTGCGTATGGCGACCGTAGCTCACAAAATCGATACAGTATCAGAAAATCTACGTCGTCGTCATCCTACTGCTTCACCCTTTATTTTATGCGTTTTCTCTCAATTTTGACTCCCGTTCAGTTACCTTAGATCAAATGTGACTGAGGTATTACGGAACCATCAAGATACATTTGCATTCTTGAATTTTGTAGACACCTTGGAACCACGGAGCCTCTTTTCTGAACAAAAAAGTGATGTGCAATTATGATCTAAATATTTTGGTACTTAAGCCTTAGTCACATTTGCTCTACGGCGGTCGTATGGTTGCCGTAGCTTCACAAAATCGATATAGAAAATCTACATCGTGCAGCTCATCCCTATATTTTATGCTGCATGTTTGTATCGATTTTAGGAAGCTACGGCCGCCGTACGCCCGTCGTAGAGCAAATGTGACTGAGGCTAATGTATGAATTACAGCTTGTTTAAAAACAATCCCAAATCGAATCCATTTTTAAAGCTAGACTAAGTATATTGTCAAGATCAAACTTGAATTCAGGAAGTTCATCCATTTTGTTACGTTGACGATACGTCAACGTAACTAGTTGTAGTGGAACATTTGCGCTAGTATAATTGCAGATTCATCCATGTTTGATTCAAAAACTGTTTTTTGGCTCTCATGGTGATCCTTTGGAATCACTTCTCTGTTTTATACATTCCCCGTATGTCTATTGCCTTCCATTCGATTTTTTATTTCATTTGACTCAATGTTGTCAGATCAAGTTATTCAAAGCTTGCTTGGGTAAAAACTGAATCAAATGTCTGCTGAGAAGAAAAAATAAACTGAGAAATTAAAGAAAACATGCTTGGAGAACGATGTTTCTGATAGATCTATCACTTTTAAGCCTAGCCCTTTATTGTAATTTACTTGTACTTCTTATAAATATTAATTTATTCCACTGCGATAAAATAACTAAAACACGAACGACAAGCAAATCCCTTCGAACACCCATGGCTCTCCTTTTTGAAAATGGCCGCATATCACTGAGAGCAAGGAGGATTCGAAGCCGTTATTCAAACTCGATACTCAGTTGCCAAGCGTAGGCCAACTTGGTAACAATATTACTCATATTTTGAAGACTAGAACTGCTGAGGAAGCTTGAATGCTACCAAAATTTTCGTAATGACCATCTTTCAATGAATTAAGAGAAATATTTTTACTAAATTGTTCCACTGCAGGCAACGGAGTATCGAGTTTGAATAATGGCTGCCAATCCTCCTTGCAAGAGTGTAACGCGCTTCGAATTATTCACATATGAAATTTCAACAAAATCGCTCCTTCAACTTTCCAGTAAAATGTGAAATATCACACGTAAAAATGTTTGCCATATTTGAAAATGGCTGCTCATTGACCAAATTGTCAAAAGAACATATAATATCATTGAATGCGCTTGAACAAAATTGCACCATTTCTTTTCGAGTTGCAGTAAAAAACGTAAAATGACGCGAGTGAAAATGGCCAGATTGTCCTAAGACAGTGTACCATGGTTCTGATGAGAAGTCATACATGAAATATGAACGAAATCGCCCCATTACTTTTCGAGTTATAGTTAATGAAAATAACACAAGTAGAAATGTTGGCCATTTTTCAAAAATAGCCGCCTACAAGACAGTGTATCATGTTATGAGAATTCACATATCAAATATGAATAAAATCGCTCCACTACTTTTCCAGTTAAAGCATTGTGTAACGGCCACCATTTTTCAAAATGGCCAGAGAGTTTTTTATATAATTTAAACTTGAACTTTATTCATACATGTGTCATATCCTATACATTTTTTGCATTTTATTAATAATGAAGTTTTACATGTTGTACCTAGTACTGTAAAATTTACACTAAAATGGCGGCCATTTTTAACAAGTGGACATTTTGAATATCGGTTTTCGAGCAGAACCTGTACTCACATGGGGCATACGTATAAAATATAAACGATATTGAGCCAATGGCTCTTTTGAGTTATTGCCCGGACGGACGGACGTGCGTTCGTACGGATGGACCGAGCCGTTCTCTATATCCCTCCGAGCTTCGTTCGATGGGATAATAAATGTAACAGATTCTGACATATGGTAGTATAGGAATTTTTGTTTTATTTAAAGTTTTTATTCTCCTTTTTTTAATCCTGGGAATTTACTATCGTGTCGATTTGCGTATTGATAATAATACAATCCAACTTCAATTACCTGTAGTCATATTGTTGTATAATAAATGTTCTGGTTAAAGGGACTAGAATTGATAGAGATAAGTCTTAGAGTAAGTTTTGAATAAATTGTCTGATGAAAAAATAAATTATCTGAAGAATTTGGACATTTCGCCATCTAATATATTCAATAACTTTTATATTTGATCAGGTATCTCCTTTCGTCCGTTTTTCAGAATATGGAATCAAGTTTGTAAAAGAAAAATTGTCATGGTTTGAAGGATCCTTGCAGCATTTTATATTCTATCCATTCTAATTCCTTAATGTTCTTAATTAATATGCTGGGTACTCTTCGTATGGCTGTTGGTATGCTTGCTGATCATATACTGGCTGTTCGTATGCTGGCTGTTCATATGCTGGCTGCTCATATGCTGGCTGCTCAGGTATGTCATCTATGTTGGCATAGATATGCTCTTCTGACACTATTCCACCATTAGCACCCACTTGCATGTAACCAGAGTTTGCTGACTTTGCTGACCTCAGGCTTCGTTTTGAACTTCGTCGAGAACCAGATTTAACCTTGGATGGGGATACACTGGGATTTGTAGATGTTCCCTTCAGAAGTTCCTCCTTGGTTTCTACAAGAATAAATATGGTTGACTCTGGGGTAAGTTTAATTGATATAACATGCTGGTCTATTGGTTTCAGTACGATCCTTTGTAAACCTTCATCTGTACATCTTACTACAAAGAATGGTGGCTTAATAGACCATCAAACTTAGAGCCACCAAACTTGGCAAAACTACCCACGGGAAAAGAACTCTAACTAAGGGGGGTCGAACTCAAAATGTCTTGTTAACAAAAAATATTGCATACGCCTCGAAGGTCAAGAATTATGTTAGGTAGCACAATGTAGGTCATATTGAAGGTCAAGGTCATATCTGAGAATCGCATATTCCCGACAACATGGATCCAGTTTGTTAGTAATTTGGCCTTTAATATCAGGTCATGTTTTTTATATAAATATGTCCAAAGTGCATCTAGCTAAAAACAAATGTGTTCATTTTCTATACGTATGATTATCTTTGATATATATTTGGGAGATGTTTTATTTAAGATGGCAAAAAATATATTGGTAGGTCCTGTTCATTGCAATTTTGTCATTCCTTAAGCTCTGCCTTTATACTTAATTTTGAAACGTGAAATTAATTTTGATTGACTAATTTTAATAAGCCTGCATATTCTATTTTTTATTACTGTATGAAAAATGAAATAAAATTACTTTGAAAATGAAATTGTATGTATCGACTGTTGACCGCTAGAATGAGATAGTGTTGATGGCGACTCATTTTCCACATTCTGGTAATAATTTTTGTAACCTTACAATGGTAGTCTACAAAATAATTTAGATTGAATAGTTATCAATAAATATATTCACAATATACCTGAATCACCATCTTCCTTCGCTCCACCACAGGGGCAATTGAACAAATAACCTATAGTAGTAGCGGTTGGGTCTTCAGGATCCTTCTCATATGCACCATCAATAGATGTTTGTAGGTATCGTGTCAGGATCAAGAGAATAAGCTGGAAACAATCGTAGCGATGTCATCACTTTCAAAGTTTTCTAAATGTCACAGTCACGATTGTAAAAATAACCGTACAGGCCTACATGTGTTATAGATCTAGCATTTATCTAGTCATAAAATAAGGCCAGAATTATTTACCGTTGCTAGTTCATTTTTCATCAAAATTGAGCAATTGAAAAGGTTGTTCACTATAGATACAATCTACACTAAAATGGTTTTTATTTGCTGGGGAATGCAAGGAAGTCATTTAAAAGGTATGTTGCCGCATTTAGATTGCATTACAATTTTGTCTTTTTCTGTTTCACTGTCGATTACGCTGGTTACCGAAACGGCTCATTTCGGTAACAAAATGTCGGAACGTCGAAGGTGTGATTTTTCTTTTTTCCTTATTCCACTCGTTGTAGGCAGAATTCCCACGACTTATCCCGTACCAGGACTATAGTCCTGGCACGGGATAACCCACGACATTTTTATCACCAACGTGTATCAGTCTCATTGCTTAAATCGTCGATTTAATTCCTCACTTAAGTTACATAAACGTTATTTCGAAAAACCCGATAGGGATCAAAAATTACATTCGCAAAGGTAATGTCCAAAGCTGTTGATCTGATATGGTGCAATGTCAAATTAAAATAGAATGCGTTACCTGAACACCAAATGCGCCAATAGTGGTGAAGCCTACATTCATCAAGATCATGTCTGCGAAGAACGTCATCAAAGCCTCAGTACATCCAGTCCCATGAAGAGTGTTGCCAGTTTGATAATTGTATTTGAAATGTTTAGAGTTGTCGTGGACGTGATGATGAATACAGGGTCTCTCAGATTCAGGGTTACAGCAACTAAATGGCACATCGTCGTTGATGTAGATACCATTTGACATCTTCCTGAAAAACAATAAGTCTCACGATATCATTGTACTGTCTCTCACTTGTGATTAAAATGTCATACATCACTACGTTACGTATATAATCAGAATTTCTGATACTCAGAGAATCTTTGTCTTGCTAAACAGAAGAATGAAAGAGATGGGTACTCAATCTGTGATCTGTCACGATGACAATCGGCTAAATACTTGTATAGCCTAGGACTATCTTTGGTCTTGGGGTATTTCACTTCTTTCAATTCAATTGAAATATAAATCAAGCATAAATAAAGCCCTTTTATTTGGATAAAGGATGGTACAGACTATAGCTTGGTATTTTGGTATACAACTACTGTACTTACTGCCTCACACTTTGTTCATTAACGTTTAAATAGTTTTCGTTTATCCAAGATACTTTGAACCAATCTGTGTAACCATCCGCACCACAGCATTTGTATGCCAGTTGGAGTTCATCCATTTCTTTTTTAATTTCTCCACCATCCTTGTAATTTTTCATTGCGTTTCGAATCCCGTCCTGAAATTTTTATGTAGAATATTATTTTTATGTATAAGACCTAATCATACGAACACAAATATCTTCATTTTTATAACCACGTGACTTTAATTTATGTGACCTGAGACCATCATTTTATGTTAGTCTCAGATGTGACTGAGGGTGTAACTAATTTTAACTTCTAATTTCACATTTCACGCATATAGCTAAACTTTCAAATAAAAGGATAACTCGTAGGCCTATGTGAGACGATAACCCGGGATGTTAATTTTAAAGAACTTTAGGCCTACAATATATAAGTTGTATCTGAGACTAACATAAATTTATGATGGTCTCAGGTTGTATTAACACTTACGTCAAACGAATCTTCTAGTTTTAAGACTCCCCCAAAGCAAAGAAGGCCAGCAGCAAGCACACCAAGCAAGGCGAAGACAGAGACAATATTCATTGGTAGGAGAAACTTCTTTGCAGCCTCTCGAGTTTCAAGTCTGCTGCAATTTAAACATACCTTCCCACCGATGATATTTATGAGGAACATCAGCCCTCCAACTCCCAGAAAGAAATAAGGAATTACGTCACCTTTATATTGTTCAATCAGATAAAGTTTATTTTGAATTACAAATTGTATCCATCCTCCAAATCCCAGGAGAGCCAAAGAGATTGATACGCAGATCCAATTGAAAAGGGTCAATGCTATCGACAGTCGACAACGTCCTCCCTCCGAGATGTTGACAGCTAAACACGGTGGCATGATCTACGGCTATGAACTTATCATGTTTCAGAATAAAATATCGTTTGTTCGATTTTTTAAAATTTGCATCTTTGTGAGTTCACTCCACATCGAGAGGGAGATCATGACGTAACCATGTTCTAAAACAAACTTTATGACGTCATTAATAATAGATGCACTTGATTGAATATTTGGACGGGCACTATTACAAAAGAAATAAGAATCCCATTTATTAGTATTTATTGTCACAGACTTTATTTTGATTTAATACGTTTCGAATGAATACTGCATCCATGATCACTAAATATTATAAAATGAAAACAGTTGAAATACATCCAGGTAAATCTACTTATTTCGTCATTGAACCTTAACAACGTCAAAAAATGATTTAGCCTATAGCTGTGGTGATATAACTTCAAGTTGTAAACAGTATATGTTGTCTCTATTGAAGTTTTTTATGTTTTTGTATGTCATATGTATGTGAATGGCTTCTCTTTTTCTGTTCCTTTCCTGTGCCAACTATTTTATCATTGGTGATTTTCTTGAAGAATATGATCTGTAATCGCTGATTTATTAAAGCAATTAAATTATGTTTTTATTGTTTCTAGTGTAGTGACTAACTCGGCTTCCGTTTTGTGTTCCTTGATATGGATGCCTAGAGGTTTACTTAACTTGTTTCAAATTCTCCGGCTATGTAACTTTTATTACAAATGTTGCATGGAACTTGGTTTACAACGTTCGCGTTGCGATTCTGTTTGACTTGGTCTTTAGCCCAAACATGAACATTTCTAGGTGTTTGCACGGGTTTAAAAGCTACCTTGATATATTGCTCTCATACATTTTTTCACATAGGGTATGGTAACTACCTTTATTATTTCTGCCTTGTTCTTATTTGTATCTGCTTTACTTTTCAACCATTCCTGTGTCTTTTTTAATGGTCCATTTGGAGTAACCGCATCTTTCTTATGCTGTTTTAACATTTGACTTTCTTCTACTTTGTCCAGTCTGTTCACCGCAATTCGATTTGCAGTGAACTGGTTGTGCCATCCTGCTCTTCAAAACAACCAAACAACGCCACTATATATAGGAAAAGATAATACTTCAAACATTGAAATTGTCACAGGAAGTTGTATTCCTGTGACGTTTGGTCCTATCTGGGGTTCTTTGGGCGTCCTCGCACTCAGTACACGTTCAAGTGGAAATTGTTTGGATGATTGTCTTTTCACACAAGGTGTGTCCAAGTTCCAGCCAATCCGAACACAGTATTTCGTATATCTGCTCCGCATGATATAACAAACTAACCGACCAAGGTCATTCGTGGAATGGTTGTCAGGGTGACAACTTGACTCTACAGATTGAAATTGATGCTTTGCCAACTTAACCCGTTATTTCCTCACACTCGATGCTGCGCATTTCAAAGGTTGAAATAACACCTTTTTGAGGAATGATTCAGTTTACGTTGTACTGACGGAGTCCAGGGCTTAAATCCTTAAACAGAGTGATGATCTGGAAAACGAAGTACGAAAAAAGTATCGTAACATTCGAATCCAGAGATGCCCTGGTACTGGTAATGAAGCTAGTAATAACCCGGGAGAAGAAATATCAAATCCCCGGGAATGAGTCCGAATGACGTCTTGCATTTAACCTTGAATAAGCATGTGTCTACAGGAGATCAATAGTTCGTATGTTTACTGCAACATTACTGTTCGGGGTTTAAAATAGATTTAAGTGTTGTCTTATTTACGTAAATCAGTTGGAATATTCTAGAGAATCAATAAATTGATAATTTGTAAGGACTTTCAAAATGAAGTTTCTCGAAGTTTCTTATGATTTCTACTCCATATTTAGAAGAAGAATGCTTGTCACTAAAATGTTATTAAATAAAAACGTGGGTTAGCAACGTTTATAACTGTTTTGTAAGATATTTCTGGAACCGTCTCTCTGTTATTAGGTAAGACCTGATTTTCAGATGACGTCAATATACGGGTTCCTGTTCCAACCAGTTCGTCCATTGGTAGTTTATATTTACATACACGGAGCGGTAGATTCAGAAACAGAAAAAGTATTTGGGAAAGATTGAGCGTGAACAGAAGGAGAAGCTGTCCTTCATATTGGGACTAAAGGTATGTTTATTGCACCAATACCATTTTCATACTGATTAAATTACACGGAAGAAAAGTAAAGCCTATATTGAAATGAAATAATTTCGATTTCCACATGTCATTTCAACTGTAGTTTCATTGGTGCATTTTAGGGGGCTCGACTCACCTAGTCTCTCGCCAATAGGATTTCGTGTTTCAATATTGATCTACTTTCACTTTCATTTTATGTAAAAAAATATTTAGTTGTCTTCACTTCATCATATGTAAGTTATGATATTCAAATCTTCTATGTAATCCATAAGTGCACTGGATCCAGAAGGTAACAAGGAGGGGAGATGTAGATGGGGGTGGGGGGTGTATTTCAAATCATTTTTCGCCTCCTGAATTAAGGCCCATTTTTGATAATCTCACCTAAAAAGGCCATAAAACGGCTAAGTAATGGCCACTAATTTTTTTGGGCCCAAATTTTTTCTGGCTGTCCCACCAAAGGGGCTCGATGTTATGAAGTGCCATAATCATGAATGGAAGCATGAAAAAGGGAACCAAAAGGACATACATGTATTATCCCGTTCCAGGACTATAGTCCTGTACGGAGCCAATACATTTGCCTGTACGATTACAACTTGGGAGAATTATCTACGCCCCTTCCACTTAAGAAACCTACCTCAATGCATTCTAGAACTCAAAATGTAACTTCTAATATATTGGAACCGCCGATTGTCTGGGTTAGTTGGCAGAACGAGGTCTTTTTGTTTCTTATGGCTCTTTTGGTCGAAGTTCGATTAAGATGGCGGTTATAACGGAATTTCCCGAACTCTTCCGTAATAGCACGAACTTGGTTTTTCGTTACGTCACTTCCGTGTAAAATGGATTTGTTTCGGGTAAGAGGGAATTTCGAAAATTTCGGACAATATTTTCAATATTTACTGCCATGTCGACATCCTATGCTCTTAACTGTATACCGAATGGTTAAACAATGTTTCTTACCGGAAACAAATCCATTTTACATGGAAGTGAAGTAACGAAAAACCAAGTTCGTGCTATTACGGAAGAGTTCGGGAAATTCCGTTATAACCGCCATCTTAATCGAACTTCGACCAAAAGAGCCATAAGAAACAAAAAGACCTCGTTCTGCCAACTAACCCAGACAATCGGCGGTTCCAATATATTAGAAGTTACATTTTGAGTTCTAGAATGCATTGAGGTAGGTTTCTTAAGTGGAAGGGGCGTAGATAATTCTCCCAAGTTGTAATCGTACAGGCAAATGTATTGGCTCCGTACAGGACTATAGTCCGGGAACAGGATAATACATGTATAGATTACAATTAATTTCTTCAAATGCTGTGATTCGTTTTTTCAATTCCTTGTGAAAATGTTCAACTCCAATAATCTCATATATGAGATATCAAATCGTCACCTAAGCTCTCAGAGAAAATGGGAAGAATTTTTAGATATACTTATTTCTCATAAAATCATTCATCTACTTATTTAAAACTCGACAGGCTTCATATCAAAACACTTCAAATAAACAGATAAAGTAATGTTCAAGAAAATCTGGATAAAATATGTGCATCAGCAAATGTCAATAGGTCAACATTTTTGAGGTTTGCCATTTTACACTCTTTCAAAGATATAGAATGTAAACAGTTTTTAGTCCTGTTTCTGGATGTCCCATTTGTTCTCTTATATATACTGTGAAAAACTCTAAACAACATAGTTTGACAGTCCCACAAGTATACCATTCCATTCATACTAGTTAAGCCCTTGTGTAACCCCCTCCCATTATCATACAAACTTGGGTATGTTAATGAGGATGTTAGCTTTCTACAGGTTTTGCCTCAACTCCAATAGTCTCTAATTTAGTAGATTATCTCCTGTTTCATAGTTTAAATTCAGTTGTTTACAACTTTGTGAGTAGTATTGAGCACTGTATTGTCATCTACAACCTTTAGAGATGACAGGTGAAAGGTCATCTGTAATCGTAAAGTTAACCTCATATTAAGACAAATACCCTATACACCCTGTACTTATCTTTTTACTAGTCTTAAAAGTACAATTTTGTTTATATCAGAATTTCTCATAGATGCACTAATATTCATTTGAGACTGTATTTTGATAACGATCTGTTGATCCTGTTCATATGATTGCTTGATTATGTGGATCTGTTCACCTTGAAATCTCTTGGCTTGTTCTATTAACCAAAATGTTGATTATGGATCAATTTAGTTTTGAACTAAAGTAGATTTGATAGAAGGAAGCCTCATGTGAAGCACTGTTGTTTAAATGAAAATTGCTTCAAAAACTTACCATTAAAATTACCATTATATGGAAATCAGTTGTATGGGTGTTTATCGTGGGGTGTCTGCAATAGATTGAAATCAGCTATTGCCCCGAACCGGTCCGTCTTCTCGCTGCAAGCAGATTGCCCCGAACCAGTCCGTCTTCTCGCTGCAAGCAGGAGGAAATTCTTTGTCACAAAGTTTGGCATTTTTTATAAAATCAAACGCGTGTCATTGAAACTCACAAGATGTAAATAGCATGTCATTTACATCATACCTTGATGGGGAAAAATAGATCTTATATGTTAGAAGTACTAAATAAAAGTTATCGTGAAAATGAGACAGTTGTTCTCGAGAGAAAAGAGCATAAATGCGCATTTGGAGAGTTTTGGTCCGTTTAAAAATCTGTAAAAAATTGGGGTACTTAAAAGCATCGGGAGGCATCATATATTTCAAATTAGACACGAGGAAGTCAATATTGAGCAAGTTATGGCTATTTTAAATTCAAATAAAACCGTTAACCCGTACCGGTCCAGCTTTTGACCCGTACCGGTCAATTTTCGTTAGCTGCGTATACCAAGGGTGGAAGTTCAATTATCAAAGTGTGACCATTTTCTAACCTACAGTGAGTAAAGTTAAAATCATTGTGTGCAATCAACAGATAGTTGACTAGTTGTATTTCCGAATTACCCCCAAGAAGTCTAGCCCATTCAACTTTAACTAATTGTACAATGTGTGATTTTGGGAATTCCTTACCAGAATCGATATTCTAAAATACATCACCTTTGCGGCATCTTGGTTGTCTAATTAGAAGTAGAGGCACATTTACGATATCATAGACGCTTAGTATGCAATGATACTTTTATGGAATGTCATGGCAACCTTAACAACTTTCAGAGATTTATTTTCTATAGGGTAAACCAAATCTTGGTTGTGAGCTCAAAGAGTAATAAAGATATTGGCAGGATCGATATCAAGTAAAAATATTGCTTTTTAGGTTGTAGGTAATATGGTTTGAAAATAGGATGTATGTGTACCAGTTATAGAAATTGGCATGGCGAGACAACAATTATTTTCAAATAGATAAATTTGAATATGTATTATTTAAATGAGTATATAATAATTGATCAGTAAATTTAAATTCAGTAAATCAATTAGTTGAACTCACATGGGAATTTAATTCACTGGATGTGTTTAAAGGAGGCTATTTCTTATTTCCTGTCAACCTTAATAGGTCCCTTGGTTGTATTTCAAAGTTAGAATTTTTTGGGTATAGGTTACTTTAACATGATCTCTATAGACTCACTTCATGTTTATTAACATTTATTCTATTGTTATACACTTGCTGCATTCTTTCTGAATAGGGGGTGAATAATCTATGATATCAAGGGGCTGTATATTTTGATCAGTATTGAGACTATCCAGGATAATTATTAGTAGCCTTTGTTAAAATATGTTAAAAGTTATTATGGAAAACTATCATTCAGAGTGTAGGACATTTGCTTCTTTTTCAATAACGTTACATTGGATCATAATTATGGCTTCCAACCTCCATACAGAAGCACAATTACTCAGATGCGAGGAGGTAGTTACCAGTTTCGCCACCAGGTGGCTGAGTCGGGGGAAATAACATGGCAGGGTATTACAGAATTCCCTTAAACTTGCATATTCATCAGTTTTAGTGGTTCACTTTTCCATATTACCCTTTCAGTGTATCTGATAGTTATACAAATTAAAATATGCCCAGTAAAAGAAAATATAATCTGCCGAACACAAGAAAAGATATTTCACTTTTTGTGATTTTACAACATGGGCTCTATGGGGAATCTCCCCGACCTAGAAGTCACATTTTCAAAGGAAATTAAATTTTCAAAGTTGATAAACTCTTTTCAAAACCACATTTTTAGATGTAATTCTACAGGTAGATTCCAAATATGACATCAGTTTGACTGAATTTTTATTTTTTGATGACTTAAATCAAGATTATTTCTACTCGCATCTAGTCTATTGACATTGTCATTGAACATGCTGGTTCCAAAATTGTCACATCCTAACAAACTTTCTCAATATTCCTACTTGTTCTAATATTTGCTTTTTGTTCTTTAGTGAACTGGCTTGTGGTTGCTCCAACTGCAATCCGCATTGTCTGATTACCGAAGGCCCCATAGCTTAAACCAGACTTCATTTGCTGCGTGAACCCCTGCTGCTTCAATTCATAACCATTACAAGGGGTCCCTCAAAGTCGCCAAAATGTCTGATGTATTTCTTGGATCCCCCGGGATAAAGGACTTGTTACTCGAAACTGATATTGAAAATGAAACCCTTGCAGATGTTGAGACTTGTCATATAACAGAAGGTTTGGGAGGTAACAAAAATTTTGTATGGGAGTTTTTGATGAGTGTGTTAGCTGAATCAGCAACTACACCATGTCATGTAGTTCTGGAGGTGTAGCATATACCAACGGAACTGAGAGATGGTTCAGTAAACCCCAACAGATACAGGGAATATTCTACCCAGCATCATCTATCATCAGCAGTGTAACTTGGCTTCACAGTTGACCAGGCACCATAATGCCCTCACACGTGACCAGGCACCGCAATGCTCTCACATATGACCAGGCACCACAATGCCCTCACAAGTGATCAGGCACCACAATGCCCTCACATGTGACCAGGCACCAAAATGCCATCATGTAACCAGGCACCATAATGCCCTCATTTAACCAGACACCATAATGTTCTCTCATGTAACAAGGCACCATAATGCCCTCATATGTGACTGGGCACCAATATGCCCTATTACGTGACCAGGCATTATACCATAATGCCCTCATGTGTGGCAACGCACCATTGCTCTCACATGTGACCAGGCACCATAATGCTCTCAACTGACCAGGCACCATAATGCACTCACATGTTGCCAGGCATTATAATGCCCTCATATAATTCCTGCACATGTTACCAGGCTTGATGAGGCATCATAAAGCCCTAACATGTGAAGAGGCACCATAATTCCCTCACATATGACCAAGTACCATAATACCCTCACATCGTGATCTGGCATTTCAATGCCCCCACATGTAACCAGGTACCATAATGCTGTCATATGTGACCAGGCTCCATAATGCCCTCACATATTATCTCATGTGACCAGGTGTTATAATGCCCTTTTATATTCCCAAGCATCATAATGCCCTTGCATGTCAATATTTTTGGGTTCTGAACCATGTAATTTTGTTGCATGCTCCTGGACAATGTGTTTCAATTCTTACATGGTTTTAGATCATGCTACATTGTATTGCTTTGATTTGCTTTGTATTGCTTGGTTCTCAACACTGTAAGTAACATTGTGTTGCTTGGTTTAGCACATTTATTGAAATTAAGGGTACCACAATCATGTAAGTACTCAGTTGTTCAAGAAAGAAAACCTTTCAAAAATGCATACTGCTAGCCTGCAGTATTTCAGTTATCTCAGAGCTCAGTGTTAGCTCTCTGAGGGGAAGTATATAGTGGGAGGGGATCCATAGGCTTAACTACATTTTGACATTTTGGTGAATGGTGCCCTGACATTATTTGCTAAATTGCATGGGAAAGAAAAATGTAGGTCTGAGCCAAGGGAAAAGAAGTATTAAGCTCAATCAAGAATGTGTTTCTATATTGAACTTCTACTTCTTTTCACTTGGCCTGTGGTCTGATCATAGATTTAAGGCTATGTACGGAAGCACATCTGTTATGTCCAGAACATGGACCCAAAATCTTTGGTATCCAGAGTTTGTCATCCTACCTTGATGCCAAAGTTTGGAGACACTGAAAAAGTCATTTCAATTGGAAAAATTAGATGGATGTCAATTTGATTTGTAAACTGCAGTGGTACATCAGACACTGCAACTGACATGAGAGGTTACCAAAGGGAAATATGGAACAGATTTTGATTTGCAAGAACATCTTTTTCTAGGACTTAAATTATTATCTGGCCTTCAGACTATTGGTTTAAAATGCTGTATTATAATTAAATCAAGTGATAATTAAGTGAAAAGATAAAGTTACGGTAGATTTAAGAGATTAGGATATTGTGTTTTCTACTTTTAGTGTGATTTAAACAGGAAGTTACACATAGCATTAAGACAGTTTATTCCTGGGGGTCTATCTTCTCATTTCTATTATAGTTTTGCCATCACTCTTCATTGATTTGATTAGTTCCGTCGCCCATAATTCCTAATATGGGAGAATCACTGTTTCTTGTATTGTCTGATTTATCGATGCATGTGTCAATTTCTAAATCATAATAACTTTAATATTATGCAGGGCTGAAAAAAATGAAAGCCTTAAGATTAGTCTGGAAAGGTCAGTTTAGAGTTCCTATTGTTCAATGCGAAAAAGACTATGGGTAATAATTAGGAAAATAATAGAGCTATATGAAGTGGACTGTCAGGTTTTATAGCTGAGTTAATGACATATATATGCAATTCGATCAATACCACTTCAAAGTATAGTAACAACTCCACTAATGTAACTTACACAGTGAATATAATCATGATTATTCCAGAGAACAATGTCTTTGATGAAATGTCAATACAGGCGTGTAAAATATTAAAAAAGTAATTGCATACATTAATAGGCAACCTTTTGATTTCTAAACATCATAATACTCTATGAAGACCTATACGTTAGCTTGGAACCAAGGATTCATTAATTGATTCTAGCCTGATTGTTTTCATAGGTCAGTTCATTTTGTGGAAATGTCTGATAAGTTGTTGCATTAGTTGTCAAATCTATCACCAGAGGGAGTCATGGAGAGCATACAAAAGGTGTGAAAGCCATCTCCGTCTGTCTAATCGAAAATTTTGTTTTTGCCAAATTCTGAGACAGTTATGTCACATTTTTGACTAAAAATAGCTATTTCAAGTGAATATTGTTCACATAATAATGGTACAACCTGAAAGCCTAGACAACATAAAATTGTATTATTTTTCATTTTGACCAAAACTGGTTAAAATATGCCTTGTTTCATACTTTTTTCATTTTCAAATGAGTGCAAGCCTATTTTCAAATGTCCATATAATATGATACATGCATATCTTTGAAAGTCACAGATGAGCCAATCCTTAAATCGTTGTTTCTCATTATTTAGGTGGAGTCTATAGAATCCACAGTGTTTGTTTCATTCCCAATATAGATTTAAAGCATGGACCAAGACAGGTGAGATTGAAACAACAGAAACTTTTAAGATGAACATGACATGTGCCATCTCAGACCACTTTCTTTCATTATTAATAGATGGCAGCGTGTTAGACAGTGTGTGTACCATTGAATTTAATTTAGAGATTGAATCTATGTGTGTATGTGTGGAGGGAGGGGGGGGGGAGTAAGGCAAGACTTAGTACAGTAAATCCATGTAAGTGGAACACCTTTAGTACCTCTAAAAAGTGTTCCACTTGGGAAGTGTTCCACTTAAGAGGTTAATTTAACAATAAGTCAATAATAGGTTGGAAGTGTTCCACTTATGGTGGTGTTCTTTACAGAGGTGTTCCACTTTACAGCACTGAATAGAAAGGGTCATGATTGAAAGTACTGTCTTCTTCACTTGGATATGATTTATAGAAGCCAGAGAGATAGTTTATGAAAAATTGAATTTATCATTTACAAGTACTACACAAAGGTTATTAGGTGGAAACAGATAGTCTGGTATGAGCTCTGGTCAGCTGATCACTGTGATCAGCTGTTCGTAGAAAAATAGCTTGCTCGGTCATTAGAGAAGGGACTTTATAAGCCATAGGTAGAATGGAGTTAATTGAACTACCGTGTTTGTTTATGCATTTTTTGTTGTTACTATTAAAGATATTTTTATCAGGTTTGCCATATTGTTATAATCAGTTGGATTATTTTGTATTATGATATGGTCAGTAAATTTTATATTATGATATGGTCAGCAAAATTTACGATGTGATGTTTTACAATGTGTGGTTGGTTGTGATATTTATGATATGGTCAGTTATGTTATTTTGTTATGGTCAGTTATGATATTGTTGTATTGTTACATGGTCAACTATGTTATTTTACAATGTGATATGGTCAATGATATTTTACAATGTGATATGGTCAGTTATGCTATTTTATTATATATTTGGCATGGTCAGTTGTGTTATTTTACAATGTGATATGATCAGTGATATTTTACAATGTGATATGATCAGTTATGCCATGTACAATGCAATATTGTCAGTGATATTTTATTGCAATTTGGTTGGGTCACACTGGCGGATTAGGGGAGGGGGGCCTGGGGGCCCGGGCCCCCCCCCCCTTGGGTGGGCCCAGAAAAAAAAATTGGGCCCAAAAAGAATTTTGGGCGAAAAAAGGCCTTAAGGCCCCTAAATGTCGGCCTTTTTGGTCATAACTGGGCCTTTTAAGGCCTTATTTTTTAAATTCAGGCCAAATTTTGAAGAAAATGGGCCTCAAAATTTGGGCCCACTTTTGCCTTTTAGGGGCCCAAAATTTTTTTCTCTGACGTAAAATTTGGCCCCCCCCCCCTTGTTGGTTCCCAGATCCGCCCCTGGGTCAGTTATGTAATTTTACAGTGTGATATGGTCAGTTGTGATATTTTACTCTGTGATATGGTCAATGATATTTTACAATGTGATATGGTCAGTTATGCCATTTCACATTGTGGTATGGTCAATCGTGTATTTGTACAATGCGATATTGTCAGTGATATTTTATTACAATGTGGTAAGGTCAGTTGTGATATTCTGCTTTCTGATATGTGTTATTTTACAAAAACATAATTTATCAAATTTTTGATCAGTTTGAATCAAAATTATGCCATACAGAATGATTTGTTACCAACTTGCAGTTCTCGACTATTCTCACTATCATATATTGTACATGTACTTATGCAGCTCAAGTGTTTTGCGCTCATATGTTGTTTACCTGGGACATACTGACACATATGACATAAAGGAGGTCTTCATTATGTTTACATTGTAAGTAGGTGGCGTTATATTTTATATTTTCATTATTAGGAACTCACAATGCAGGTTTGCAGAGACTAGATTTATCCAGTGGAATAAGCACAATGTTTGAGAGGGTCAGCTCATGTAAGTACATATATTTTCTGGAATTTATAAATTCATTTATTGATAACTCAGTGTAGTGGAGCATAATGTGGAAAGCTCATTTTTAAAGTCATCGTTAATGTTTTTTCAATTAGGTCATTATAACATTATTTAAAGGACGTTAAGTTATCAGATTGTTAGTTGACATGAAGATTTTCGCTGGAGGAGTTAAACATTGAGCGTAATGGAAGATTTTAGGATGGAGCTTTGGTTACTAAAAAAGTTATTTCCAGGTAAGATTTCCATTAAACATTTTTTGTATAATTTTAAAAACAAATTTGCATATTTCTAAAATTTTAATTCAAAGGTTGAAGTCGAATTTTAATTACTTTTTTATTTCATCTCAAAGGTCTTTGACATATACACATGTTTTATTGATAATGAAATGATATCATAAGAATATTAATTATATGCAATTATTTTTAATCATAATTATTAAATTTGAAAAGTTTCAGACAGTCAAATGAATTTGAGGCCACTATAATAAACCAGATGTTTGAAGTTACAAAAATATTAGTATACAAGTCATGATAATTAAATAAATTATTAAATGAGCATATGATATAACAAAAACTACATTAATTACACAGGAAATTACATCATAACATTTCTTTTTTGATTAAGTATTATAATTATTGATTCATAACAAAAATAAAATATGATAATGCAAAAAGGATGAAGTTATAAAATTAGTATGTTGCATGTCATACAGCATATATGCATATCGTTTAGTTTTTAATGATGTGTTTTTAAACAATAAACTAAAAGTACATATTAATTTATAGTAATTTATAATACGTTAAATGTGTAATAACGTTATAAACACACAGCTGTTTACACATTAGCAGATATGATCATTCCCCGCAGATTTCATTAATTGCATCGTACTTGGACTTAACTTGGACCTTGACTTTGTAAAGTCTAATATAGTCTGGTCATTGAGAAATCATTTCTATCAGTCATTGGCCATTGATAGTACATATACTTTATAAGGCAGAGCTGGTCAGAGCTTCTAATCTTGTGATTGAGATATGTTAACACAAAAACTGTACCTAATGAACAGTATAAAGTTCCTATTGTTCCATCTGTTAAATGATAACACTGAGTGGGGTAAAAGATGAGTAGGAGGGGGGGGGGTTCTAAACTAGAGATGAAGTAAAACATGTAACTTTAAAATTCAAATTGAAAGAGTGAAATATGATTTGGTTTTTCCTATTTTTAATGAGAAATGTTTCCTTTCCAATGGTTTGTTTTTTGCGTCTTTAAGAGATAGTTCCATTGACAATCGTTGAGTTAAAGATGATTCTTTGATCAGAATACTTGGAATCCAGGCTGAGAATATGGTTGGTCAAAATCCAGTTACCTAATCAAAATAGCATTTTTTAATTTTATGCTTTTATAAATACTTGATTTTTTCATAATGGAACTCCTTTATTAAACGCTAAATTTAAAGTTTACTAAAGTGATATACCAGTATTAAGAGTTAATTGACATTCTAGATTCTAAGCCCTAGATGTTCAATAGTTTATACTAAAAATTCAATTATATTATCGATATCGTTTATTGGAGCTACTGACCTCACAGTAATAAAAACTCATCAACATTAAACAAATATATATCAATAGCTATATGGGAAAGACTTTAATTGATTCCATTCATACATGCTAATTTTCATCAAACAAAAATCATTTGAAAAGTGTATCAGTTTGTAGCATGGTGGCATCTGATACATTGAAAAACATTGTGAATAAATAGACGATTAAATGAGTTAATGTGCTCTCTCACACAAGACTTCACAAATATGGTATGATTACAAAAAAGCCCTGGATGGATGTGTATCCAGGTAGCAAGGCAAGGTGGCTAATCTCAGTTTTTTCAAATATATGGATATTTCCATAAATGCATGCATATTATTGCACAGTAGACTAGTCCAGAGAAGTTTCTGGACTCACCTCCAATTGACCTCTTGTAGAGGTGAGGGGGTAGTAGGTGGGGGGGGGGGGTCACCAGAAGGCCATTTTCATATACCTCCATATACCTTGATTCTTGAATGATCAAGATGAGACTTGACATCAAATTGTGTTCTGCCAATAGAATACCATCTTATTTTCTCTAATGGGTACCCCCTGCATTAATATCTGAAACACAAGCCAAGAAAACAGCAAAATGAAAGGCCAAAAACCCTGTTAAAATTCTCTACTAATTCCTTGATGCTAGGAACATATGCAGAGCTAAAAATATATACCAGATCCTGTTTACCTCATAAACAATTTTGGGTTTAAATTGCATCTCATCAATAACCATCTATGAATCCTTGTCAAAATTATTACTTTTGTGATAAAAAGGAAAATGTGTGAGTGAGATATTTCATTATGATAATGAAACTAAATATTGCCCTGGGTTTGAAATATTAAGATGAATTTCCAATGTTTAATATCTGGATATAGCAACAGACTAGCTAGAATGGAAATGACTTACTATATTTTACACATGCAAAAATTGATATCAGTAAAAGCTGACCAAAAATGGTAGAATTGAAACTCAGGAATGATGCTTGTTTTAAATGTGTGTACTTGCGAAGCATTTACTTTCAATAAACAATTTGATTCATTAGTACATTCAAAATGAGATTTAAAAAGTGTTTACATTTTGAGCTATTCACTTTTAAACAGTGTTCACATATACATGTTAAGCTCGCTGTATTTCATTATATTGGTGTTTGTCACCCAAATGTTAATGAACCTTTAAAATATCTAACTTGTAAACAGCTATTCTATTTTCCCATATTATTTCATTCAATTGGCGATGTCTTTGTGTTTTATTTACTTCGCTCTGTGGTAAAAGAGGTGTTTATAATATTCAGAAGAGACTGAGCATGCTTTTAGAATTGTGGTTTTTTAACAGTTTCCCTTTATATTTTCTTTACAAATCAATAAAATTCATCATTTATATCAACAAATACAAATACGAAAAATGTTGAATGATGCCTGTAAAAAATGAGGATATAATTGTATTATATTGCAAGCAAAAAACACTTATGAAAAACTTTGGTAGAAAAAGAGCTAAAAAGGTAGTGTGTTTTTTGCAAGGCCACATATCTGTAGTCAGTTAGTGAGAAGGAGTCAGTAGTCTAAAGGCCTCTAAAGCTGAAGTTAGTGGTGGTAGAGCTGAGCTTTTATTCTAGTTCTCTCTCAGGTAAAACTGCAACCTGCTTGGTTTCGTAGGAGCTTCCAGGTGGAGAAAGGAAGTGTATGATTTATATAGCATACATTATTCTTGCTCTGAACTGATTGAGAATCACATATAGGATATATCTGAGTCGAAGAATCACATTAGAAGTATTCAAGTCTGAAGAATTCACAGGACACCTCTAAAGAGAAAATCATTTTAGTAATTGAACAAGATATCTTTGTAATTAGGAGAATAACAACGGGATAGCTCTGAGTATTCCCAGAATTGCAAAGGAAGCAGTCAAATTACTCAATGAGGAAATAATTTAAAATCAGGAAAACAATGTGCTGAATATAGGTTGTTGTGAATATATTTTGAAAGGTGAGGACTGACTGATGCTGTCATCATATTTGAGTTCATTGACAAAGTTGCAGCACTTGAACAGATTGACAGCTTATTGTAGTATATTTGGCATAGATTTTTTTTTGGCATAGATAATCAAAATGCACAGTAGTAATTGGAGCAGACAGTACACTGACATAACTAGACCAGTGTGACATACTTTGACTTGAGTGATCTTCATTTCCTGCCAAGATTGATTACAGCACTGTCATGCGCAATTCAAATATGAAATATTAACATCTTGAAATAACATAATACCTTCAAAGGCTTCAGACAGTAGAAAGGTAGAGATACATTCCCATGTTCATATTTCTAATTATCAAAGGTCAGGTGATCATTACTCAAAAGAGAAAGTATATCACAAGTACTCTGTACTCTATACACACATAAATACATTTACTACAAACTAAACAAGTGTTTTACAAGTATTCACTTAAAAAAGTTAGGCTGACTTCAGCAGCCTGTGAATGACGTATATTGTTGGTGTTCCAGTAATAGCTTGTTTTTTCGAGTAGAAAGATATAAATTTGAGTGAAGTGTGAGCTATTTCAGTCTCAGGAAGAATCAGTTGAGTAAAAGAGTACAGGTCAGTAAAGTGTACTTTCTGCTGTAATCTAGTACAGTAAAGTGTACTCTGTACTGTCTGGTACAGTAAAGTACAGGAAATTAAATTGCAATATTGGATATCATACATTAGGGGTATACAGTTTGCTATTAATGAATCTGATATTAAATTAATAGTTACTATAAATTTATGGGTCAGTGATTGAGGAAGAATTTCTGCAGAAACAAGAAATCCTGATCAATAGAGACAAACGAAGCAGCCTGGCAATTTATCCTTATTTTACAGTACAGGAAATCTATTTAGTTGGATTGATACTAGAGCCAAAACACCAAAATGAATTAAGGCATTGCTTGGTATCGTGCTATGTCATGCTAGAATAGTTGGTATCATATACCGTATCTAGTGCTTCGTGATACAGTTCTACAGAACTGTATAGTGTTGGTAAACGTGAAATTATATATAATAGCACATTATTTGAGGATAGCCTCAAAAAAGCTCAGATTTGAGATTATAAAAGCTATTTTGGACTAAACATATATCTGGCTATATAGGAAAACACATACTGTCATAAGATATAACTCCGTAAAGGAAATATATAACAATAAGATATTAAATATTCATCATCCAACAGGAAAAGCTACTAGAACGCAAAAGAAGGATTATTGACATAATTACTGTGCAATAATACAAAATAACACCCTGGAGGTGATTGAATTAGGGCGCCCTCTGGCGTCTGGATTCCTCAATATGCCAGTAGGAGATTCAGACTTAGGTAAGTGAATTGAATCATGCATGACATGAATCGTTTCTTTCAATTATTCAGTTTGTTTTGATGGAATACCATCTAGTATGTCAAACATTTTATGTTTATAGAAGTCAGGCCATATGTGTATCGATTATAACACATCAACAAGAGGTAAACAGATTTATGCGAATCAAATTATTTCCTGAATTCATTACTTTTATAACATTATCCATCAACACACTGAGGATAACTCTTCCCAGGTTCCGACTTCATGTATTGACTTTTCTACACTTGGCTTTATGGGCAATGATTATCAAACTCGCATGTAGCCGCAGTTGCCTTCTCGATAACTCGTGTTATCCTATAAAATATTAGATAATCAATTAAGTGGTTCTGATCTGTAATCCTATTATACATCATGAATCCTAAGGTATAAATAACCAGTTAGGCCAATATGCATTTATCCGTTTAGCGATTATTCATTGACAAAAAAATGGATGACAAGTAGGCGTTTTTTTAGTTTAAAATTGCTGAAATGAAGATGCATTTAAAAAAGTAAAAAATGAATGATAGTCATCAAAAGGCAAGTAAAATGTTTTGAACAGGGTGATTTTAGGAATGCAGGCTTGTACCACTAAACAAGCATTTAATTTATAAGAGCCTTAAGATCATCAGAAGCAAGGTAATTACTCAATCTAAACAAAAATAATCATTGAAAGAAAGTAATGTAGATAAAAGATCAGATATTTTATGCTATAAAGGGAATTGATACCCAGATTATGTACCAAATTAATGTTCTCAGTAAAATAAATCTAAATTGGGTTATTTCCTCAATGGCACATTGACACTGACTTGCCATGCTTGCTATGCAACTTTAAGAACACTGGAAACAGATTAGATGAATGCTAGAACTGAGTTGAAGAGGGGTTGGAGGTTTAGTAAGGTTTTGGTTGGGACTGTACAGTAAGAGAGCTTAGTAATAAGTATTCTTAAAGATGGAGTGCTCATCTTTCCATCTCAATTCTGTGCATTGGATATATTAGTTTTAGTTTTATTGCATATAGCCGTCATATTATTTGATCTAAGCATTTACTGGCCTATTGTTTATACTTTTATAGGTTACCATAAACTATGCAGTGGTGAATTATATGATCTGAGACTTGTTTGAGATCTAAGAAAATCTGTTGTTTTCTCATTATTAATGTTCAAGGTGGGAATTACCAATTATAATGATACTGCCTGACTATGAAATTCATCAAATTTTAATATTAAGGGCGAAGAAATTTTTATCGCAGAATTAAATGAGAATAAACAATGTAAATGAAAACAGGAGATGATCTGCAGCTTAGAAGTTAGAATCGATACAATTACCTAGGAATAAATAAAGTCCTTTATATTGGCGTTAATAAAGGGCTTTCATCTGGGCTCGCTTGTAATATAGTGAAACATTGCATGTCCCTTAGAATCCTATTGGAGACTGATATGCCGTTTCTGAGTGGGATTTAAAGATAACACAAGGATCTGGAGGTTAATCGGCAGTAAAAAGGCAATAAGCACACTGGATATCTCTAGGCTTGTTGTGTGGAAGGGGCAAGGTTTGTAAAAGATGACTCTAGATTTTTCAATCTGTAATTTTAAAAGTTGTGTCGGGTATTGATTCTACAAACTTAGTTCTCATTGCGAGGGTGTAATTATTGTTATGGTGTCAAGCATTTTAATATTTTATGAATTTTTTGAAACCTGTATACTATTATATAGGCCTAATCCCAATTGACTAATCTGAAGTAAAAACATTTTTTAGGTTTTGTTTAGTTGATATTTTTGTAATCCATAGATATGTTCTATATCAACAATGACTATGTCAGTCTGGTCTTTGTAAACAACAGCTCAAGTAGGTTGACTCTGGATTTCGCAAGAATTCATTTACTCAGCACTCTATTAGACTATTCAAGTCAATATTTGCACTTCTGTGTTTATGCATTTTTTCTATCGCTTCTTCCGCCTCAGACAAAGTCCACACTGTATTGATTTAGAGCGCCCCATCAGTTTTCAAATCTGGTCTCATGTATTCTTAAGAAAACATGGTCATGAGGACAATGACCTATGCACTTTATGAGTGGATAGCTCAGCGAGACCATGCTTTTAAGTTTTGAGGCAACATTTTTAATTTGCGAGGTGAAAATTCTTTGAAGTAATTTTTGCACTTTGAGGCAAATCTTGTCATTGAGACAAAAAAGTTCCTGAATGAAGCAAAAAGTATTTTTTGATGCAATTTTTGAGGTAATATTTTTCTAGATAAGCAACAATGTTTATTTAAGTCTATTATAAGGGGGGGGGGGGTACTCATGTAGACTGTAGAGGTCCTCTCGCGACATGCATGCAAATATTTGAATAAAGTCCCTGTTTAAGTTGAGGCATTTTACCTAGGCTGTGTATGCGACTGAGGTAGTAATTTTTCATTCAGAAGTTCTTATATTAATTCAACGTTATCTCAATTTTGCATGCTTCATCTTTGACATTTAAATCTAATGCATATACTCTGTTTGATCATATTATTGTGCATTGAATAATTTGTCTTGTCATCAGTAATTGCAACATGCATTGTATTTTGTTTCCAATTGTTATTATTATGGTATTCTTGGGATGGGAATTTTCCAGGAAAGGGTCTACTGAAGGGTAATATCCTCTGATAATCAAGGATGTGTTTGTAGTAATTGATATTAAAATTGTTGGGTCTCAATAATACTTATGAGGTGAGATTCTAATCTGTCAATAATTCTTGTAACGATAATAATTGAAATGATGGACAAGTATGCTATTGTAACACATAGACATAGAAACTAATAAGTTGTTCAATATTTCCACTTATAAAGTCAAACATTAATTTACAAGACAGGTGGATTATGAAAGGCTCGCAATCATCAAATTGAAATCTTTAGTATGAATTTCACACATTGCAGTATACATGTACATGTATATGCCTTTGATCCTTTGTTTTGCGAATTATGAAGGGACCTCATAATCGTCTTTATGGTTATGGGAGAAAATATAACCATAGATATTGACAAAAGCTCAAGAGCATGACCCGACATGATTCCCTAATTACTTAAGCAATTGTTAACATTTTGATTTCTTATAAAATATTTATTTATGCATTGATTCGGGATTTTTAGGATGTGGTGTTATTTGTTCTGATAGGCATAGAAAATGTAAAAATATCTTTCTCAGTAATTTAATTAATTACTCTCTGCATCTTTTATACTTAGTGTTTTTATGCTAACCTGACAGATATGATATATAATCAGCAATTTAATGTATGGTGTTATCCAATATTTGGGTGCTAGAATTTCTTAATTATTATCAATTGTGACTTATGATAAGGGATGGTAAATATCTAAGACATAAACATTATATAAAGTCCTACATGGAGGGCAAAAACTTGTAAACAAAAATTGAAATATGGTTTCATAATCATATACGTTTATTTGAGTAACAAAAATTGATCAAAGTGGATATGCATTCACTTACATTTAACCATGGCTCAGATTAACTATGATTGGCGAACAAAAGTAAAATAAGAAGGTAATTGTAATTGAAAAAATTCATAGTTGTCTTTAGTTTAATGTAGTGTAATTGTAAATAATGTCTGAAACTTGTAAGCAAGTAAATATGAAGATATGGGCCCATTCACTTATTTATTCATTCACTTTTTTTTACCTTGATGGCATTTTTATCCTTTGCTCTTTTCAACTTTATTAATGGTTCTTTTCACTATGCTAGTGTGCCATGTTAGTGCAGGTTTATCTCTTAACATGTTAGTTATCAGAATACAATACATTGACCTGGAGTCCCCAGGGGATAATGTCGAACAGAGATTTTTCATTTTCATATTTGTTTAGTGGTGTCCAAGTCTTAAAGAGGACTGTTGAAAGCAACACTTTGGAGATTATCAGGTTGGATTGATTGATGACATGCTTACATGGAATCTGATTTTTCCGATAGAATCCAAAATAAGAATGGAAGGCATCCTGAAACTGATATAAGTGGTTATTTTAATGTAATAAAAATAAATAGATTTTGCTCAAAATTCAAGTTTATGAAAACATTAAAATGTTATCCCTTAATACCAGTAAAACTGATATAATTATCTTTTGGTAAATACTGACATGAATGGTGTTGTGCATGTTAAATGAAATAATTTCAGGGGTTTGTGCCTATTATGATATGAGGTCACATGCAGAATTAAGCAAAATTCAACCCTTTGTGATATGCAAAATCTTATTTGCTCTAACTTTACCTTGTAAATATTCCTCTTTGAAGTCAAAGATGAAATCTAACTGGTTGAATAATATAATCATTGCACAGTGAAACCTGTAAAGTGGAACACCTCTGTTATTTGAACACTTTTCAGAATCCAAAGACCAACTGACTTCATGTCAATATATTATCTCACCTTGTAAATTGTCCTATACAGTATATCGCTATAAAGTTTGGGTACTTAATTATCATCTACCTTTGAAAGCAGAGTATAGTATAACTATGGCAAAGCTCTCTTTTATTTACTTTTTGAAAGGGTAATGATCATGAGATCTTCCACTTATATTTTCTTGTTCAGTATTTAATTTTTATATGCAGGAGAAATGATCCAGGGATAGACCAATGGATTTTATGTAACAACACAACTAAGTCTTATGTTAATAACTAAATATGATCAATGGTACAAGGTCAAATCCTCTCATACTTCTTATAAATAATAAAAGACATCTTATTATTAATTTGTCCTTAAATGATGAATGCTTCGCATCGGAGATTGCAGAGGATTTATACTTAGATTACACATATCAATATCAGATAAACTTTTGCATCAACCAGTTTTATAAAACAACAAGCACAATGTAGAACTAGAAGTAATTGTTTTCAGTGAAAATCTTATCTCCCAGATTTAAATGTTGGTTTGTTGTACTATGGAAAAATGAACCCTTGTTAAATTTGACATTTTAGAGACTTGACCTGTTTTGACCTGTATTTGCATCAAAAGATATGAATCTATTAGAGGATTATTTCAGTATATGTATACTTTATTCCCAATTGAATACAGTGATGCAAGTGATCCCCATTTCCATATTGATTTTGGGGGTTTCAACATGGGTTAAGGCCTCTGACTCTATGAATCAAAGTGAAAGTATCACTTTTTTGTAAACATCTCTGGCTTATGAATTATTGGAGCAACCATGAGTTATGAGACTAGCTGCTCATTTTCATAGACAGTAGTCAATTGAAACAGTTTGCCTGATAGAAATTCTTAGCTTGTATAAATCAATGGTGTTTTACTACACGTTTAGACACTTTTGTACAGCATCTTATTTATGTTATTTGAAAGTTCAGGGTCTACAGATATGCCTTTATATTGAACCAATGTTTTTTTAGTGCTTTTGTTTGCTATTTGCAAATGGGTAGTTTTTGAAAATTTATCACTGGTATTTTAAGTCTTATATGCTTACTTTATCATCTCAAGATGTGCATATATCTCATACACATATATAAAGAACAATCATATATACAGTAAAACCTGTTTACGTGGAACACCTTTAGTACCTCTAAAAAGCGTTCCACTTGGGAGGTATTCCACTTGGGAGGTATTCCACTTATTGAGGTTCATTTAACATAAGTCAGTTAGTCTTGGGATTCTGAAAAGTGTTCTACTAACAGAGGTGTTCTACTTCTATAGGTGTTCCCTTTTACAGGTTACACTGTCTAACCAATGACATAGTTTATCACTATGTTCTGAAATCATAATATAGTGCCAAAATATCCCATATAAGAATGGTTTAGAATATACATGCACAGTAGAACTGTCATTTGTCAAACACAGTGAACAAGTTGTTTTTTTTGGTTAGCCTATAATAATATATTTCAGTGTCAAGTTGTCTGAATAACATCAAATAAATCCAGTGTAAAAAAGTGGATGCAAAGTTCACTAATAGTGAATACTATTTCAACACAGATCATAAGTGCATCACAGCCATATCTTTGGGTAAGACTAAGAATGTCTGAAATTAGGTAGATAACTTTTGAGATTATCTCTTGTTTTACTCTGGTATGTCAAGCCATCTTATATGTGAAAATATATTATCTCTGGCTCTTTTAATACAGCATCAAGATTTTATGGCTTTATCTATCTTAAGTGAGATTTTAGTTTTCGAAACAATGCATCATTTTTGATACTTCCCCCCTATCTGTGGCGTGATTTGCATACAGTTTAGATAGATTTTAATTTTATAGCCGGCAGTTAGATCTGCAGTTGATGTGTACATACATATAGAAATATACATGTGTAGATTTATGGATTATGTACATATACATAGGACTCCATTAGAGTAATGAAATTAGGATGTAGATCATAGAAAAAACAAAGTTATTAAGATTATCAGGATATACAAAAGGCATACATGGTAAATAGCTGCATAGAAAAGTAAGGTAACATAAACCAACAAGAAAGAATATATTTTAACCTACAATATGTTTGAAAAATTTTGCAAGGACAGTAGTTATTTGGATAGCGAAGATTGCAAGTTAGAAATAGGTAAGTTTGGAAGGGATGTGGGGGGGGGAGTGATTGGGATTTGTTTTGATTATATAGAGGAGTTAAGTATGTTTTTTTTATGACTTAACCCTATACTTGTGATGAATATGTGTGCATTGTTCATTTAAAACCTCCCTCACAAAAGACATGTACAGAACAAGGAGGAAGTCGGGTCATCATGACATATTGTGTTAAAAAGAGAATAACACAAAATCCGATATTAAACTTTCCTTGAGGGAGGTATTGGTATATACAATATATACAATACAATATACTTGTATGTACTTCTGCCTATCTTATTATTTATGTTAATAACATTGAATTCATTTTTCAATATACAGTAAAACCTGTGTACATTGAACGCCTATCAAGCCACAAAAAATGTGTTCACTGTAGGTAGGTGTTCATTAGAAAGAGGCAGTTTTATACAGAACTCTGTGTAGTATATGCTGAGAAGGGGTGTTCACTAGACACAAGTGTTCACTAGAGACAGGTGTTCACTTAGACATGGTTTATATAAATCTTTGTTTTATATCTCAATAGAACTGCCTTAATCCAGATTTTAGAGTTGGGAAGAAAGCGCATGTTTTGAAAACACATGTTATTGTTGTACATGTATATATATGTATATGCACTTGAAATCTTGCTATCTTGTTACATGCCTTTGTCTCATGCTTTATCTGCAGATGTAAAGTTGATAACATTCATGAGGAATCAATGTGAAAATATCAGGAATTTATTAATTTTTAAATGTGAAAATGAGAGGATTTGTATCAGTATTGATTGAACGACCCTCGTATATTTCCAATATGCACTTGTATCATTTCATCATAGTATCCGTTTATTGCGAAAGCGTTGATTAAAATCTTATTCTTTATTAATGACAAATATCAATAAATTATATTTTTCTATTAGAAAATAAATTCTAAGCAATACATAGGTGAATTCCTTGTTCTCTGTAATATATGGATATGAATTGGATGATTTCAATAAACTAGTTACATATACCAACTAGATAAATCATGTATTGAAGCCATTGAATAAGATACTTGTTTACAGTTCCAATTTTATTTAAGACTAAATGAAAAAGTATATGTAAGCAAACAACTGGATATAATTAAGTTTGCACAGTTGCAGCTGTTCTTCTATCTTAATGATCAGTATTTCAACATAAACATGTAATCAGAAAATGTTTTGTAATTTGGATTAGTATAATATCACACTACCCTACCCTCCTAGTGAAAGTCAAAAATCGTGCATATGCACGATCGAGGTAGGGTAGTATGAATACATGTATATGATTTCATTATGACTTTTATTCTAATATCAGCAATTCTGTTTCTATTTACATGTATATGATTGTTTATCAAAAAATGTGATTTGAACACTTAAAATATGTGATCAGGAACTAGAAATAGAAAATCTTGTTCTTCATAAAGTGTCAAGTTAAGTTTTTACTTCAAGATCAAGGACCATGAGATTCAAGGACAGTGAATGTGGAAGATGTGACTTGGGACACTTTTATTATGTGATCGTATGATCAGGAACTGGAAAAACAAAATTTTGTTTTGATAGTACTTTTTTTATGGCCACTAGCGCCAGTAGTTAATAATATGCAGTCTCGGCGTGTGCCACTGTGCTACGTGCAATAAATATACTTTATTGGTCTCAGTTTGCAATTGTTCTATTGTATTGCCCAGAATGGATGATGTTGAAGTGAACAATATAGCTCAATTCTTCTGAAATATTGAAGCATTTGGTGTCAGTTACAGAATTCAGATGTCTCGAACCAGGCGGAAGTATTCAAAAGATATCATGTGTAGTACGTTAATCTTCTTTACACTTATGTAGTTTATAGCAAAACACATGTCGGTTTAGCCTGTTCATTACAGATACTGTACTAGTATCATTCATGGTAGCCTGTAACAACTAGAGGAATGCAGATATAGACACATCTAGTGCTGGTTACATCTAGCTTTGATGTCTCGGACAAGACGGAAATACTCAAAAGACATTATGTGTAGTATGTTGTATTCTTCTTTGTATCTATATAATACTGGATCACACATATTAGTTTAGGCTGCTTACTATAGAATAGGAGGAACGCTGTACCAATGAGGGAGTATATAAAGGGAATACTATACAAAACCATTAAAATGGTAGTGTTGCTGGAGATGATGAGCTATATATTATACATACTGAAACCCTGCATAATATAGCTATTGAATGTGATATCTCTGGAGTAGCAGTTTAGAGACTATAGGATGTACTGTATGTTAACTTCATGTTCGGAATTTTACTTCATTCCTCAATTGAGTCACACATTATTTTTCAAATAGGAATCACTCCTTCTCCACATTGTCTACATCTTCCAGTTTTGCACAAATAGTGCACTTGTGTGCCTAAAAAAGACTGGTGAGAAGATTTGTTTTGTAAAACGTATAAAAACGAGAAAGTTCAGTGAAAATATTTGCTGAAATTTTCTGAATTTTTTCACTGAATTTTCTTGTTTTTTATATGTTTTATCAAAACATTCTTCTCATTCTCTTCTAGGTACATTAGTGCCCTCGGTGTGCAAAAGTGAGAGATTTAGATTGTGGGGAAGGAGTGATTCAAATTTGAAACATAACATGTGACCCTCGGAACATGCACCCTGACCTTAAATCATTACAAAGATTCATGATCAGTCAGCACTCTTCTTTCATGTGAGGATGATACAATGTTATAAGATTATAAGTGTGGTTTATTGCTTTAGGAATATGGATACAACAGAGTACTTGATGAAGTAGACCCTTGGGGATATCTCTGTATAATATGTTAGAGTATAGACTCAGGAAATTGATTTGGGATATGTCAGACCCTAATGTTAGACAATAGACCTTTGGTATGGTATAGAAAAGATTGTTGGTATGTTAGAGAATAAAACCTGGTTTATGATAGAGAATAGACCTTGAGATATGATATTTTAGAGAATAGACCTTTGGTATATCAGAGAATAGAGCCTGATTTATGATAGAGAATAGACCTTGGGATATCATATGTTAGAGAATAGGCCTTTTGTACGTAAGAGAATAGAACCTGATTTATGATAGAGAATAGACCCTGGGATATCATATGTTAGAGAATAGGCCTTTGGTATGTCAGAGAATAGAGCCTGATTTATGATAGAGAATAGACCCTGGTTTATGATATACTGAATAGATTGTTGGGTGTGTTAGAGAATAGGCCTTTGGTACGTAAGAGAATAGAACCTGATTTATGATAGAGAATAGACCCTGGGATATCATATGTTAGAGAATAGGCCTTTGGTATGTCAGAGAATAGAGCCTGATTTATGATAGAGAATAGACTTTGGGATACTAGAGAATAAACCCTGGGGTATGTTAGAGAATAGACCCTGGTTTATGATATAGAATAGATTGTTGGGTGTGTTAGAGAATAGACAATGGGATGCATTAGAGAAAAGAACCTAGATTATGATAGAGAACAGACCTTGGGATATCATATGTTAGAGAATAGACCTTTGGTATGCTACAGAATAGACCCTGGGGTATATGCTAGAAAATAGACCATGGAGTAGTTAGAAAAAAGACTCTCGAGAATGTTAGAGTAGATGATAGGGTATTTTAGAGAATAGACCCTGGGGTACATTCAATAATAGACCCTGGTGTATGTGAGAGTGTAGACCCTTAGACATGTTGGAGAATAGAGTATGGTAGAGAATGGGCCCGAGGATATGTCAAAGAATAGATCTAGAATATGCTAGATAGTACACCTGGAGTACATAATAGATCTTAGGGTATTTAGTGAATACACAATGGGATATGTTAGAGAATAGACTCTTGGTGCTTTAGATAATAAACCCTGGAATATGTCCGAGAATATATAAGGCTTGTTAGAAAATAAGACTTTGAATATGTTAGCTAACACGAGACCAAGGGATACGTTAGAGAATAGACTCTTGACTCTGTTAGCAAATATACCTTAGAATATGTATGAGAATAGATCCTAGGGTTGTTAGAAAATAAGACTTGAGATATGTTTAGATAACAAACACGAGACCAAGGGGTATGTTAGAGAATAGACCCTTGGTGTTTAAGATAATAGACCCTGGAATACGTCAGAGAATATATACTAGGCTTGTTAGAAAATAAGACTTGGAATATGTTAGATAACAAACACTAAACCATGGGGTATGTTAGAGAATAGATTCTTGGTATTTTAGATGATAGACCCTGGAATATGCCAGAGAATAGATACTAAGGTTGTGAGCAAAAAGACTTGGAATATGTTAGATAAAAAACACTAGACCATGGAGTATGTAAGAGAATAGACTTTAGCTTTTTAGATAATAGACCTTGGAATATGCCAGAGAATAGAAACTAAGGTTGTGAGAAAATAAGACTTGGAATATGTTAGATAACAAATACTAGACCATGGGCATGTTAGAGAATAGACTCTTGGTGTTTTAGATAATATACCCTGGAATATGTCAGAGAATATATACTAGACTTGTTAGAAAATAAGACTTGGAATATGTTAGATAACAAACACTATGTATATATCTATGGGTATGCTAGAGAATAGACTCTTGACTTTGTTAGATAATAGACCTTAGAATATGTATGAGAATAGATCATAGGCTTGTTAGAAAATAGGACTTGAGATATGTTTAGATAACAGATCCTAGACCATGGGGTATGTTAGAGAATAGCCTCTGGGGTTTGTTATGAGAATAGACCCTTAAATATGTCTCGGATATCTCCAGGTGTCTAAGGGTATGTTCAACAAGAACCTTCCAATATAACATAATAAAAACTGAATGATAAAATATAGTGGGAGAGATACTTTAAAGTAGCATGTGTAGTTTTTGAGCTTATGTTTACAATGGGATAATAGTTTGCAATTACAGAACAAGGAATTCTGGTAGAACATTTTGACACATAGGTATGATTAAACAGATTATAGGCGCATGGGGTTTATTGGGACATTGTACAGTATTAGAGATGTTTCAGATACCCGATTTTGTTCATAACCATTCTGAAAATTAGATATTCCAGACTATTCTTGAAAGTCTTATATTCCTTGAAATATCTTGGAGTCTATTTTTATCTATGTAGACCCCAAAAATGCCTTCGATTACAAAAATGTTGTAAACAGCTAAATCAGTTTTTGGTCTCTTGAAGAAAGAGGATAACCACAAATAGTAAATTTACAGATTTTTTTCATGTTTTGGAACTGAACCAGAAGTGAACCAAGGATTGTTCCATTCCAATGTTTTGTACCAAACCATTCAGAAGATACTTTGCTCCATGACACCTCTAAACAGTATACCGAGAACTATAATGATCTCTGGTGCATATTTATATTGTGTCACTGTGTTCATTTTGATATTGATATATAGAGAGTAAATGTTTCAGATAGTCAGATGGTGACTGCATATCAAGTATATGGGTTGAATGAGACTTTTGATATAACAGTATTACATACTTACATATTTTTGTATTTGCAGCGTTCTCTCTGGAAGTGACGCCAGAAGATCGCCATAGCATGGACGTTGTCTTTGATAGTCCTCCCATCAAATTAGAACCCTCCAGTCCCGCACTGCTCACCAATTGTGGCAACTTAATGATGAATGGAAACAGTGGGGGAGTGCTCAGTGATTTAACCACCAGCGAAGATGAATTCAGTCCAGAACGGACATATCAATATGAAAATGGAGATCTTAGTTCAACAACTCCTTCCCCGGTGAATGGTATATCAGTGGACTTTTGTACAAGCACAATCCCATCAGACCAAGACAGTTCAGATATATTACCCAAGAGAATCTGTTTAGTCTGTGGAGACATTGCCTCAGGGTACCATTATGGTGTAGCATCATGTGAGGCTTGTAAAGCTTTCTTCAAACGGACCGTTCAGGGTAGGTCAATATTTACATAAGTCAAAGGTCAGCACTTGAGGTCAAGGTCAAGTCAATGGGGTCAGCAGATAGGTAAGTATGATTTTCTCATTGAAACACTATACACAATGCATTCATTGAACACATTTAAACGCTATAGATTTTATATTCCTGCCGGGGCTATCCTTTGTAAAACATATATATCACTAGAGAGTTAACTATACGTATACATGACGTAGTAAACACTTATGTGTCACTCACAGATGGCGTATTTTATGCTTCATTTTTAAGCTGTATTCTATTTAAAAAAGACAGAATAATGTGTGTACTGTAATTAAAATGAATTTTCATTGGTAAAAGCCTGTAGGCCAGACCGACCAATCAATATAATGTGGGTGTGTGTATTGATTCATGTTTATGTTGATTGATTGTGGGGGCTCGAAAAAACAAATGTGGTCAGGCTGCCTTTGACGTTGGATCAAGTTAACTTGTGAACAACATATTTTTGATAGTACAGTGTTCTGTTAAAATAATCAAGTATATCATTTTCACATCATTAATGTTGAATATGCCTCGTACCTGAGTTGGCAGGGACTGATGGGTCTAATACCGTCTAATATCCCAAGCTTTATGGGTCATCTTGGCCATGTAATCTCAAAGGTAGACATACTCTCAGCTGTTATGTACTTTGCATCATGGACTTGAAGAAACCATTTAGTAAAATGTGCCTATGTGGGATATTCATGGTCACATATTTTTGTCTACTGTATATTCTACTTTTCTGAAATAATGAAGCAGGACGCAATGAACCCATAATTCATTTACATTCTAAAGATCATGAGAAAGAAAAGAGAATGATGACTTTGAGGTATTATCACGTGTGTACCAGCAGCTTGTGGGCTAGTGATGGATGTAAAGTCAGTGTATGAATACTGACCTTTGTACCAATAGAAGCAAGGAATCAGTTAAACTCAGGGCTGCGACATACTGGAAACTCACAGGGATAGAGGATAAGAACTACTTTAACCATACTGATCAGAGAGGGGGGGGGGGGTATTTTGGCATGCACCACAGATCAGAGTGTGCTTTATGGTTTACTCAATGTTATGCTAGACTACATTATCTGTTGGTTGTATGTTATGATAAGGAGGGCCCAAGTGGATTGTTCTATGCATGGAGATATCTTAATCGACATCATTAGGGTGATTTATTCTCTAATTCTAGTCAGCACATCATGCAATATATCTCCATTTAGCTGACATGGGCACTTGTTCCTTTGTGAGCTGATCAAAGTTTGTGCTTAGGGTTTTATACACAATCTAGTGCATGACTCCAAGTTACCAAATTACAGGGTGTTCAAAAAAACGCAACCCAAAGAAATCGCTATATCTTGTAAAATACTTGTTAAATTATGTTCATTTTTTCAGGAAAGAAAGATGAGACTGTGTATATATAGCTCCTGTAGATGATTAGTTGTAAAACATGATTGAAGAGCCTATTACAACTGTCTTTTGAGCAGGTGTACAAGACATCATGTTTTACAACTAACTAACAACACGAGCTATACATACACAGTTTCTTCTTTCTTTCCTGAAAATATGAACACAATTGGATTAGTATTTTCCAACATATAGCGATTTCTTTGGGTTGCTTTTTATTTTAAACACCCTGTACATGGCTATCAAAGAGGGAAAGGAGACTACAACATGGGAACATGGGTCCCCCACTTTATAGGGTAGAATTACAAGCAATTGATTTATATTATATCAAGTATATATTATCCTGTGAATATGCAATTGGATTCTGAATTGCTTGTCAAACGTGGACTCTAGTATCATTATTATTAATAGAAATGTCTTTTCAGTACATCAGTAATCCAAGATGATTATTTGTGGCATGATGGGGGTGAAGTTTATTATCAGTACTGAAATATCTTTAATTTCAGTAAAATTGAAAACAACAATGTTTTCATTTCCGTTTGATCTTGGTACACCTGCTTCAGTTATTAACACAGCAAAATGGATTCCACATATATAGATTAGCTTTCATATCTATTATGGCTTTTGTGAGTGACTTTGTTATTTCACTTAACAGTTCATATCTGATATGTTCACCAGTGGAAAAGAATATAATCTGCCTCATAATGGTAGCCATGTTGTATTAAGTAGAATGGACTATAAATCTGTTCACGAACAGAGAAGTGTTATAAGAATTGCTGACTCAGCAGTATCAGTTCAGTTATTCTAGACTCAACCATTTTATCGTAGATTGAGGAGGTTTTGAAAGTTTTGATAGAAAGTTTTGATTCACTTTTCATCTAAATTAGTGCTATATTTTAGGCTTGGAGTCAGGGAAAGTGAGAGAGACTGGGTTCAGAGACAAGATGCAAAACTAAGCTTGTATTCATGAATTCAACTTTCGGCTATCAGCTACTGGATTAACCTACTTTTTTATGGCACACTCATTAAAATATGAATGGAAAAGTGGCAGGTACTATTCATATTTAAATGAGTTGGTCATAAAATAGTAGGTTAATCTGGTAGCCGGAAGCCATTAGTTCCATTTGCCAATACAAGGTTAGTAATGTTCTCTACAAAACTTATACTTTGAATGAATACATTGAATTCATTCTGTCATTTATGGTCTTTGAATGAATTCATTGAATACATTCTGTCATTAATGGTCTTTGAATTGATGCATTGAATTCATTCTATTATTTATGGTCTATGAATGAATACATTCTGTCATAAATGGTCTTTGAATGCATTTTATGCAAAATATAGTAAAAAACCTTGAAGGATCCAGGAGTCCGAATCTGAACTTTTCCGTAAATTTTTGCCGTAAATAATTTATTATAGGACAACAATACGGAAAAAGTTTAAAACCTATTCTGAATTATTCCCTTAACTTGTCCTAACTGGGGAAGTCGTCTACAATTTTTGGATTATGTCCTAAAATATAAAAATATCAGTAGTATGCATTATCTCACTTGTACTTAACAGCATGAATAGATATGTACATAGATGATTTTCTGGATGCAAAATCAAAGTCTAAAAATCAAGGACATAAACATAATACATATATTGGTATTATAAGTTTTAAATAAATCTCTCATAAAGTACAAAATAATAGTATGAGTTGACATCTAGCGTGTGATTTAGAGGATCAACATGCCCTGGTGACAGCTTGATCCATTATTGAAGGTATGATAAGTACCAATGTGAAGAACTCCATGATTTTTCATTCTAATTTTTTTAGACTAAGAAACATTTAATTTTCTTTAATTTCTTTAAGATTTAGAGTATGAATGTAGTATCCTTTCAAATTAAATAACTCAATCACTTACTTATTGTTTCAATCTTTTCTAACAATGTTTAAAAATATGGTCACAATGAATTTTACTTATAGGTTTAGATAAGAGTTATATTTCATTCATCCAGTCTGTGTTTACATTATTGCTAAAAATGAACCCTTTATCAAAAAAGATTAATTTGAATGCGAGATAAATGATAATTTAATGTTTACATTGATCGTAAAGTAAAATTTGTCTTAAGTGATGACTGCTGGAGACTTAAAAAATGTGTTCCTATCAAGCTATTCAAGTTCAGTTCACAGTGTATTCATATCAAATTGGGTCTATAAAAATGTTCATGTGTTCACAAATAAATTGGGACTATGAAAATGTTCATGTGTTCACAAATAAATTGGGACTATAAAAATATTTATGTGTTCACAAATAAATTGGGACTATAAAAATGTCCATGTGTTCACAAATAAATTGGGACTATAAAAATGTTCATGTGTTCACAAATAAATTGGGACTATAAAAATGTTCATGTGTTCACAAATAAGAGATGTTCAGATATACAGGTTTTATTGTTTCTAAGAGCAAATACCTTGAGGTGTTTTCATTGTCTTGATTTACCTTACACCAAGTGAATCGCCCAAATTCATAAAAAAATTACTGCAGACATGAAGTTCAAACCAAACAGTAGTAACACGTCACTCACATTTGTAATGTTATCTTTACTTAATTACTGGCTAGAAGATATCATATTCTAAAGAATGTATACTGTCTGATGTCTTATGCAAAATTAATGTTCTTATTGCAGAAAAATTGTATCATGATATGAATGATAATAAACATACAAAGATTATGATAAAGGTAAAATTGCAAATAAAAATGACCATATAACTTATTCTTTTAAGTGATCTGTATTGTAGAGGAATCAGATCCATAATCATGTTTACCATGTTGTTTCGAATACAGTTAAAATCATAGAAATCCATGCCCAAACCATGTGTAGAAGTGTACATTTTGTGTCTAATTGTGGGAAATTATTAAAAAGACAGAGGAGTGGTTGTCTTGAGGGAAAGGATGTAGAAATGAGATATGATAAATGATATTCTAGTCTTTTTTTGTCAACACCACTCCTTTTGACTGGTTCAGTTCATATAGGGTAAAGTGACATTCGAGCACTTTCCTCCTGCCTAGAGTGTAATCACATTTTTGTATAAATCCCCTATTTGCAATTTGTTCTGCTGTTTATATAAATCAAGTACTTTTCAGATATTCACATGTGCATGTGAGGTTCAACCATATTAATATACAAATCCATTGATTGTCACCTTTAATCAACTATAGCATCTAATCAGTTTAATGTCACCACTGAAGTGCATGATGACTATTCGTATAGCCGCTACTTTTTGTGACCAGTATTCAGAATGTTATTGGCAAATAGCATTCTGTAACAATCGTTACACTTTATAATGAATTGCAACCAAGTGATGCCATTTTGTAGTATTAGGATGTTTTCCTTTTAACACTTTTTTGTGCTGTTCAGTATATCATCATTGAAGAATAACATACAACTGTAATGTGAATACTTTGGTGAATTTAGTTAATTATGTTACCACCACAAGTAGTAACATATTGTTATGGTCTCCAACTTTTTTGTAGACAGTGTTCAGCATTTTGGATTTGGTGGTTGGCATTTGGCATCTGTTACTAATGGCAGGTGGTGACATTTTGCATGTTAATGCCTTGTTCAGATTTGCAACAGTATTACAATAATGCAATGCAACAATGTCAATGTGAATACATCACTGAAGCAAACACCTACAAATGTGAACACTTGCCAGTCTCATTTTGGATTCATTTAAATGTTGACGAACCTTGTCTAAACTTGTCGAATCTTGTATTCACTTGAGATGCTTTTGCGAATGTGGTTATTGATCAATACATAAAATTCTCCATGGTTTTAATGTGCGACTGTATTCTTTTAGAAAATGTTAAAGTTGAAGTATCCTTGTAATGGGAAGAAAAGCTCGTAAAAATGTAGATAATTGAATGTAACAGGATATAATTAATCCCCTGTTTCGTCTAATCTTAGTCTTTGTATTTATTAATAACTGTTATTCCTTCAATAATTAGATCATCACAACATACATACCCTAGCATCACTATTCTCCAACTATTTTCCAAGTTTTTAATGTAGACTGTGTAAAATAAATATTGTTTCGCTGTGTTTATGCAAGCATTTTTTACTATGAATGGAGAGATTTTTCGTCGAGAATCTAGAGAATGTCAAAAAATTTATTTAAGTTAGTATGATAGAATTTTAAAATGTTTTTTTTGTTGTTGGAATAATAATGATTACTTATTTGAAGTTCTTTTTCCCTTTATTGCTTATAAACAGTCAGCTCTTTCTGGGATCACTTTGCTAATCTTTGCATTTGAAACGAATGTGCCAGGTATGATATCTGAGCTTCCATCAATCTGCAGTGCTACAGATAAGCTCATCCATAATACATTTTATAACACAAGCATGGCATTTTGTTGAACAGGGTAAAAATCAGAAAAAATCACAATATCATTTATAACAGAATGACTGTAGAGCATTCATTTTGGTTCAAATCATTCTGAATCTTATCCCATCTCCTTTTTTTCCAGTCTGTGATTCTAAATAATGACATTGCCATGGTTTTCCATGATGTGTTAAATGGAATTCAGGTTTCCTCTCGACTTGCTACACACTCAATTTGTTCATCTCTAAATATTGATTTTGGTAGCTGAAATAATCTCATCAAAATAAAAAATAACAAAAAGCACCATTGAAGTAATAAGTATTTTTCCTGTTGGGTCTAGTATCGGGTTCTAAATAGTGTGTGATTGAATAGATTTATATTGCTGTTCAATTTTATCAAAACCACATATTTTGTAATTTTGTGTTTCATAGAAAACCTATTGTTTCAATTTACTGATGTTATTTTGCCATCAGTAGGTGTAGAAAACATGGAAATAGAGTGTTCCACTATATCATATTAAGCTAAATAATTGAACCCAAAAAGTATGCAGTGCTCCCATTAGAATTACAATCAGAGTCACTGTGCCACCCTGTTGATCAGTAGCTAGACATGAATGTATATAGTGAATTAGCCCATATCTATGGCAAATTATTGAAAAGCAGGGATATTTCCTGAATTTTATTTTATTTCAATAACTCCAAAAGCGACCTCTATGACCTTTGATCTCAGCAAGTGATGATATAAATTGTTATAGCCACCTTATTTGTGTCTGGTATTCCATGGTTGGTGTTGGCATTGGAATCAGGGTCTGTAATAGTTGTTACACTTTTGTTGTGACATTTTATAAAATTGATGCACTTGTTTAGATAGAGGGTTGTACCAGGATGACATTAAAGAACAAGTAGCTGGGTATGAATCTCTCTTGAGTCATTGACTGAGAGTGGCAAATATATCATCTCAATTTTAATTAAATAATAACCTATGTTCATCATCGACATCATTCTCAGGATTACAACATGAACTATTAGGATCATCTTTATCAAACTTTATTCTGCACAGATGTGGCAAATACAGTGAAACATGTATATACAAGTGTATTAAACACCTATGGAGCCACAAAAAAAGTGTTCACTGTAGGTAGGTGTTCACCACAGTGAGAGTATTTTAAATAAGAGTCAATGTAAAATTGGTCTTGAAGTGGTGTTTACTTAACACAGGTGACCACTAGAGAGAGGTGTTCATTAAGACAGGTGTTACTGTTTATAACCATACTACATGAGAAAATATGCTTTTGAAATGAACAGAAACAAAACATTTATTATTCTGTAGCAAGTTTAAATATTGTATGAAACAAAAAATCTCAATTACCAATTTTTGGCTAAAAATTAAATAGTGATCAGAAAACATTATTGTTATTTTAATTTCAAACATATGCCCTTGAATGTAGTTTTATAAAAGAAACGCAGTGGGGATTAAAGGGAATACAGAGAGTGCAGTCAAGAGAGCTTACATAGATCATCCTTATACATGTTATACATGAGTTTCTTACTTTTTGCCTTTTCAACAATGTTATATTTTCAAATTTTATGTCGAAAATTAGCCTATTTTGGCCTTTTGCCTTTGTTGTTCCTATAGATATGATGTTAATGTTGCTATGAATGTCAAGTCAACTTATTTGTGGTGATGCATGATGTCAGAGTAACTGAGAGCTATATTAGTATAGAGTGACATATTTCATTCAAGCATAGCACCTGTAAAGCTAATTATTAGATGCATTATATGCAGATATCCTCTTCGAATCCACTGGGCTTATTGTTTCTATTGTTTTTATTTATGATATGAATGCATTTGGAAAAATGTTTAAAATATGCAATTTTCACAACTTTCCTGCATTGGATTTATCGTATTTATTTTGTTTTTCAAAATTTGTCGTTCATGGGCTCTAGGGCATTCTAGAATGGAGGGTTGCATTTATTGCTCATTTCTGCATCCTGGCCTACATGCAGAGAAACATGTTTCTTGAAGTGGCGTGATGTTCAAATGCGTTTTTCCAATGTGACTAGAGATGGGTCGTGTTTGACACTGAAAAAGCCTGACACTGCAATCATGACGGTATGGCTCATAAAACAATCTAAACTGAATGGATATTTTACGTATACTTGAGAACATTTTTTAGAGATACATTCTTGGAATCCCTAGATATTGAAGTAATTTGGTGACATTGGCGTTATTGATATATCTTAAATGTAACTGCACGTGCGCCATGGGAAGATAAAAGTCAGAAAAGTATATTAGACATTTTAAGAAAAATGCATCAAAATGGCAAAAATGCTTTGTTAAATGTTGATATCACTGGGGCCTAAGACATAATTGGTTATATAATATCCCCCTCCCCTGTTACTACCCATGAACTATGGCTTAATATATTAGGTAGGTAGAGTAGAACAAGTTGATCTGGCTGGTAAATTAGACCTTATTACATGCAGGGTTGCTTGCTGATGATGTAGACAAACAATAAGACAACCAACTTGATCCATCCTCCAAAACGCAAGGCTTCAGAACTCTTGGAGCCCTTCGGATGAAGGATGACTTGACCCACTTTAATTCAAAAATCCACAAAAATGATTGATTTAACTGATAATGCAGTCATCTATAAGTAGCTTGGCAGCTTGTTGTGTGCAATATATATTTTGTTTTTTTTATGATTAATGCTATTTGTTCTCGTGACTTACCTGGATTTTGTGACTGTCCTTTAACCTAATATCAGAAAATGTAACTCAAGGTAATGGTGTTCGTGCTACCATCTTCCAATGTTTTGCTACATTTTGTCACATAAATTTTGTGATTACGTGAATAATAACATGTTTTTGATCGAATTATTTATTCAGATTTCAGGGTTATTCTATCGCTCTTCCAGGGGTTTATGTTTTATGTGTGCTTTGACTGTTTTATTATTCTATGACGTTAGCTCTCTAAAGATGCCTCTGAAACACATGATATTGTCAACGATCTTAAATTGCTCTTTAATGAGAAATATGTGCTTAAAACCAAATTAAACTTAGACTATATTAAAAAATTTTAATATTAAAGGAGATGTGTTGAAAATAATTCAGGGAACATCATGAAAACATCGCATGAGAAGTTGAATAGGATTCGGTTGAGGATAATATTCAAAAATGAACAGGGACAGGGATTTGATGGAAATATTAATTAACTAGTTTATATATCACATACATGTATTTTAGAGGAAAAATGAATAAGTTTAGAGAAGTAATTATGTCCAGGGACTTTGAAGATGCCACCTGTTTTGTTGACAATAAGTACAGTAATCACACCTATCTATAATGCCAGATGTTGAATAAATGATTTTTTTGATTACTAAACAAATTGTTGATATGGTTTTACTGTATTTATAATTGCTCACTTCATGCAAATGCAACAAATATATGACTCAATGGGTAGACTGTAAATCTAGTAAATCTAGTAAATCTCGTAAATCTAGTAAACCTAGTAAATCTAGTAAAATCTTGTAAAATCTTGTAAACTTTTTAGGGACCATTCATTTGATATCAATGTCAGTCTCTATGTAAGAGTATTGGTGATTATGATTCCTTTTACAACATTAGAAAAATACCTTCTCTGCATTAAAATTCAGAGTCATTCCTTTCATCAAATAATCAATATACAAATTTTTTAACAAAATTGTGAAATATTATAATAAAAAAGAATGTTTAAGGGGCTGATATGATATGGCTTTAAACTATTAATTACAAGGAATACAAGGAACATATCATCATCAAAACGTAAATGGAAAGCATTGTAGAAATGCCATACTATACTTTATGTATAGGTAAAGCAAATAGATCAATCAGTAAGTTGTCTCACTAGATTCCCCTTACTACAGCATTTGATGTTTTTTTTATTATTTTTTGGGGGTTGGCAAAAATCAATTTTGAAATTGCCATTTATCCATTCCTCTCACATTGGAACTTCTACAAATATTGTCAATTGAACAGCATCTCCAAAAAATAAGCAATAACTAAATTATCTGATAGGCTAAGCATTATAACATTTTGTGAGGGAAAAACAAGCCTGTGTCATTTAGATGGTACGCATTGTCCCCTCAGTCCTTAAATATGTAACTTAATTTGTTAATAGAGCATGCTTCTTGGGTGGGTTGTGTATGATGATAAAATGGGTGTACCATTTGATAACCATTTTGTTATCCAGTACTAACATATAGTTGTTTTGTAACTAAATATAATGAAATAAAAGGTAGAATTTTTTATACATGTTCATTTCATTCATACAAAGGCATTTTCAGTGCTTTTTCGACGTTTGCACTTTATATCTTAGACATTGAATAATCAAGTTTTTACAAGATTTTACAAGATTTTACTAGATTTACTAGATTTACTAGATTTACTAGTTTTACTAGATTTACTAGATTTACAGTCTACCGACTCAATGTACTTTTGTGCTAAATGAATTTGATTTAATATTAAGTTTCCATTTGCTGTGGTAACTAAAGTAGGTGTTTTCTGTGATAATTAAAGTAGGTGTTTTTTGTGGTAATTAAAGTAGGTGTTTTCTGTGGTAATTAAAGTAGGTGTTTTCTGTGGTAATATTTCTGTGGTAATTAAAGTAGGTGCCTTGTACAAGGTAAGGTTCAATCTCGTGAAATAGACTCTATTCAGTTTGTGTTGCTAGCTTCAATTGCTATTTGGTACCAAACAGATGCCATTCACTATATATCACACAAGTTTAAATATTCTATGGTACAAAATATATGCAAGCTCCAATCTTATTTTGTACCAAAGGATAGGTATCGATATGGTCGAACTGAATTCAAAAATGTTTTTCTCTTAAACCAATCATTGAAAACATTCTGTAAAAAACATGGTATTTTATGTAATGTTGACTGATTGACAACAATTTAATGCGAAAATTATTTAGATATATTTTATATAACTGTTTTTGTTAACGTTTTTTGTTTTTTTTAGTGCAATTGTTTTTGCTCCTTTCTACCAATTCTTGAGAATGAAATAAAATGTCTCTCCGAACCTTGTTGGAACAAAATAGCATATACAACATGTTTTTAGACCTCTCAATATTAAAGTTATACAAAGGAATTTTTGGTTGATTTTAAAAAAGTATTCAAAAAATTAAAACAAAATCCCCCCAAAATAGATAAAAATCAAGAAAAACTTTTATTTCATTCCCAAGATACTTTTTTAAAATCAACCAAAATTTCTTTTGTACAATGACGCAGATGCGAGTAGGTAGTTACCAGATTCACCACCAGGTGGCTCGTTCGGGTCAGATAGCATGGCGGGTATAGGAGAAAGTTCCCTTAAACTTAAATCACATCTGTTTTAATGATTCAATTTTCATATAACCCTTATGTATCTAATAGTTATGCTAACTGAAATATGTCCAGTAAAAGAAAATGTTATCTTTCCAATACAAGAAAAGATATTTCACTTTTTGTGATTTTGTATCATGGGGTCTATGGGGAATCAACCCGAACAAGAAGTCACATTTTCAAAAAAATTAAGTTTTCAAAGTTGATAAACAATTTTCGAAACCATATTTCTAGATGTACTTTTACATGCAGATTTCAAATATGACATCACTTTGACTGAATTTTGAATATTTAATGACGTAAATCAAGATTATTTCTACTCGCACCTAGTCTATTACAATATGAGGTTCGGAAAGATGTTTCATTTCACTCTGGAAACATGATACCAAGAACAAAACAAGTGTTTGATGTGTTTTTTAAAAAAATATAGATGAAAGTATGTATATCTATTTCAAATTATATTGTTACCATTCAAAAGATCCATTAAATTGACAATTTGTAAGATTTTCAGAAATTTTTGATGACTGCAGGTTTAAGAGAAACGTGTGTTCAAAAAGTTCCCCATATCGATACCCATTCTTTATGCTATTTAAAATAAAAAAAAGTTCTGTGGGCTATATAGTTTATGCTATCAGTTATATATGCAACATAATTTCTACTCTAGATACAGAAAATGAGTCCAGATTTAACGAGGACTTTATTACAGTTGTATATTAGACATTGTATTTTCTGTGACTGTTCTATGGCTTATTGCAGTTCAAAGTACCTTGCATAATAACTGCCTGCTGAGTTATCATTATTTTTAATTGTACTAGGTTGCCTCTATCAAGGATGTTCTGAATGGATTTCATATGTTCCTTCTCAAGATACATTCACTCCCTAGCATTAAAGCAAGCAGGACCTTGAGATTTTGAAAACCGGCTTGCATCCACCTAAATATTTGGCCCATTTATAAATTTGCTAAACTGGTCTGAATCGAAAAATGAGCATTTTGCATCCAATTATGAAAATCATTGGAGAATGTTGAGATACCTGTATCATTTAAGAAATAAAAGTTTGATTGTAAATTAAGGATGTTCCAAATATATGTTTCAGGAGAATTTAATGATTGAATTTATATCTCCTAATATTTTTGTTAAATCACACTTAACTCTGAAAAATTGCTATATTGTTGTCGTTGTGTGTTGCTGGGCATGCCTCTGGATGGGTGGACGCTATATAAATCGTGTCATCAAAGTTCCTGGAAAACTGCTTATTTGTTCTTCTGGAAATTTTTACAGATGCAAGAGCAGACTTATGTCAAGATCTGTAGGTTTTGGGCATGCTGGGTCAATTACATGGTGAACATTTTGCTTTTCAAGATGCAATATTTATGTGTCTTTTTCCAACTTGGATAATCATTAAAAGGAAATCTAATGTTCAATGTTTGAAGATCTTTAGTGGCATTCCATTTTGGACCTCATCAAGAGAAGCAGGTAGCGTGTATGTTGTATAAAATATTTCTTAGCTGATACTGTACTGTGATAGCTAAAAAACAGGCTGCATTAAATAGACCATAAAGATCTCTAGCAAGCTCAGAACAACATTGCTTGATATGACTGTGTATATGTGTAGAATTTATGAACATCTGGGTTTGTGATTTAATTTTAGCAAACATTGATCATCACTGACCACAGCCATCCCACCAGCATTTATGAGCATATCACCATAAAACCAATGGTGATCGGCCATGGTGCAAAAGTTGAACACCCAGGGATCTAAAGACTTCTCTGACGGATACCCTGTTAGTTTGTAGGAATAAATGAAAGGCTTTTTGTGCACAAGGTAGCCACATAAGAAATTAAGCAAGAGGCAAATTAAATGATTAGGCAAAATTACCACTTATATAGTAAACCTAGATACTTAATCAAGTCAGAATAGTTAGGCAGTACTTGGGTAGCCCAGAACACTTGGAGCTTCACATATGTATTTTAGTGTTCCTCTGGCCAATAAGGGCATCGGCCATAGTACCATATGTTACACTGCTGAATAATGTAGATACCAGGTAATTCTCTAAAAACAACAGGATTGTGAACAGTTGTAAAATGTAAAAAACATGAGCTAAAACTATAGTGGAGGTTCATTATCTTCATTATACATGACACTTGAAAAACAAGATTTATCTATACATAAATTTTCTTTATGGTTTTCAAGTTATTTATCTTATTCACCATCTGAGCTAAGTGCATTATTTTATTTAGTACGGTATAGTAATTTTGCCAGTTGACTCTTGAAGAGGTCTGCAGTACTGTTATATCACATATACACAATAGCACTTACAATATACCATATAAGTACCAACACTGTATTCTTCCAATAGGAGGGAACACCCCAGGGTTCAGAGTTAGCTTCAACAGAAAATATTGAGATGACCATCGTCGCTGATTGGTCAAATGACATAGGAACTGTCAAAAACAAAATGGCAGATTCCAGATTTTGTAAAAATGCCTTGAATAATATGTTAATTTCTGGCATGTTTACCAATATTATAGCTTGTTATTTCACGTCAAGATAAAGAAAGGTGTAAGGAATATGTTAACATCGATTAAAACATCACATCTACGTTTGATATTCAGAAACAAGATAGTAGAAACTCTACGAATGAAGGTGGTAAGCCAGAGGGTTAATTATGAGGTCATCTCTAAGCTCTGAGGTTTCCCCTCCTTTTTATTCTCAACATATTAACTGACCACTATGCACCATATTCAAATTCTACCTATATTGATATGCATAGATTCTTAGATGGGTACAAACATATATATATCACTGCCGAGCTACAGTTTCATATAAGATAACATTTTACCAGACCTTTTAGCTATGCCTGTGAGAGGATGAAAGAAGATGAGAAGGGGTTTTAGCTATCATGATAAACATTTATAGATACATTTTACATGTATACCCTCTCAAAAAAGTTGAACAGCCTGATTCTCCATAAAATAGCATGTTAAAGGCTGTATACCCATATATCTGAATTCCAAATTTTTCGTCATTTACATTAGGTTGGAAAATATGACTTTGATGCGTCTTTGTCAAACATAAACAAGAGGGGACACTCAGTTGCAAAACTTTTGGAAGGAGTGTAATTATTTTTTTCCATCATATGCTCTCTCTGTCTCTTTCTGGAATCATTGCACTTTAGGGGAGGCATCAAAAGATCAATGTCTGATAGAAAACTAAATAAATCTAGTTTGGGGGGGAGGGGGTCAAAGCTATTTCAGTTTGCTATCCGACAAATTTCAACATTTAATTTTTTTTCAATTTCGACCCAAAATGCCTTGGAATGGTTTAAAAATAAAGACTTTACCAGATGCCCTCTTCGCCAAGATGCATGCAACATGGAATATTATGCCTATTGTTATTGGCACATGTTTTAAGAATCATAATAAGTTATAGTACTGCCCCATGAAAATCCAAATTGAGTCGCTAAAACATGTGAAAAGTCCGCGATCAACTTTCATTGTATTTAGTTTTGAGGGGGAGGGGGGGGGGTCTAACTCAAAACTAGATTTATTTAGTTTCCTATCAGACATTGAACTTTTGATGCCTCCCCTTACAGTCAAAGTACTTGTTAATTGAATTTGTCAACTTTTGATATAAAGGATGCAGATAGTCTGATTACAATGGCTGAATCCGATAAGAAGGATTTTCTTGTCAAGTATGTTAAAGTCTTTTATAAAGATACTTTTCAATTTTCATTTACAGTAGAAAAATTTCAGTCAAGCATGCAATTTTCATTAATTCGTATTTTTCTTTGTAGTTCTTGCCATTAAATGGATTCTTTTGTCTATTTATAATTTGAAAATTTGATGTTTGTAAAATTCATGGATTCAGAGCAATCAACAAACAGGAATTTTTACATTCAAGCGCAATCAAAATGTTTTACAGTATTTCAGTTATCCCTAAGAAGTAATACCTTTAATTGCATTCAATTGAATTAACCTCCGACAGTGCACTGAACTCTAATTATAAGAGGACATTGTAACATTAAGGTACCAAACTGCCTGACTCTGCATATTGATTGGAGATTTGTTAATTAATCAACTTGAGTCACTTCTTTTGAATGAGGCTTTGTTTGTCTTTGAGAACAAGCTGTAAAATCAGTGAAAATGATGTTCTTAGCGAGAGAGCTTTTATGTAACATAGATAGGGTTTGTTACGTTAAAAGAATTTGTAAAATGGCTGTTCAGGAATTTGCTACTTTGTTATACAGTCCTTGATGAGAGTAATAGATCCGATCTGTGATTGTGATTTTGTAGGACTTGAGTGCTTTTTCTGATGCATTGGGATACCTTGAATGATAATCAAGTTGACCTTGGTTGACAAATAACTTTATTAACTTCTTTGCTGTCTTGGAGCATGTACGCAGGATGTCTCCAGAGTACATCCTACAGAACCCGGAAAGAGGTCAGAATTAAATTCAAGAGCTAAAATGGTGAATTTCCTTGTTTTATTAATAGTGGTGCTAAGTACTTGTGACATTGAGTATTAAACAAATACTGGATGACTATGAGGTGGATATGCCAGAATGCCTATCCAAGGAAAAAAATACTAGGCGAGGCGAAGCCGTCGAGCCGAGCCTAGTATTTTTTTCGAACCATTTTTTTAACCTTTTTGAATTGTATTTGTGAAATGAGGAAATGCAGTTTATGCAATAAAGGATTGAGATGCATTTTGAAATGATATGTCTATTAACGATAGAGAGATTGTTGGACGTATTCTTGACTTTTCCATGATCCTCATTTGATACATCATGCCTCAGTGCAATTAATTCTTCCGCCACAGTCAGTTGCCTTGAAGTGATTGGCTCAACCCCTCTACATATTTCATGGTTCCGAGGATGTGTTTTCACGCCTGAGTGCACGCAGCCTTGTCATCATGATAACACATCCCCTTGCGTTAATGTGAATAGAATAATAACCATGGAATTGTCATAAAAATATGCAACAGAGTGAATTGTGTTAATTAGAGGTATTGAAATAGCCAGCAGACGTAGACGCAGCCGGAATTACTTTGATCACTTTCCGGCATGTTTAATTATCATCCCTTTATAAACCTACAACGTGAAATCTTTGAATGCCAATTCGTAGAATGCTTCTGTGGTAATGCTTTCTCTATTTTTCACCTCATCTGCAATTTGATTACATGTCTGAATTTCTTGCGTTTTGTACAATTTAGGGTAGAAACTATGTTTTCCTATCACACTCATTGCAAACTCTTTTGTTTTTTCAGCATATTTATGTTTTAAAATGTGATAATGCTCTACATATAGTATTTTATACTTGCATGTTGTGATAGGGGCCTTTTCTCCCACAGGAATCATTTGTATTGGTATGTTGTTTTTGCCTGCCTCTTAGAGGCTATCGATGTTGGATCGCAATTTTATTGTATTTCCATGGTGATTTATCTACATTGATATTAAGCTCTGGGAGTTCTACATTATACTCGGTGGTAATGTAGAGTTTGCTGTTCCGTATTGCATTTATTACTTCTTTACGTCGATATGTCTTCACCAATAACCATTCTTATTGCAAATCATTAACCCCTGGACAAAGGTGAATAAATATATGGATGTGTTTTGTAATTTGGACACGTCTGTTATGTGTTTTCAAATGAAGGGGAATCTTTATGCACTCTGGAATCAAATCTTTCAAGTGAATAACATGCGAAAGACACTTCAAATTCAGACTTGGGAGTTAATATCTGAAGCATTTTTCATCATTTCTGCTTCATTTCTCAGTTGATCAATCTTCGTGTTTAAGTTTGTCATTTAAATCATGACAGGGCCGGATGGCAGGGGTTCGAAAAGTTTATATGTTAACTTGATAATGACATTAATGTTGCTAAGTATTTGCTGGTACCTATTAACAGTGTCTAAATTTTGATCGCCTCAATTAATAATTATTGATCCTCTTTAAAATGTTCACTCTTATTAAAATCCATTTATTATATGTTGTATACTATGATGGGGAGTAGGTACATGTATATTTGGGTCATCATGGTTTGGGTACAGAAACTTGACAGAAACATCTTTAGCCAATCGTGTCACTCGTAATGACCATGTCGGCATCATTCCATGTACTATTCAGCCTTTACATAGCAACTAATGCTATTACTTAGAGCCAATTGTATCCACATATCTGCATATCCCTTCTTCATACAAGGTTTGCATATTCTTTAGTTCCAGCAAAGTCATTGTGATCTAATAAATCCCATGAGAGAAACCAAACATATTACGAGCTGTTCATTTTTTTACTGATTTGTACTTGTTAGTAAGTTAGTAGATCACAACACGATATTTCAGGAAACTGTTCAATAATGCTACACCTAAATTAAATTTCCCATGATACTTTGATACAGAAATACCAATGTCGTGGACTTGATCGAAAAAATGACTTTGGACAAAATTGTTTGAGATAAATTAGTTTATGAGCAATATCAATTAACAGTATTCTATAAGTAATCATTCATATTTTATTTCCTAGGATAATATGTACTCTTTTGATTGATTTTCTGATTATATAAAATGAAAAGAGAATACTTGATTGGAAAATGAAAAGTTTTGTTTAGTATTTTCCTGTTGATAGGTGATTATCTATCATTCAAACATGACCATGCACCATGAATGAGAAAGTTTATGATCAATTGCGGAAAAAAAATTGGGCCCCAAATTTTGAAAATCTAAGGCCCATTTTTTCTAAAAATTTGACCTGAAATGGCTCAAAAAGGCCCATTTTTGAGGGCCCTGAAAGATTTTCTACCACCCATGGCATATATTGGGTCATTATTCTGCGCTTGTTGCTTGTTTAGAAATTCAACATGAAAAGCCCATCTTTGTACAAAAAGGTTGAATTTGACATCTCTTTAGACTAGACCATAATCATGTGGTCTTTGCCTGCAAAGAAAATGACTCAAAGGTTGATAATGGCATATACCAGCATATGGTGAATCGGGGCACAGAGCTCGACCTTTCATACCTACCATTCCTCTCTCAAGTAAAAACAAGTTTCAAGGCCAGTCTAATATGAAGGTACTAAAATTTGTAGAATTGCCAAAAATAGTTTTGTCACTAATTTTTGAGCCTATAAACAAGTGCCTTGGAGTAAAATTTAAGATGTTAGTACTTATTGTCTATTATTGGACTTTGGACTTGTGATTGTTTATCAGTAACATTATTTTTATCAATAACATTATTTTTAAACATCAATATTTTTTGCAAGTGTGACATTGAACTTCTTCATCTGATAAAAATGATCATAACAAGTATGGGAATCCTAATGATTGACACATGGGTGAATATCCTAATTGTTGATTGTTCTAATGATATAAATATTTTGCAGAAATGTACTTAATAATCAATGAGCTACACGTGTAGTACTTATATGACATATGGGCTTTGTCTCTCTCGACCAATGAAAACTGTTCATTAGAATGACTTCCTGTCTTAGGTCAACCTATACGCTTATGATATTTCACAAATTTGCAGAAATGTACTTTATTCAATGAGCATAAGGGCATTGTCTCTCTCGACCAATGAAAACTGTTTGTTAGACTTGTTTTCCTACCACTTCTATGATACTTCACAAATATATATTTTTAGGGTTGAGAGAGGCTGACAAAATTCCAAGCAACTATATTTGCACATTCTACATAGATGTACATGTATTAAGATGATGATGATGTTACACAATAATTTTCTACGTATTTTTATGTGATGGGACTCGATTTTAGCAGTGCAGATATAGGAAATCTTGTTTTCCCTCATTGAATGGACTTCATCTTTCTTATGATGATTATATACATTAGTATGATTGCATTCCCTAAAACCAGCTCCTCTGAATGATATCACAAGCAATTCTATTGAAAAGTGTACACAGATTTAATTATTATGATGCATCACGTCATTGTTTTTATTATGGTGACATATTGTTATTGTCTCGGACAACTTTTTTTCCCGACTGTGTTCGGTATTTGGTGTCTGTAACAAATAGCAGGTGGTGACATTTTGCATGTTGATGCCTTGTATATTATAGTTGCTGTTCTGGCAATTTTATCTTTTGGTACCCTGACATAATCTGCCTGTATACTATTCATGGTATCTTGCCACCCAACTTATCAGAGTGCACCAACATCTTTGAGAAATGACAAACTTTGAATGGCTCAGTGAGTTAAGAGGTTTATGCCTGAGTTTTATGAGTTTATTTTGATCAATTTATTCCTGCTTAATGTGGGCATATTTGGTAATTTATTAAAAAGTTTGGCCTACGTGCAAAGTGTGTCTCAAATGTACTTTATGTTTGTGAATAATGGCCTAGTCACATAGCCCGGCCGATGTCCGGCATCGGTAGAGCTCGGTGGATTTTTTTGGTGCCACCGAGCTCTCCTCATCGGAAGCAGAGCTCGGTGACGTGAACGGACTCCGTCCGGACATCTTCAGGCGACCGACCGAACACCAGCCGGTGACCGTACGGAGTCTGTCTCAAAATGGTAGTTTTTTTCTGCCGATGTGGCAGCAACTACCGGCCGGAGGTCGGCCGGACATCGGAAAGAATACGGCCGGTACCCGAGCAGGTAACAGGACACCGTGCGATCGCCGGCCGGGTTGTTAACGGGCTTTGAACAGTGACCGGCCGATGCTCTGTCCCACATCGGCCGGAGCTCGGTCGGAGCTCGGCCGCTGTCCGTTAAAAAACGTCGTCCTCTGGTTGTCTCAGATGCACGGGACACCGGCCGATACTCGGCCGTGCACTGACCGACGTGTTTTCCGATGTGGTTACGATGGGGCTGCGATGACATGATGAGGGAGCTCGGTGAGAGCCCGGTGAAATTTAACTCCGAAGTTAAAATTTCACCGAGCTACCACCGATGCGGTTTTAAGCAACAAACGCCACGGATGTCCGGCCGGTGTTCGGCCGAGTTCGGTGAAAATTGCATCGCTGGCTCATCGTAACCTCATCGGCCGGGCTATGTGACTAGGCCATAAGTGACTCATTAAGATGGATTGAGGAAGTAGTTTGGCAAATTAAAACTTACAAGGTTTCTAACACTCTTACTATGTGATAACTCAGTAATGGTTGGATTGAATTGAAAATCAAGATTTTAGGCAATATTGTTTACTATGGCAACATATTAATATTGGTTACCATAGCAACAAATTGATATTGGCTACCATGACAACAACTTAGGGACTTATATTTAGATAAGTTCATTTTCTAATACTGAATTAACCTGATTTTGACATTTTGTCATGTTAATGCCTTGCCTTATATTAGGCAAAAATTCCACCATCAAGTCATTTCACATCAATATATGGTGGGGTGGACCAAGGCCATGTGAAGTGCCTTGGAGAGTTACTCTAATTGAATCCTATTCCTTGGCTATAATTAATCATACTTAATGTACATGTCTACCTTATATTTTATTTTTGTAAACACTTATTTGTTGAGCTTGGTGAAAAACATATCATTAGTCTCTTTATGGAGGTGAGGTGTTTAGAGAATGGGGGAAGGGCCTCATGGGCTGAGACAATCCTACAAATACAGATTTTCTTCCTACAGTACATTAACTTCAAATTCTCTCTTTGTGAAATTCAAGTTCATATATTTCTTTTAACAATGTCGGTAATTGGCCCCAAGGGTTTTTATGGATTAAACAGGCCATGACTGAGATTGAAATTGGGTTTTATCCTTGGACAATTTGCTCTATCATTCAATATTCTTTATCTCCCAGTGAATAACCTATATATTTATAAAGATATTGTCATTATCACAAGGGAAATAGTATACAAACAGTAATATTATTTTTGTGTGCTACAAAATTAACATTGTTCTTTGGTAGTTCACATCAACATAAAGGAATCATTATTCTATAGATTTGAGATATTTAATAATATATCATGTTCCCCTAATCTAAATACAATGACATTCCTTAATAGACGTTGCAACTGATATGATGCTGAAGGGATATTATGATTGAAGTTGATTCATGAAGTATTGTATACCTAGCCATTGATAATCCAACATTTGTGGCAAAATAATCTAACTAAGTTAAACCAAGACAATAAAATGCACATTACATCAGAGAACATTTGATACTCTTGTAATTCATTATATCTTGTCGTAAGGCATTGTTTTGTTTGATTTTCTAGGGTCTTTTACCTGATAAAGAGTCGTTATTTTATAGCGAATGTTAAATTGCTTTTGCAATAATGCTAAACCTTATTATGAAGTGTCAATATTGCGGTTCATGTCATTTGGCGATAAATCAACCGATTCATTCATCGTTCGATGATCTTGAGATGTTTAGGCTTTCTTTTCTATCAATTTTTCAATAATACTTAGTTTGTATTATTTATATTATTATAAATTTTGTTGTTAAAGTAATATTCTCATTTATCAAAGCATCTTATTCATTGATATTGTGCTTATTAATCTCTTCATCAGGGCTGTGGTAATCATCAGTATCATCATTTTCATCACCATCATTTCATATATCTTCAAGATCAACAAGAAACATATTTCGTTTCGCTATTTCCTTAATTTGTAAGAAAACAAATGTTGTTCAATTCTTTCTGTTTTATGTCTCCATTTACTATTGCCAATCCCTTAGTAGGGTAGAATTGACATTATTGTTTGGAAACTACAATTTACACACAATTCTCTTTACTTATTTAGCGACTCTAATGGTACTGCGCATTGAGATGTGAATAATCAACAATAGTCTTGGATAGCTGCTTGATAATAGTAACCATTACATTATAATCTGCAGCTCAAATGTTGACATCTCATTTCTATGATAACCATTTTATTATTCTCTTATAGTGAGATTTTATCAGTTTGATTGCCACAGAAGGAAATTGAATTGATTGTGGTTTTAATGCTATATAATAACTGATTCTGCAGACCAGTGTGTGGTAAAACAGCTCATTATCAAAGAAGTGTTTTGCGGCTTTCTCCCGTGTTTTAGTTTCTGTGTGAAATGTAAGGTAAGACTTGTGGTTAAGGATATGGATTTCAGCCTTTCCAGCATGGATTGTTAGTACTGGTGAAGCAACACTGATTCAAATCTGATCTTCAGTCCTCAGTTATTCATTTGGGTTAACTCTTTTTTGTGAAACTAAATAAGCACCCTTATATAAGTCCAAGGGCAATTTACTTTCTTATTAGGAAGAAGTGAACCCTGCTTGTGAAAAATGACTTGCAACACATGTTCACAAAAGGTGAGCCAAGTATGGCACTAGTGAGGCTATTAACTATAAGGGTGTGCAACCATTTTTTATGGACCTTTTTCATAGAATTCACACACAAAAGAATTATTAATGGCAGGCATAATGAAAAAAGACAAGGCAGCGGAAACATAATTAGCGTGCCATTAGCAAAATCTTGACATTATGGACATATGAACTCTCGCAAATGAAGGTGCAACTAAAAGCAATTATGAGTACCCCGATGGGGCTTTTAGATAAACTGGTCATGTCTCTTTAATCTACCTTAATAGCAATAAAGCAGGATATTTTAGACAAAATTTACACAAATGACTAATAGACTTTGTAAATGGTCAGAGCAGCAATAGGAGATTGCTTCATTGTACTATTGTAATCCTGTGAAATTGTTTCATTTTGTTATTGACACAGTAAATTGAAAGTTTGCACAATCTTCATCTACCTTGGGTATGGGTGTACAGAGTCAGGTTATCTTGCCAGGCTCTTCCACATGAGGTTCACTTTTGAGTGTAAGCAAACTATATCAATCATTTTATCGCCATGGTCATCTTGTTCTCAGTATTAAATGTTATAATTTCATCTGCCTTATCAGTAATTGCAATGTTATCACCTTGTTTATCAGTAATGATGGTGATGTTATCAACTGGTATATCAGGAGTGATTGCAATGTTATCATCTGGTTTATCAGTTATCATTGCAATATTGTCACTTGACTTATCAATAATGATGGTGATGTTATCACTTGTTTTATCAGTAATGATTGCAGTGTTATTCCCAGGTATATCAGTAACAGTTGGAATGTTATCATTTGGTTTATTATCAGTAACGATTGTAATTTTATCATATGGTTTATCAGTAATGATAGCAATGCTATCACCGAGTTTATCAGTAATGATTGCAGTGTTATCCCCTGGTTTATCTAAGCACCTATACATCTTTGTACTTCTGTAGTTTAATTAATATATCTGTACCAAGTTAGTTCACACATATCATTGACTAATATAATCATTGGTATTTTACTCAAATGTCTTTTGGGAAATATAAGTATGAGAATCTTTTTGATAAATATTCTTAAGGGAAAGAGAAGATATTAGAGCTATCCATCATTTCAGATTGGAAAATAACCAATAAATTGTCATTGCTCATAGCGTCAACTTTCAGTTATGATAAATCCTTTTACTGTACTAAATCTGACCCAGTTTGGACTGGCACAATTTTTTATGTTTACATTTTGAATCAAATGGAGAAAGTGCATTTTCTTTTAGCAAATGTTTATTCTAAAGAGGGTTTCTCATTAAAAGTTTTTTATTATTGTGAGTGTACCGCATTAGCATATTTTAAGTAGATTCTTGTGTATCTATTTTGTTTCATAAGTATTGTTTTTTTGTTATATCTGATTTTGCCAAATGGATATATCAAAATATTTGGTTCTCTTTAATTATCAAGATTAACATTTATCCAATGTTTATGCATTGAATTTGTCACAACACGAGTGAAACATTTTTACTCTAATGTCATCATCTAGGAGTTATTCTCTTTGAACTTCACATTAGTGATTCCACTGTGATGTTGAGGTATGTATGTATTAGCACTTACAGAATAAGTTGAGTCTGTGCTTTTTATTAATCTAATCACTACTCAGATGGCATGACAATAGGTTCATAGATATAATTTAATTGATGTCTTATCTGATTAGCATTGCGATTGAATATCGCCAGATATCCCACGACATGTGACCCGGTTTTGACCAATCATACTGTCGCTAGCTAGATAGTGATATAATAAAAAGAAATATTCTTTGTGCTAAATAAGTGAAAAAGAAATAAGAAAGTACTAAATAAGTACTGAATCAGCATTTACTATTGTAAAATTGCCATAGTGCCAATTTATTGACAATCAGTGCTAGTTTAGTGCTGACACTCAAAATATTGTCACAGATGCAGTGATAATATGAGTACTGAATTACCAACAACATTTTAACTTTGGAAGACTTGAATTAAGTATATGACATAGCCCTTATATTATCTAGTATAATTATTATCTCTTATAGACATTTTTGAATTGGTAATTCCATTAAATATTCTATGAAAATATGTTTTCATATAAATATGACATTTTGAAACTTAAATTTAGCTGTTTTAATATTTATGTCAACAACACAAGTGGTAACATATTGTTATGGTCTCCAACTTTTTTTGTGGACAGCATTTTATGGTTGGTGTTTGGCATTTGGTTGTAGTGTTCAACATCTAACAAATGGCAAGTGGTGACATTTTGCATGTTATTAATACCTTATTGTTATGTTGGTATAGGTCAGAAGAGTTTGCTCATCTGTCATAGCATACTACTGGTTTATAAAAGTGTGTGAATGGTGAATACAATTTGAAAACAACAGTGAACCATATACCTGGTACCTGGTACATTTTCATCTTATTAAGTGGTACAACAATATTTGAACAGGTGATCATGATTTTTATTTCATTGTTTTATTGTGTAAATCAATGTAAATGTAAATAGAGTCAGAAGCTGGAATGCTCGCCTATATGCATTTTTGAACATAAAACCTCAAAAATGAAAACCTAAAAACTGTAAAACATGCCTAATAAAGATACAGTGAAACCTGTGTAATATTGAACACTATGGAGCCATAAAAATGTGTTCACTCTAGGTTCAGTTCAGTTCAGTTCAGTGTCTTTATTTCCTCCACATAGGTGAAGATTTAAACATTACATATAATTACAGACAATTCACATTAACAGATTATTTACATTTGTACATATGGTTACATATAGATTTACATTTAGAGTTTTTACATTTCTGTTTGGAGACATTGTTCATTAGAGAAAGGTTTTACTGTAATGCATTACATATGCCTGTTTACCTGCAAAATATGATTGCACTATCTCTTATATCTGAAATAGGATATTTGATAAATTCTGATACATATTCGGATTTTTGACAAAAAAGTATATTTTCAAAGCATATGAACTACTATATTCAAAGTCAATATCTGATTATTTGAGAAATGGTGAAATAACACTCAGAGAACCAAATCTTTAAATGATTTTTATGATTTAATAGCATGTTTTGTGTAATCTCATATTTGATTCATCATGGCATGATAGAATTTACCAGTGCTCTTTTAATCATTTAAATATCATATCCATGACTTTGCGGAAATGTATCTCAGTTTAATCAAACATCACCAATAGTAATAAAAGACATCATTTATGATGGCATATAGCATGCATTCTATGTAAAAATATATGTGTGCAAATAGAAATAATTTATAAAAAGGGACATTATAGTTCATGAATCATAAATTGAAGCTTTTCATTGTATGTACCATACTAAGTGAGGAATACTTACTGTACATTGTACTCTATATTATTCATTGCAATAATGTAACGTAACCACAAATTACATGCACAAAATTAATTCTTTTGCCAAAATAGAATTTTTAGAAATCATAATTCATGTTATACCATTCATATTCATGTTATATCTTAGAAATGACTTCCAGGTAATTCTAAGTAAACTTTGATATATTTTTAAATACAAGATATTAAGCTGTCAATGTCATCTTCCACATATCCGAAAAATCTAAAGAAAATTTAGCTATGCACACATATATACATTCTAGTCATTCACAGGGGATACTCAAAATTGTTGAACACCCTAACTTCAAGGTGGTAGAATTTCTCCTGATGTATCTGAGCCCAGACAACAGCTGCCACGGTGATATACTGCTCCAGGTACATCTTTACCTTAGAACAACAACCTCGTGTGAAATGTCAAGGGGTCAAGTTTTAATATGTGAAATATAAAGAGGTTGACTGAGATAAGTGAGAGATGTGATGTATATAGATATAAAATATGTACTTTAAGTTGTATGGAAATTTTGAAATGTTGTGTTCTTCATTCAAATTTTAGAGGGATAATTTATGGAATAGGCATGGCTAAAGGGAGAATGAATGAATTCATAATAATTTTTGGTTTCATGGTCATGTTCCTGGATTATAAGTTCTTAAGTTTTTCAAACTAATGGTACATTTTTTACCTTCAGGATTTCAACATTCAGAATTGTAGAATGATACAATATGTTGTTTAACTTGGGTTTTGCTTATTTCTTTGTTTGTTATAGAGGATAGAACATGTTATATGATATGGGTTTTGTTGTTTGATATGGGTTTTATTTATTTTTTGTTTGTTTTGTCACAAGTTCTTATTTATACCTACAGGAATTCAGTGTTGATCTACGCCTTTGTAGAATGATGTTCTTTCATGTTTGTTCTAGTATTTTTGTTTCTTTTGTCATTATCTCAAACCATAGTACTCTGCAACAGTTAAATAAAAGAAGCTCTTATTGCTGTCAATCTCACTTGATATTTCTGTTAATTTCCATCAAATGTAAAAGCTATGTAACTATTGTAAGGTGTTTTGAAAGCCCTGGAGAATAGCCGATATAGTCGACTACACATTTTGAATATCGGAAACCTCGCCAAATGTCACAAGACCAATCAGTTGTAGAATTTCTTATATGAATAACATCAATCTGCTCAGCATCTTGATTTCTTCTTCCATAAATTGAGTCTGTTAATCATAATGTAGAACAGATTCTAAGATTGGAAATCTTAAGAATTAAGGCAGGCAGTATATTATGAGTTTCATTGATGTTCCTTATGTTGAATTAACTCAACATTGTCTTAAAGTCATCCCACTAGTCCTACCTTGATTTATGATGTAGCCATTTGATTGGTTTATTCAATGGAATCATTTTAGTTTTTTATTAATATTGTGAGCATTTATTTGTGTAAATGTCATTAGAAAACATCCAATTGATCCATTGATGGTAGATGAATATATGAAATGTCATGACTTTTGATGTTAAGCAGTGTTTTGTCCATGTGCATGTTTATGATCAATCGATATTCAATTATTGGCAGGCTTTTAACATATACATGATATAGTATATATACTACAGTGAAGCACAAAATGAGATAAAACCATTAGGCTCTCCATTTCTATTGATACAGCCACATACCACAACTCACGATTTGTTAATTTCCCACCCCTGTAGTGCAATCATTTTTACATGAATTGACAAACAAAATCATTTTCAAAATCGAATCAAAATCATCCAGTGTAATTTTGACTTGGAGGCTGAAGTGTCAATCATCATCAAGAAATTGTATGTTTTTTCTAAGTGTGATCAAGTGGTTTTGGAGTGTTCATCGGAATATCCTTAAGCAATAATTGAAGGAGGATCGGCTGGATAAGATATTCTTCAAGTTGGTGCCTCATAATCTGGCTTTTACATACATGCAGATATAGAAAATGGGTCTAGAATAGATTTGAACTTTTAGCAGACTTGCAAAGGGGGACTTTCTTAAGATGAATTGTAATTTCATATTCAAACTTGAGCCCTTGAATACACAAACTATGAAATTGCTGATTTTCAGCTGGAATCATAGTCTTGCATCAAGTCAATGTTTTCACCACTATCTGTATCCCAAACCTGTATATTAGTTAGATTGGGGGCACAGGGGCTTGATGCAAGACTACTGAAGCCACCAAGACCAAGGATCCGTGTCTATCATTTCTTTTTTATTGCAATTCCTTGATTACATCCATTCTGATACTCATCACATCTCTCAGTTTTTCAGCTATAGAGAAAGGAATGAATACAACTTGCCATGGTTTCTCATGTTGAGTTACATCCATTTCCTTGATGGTTGAGACAGTCTCATCACCCATCTCATCTGCTGTGATATCACTAAAGAAAGTTTACATAAGGATCCCCTATAAGTTTTATTTGATAGGACCCAATGTTTGTTACAACTTGCATAACCTTTTACTGGTGATAACTTCAAGCCTTGAAAATAAATAAACAAAATTCACAGGTTTTGTAAATTCCAGAGCCAGACTGGAGGTAGCAGTTGGTCTAGTTAGTAAACTTGTCTTTCTGGTTTACTTTTATTTTGGATAGACTCTGTTCTGTGTTATATGATTGAGATAATGCTTCAATTGAGCTCTGCCAGGTAAAAATGAACCTACATTTTGTATATCAGCACTTGTCTCAAAAAGGCAAATCAAGCAATGTTCATATCATAAAATTAGAACCGTTTCCAGAAAGCAGAACTCGATTCCATGAAGGGATTATGTCAGACATTGATAAAGCAAAGCTACAAAGTTAATTTAACTCATCCCTTCCCTCACCTTTTCCAATTCATCTGAAAATTTATATCCAAGTTTGATCTGATCTGATCTTAAGTTAAGCTGCCAATTACATATATTTTCAGCCAAATGAAAATGTGCAATAGTCTTTCACCCCCTCCTAATGAAATTATTTTTATGTTTGGCCTCTTGATGCGACCCACAAATCTGGGAACATAGATATACGCTATCAATAACTTTTCAGCCACTTTGTCTTATTGATAGCTGAACAAAAAATAAACTAACTTTGAGAAGTGAGTGCCGCCTTAATCACTGATACCATTGAAGTGATTAGAAAATGAACGAATGTTCAGTATTGATTCAGTCCCTGTTGCTGGTTTTGGTTTTAATTAAATAAACTGACCATGGAGAATATCTAAGTAATTTCAGGACACTCTGAAAGCAAGCCAAAACAAGAATAGGATGAATGATATTACATGTGTTTGGGATGTTTACATTTGGTAACATCTCCTGATACTGGCACCAGAAACAAAATTTTGGCTAGGATACTGCTACCACCCAAAATTAAGAATAAATAACCTGTGTTTTAAAGGTGTTCTTGGGTTTATTATATTGATAACATATAATCAGATTGTACTTCTCATTATTAAAAGTTAATAAACTAAGAATATTGTCTCTTGAAATGAGTCAAATGGCATATATACAGTCTCAAGTAATATTTCAAGTTGAGGGATACCCGTCTTCATTTACGCAGGCTTAAGTTACCTAATCAGCCATGTTTTTGGGCATGTCCCCAGACTGATTCCAAATTGCTACATTCAAAAACTACTACTGATACCATGCTTCCCTTATAAGTATTCCTCTCACTGGTAAGTTAGAGATTACTTACCTACTAATCAGCTCTATGCTCTAGCTAAATTGTATTAAACAGGAAATTCAAGCCTACCCCTGGAGTGCTATCCTCATTGATGCTATAGAGATAATATACTGTTTTGATCCATTGGCCAATTTACATGTAATTCCTCAGTGTTTTTCTAGTATCAAATTCAAGAAATTGTTTACTAATCAGTTGGAATTTTATAAAGTTTAGTTTAGGAAATGTAGAATCTGGTGATTGATTGATATTTGTTATTTTGATGGTACTTCCACCTAAGGCAATCGATATATGGTTTGATATATTAGGCATTTATTCAGAAAGGTTTCCTAATGCTATAGTCTTTGCTATATTTTATTTCTCTAACAAGACTGAAATTACTTCAATAAACACTAATCATACAGATAGCGATGTAATTTATTTCTAATATTGGAAAATTGCAAACAAATTGAAGATAAAAGTTTAAAGTCATCTGTTTAGTCTCTATTAGTTCTTATTACTTATTTTTCACCCCAGGCTTATTTTATAGGTTATGTCCATTCAAGGAAATGCATCTCTTATCTTGAAATAACTGTATATCATTCCTTTAGAGCTTTATTGCAAATAAAACCATGACTATTTTTCGTCAGGTCAAAATATTAATAAAACATTACAACTAAGGGCGTTCCTTTGTTAGAGGGTTTTAAAATGATTCTAGATTTACAAGTCATGGTCTTTTCCTTTGTCTTCTTTTTCGCATCCAGTTCGTTTGTGATGGTCATCAAATACAGGTGGCCTCGTCCTAACATCTATGAAGCCTTGATTGCTTCGGTAGCTTTCCTGATATTATTGTCCCCATGGGCTTTCTGACAGTAGGAATATCTTAAGAAAATGTTGATTGCGTAATTAGTTTGCAATAACTCATGCTTGACAGATAATAGGATTGGAAATATATTTTAATCTAGAAGCACTTTAGACCTCCTAACCAAGGAAAGCCGCTAGGTGTAATGTGTTATGAATAATTCGACTCAACACCTTGATGCGATATCTTTGAAATGATTTTAATAGTTGTCTCATATCTATGTACGCTAGTGACTAAATACAATAATGATGAGAAGATTTGAGATCTTCACCTTGCATATTGATATTGTTATAAACTATTGTATCAACCAATCAGGATGAAGACGGAAGAGTAAGCTTTTTACGAGGCTGTGCAGGTCACTCTCAACAGCTAACCCATTTTGCAGAGTTATCACCTCCTAATAACCATGGATTAGTACTTTTAGTACTTTCTACACCTTATACTGACAACCTTAATGAAATATTTGACATTGTTTAGCACCTAATAAACAAACTTATATGTGACAGGTCATGGAAAGAGCCCTCACTATGTTAATTATGAACTGCTTCTTTTACCATTATAGATTACCCTGTTTATGTATTTTGACTTGCAAAACAATTCCATCAATAGAGCAATTCATAATTTATGAAGGACCTAAAAGGTTCTCATTTTGTGTGATTTTTTCTGACTCGATTTATTTGAAAGAACTTTATGAGTCCATCCTTTTTTCCTAATTTGGTTCATCAAGTTCCTAAACTTGTTTGCCAGAAATGGCATTGATTTTCTTTGAGGCTTTTACAGATTAAGCCAATGTTTCATCATTATCTTTGTCACCAGAAGGCCTATTTCCCAAAATAATGTCAAGATTTACAGCTGATTTTGCACAGTCTGCTAGATTAATGACATCTTCTGCAAATTGGTATACTACCTATTCCCATAAAAGTTGTCACTGTGGATTTGCCTAAAAGTGTGGTTATTGAAGAAAACATTGAAGTAATTAATAGAAGATGAAACATGGGGGTACATGTATAGATACCAGGCATCTGTATTGTGGGTGTTAGAAAGATCCTGGATACAGGTCCTAAAAGAATATAGCATACATGGGTTGAGAAATTCCATGGCTTGAGAAATTTTTGAAGTTTTCATTAGAAAAACAGGAAGATGAAAATCTGATCAGAAGTTGATATATGACGGAGTGTAGTATATCCTAGTTGTTTTGCATAAACATATCCTTGTTTTTGTCCAAAAGATGTTTTGGACGTAATCAATGTTGTGCTCATTGTGATCTATTATGGCATGATCCGTGTTTTCAGGTCTTTTTATAGAAGTGGTTTCACAGATTTATGTCGGATGACATAGATAAATGGCTGACGAAAGTGTTGCACAAAATGCAATATAGTATTTCGGCCTTATGAAACATTGCAAAGTTGTTTTGAATGTTTGATTAGCAGATTCATTTCCTTATTTCCCTGGTGGCCATTTGCCTGTCATTTTGGTGCTAATATGTTTTAGGAAAAAGGATTCAAGAATGTTATCTTAGCATTTGTAAGAATTTAGCACACGGGGAATTTAGAATTATAACAGGAGAAATGTGTTTTAGATATCAAAATGTTTCCTTTAAAGCTGGACTGCGCTCCGAAACGCAATCTTGAGTTGTTTCGGGGGTGAACTTTATCATTTTGAGCTTAATGAAAGATTATAGAATGATGAACAAATGGGGCAAATCTTGTGTAGAAATACTTACGATAAATGTGTCATTTCAAAGATTATTCATTGAATTGCTTCGATCGGCGCCGACGATATGATTTTGGAAAAGTTTCTAAATGAAGAACGTGACGTCACTTCCGAATCATAGCATTCAAAATAAGTAGCGTTTAATTACTTCCAACATTCATAAGAAGACGGTGGTCTAGGGGTACAATTCTCGCTCAGCACGCGGGAGGCCCGGGTTCGAATCCCGCGTTCGCCTTTTTATTTTTTTTAACTAAATGATTGTTCTTTGATATAACGCAGAAAAAAACAATTTTTATTTACATAAACTTTATATTAGAGCTTAAAATGTAAAAACAATATATGTCAACATATTGCGTTTTGGAGCGATGTGCAGGTTTAATGAATCTTTATTTGTTTAATAAATCTTTATTTGGTAGACTGGAATCATTTATCTTTGAAATTCATAATTAAGAATTTGTGAGAGAACACAAAATGATATTCTTTTGATATTTTATAATTGTTCTATATTATGTATAACAATGTTAATGTTACTAAGCAGTGAGTACATGTTTTTGTAGAAATTTCTCAGCTAGATGCTGGACCTTTGGTCTCAGCATTAAAGAAATGGGTGGTACACCCTTTTGGAAATTTAAGCATTATATACCACCCTGTTGAAAAAGTATTTGCAACCTTTCGAAACAGAAATATTGAAATGATTTGATCAAAATGGACAAAGCCCTGGCGAGACTGGTACAATTGGTTGAAATCTTGCTGCATTTCTTTTAAGCTCATAGTCATAAATGGATGAACCGTTGAGAGTAATAACTCTTAACCAGGGCTGTCTGAACAAATTAGACAGGGCCTTTCTTATGTTAGACTAATTAGAGCCATTACCTTGTATTTTATCTGAGTTAGGTTACCATCAGCTTCCCTCTCATTGGAGAAATCTCTAATTTTATACTTTCTCTTTGAAGAATAACGAGTACCTAGACCGGGAATATTCGTCTGTTCACGCATATTGCTCGCTGGCTTGTTTTAGAATTTAATTGAAGTGACTAAATTACTTTGATTTTATAGAGTAAAATATTGGCTATTTCTCCGTGTTGTTAAATCTTGGCTGATCCCACTAATTTTCATCATATTTTTCAATTTGAACCGTACCTACGATGACAGTATGTGATGGGTTCCGTTATTGATTGATTGGGGGATGACATGTCCATAAGGAATTGCAACTAGTTGTGTACTCATGTAGATGAAACTAATGAGATTTCAATTTATATTTTCCACTAGATAAAGTCAGAGAATATTACTATTTTCATGGAGTTTGCACTTTAGGTCCTTGAGAGGGCTTAGTACATTATCCATATTTATCTGGAATCAGTTAGAATCAGTTTTCTATTAATTAACTAGATGTAGTTGAGTTAATTTTTTGAAAGATTTTTGTGTGCATGTTTCAGTTTGCAAATTTGTACAGTAAAACCTGTCTAATATGAACAATACTTTGACTGGCCAAGGCTTTAGATTTGCAGTCATGTTCACATTTCAAGGTTTCTTTATATGTGAGTTCTTGGGATTTAACAAAATTGGGCCAAAAATAGTTTTCACATTTAGAGGTGTTCAGATATGTTTAAAGACCCAAATGAATAAACATTTTATTTATTCTATCCAGCCCAGCTTGATATGTGAATAAAAATAACACTGGAAGTAATCTACAAGTACATCGTTCAAGATCTGGCCTTTCTAAGCCTATAGAAAGCATTGAAATATCCTTGGACCAAGGATGGTAATTTATGGCTCTTAGTATGAATGCTGCAATAGTTATTATGCAATTTGTTCTGCTCAATAGTGATGCATGTTCTCAAAGGAGTTGATCTATGGATACACCTACAATTGCTTGAAATGTGTGATAGCTCAATAAAATAAAATATATTGTTGTTTATCGAGTCATCTCAATTAGCCTTGTACTGAGCAGCCATAATAAAAATACTTTATTGTTTGTCTGTATTTGTTTATTGCTTTAAAATGGAGTTAGATCAACATCATCTTGTTCATAAAGTATATTCATAATCCCATTATTCAGTGAATGTCCTAAGATGGGATTATCAATTTTTCTGAAGAGAGAGAAAATTTGCATCTTACATTAACAATGTTATGTTCAATATTTATCTTTATATGGCACTTATTATTATATCATCATAACCAAACAAACAAACAAAAAACAAACAAACAAACCAAGAAACAAACAAACAAATGAAAAACAAACAAACAATAAATTGGAATTATTCCTTATGCATGACTAATGATTTGTTGATCCAAAGGTGAAGATAGTCTTCCAGATGTACAATGTTAGATAACACATAGCATAATAGAATGAAGTGAGAATTGATGCTCAGATGAAAGATTTGACATCGACATATTCAATTTATATCTATAGTAGAGATCATTTGGCAGGTATTTTGTCAGGTGTTGTTTGTGATTCATTCATAGACTGTACTTTTATTTTTGTTTGTACAACACCCATAATTCATGTGGCAAGATGCTAAAATAAAGTATAAGAGTTTTATAAATATTTGATGTACTTAAAGAGTAATATATCTTGGCTTTGCCAGAATGTGAGAGTACTTTTTCATTTAAGGTCTGAAAATAGGCCTTTATTAGTAGGTTTCATTCCCAAAATTAAGGTTTATTTTTAGAAAAGAATCAAACAGGTCATGGATCGGTCTTCTTTAGGTTTACTTTTTTTAACACTCATGATTTCAATAGCATGATTGCTATGAGTGAGGATAAAAGATGATTTCTTGAACAATGTTCCTTAAAGTACAGATAAAATGAAACACATAGAAATTCATTGCACAACTATACAAATTGAAATGTACTTAGACCCCATTTTCTCAATGGGAAATTTTGATGCAGTTCACTCAGTCCCGTAAATTGAGAAAAATGGATATAACAAACACCACATTTGTAGAATGAAAAATATTTGAAAAGTTCAGGCAAAGGTGTACATGTGGTCATCATCAATCCCATTCAATCAAACATGTCTTCTCTATACTATGGCTGCATGTTCCATGTCTACAGAAAAGATTGATCAGGATGAGCTGTGGGGCCAATGGCTTCATCTCACTGTCTAGTTTTGCATAGTTCACACTTTTTCTCTGTTGAACTTAGGTATAACTGACAGTTGTTGCATATTGTTGACCAGTCAATAGCAGTTTTCAGAAGGCACCTTAGTACGTATTCATTAATATGAAGCATTAGTGAACATGGTTCAAATGCAATAAAATAACACATTCATTGAAGCAAGCTATTTTTCTACGTTTCACCAATTTCAAACCATGATTGACCATTTATAAGCAATAATACCTCAATAAAATCATGTAGATTTTAATCCACTAATTGTGTGTGACTGTTAAAATATTAGAACATTAATTTTATATAATTTTCTTTCTTTTTGGCTCACACAGTGAGCCTATGGGATCGACCAGGCGTCCGTTGGTCCGTCCGTTGATCCGTCCGTTGGTCGTCCGTCCGTCAACATTGGCCGCACAAATTAAAACTGCTATTCGGATTGATTTATATCCACTGTCATTTTATCCATATCCATAATGCCTATTTGACCTAACATCGCCATTTCCCAAGTTCGCCCCATTTCCGAGAAATTGCTGATTTTGACGTCAAAAAGTCAAATTTTCTGTAAATACTAGACACTTTGTTGAAGTAGAACTTTCAAATAACTTGTAGTAGTTGCTGTATCTGCAAGTTATGTCCTCTGAAGATTTCAAAGCTCTTGGAATTACCGATTTTGGTGTTTACTCTATAAAATTTGACAAAAAGTAGGACTTATCATTTTCAGGAAACTTTCTCATGTATTAAGTCAATAGTTTTGTGATTGACAAGTATCTCAAAGTTTGCCTTATAGTTGATCATTTCTTGCAATGAATTACATCCATTACTAGATTTAAGCATTCCCTACATATTGCTCAATATATGTCAGCATCAAATTTTTACCATTTTTGAGATATTTGACGTCAAAAAACAGTAAAAATAAGTTATTTTTCAACTTGCTTCAATTTGACAAAATTTTTTTGAAAATCATCTTCAAGTTACCAGTAGTTCAAATCTGACATTGGTTTTAGGATTTGACCTTTATTTGACCTTCAGTGGCCTTTGAAAGGTCAAAAAAGTTGATTTTTCAAATTGATTTTTGGATGTAAATTTTGGTCGGCTTAATCACAAAAGACCTTACTGAGCTCTGAATATGTAAAATTTTCAAGGTCAAAGGTCATCAAACTAGGTCACACAACTGTGCTATCTAAGTTTCTCAAAGTCCGAGACTACAAATCTAAATCAATATTTTTGTTTGAAAGTCAGGATATACATTCCTCTGAAGGTTCCAAACTGTGTGAGCACAGGACCGTGGGTCCTATTTTTTTTGATTATTCCTTCTTTCCTAATAATGGGATACTTGGTATCATTCTGCTTTCAACCTAATGTAAAAGATATTGTGTTATTTTTGCCATATGTAAACTGGTACATGTTTTCTTGTACTGGTTTGAAACCAAATCACATGCTTGACATTCTTATTTGTTATTGCATCTTTAATCTTTCCCATGGTGTTGTTCATTGTAATAAAGGAATTGATGAATAGATAGTACACGTAAATAGATACATCTGGATACATGTACTGGAATATCTTAGATATTGCTAAACTGAAGTACATTTGGACCAACACTATTAGATTTACAGAGGGATTAGTGACATAAGGGATGTTGTCCAAATATAACTAGTTGTGGAAGAACAAAGCAAATTGATATTTATTTCTGCCCCTGAACAGCTAATCAACATTTCCAAATAATAGGGAGAAGGGGTGTGGTTTTACCCATGATGAAATGAGGAAACAAATTGTAACTTCCTTTTTCCAAGATTCTCCACATTTGGACACCATTCATTTTATTTGTTAAATGAAATGGATTGGTGTTGTAATATTTCCAGGAAAGGAGTCAAGATGGCCTTTTCGGCATTCTGATACTCAAGTTTTGCAACAAGAATTTTAAGATTGAGGAGGAATGGTATGACATATGGATTATGGACATATATATCAAGATGGATTTGGCATTCAGGGTTTTTGGTAGTTTATGTATGCATTTTGGTTTCTAGATATGAACAAGAATGTGAAACTCAGAAATGAACTGACAATAAGTACCATATACGTACATTATGATTTTGAATATGAACTTTATTTTTGTATTCTCCTCTTTTCTTATGTGTTATACATTGAAAAACATTACTCTTGAGTAATTTAAACCCTAGATGTCCCAAAAAATAACTCATCTTTAAAAGTTTCCCATTTGTGTTATCTGGAATTGACTGTCATTCTGGCTACTGAACTTTTAGTCTGATTGCATTAGAAATGCATCAATTATGCATCCTTTTTGCTCATGGCCTTCACCATTAAATGTACCCTTTGAAAGATTGATGACCATGTCTGACACTCTCAGGATTTCCTGTAAATCTCTTATGTTACAGAGCCAGTCTGAACTTTTGTCCCTCTGTAGTCTGTAATGATCCTGATACTTGGGTATCTAGACATATTGTCATGGCTCTCTAGTGCTCTCTGATTTAAATTTAAAATTATCACTTTTATTCACTGGGGAGTATACTAGCCAATGATCTCATGTATACGTATGATAGACTTATAAACACATTTGATTCTAATTGGTTACATGCCATACTGTTTATAGTGATCAGTCCTAGTCAGTGAGTAAAACTCCCATTGGTGAGCTCAGGGTAGAAAGACACTGGCCTTTAAGGATTTTAAGTCCACTATTGGAAATATTAATCTTTCTGATTTTAAGTCATCTATTGGAAATATTAATCTTTCTGAATCTAGCTGACCTTTCATCAGGATGAATTCTTATCTTTTCCAATATCAAATCAAGTATTTTTTGTAATCTTTTGACCGTAAAATTATATTTTATTAAACTCACGATTTCAGCTGAAACATCATGGCATTGAGTGGCCATCAGACTAATTTATATGAAAAGGTCCTAGAAAATAGACATTGCTATGATCCTTTAAGCAAACATAATCTCTCTACTAATGATCTGTATGTCTGGAGCCTTGAAAAGTAGGAGAGCAATTTACTACAATTAAGATACTTTAAAAAACTTTTATGAAAGGCTACATGATCCTTTAAAGATCAACGGTATAACAACGGTATCATTATTCATTATTGATAATGTTATTTTTCTGTAATTCTGTAATGACATGGTAAGAGAAAGAAATCAGCTTGATCCATCAAGGTATTACTAAAGGAATACACTCGTTTAACAGTATGTGAAAGAAGATATAGTGGCTAGAATGCTTAGAATCAGCTTATAGAAATGTTGTTTAATTTATCAGGGTCGTCTTTCTATCCATTAGGTGATTAAAGGACACTGTTATTAATAATAATGCACTTGACTTTAATGAGAAATTAATGACTCCAGGGGTTCTATAATGTTGGAATTACCCAAGGTTTGATAATTTTGTAATCTTCGGATTGTGTTTCACAGCTACTACTCTTCTTCTCAAAAATGTCAGATAAAGAGGGACTTTGCTAAATTAAAATGTAACCTTTGGTTCATTCATGGGCTTTCATATATGTCAGATCATTGTAGAAGTACATAATATATCAATTTGCCGTTTTTTCAAATTTATCATTTGTGGTTGGTTTATCACCTTACGCAAAGCTTCGGTTAAAAGCCCTATGTTTAGCCCTTTTATTCTGATCAAGTCCCAGAGGATTATGGGATATTTTCACAATGAGACTAATCATGATTTTATGGAAATTGAAAGAAATGTTTGGTTAAGCCAAGATTATTACAGCCTTAAAAGAATACTCTTATATTCTTGTGCAGTTTGCTTACATCTGGCATGAATATACTATACTTTAGTATGTTAATCCTTGCATACATAATTCATAAAATATATTCCTTCTTCAATGTTTTTTTCTTTCACAATATTCTTTGCTCATCCTTTGAGATCTTTATTGTTTTCCATTGGAAATGTGTATGTCTGAGTCTTTGTTTTAGCAAGGGAACTCAACAAGAAATCTTTGTGTGTGATTGCTCTAATCAGAATGCAACCACATACGAAATGTCATTATTCAACAATAAACGACACAAATAACAACTTCAAATAACTTACTTGTACGCTTGATTTGTATTATGTTTGAATAACCCAGCATTGCCTGGCATATTCGAGTACTTGAGGAAATGAACCCAAGAGGATAAAACACTGAAATATTGAGGTATTCTTATGTCATGTTACACCTATACAGTTACTGTTAATTGCTTTTGGTATTTAACAAGCCTTAATTCAGAATTTAATTTCAAATAAATTAGATTACACAGGCATTCTCAGAAACTGAGCTGTAAATGCCATAAAATCTGTAACATTAAATTGATTAAATTGGCTGTATTAATATCCGACATTTTTTCAACGATCAGATAGAATTTGACATTTTGCTGGATATTATCATATTTCTTCGATCTAATTCAATTTCCTGCCTCAGTAGTGCATGCTGGGAAGTGTACCGAGATAGTTAATGTTTACTAAGATTAAGCATATCATGTCAACAAGTACTTAAAAGAAATGTATTTCATATAAATGATTTCATAAAAAACTACAAATTCTCTCTGATTATTTTTATTAAATCCTGACTTGGAAATCTTATCTGAAAGTAATTTTTCCAGGGTTCTCGTAGTTATTGAAATAATTTTAAACATGCTCCTAGTAACATTAATAACATAGTGTTTATTACAGCGTTTGTTCCAATTTTTACTAATTATCTCTCATAAGACCTAAATCATGAATGAGCTCAGGTAGTTTTTTATTTGCATCAATCTAGAAGACCGTAATTAGGAGATATTGTATATCAACTAGAGAAATGAGATCACCCTAACTTTAAGAGGAAGCGTATCTTCTATTGTATTGCATTTCCTCAATGTTTTACAATGTTGTTACATCTATAGATTATCCACTAGTAGTAGACATTAAGACATAAACTGCATATTCCATTCATTACTGGTATATATTCTATATTTCTACTGGAATAATAGTGTTTCCTTCATATGACAACATTGTTGCCATGGTTACAAAAACAGATTAAGGAATATTTATAACTAAACATGTTCATAGACTTCATTGTTCATATGTATTACTCAATATTATGCAATATGATTGTCTTTGCTTATTCTGTATGTAATAATGCTATTAAGATCACAAATAGGACATATATGAAGCTAAAATCAGACCATCATTCCCGTTCATTCTGTATAATGATGTGTTATAAGAAAAGAGGTAATCAAAAACAGAGCTTTAACTTACTAATGCAAGATACTAGATTTGCAATGGAATTGTAATTTAAATTCCATAATAAATTCTTTGCAGGTTATCGTAAACTGTTTATTTTTTATTAATAATTTTTACTGATTACTCTCAAATAGAGACGTTGATTAATGGAAGCCAATTACTTGCCTCAGTTTAAAAGCACACATTTGATTCCTTTTTTAAGCAATACATATTTCAACCTTGAATAAGATTACTGGATTTCATTCATTTTTATATAATTTAGAGTACTGATTACTGCCCGTTCGCTTTATCCCTTGTAATTTCTACTTTTTCCTTGTTTTTCACATTTCGAAAAGTGACCACCATACTATTTTTTCTATGGTTGTTATCTGACTATCGTACCGAGAGAACATGCCAACCTATAAAGATATTCATGGAATATTCAATGATTTATGGCATAATTACTGAATTATAGAAAGCCATTGTATTGCTGGAGTAAACAACCTTCTCTTAAGCCACCTTGAGAATTATGATCTGGACAGATTAGATTATGTCATGCTAAAAATGCATTAATTTCATATGTCTGGTTTATATCAGTTTGGAAATGAGCTAATTATAAAAACAGAAATGCCCACAACTGAATGATAATAAAGTATGTGCTGTGACAGCTTAAGATGCCATTTAGTTGCATTAAATTCTATATGTAATCATTTTGTCAGAGGAGAGGTGGTAAAAGGTTGTTTCTTTAACCAAAAAGTTTAAAAATCATTTTATGCATACCCTTTTTGTAAAACCTGTGTATATTGAACATTTTTTGCCGAGAAAAACGTTTAATGTTGGTAGATGTTCACTACAGAGAGGGTAATTTATACAGTAGTCAGTTGAGTAAGTGCAGAGGAAGGGTGACTACTAGACACAGGTGTTCACTCAAGAGAGGTGTTCACTAAGATAGGTTTTGGTTAATCTTTTGAAAAACTTCTCTTTCTGTTACCTTTTGTTATTAGAAGACTCCTTATAAACTTTATAATTCCTAGTAGCATTAGTTTGAGAAGACCCCTTATACATTTTATACTTGAAATTGCCAGCATAGTATTCAATAGACATGAGTTTTATGATTCCCGCTGACACCAACGCAAAATTGCAAATCTCCCGTTCTAACATAGTATTCAATAGACATGAGTATTATGATTCCCGTTGACACCAACGCGAAATTGCAAATCTCCCGTTCTAAACACAGCTCTGAAGCTGATCGGGTATTTGAAGTAGACTAAGTAGCGCTTGTTTTGTATGCGCGCTATATACATTACTGTATTGATTCATTGGCTTTGCGTCCACGGTTATGTTGTGAAAAATATCGCTAGCTTAAACTCTCTATTATTTGAGTTTTGCAATGTCAGTTTCAATTTCCTAGACCATGCTAGTATCTCATAAAGAATCTTATTCACTTTGAGAAATTATAAAAGAGACTCAACCTACTTCAGATGTAATTATCTGAATGGTGAATTTTCTAGTCATCTTTCTAGGCATTGAAGCTCCACTATTTCACAATATAACTACAATTACCATATGCCAATATTGTAATTTTTGATTACAGTCTCCAATTAGAGAATGGAGAGTTATTGTGTCGGATATTACCTGAATGACAAGGTAAATTAATTGTAACTCTTAGCAGGGTAAGAATCACCGTAAGGTTAATACAGGTGCCCCATTGGCCAGCTACGCTTTTGTCGAACTGTGATACAGTTTTAATGCTAAGAATATCTGAATAATCTCAAATGTAAATTTCATGGACTTTTATCCAAATTAAAATGTGAAATGATTGTCATTTACTAAAAATAGTTTCATAATATATTTCTGGTGACAAGGATATACTGTATATGCCAGATCAAAATTGTCTTTGATTTAAAGAATATATTAAAGTCCAGAAATGTGAGAATAATACAAGAGAAAATGAAAACTACATTCTTCCAAAGTAATTGTTGGTTAGTCATCACACGTCAGTCTCTGTTCTAACACAGCTTATCTGTCTATATTGACATCATTAACCTTGTAGTTGTTGTAGTAAATAAAGAATAGCTCCACAATTCATTGATTTTAATAATGGATTTGGACTGTAAAGGTAATTATCAGGTGGACACAGAGCAATATGAGAATCAAAGGGCAACATTAGAATAGAAACAAAGGGTAATTTAGAAGCAAAATATATACATGCTAAATGTCACTACCTGCCATTTGTTACAGGCACTGACCTCCAACTGCTATATATGCCAAATGCCAACTGCCACCCACCAAATGCCGAACACAGTCCACAAAAAATAATTAGAAACATCAAAACATAATTAGAAACAAAAGGGCAACATTAAAATAAAATAAGATGGTAGCATTAAAAACAAATGACAACATTAGAAATACAGATTTCTATAAACCCTTCAGATTATAAAAATATCAAGCACATTTTGCACTAATTAAACATAGAACCCCCATGACATGTCTAAACTAGAATGGAAAAGATCGACAGGTGCTGTCAAATTGTGAACAATAAATTTTGTATCAATCATGATTCTGGTCAATAAAGGGTCAGATAGTGAACAGCTGTCATTTAGAAGCAAAAGGCAGCATTTGAACAGGAAAAGTAAAAAATGAATAATAAATAAAGGAAGAAACATGTAGCAAACAAATTATAAAATGCCTGGGTTCATTGGCAACACTACAGTCTATCGCCTTTATTAGTTTCTGAGACCTGTTTTAAAAGTCAGAATTTCCAGACAAGAAGACAAGATAGTTCTCACCTCAACAGCTAACGAGGTAAATCACCGTTCTTCCAGGTAACACACACACGTGGTACCACGATATTCACCCCATGTTTGAAATTGAATACTATACAAGCCTTTAACATACAAACAATCTAATAAGTTAAAACAGATCATATCCAAAGAAGAAGTTTCAAAGTGTGAGTTTTGTATCTTCACCTGGGTTTGGTTTTTGTATTTTGCATGAAAGATATTTCTGTATTATTTGTGGAATTCTAACTCATCTGGATATTCCCAGGGTTCAGTCGCTTGTATATATATTATGTGAGCTGTATCCTTTAATGGGTTACCTGAATGGCTTATTTTTAAACACTTTTGAAATTTGAGGATTGAAGAATCCTTGACTATTAGTTTCCGTACCTTGGTCAAGGACTTTGACCTCCAGGTAGTCTGTTTCCGTGAAGGTATAGACTATTCAACCCCATGATTGATTCCAAGGCTTTTTAACCACTGGTTTTCAATATTTTGACATATGGACATTTTTCTGGTATTCACAGATCACGTTTTAACCTCAATCTGAAGATTTTCTGAATTCAGTCCAGAAGATATCTAAACATTTACAAAATACAGTATAATATTACATATTTTCTCCAAAAACACACAAAAACAGATATAGGAACACTGTAAACACTTAAAACGCTTAAATGCTCAATCAATAGTCTGATCAGATACAAGCCATTGATCGATAGTCAATTTGACTACCCTTAAAATGTTATATTCATTCTTCATATTTGTTATGAGATTGCGATAGGTTCCTCAGACATGTAAGATAATTTGAAATTTACAGTCTGACATGTGCAAGAACATACATATAGATGAAAATAAGCATTTTGTCATTGTGTTCATACTCAACTTTCTGATACTACTTACAGTTTATTTTCTCCTCAGAGATTGAGGAGGCGTGATTGACCACGTTGTTGGCCTTGTGTATTATACAGGGTGGGCCAAAAAAATGCCACTTTTTTTTCAAAATGCTATAACTTTTTTAATTTTTGATACAAAATCATAATTTGCATACCAAATGAAACTTGAGGTTGTTATTTAGCCATGGATCATGGATTATACACTTTTACTTGAATAAAATATGTCACCAGCGTCCCACTTAAACATGTGGTGTGCCATGAGAAATAAGCATAATTTGCAAAATGTTCCTGAACTGATACGCCCTGATGACCGCCAAGCTAATAGTCCTAATGCAAACCCCATTGAGTATAGGGTATGGGAAGGCCTCCAGGAGATGGTATGAAGGCACCCAATCTAAGAAATTGCTCAAATAAAGCTGGCAATTAAGACAGGTTGAACAAAATATAGCTAACATTTCATTGATACTGCTATATCAGCAAGGCGACTAAAACTAAAATCTATCATCAAATAGGGTGGCGGACCAATTGAACTCCTCTTTTAGATCAAATATAACCCCAGTTGAAGGACTTGTTTCATTATATTATTACTAAGAACCCTTGGCACTATATAACTGCAAAATTTGGGGTATGTAGGTTGGAAAATAAAAAAGTTATAGTGTCTTGAAAAAAAGTGGCGTTTTTTTTGGCCCACCCTGTAGTTACTGATCAGAATATATCATTCAATAAAGTAAGGTCACAATTTATCAACCCCTCTCTTTAATTATCCTGATACTCAAAATACAGGTTGGTTTGGATGGTTGAACTGCATGAGTTGATAAACCAGATGCCATTTGGAATAATCTTGGTTTCATAACTAAGTAAATATAAAATGTGGTTTTAAAGTGTTTTTTTTTTCAAATTTTGAGATATGTATTTTTCAAAATGTGATTTTTGGTTGGATAGATTGATAACAAAGCCCATCTTATAAATCATGAAAGTGGATATCTTTTGTTACACAGAATTCCATCTCCCGATTGTTTCATGTCACCACCACAGTTCTTCAGAGTTTGGTGACTGCAACAAATGGCAGGTGATGACATGTTGCATGTAAATGCCTTGTTCTAAATGATTTGATGTATCATATGTAAGGTTTGTATGAGAACTGGTCCATTGAATCTAGAAGTTTAGAACTTGTGTGTCGGCCATTTTATTAGACAAACATGGTGGTGAAACTGGTAACTAAATTACTGACACCTTGGAAATATTTTGAAAGGCATTATACAGGGTTACATTGATTTTCTAATCCAAGGTGACAAAGCTATTAGACAACATGTGTACTGTATAATCCAATGATTCCTTCCTGTCAACTGGGTTTTACTAGTGTTGTCGCGATTAATCGATACATCGCGATATACATCGCCAAAGCTGATTCTGGCGATGCATCGATGTCTGAAACAAAACATCGATGTTTTTAAAAAAAATTAATTTGCTAAAAATCACCGTTTCTTATCTTATTTTGACGCAAATCGCTTACCTTTCTCATGTCTTATTTCATTTTCCAATGTTTTCTGATATTCTTTCGCTTTAAAACTGTTTTAGCTAGTCGAAATGAACCGTTAATCTAAAAAAAGTACTTTACTTTCATTTCACCCTTACTGGAAGTTCCCGGATGTACCGGATGTTCGGTATTTAAGTGCATTATCGTTCGGTATTTCAGTGCACTTTTCTCGGACTTTTTCGCGATGTACATCGCGATGTGCATCGATGTTTACTACTGAAAATTGGCGATGCATCGATGTACGATTATGGCACATCGCGACAACACTAGGTTTTACAAGATGACATATTTGAATTTATAATTTATCAGTTTTTGTACAAGACATGATGATCTAGAATGATTTCGAATTTGTGATTCTTCGTATCGGATAAAAAGGGGTGTGGTATAGAATATAGATTTTAATATTTTATATTCCCTATTTTTTACCCCAATTTTCACATTTCACATTTTTATTTTCCGAGTATTTCATTTACCCATTACATCCATATTCCATGTTTTGCCCCTTATTTTTCCTATTCTGTCACTTTTTTTAGTCTCACCCTTAAATTCTGAAATATCTCCGCATGTTGATCACATCAATTACATAGACTTATTAAGGTTTGAAATATGTCAATTAGGGGTTTAATGATTCAAATAGTAAGAAAAATGATGGATGATATAAATTAGGCAAGATCTTTAAAACTTGTCTCGAATTGATAGAATTCTAATTTGGGCAAGATATGGAAACCTTTGGCTTTTCATCTATTCAGGTCACAGATCACTGGTTCTAATAAGTCATTTAGCTAAATTGAGTGTTATTGATTTTGTTAAGGTTCAAGGATTGTGGGATTAGTTCCCCTCCCTTGGCTACATGGTCAGTAGTCAGACCCGTAAATTGGTTATTTTTGGCAAAGCTTTCTGCCATCACTCTGGCTCTTATCTCTCTGTTAATCTTCTTGAGCTGATTACTTAGTTTCAAGTTATATTTGAGAAATAATGATGTATTTCAACCATAAACCCGTACTAAGTACTATATGTTTAGTTGTAATCTGTTACACATGTTTTTAGTGAGCGATTCAGCAAGTGGAGATTTTCTGTCACATTGCATAACATGTTTATCATTGACAAACTTTGTATCACATATTTCATCACATTAAATTGATTTCTGAAGACTATCTAATTATGAAATACTGGCAGCATATAACTGTTTTCTGCAACATTATTTGAGACAGTTTGTGGGTATTGAGGGAACTGTAATAAATAAACAATCCAATCATTTAATTGACCATGTATTTTATGGAATGTGTGCAATAATGATAAATATTATTTCTCGTGTTTTCAAAATTGTAAATTGCAGTGTACTTGGCAATATGTCTCATATATAGACTAATACTGATTTATCTTGCTGTACTTGAGTTGCATCTCCTTCATATACTCAATAAATTAATAAGTCTCTTCAAGGAGAGACTACTGAATTCTTCACGCTCCAATGATTCTACTGATCGATACAGAAATCGTAGAAAATTACTGAAGGGTGATATCCTATTGGGTTGACCCTGCTGAAATTGTCTTGAAGGATGAATGATACCTAGGTCTGTCTAGTGGAGGTTTCCTGATTTCCAGGCAATGTCCTCATCATGCTCTCTGCACTTACCTGATAGATGTGGTTATGTCTAGCCTTGCTTGCTTAATAGTTCTTTGTGGATGGGGGGAGGGGGTATCACAAGTAGTTTTTGAGTAGTTTTTTCATCAGGCCAGTGTCTTTATTTCTATTCAGTATGATGGCAGTTAGAATGTAGAAGACCATCAAAATCTATCTAAGGGAGGCTTGACATTGCCATTCTTAAAGTGCTTTTAGCATTTAGTACTACAAATACTTGAGGCATGCTCTAATTCTGCAACAGTACATCATGAATAAGGTTATGACATTCATTAGTTTTTTTGTTTTGTTCGACATAATCTTTTTCATTTTTGTACGACCTCCAATTTTCCAATAAATGTAAAAGTGCAAATATATAGGTAGCACTATGTAGTAATTTGATGAGTTAATTCACCCGGAAAGAATTCTTCATTTCATATGCATCTTGGATTAACAAACAAATATATAATCTTATAATTGCAAAAATGTAGAAACCTACAATTGGCCATGATTACTTTTGTTGATTTTAAAGTATTGCTCTTTGTGTTTCATTTTGGTATAATGAAATATGTGTCTGTTACTACCCTTATGAATTGGCAAAATCTTATCGGTGAAGTGTTTTTTTTATATTTTTATATCGTTAAGGTTAATTGAGGTTAAATGCAAGTATGTCCATACAATGTGATATTTAATATTCTTTTATATTTTAAAATGACTATCTAAAAATGAGATCTCATTGTAAATTGTATATCTTAGGATGAGGCTATCTTTGACTTTCCAGGGGATACCATGCTTTATGCTGGACAGGTACTACGCATGATTGATGAATGGGTATAGGCTGCCTCTGCATCTGACCTAACATTTATCTTTGTCATAGGCATGCAGAAAATACAAAACAAACATATTCCAATGTGGGAATAATCATTCACTGGGAATAGGGAGAAGAACAGCTGTTAAATTATGGAGGGGGGGGGGGGGGGGGGGAGATGGGGGACACAAAAGTGCTTTGAGAACATATTTTTCTGTGCTGCATATGAGACCAACTTGGAGACTTTGATTGTCCAAGAATACCACTGGCAGACATGAATAAGAGCTGTAAAATGGCCTATTTCTCAAACTGAGGTCATTTTTAGAAAGAACCATTTTTGCACTATTATTTAACAGCCCCTCCATGTCTGCCACTTGTGGGATGTCAAAGATATCCTCAAGTTGATCTCCTCCCATGCAGAGAAATCTGTTCTTAAAGCAGTCTTACACACAACCACAAAAAACACAGCAAATCCATTACTCCTTGTAAATAAATACATGTATTGAAAATGTCAACTCAAGATAGATCAGAGCTGTGCTTTAGACTGAGTTTCTTTCTGGAATAATTATATTTATTAAAAGCCTTCTAATATAACACACAATCCTGGTATCCCACTTCTTTATATCATATTAAATTAACTTAGTTTTCTATTATGTGAAGGTTGATTAATCGGACTAATAATGTAGTTTTCTTGTCATTAGTAACGTACATCACAATATTTCTGGAGATTATCACATTCTATTCTCGTTATCAGCAATAGCACAGCATTGACCTTCCTAGAAGTATCTTTATCTCCAGATGTGTTGAGGATCAATTAAATGAATTAATGCATTATTGTAGAATGCAATATAACGCAGTGCAATATATGAGCTTATGATCAATGTGATATAATACAAAACAAAATTTAATGCAATTATGAAATAGTTGATTATGTTACAATATGAAGTATATTACAATGACATTAAATCAGTATAGTTTATAATACAGAATACAATACAATAGAATATATTCAATATATTATGATACATGTATAATATAATAGAGTGTAAGTAATTATATTTTATAACATACAGTAGTATAATATAATAAAATGCAATACAACGTCCTACAATTTTGTGCAAATAATACAAAATGTAGAACTGCTCCACGGAGTGCTGAGACTAAATATCCTTTAATTAATGAGAATAAGATTATTAAACTGTTTGTAAATAGATCTTAAAGTTCTCGAGGACAACTTCCAATTTATTACCTATCAGAGTGTGTTTTATCACTTATTAGAGCACAAAAAGAGGCTCAATACTTCAGTGAAAATATATTAACATTTTGAAGTGGTTGTTCTCCCATAAACATAAGGTACAATCACATTTTGATGATATCCTGATCTTGATTTCTGGTATTAATTGGGGCATAGATACTACCTACGTTATCTCCCCCTCCTTGCTACCCTTTGTCTACCTAGGCACCTAATATATTTGTTTCTGCTCTGGTTTGGTTTGAAAATATATAAGGCCCCATGTAAAGCAAGCTGTTCATAAAAAACACTTTTTGAGCCATTCAAAATAATATTTTCTGAATGGCAGTGACTTTGCCTTGAAAACACATTTGTATTAAACGATTTTAGGCAGAATGTAGATTTGGTTTGTACTTGAAAAAGATAGTAGGTTAATCCACATATGTTATTGTTCAACTGAGCAAAGACGATTATACTGAATGTTTTGAGAGATAAGGGACCTAAACTGATTTTAATATCTGATAAAATGTTATTCACTCCATGAACATATCAAGTCCTTCTCCATTAGGCGCTCAAAGCCCCACCCCCTCCCTATGTGGCTCATTTTCTGTGATAGGTAGATTGACAAGAAGAATGATTATATTAGAGGTGCTACTCTGTCAATAACCCCAGGTTCATGTTCATACCGTGGCTAAAAATACCAATGCAAAACACTCTCTTAAAGCCTTTCAGATGTTGGAAATGTGTTAAAAACTGTTTTCAAGAATGCTTTGGTTTTGATGTTATGTCGTATCGCTGTCATGTTATACGTGAGTTGAAAACCAATTCGGACGTTTTCTGATTTCATCTTCCTAATGCACCAATTTTGTATAATCCAATTTTCGTAGAAGCGATTCATCATGTTTGTCTATATAGGGCAGCATTATATTGTGATGTCATTGAAATATGGGTTCAGAAACAAAGGGGGATATTAGTTATCAGTGTTTTTGTTCTTATTGATTTAGCTTCCCTTCATGGAACTGATTACCTTGAATGGTCTCTAGATCTGTGAGATAGATACATCATGTAGCAGATTTTTTGCTTTTTGTTTGTTTTTCTCAGAACCACAACCATGTGATAATCTAGTTAGAATCTGCACCGGGATACTATACCCCGCCCAAACCCTGGATCTGCCTGTCCTTCACATTCCCCTGTTTACCCCCTGTCGACCCTCCCTGTCTACCCACACCCTGTATTCCCCTGCCCCTTTCTCCAATTTCACTGGTGATCCACTCGATTACGCTAGTTACCGAAACAAACTGATTCGGTAACGTTAGAGGAAATGACCATATAGAAAGTCGTCTGTATTTCGACAACGAACTCTTATTGGCTCGGTGAGATCAAAGATTTATTGTAAACTGAAAGACGAAGCTCTCTTTTAAGAAGTGAAGTCAAACGAATGCATAGGGTATAAAATGCATCACTTAAATTTTTGCATTATATTCATTGAGACATCACTAGAGAATGTATCATTGTTGGACGTAACATTATTTCCCAATGTCCTAACTGCTTATTGAGTGCAGAATTCTTTATTAACTTGTTTAAATATTAAAATATTTCGTGATTTTGATGATGAAAATATTCATCTTAGGGATAATATCTGTTTCAACAAGCTTTATATTACATGGATAAGGAACTGAATTGTGATGGCGTAGGTGGAAGTTTTGACTTATGATCAAATAAACTACACCCTCTGGAATCTAATCGTGATAAACATGACATCTTATTCCTTCTCAGCTATGATATGTTTTCAGAGAAACATAAAAATGTGATGAATATCAGAATGACCCTCTTGCATAATGAATATAAAGTATTACCTTTCATTGTTGGAAAAATTTGTTTCTGAAGTGGCACTGATTGTAAATCCTGTTTACTGAAAGTGGCATCAATTGAAAAAATATTTGTTGCTGGAATAGACACAGATTTAAAAGATATTTCTCACCAAAAGTAGAAATGCCAACACAGGCTATACTACTATCAGAACTACAAACCCAGATAAAAAAAACATGATAAAAAAAAGATAATTCTGCTCCATTGGGTTTAACAAGATAAAAACTTTGTTGAAAGACCTGAGAATTAGAACATTTGCTCAATACAAACTGGACAACCCCGTTAACTTCATATTTTACTTTTGATAAATATGCCATAATATATTTCAATTTCTTTTGCAGTTTCATAAACAATGAATGCTTGTTTCTCGATTGCGTTTCGCAGGTTTTATTTCAGTTGTTTTCCAAAAAGAAATCCTAAAAAATAATGAGTTTCTTGCAATTTTTTGTATGGGTTCTTATAATGAGTTATCTCACTTGTAGAAATGCAGTTTGATTTACCTCAGGGTTCCACCAAAATAGTTACTGGATTTTCAAGTTCTGATTAGTTTAACTGAGTTTGGGGATAGAATGTTTATAAAATATTATTTGCCATGTGATATGTGCATCCCCCTTGTTGATATGAATCTGATATTCCCTCCGCTTGTCCCAAATAATGAATTACTACTATACATATTCTTCATTTTATGGGCATTTTGGTGAACAGATTTGAAGTGTCTTATTTTGATAATTCTGCCTGTTTCCTCTTTATTTCCAAAAAATTAATTTTGCATTCAAATTATATACATTCGTATATAAGAACCCTTGAATATTGAAAACAGAATTCAAATTGAATTAAACTACAGTATGATTGAAGATGGATTTAGAAAAATAAAAATAAGTAGTCCAAGAAGTTGTTCATCATTTCAAGAATCAGAATCCAATATTTTTTTGATTTCCCAATTTGCTTGATTACTAGGATTTGTTTGTTCATATGGATCTGTAGCCAATTATGAAGCTATCCTAAAGTAGTGGCCATGCCAGTTTACTGTCATAATATTTTCTATTTGTGATGCACTATTCATACTTGTCAGTTCCCTTCGTTATCATGGTGATACCCACTTCACCTATAACCCTGCATAATTTACTGCATAGAACGCCATGTAAGAAATATATATACCCATGGAGGAAGCGTGTATCTTTACAGATTGGTCAAGATGAAGGTTTTTGGGTTATTATTTAAAACAGAGAACTTGTCTGACATAGCAATTTACAAAACTTTGATTGATTGAAGGTTGCACTAAAAAGCCAGGAAGGTGAAGGAATGGTAATTTTGAGAATGAAGATGATAGAATTTATTAGGTTAAGCATGAAGAAAATACATTCTAAATAAACATATATCCTAGGTTTATGTATTATCCTCATTTTTGACACCTTGCTAAGCTAAGAAGGATAAACATGTCGTAAATATTACATGGTATTCCATCATTTTGTTTCTAGATTCTTTCTAAGATGATACTGAGTGATTCCTTTTAAAACATATTACTTTGATTGAGGGTTGCACTAAAGAACTGAGAAAGCTGGAGGAAACGGGGTGCCTAGTTTCATAAATTGAGACACAAAGTCAAAAAGGCCCTTTTCTAACAAATTAAGCCTGTTTTTTAATTTAGGTCCAAATAGGCCCATTTTAAGCCACTAAATTATCTCCTCAAGCGCTATTATATAGAGAATCCACGAGGAATCAAAGTACTTAGAATATTACACTTATTGATTCATTGCTACAATCTATAGAAATATTTATGTTTTCACTGTCGCAATTCTAGAGATTTTAACTTAGTGAAACTGGATTTCTCTTTAATTTGATTAATGTCATCAAGTTCAGAAAATGGCTTCATCTATTGCATTGATCAAGTTGATTGTAGTTTTCTTTCCTGAATAAGATATTCAATCCTGATTCTACAATGATGGCTTTATGCGTTAAATATAAGCAATCAAGGAACAAATCTAACAGTTCATTAAGGTTGATTGAGCTGTCTCGCCTCTGATCAGAATACATGTCAAGCTATGACACCTCAATTGTAACACATCCAGTATTCCCATTTCCCATAGCTACTTTAGGTATCTTTGAATAAACAGTACCTTGTTACAGATTAAAGCTAACTCAATCTGAAATTAGAAAATTGCAATGTGTCCATTTTTTGCATCTGACTAGAATAGAAAAAGCTTTTTAATGGACCATTATTGTTAAGCTTAGGAACCTTGGTAACAAGCTACATCTGTTGGTTTGATATGCACTTCTGAAAGCATATTTTTTCTTTTATTTCTTATTTATTTATATTATACCTGATATATAAGACCACTAGTGACATCTTTTCTACAAAGAAAAGGTACTATAATATCATATCTTAGTACAAGTATAAATAACTACAGATGGGAGAAATATGTTTACTTCAGAAATCATAAATGAAAAAATGCAATTTTTGATGGAAATAAGTGTAATTTTTATGTTTGGTGTTTCACTCTAAGAGTTATTTTAGAAACAAAAGTGTGAAGGTTGTAAAATAAATCATTTAGTGCTGACAGCTTCTACTGGAAACCTTCCAGGCACTTGCAGAATAATCTAAGCAATTCTCTCATGACGTCAGCTACAGGTGTGATTCCCCCATGCTATTTATAACAGGGGTTGCGTAAACTTTTTTGCAGCGATACTTACATACGTCACCTTGGAATTTCCCTCCTTTAAAGGTTCTATGATGACCTTTAAAGCAGATACCGAAGGAAGCCTCTCAGAAGTAAAACACATGATGCGGCTGCCTATTAAAGGATATTCCGCTGCCTATTAAAGGATATGCTGTTAGCGATTGGTTACTCTAACGTTGCACTATTATGTGTTTACATTTGGTTTCCTGCCTAATTTCAAGTTCAGTCGTTGACTTAAGAGTGCATTTTATGTTAGCAGCATTTAACACTGTACTAAATACAGATTTGACATTTTGCATTTCTACTTCAAAGGCAGTTTTCCTAATCATTTGAGCAATACAAGTAAATAATAATTATACAGTTTTACAGACAATTGTTTAAAAGTCTTTTGGTGAATTGATGCAGTTTGGGGATTTTTTATACGCCAACTGTAGTATTATATGAAAGTGACTTTCAACCTGTCTAGAACACTTTTATATTGCTATTACCTAGATTAAAACTGTCATGTTTAATTAATGACTTTTTATCATTGGTATTCATTTAGGAAGCACTCACAAACACTTTCTCTATCCTTGCTGCCCTGGATTAGAAGTTCAGACACGTGGATAGTAAATTGCAACATTCCCTCATAGATATTTAATTGACTTTCAACTAAACCACATTATTGATTTGTTGTTTTAATTGCTTTTTTCATGCTGTAGTGCCAGGAGTGACATCTTTTGTGTATGTTACAAAGAATTACAGCTTAATTTTTTTAACAGCTCTAAGCTTTGTTTGATAATATAGATGGCATAGTTCTACAGTGAAAGAAAACTGCAAAAATGCAGATAACGGAAGGTGATAGGAGACCAAAACAATCCCATTGTTCACTGATCCCATATGCAAACCTAAAGCTTCACATTGGCTGGGATCATTTTAAAATATGGACTCACCACACATAGCTGTCCAGGAAAATAGCTATTATTTAAGGATTTAAGTGTTGGACTCAATGCATTGTGTGCTGAACCATTCCACGAAGATGTTGTTTCCAAATCTTTGCATGACCCTGCAGGGGGAATGCAGAGTTTAGGAAACAACATCTGAGTGGAATGAAGCAGCCACAATGCATTGAGTCCTGGGCTTAAATTCTTGTCAATGAGTGTGGACAACGTCTTGAAGCTATGATGAAATGTGTGGACAAAGCCCAGAAAAATTGTATCGTATTGATACCTCGCTAATTAAAAACAATATTTTTTCTATATTCCTTTCAAACAAAGGAAGTAAATTCGCTATAATCACAACCACATTAGACTTAACAATAAGTAAAAACAAAAAATTGGTGCATAAACCTATTAATTGTTAAGATCTTATCTGTATAAGTTAAAGTTGCAAAACCATGTTCGTTATGACAAATTGTTTTTATCTCTAACTTTTTTGTGGATGGCGTTTGGTGTCTGTAACAGCATCTGTAACAACTGGCAGTCGCTGTCTGTAACAAGTGGCAAGTGGTGACATTTTTATGTTAAAGCTTTGTTGAGGCTCAGGATTTATTTTCATAGCAACCAAGTATCTCGGGACAGTCACTTAAAACAGATCGCAGATATGACAGATCGCAGCTTTCTATCAGCTCATTTATATCTGTAGTAAAAATGAAAAGCACGTGTTTGTTCATGGCAATAATCCACACATAACACTACATACAGTTACACATGATATTCTGAAAGTATTTAGTCATATTCTTGATGAGGAAAGAAAATGGTAGGTATACAGTAGGTAGGTTTTCATAATTATATATGAATTAAAGTCTAGTTGAAAGCTCATGATGTATGTTTATATAATGATTTTATATTGTATTAGTTTGCAAATCTTTCTTATAGTATACAGTATATATAGTTTTCATATAAATGTACAAATACATAACAATTTAAAAATTAGTTTTCCAGTCACATTTAAAGAATGTACAAAATTAACTTGAAGCTGGTCTGTAATATTTAAAAAAAACTAGTGTAGAATTAGATTTTCTCTTTAGCCCTCTGGAGTGGCTTTGTATCACACCCTTAGCTTTCTCCCATATTGAGGCACATTCTGTCACACCCTGTTATTTAACACTTGTATTCATCTCTATATTTTATCTGTTGCAGGTCACATCGAGTACCAGTGTCCTGCCAGTGGCGACTGTGAGATCACAAAGCGTCGACGCAAGGCATGCCAAGCATGTCGCTTCCAGAAATGTCTACAAATGGGGATGTTAAAAGAGGGTGAGTAATTTTTATCGCATTTTTTCTTTGGGGGGGGGGGGGTTTCAGCAATATGATTGGTTAACTGCCTTGCTATATTATTAAATAGAGTTTGATATTATATGCTTGAATATAGTGTTTCATCAAAAGAATGGAGGTTAGAGGCTCTTGTATTTAGTTTATATAAGGTTTCATAATGGGGATTGAGGTTAAAGGCTCTTGCGCTTTGCATTTAGTGCATATTAGGTTTCATCATGGGGATTGAGGTTAAAGGCTCTTGCATTAGTGCATATTAGGTCTCATAATGGGGATTGAGATTAAAGGCTCTTTCTTTATAGTTTCATTATGGGAATTGAGGTTAAAGGCTTTGCATTTTGTGTATATTAGGTCTCATTATGGGGATTAAGGTTAAATAGTCTTTCTTTATAGTTTATAAGGTTTCATTATGGGGATTGAGGTTAAAGGTTCTTGCATTTAGTGCATATTAGGTTTCATCATGGGATCATGGTTAAAGGGTCCTTTTTATAGTTTATAGTTTCATCATGGGAATTGAGGTTAAAGGCTCTGCATTTAGTGCATATTAGGTTTCATCATGGGATTAAGGTTAAAGGCTTTGCATTTTGTGCATATTAGGTTTCATCATGGGATTGAGGTTAAAGGCTTTGCATTTTGTGCATATTAGGTTTCATCATGGGATTGAGGTTAAAGGGTCCTTCTTTATAGTTTCATCATGGGAATTGAGGTTAAAGGCTTTGCATTTTGTGCATATTAGGTTTCATCATGGGATTGAGGTTAAAGGGTCTTTCTTTATAGTTTATAGTTTCATCATGGGAATTGAGGTTAAAGGCTTTGCATTTAGTGCATATTAAGTTTCATCATGGGATTGAGGTTAAAGGGTCCTTCTTTATAGTTTATAGTTTCATCATGGGAATTGAGGTTAAAGGCTTTGCATTTTGTGCATATTAGGTTTCATCATGGAATTGAGGTTAAAGGGTCTTTCTTTATAGTTTATAGTTTCATCATGGGAATTAAGGTTAAAGGCTTTGCATTTTGTGTATATTAGGTCTCATTATGGGGATTGAGGTTTATAGTTTATAGTTTCATCATGGGAATTGAGGTTAAAGGCTTTGCATTTTGTATATATTAGGTCTCATTATGGGGATTGAGGTTAAAGGGTCTTTCTTTATGATTTATAAGGTTTCATCAAGCAATGGGAATTTTGATTTACCTCACCCCAAATCTTATTTATGATAAATCTAACCTTTAAATCTTCTAATACTGCAGTAGACATCTATATTCATAAGAGTTATGTGTGTTAATACAACATTTTGTTTTACAATTTAAAATTGTTACTCTGAAATATATAAAGGTGGCATAGCGGTTATGTAGAAGAATTCAGAAAGCATTCCTTTACGTAGTAGTCCTAGTTAATGTGAGTTGATGAAATGGAATAGAAGGGTGTTAAAATTGAACATGCATTAAAACCATGGGCTTTCAGGAGGCTTCAGAAAAAGATATATCTATATAATATTGTTGGCTTAATTCAGGTTGCAGTGGCTGGTAATAAGTGGCAGTGTCTTCATTCTCCCATCTCTGTATTTGTAGATAAACCACTTGGGGGACTGATTTGAAATTTTCAGAAGATCAAGAATTGATTTTTAGGAGATCTAGAATTGATTTTCAGGAGATCTAAAATTGAATTTCAGGAGATCTAAAGGTGATTATTTTTATTTTTTGGCATGGTAGGTTTTCAAGGCAGTCAAACTATATAATATTCGTCACAGTGTAAAGTATAGATGGCATAGCAGTGTTATGAAAAAGTTTGAAATCAATATTCTCTTTACATCATTTGTAGCTCTCAAATGCAAATAGATGGCATGACAGTATTGCAACAAAGTGATTCTTTCCTGCATTAATTTTTATTGCACAATCTTCTAAGTAAATATTGTCTTTGTGAATTTTTGCAGATTTGCATTTTTCCAATTTCTTTTTCAAACACAGGCGGTCGATATGGTCTTATATTCACATGGTATTATTCTATAAAACATATCCAGCCAGTATATTTGTAAACTGGAAGCCCTAATAGTAATCCTATAAGAACTGGCAGCAATAATTCAGAAAATAACCCACACAACTAATATCTCAGTCATTCAGAATAGGTTTATAGGTCAGCAGCTGAGCAAATTTTAAAAAATAAGTTTGTCCCCTAAGTTTCTCACTAGTTTCATGTAGAGTAAGGTCTTGGGCTTATTTTGAGCTTGGGTTCTCGGTTCTAGCCCCGGCAACGAATGTGAAAATTGGTCCTATAGGTGGCGCCCCCTACAATTTGCCCCCAAATTTAAAACTATTTATTATTTTTATAACTGAAACATTAAGACATCTCAAGTAGCTTAAATTGATCAATGGTACATTAAATTATGCATAAAATTTTTTTTCAATGTGTGAAAATCATAATTTATGGAGAAATAGTTGATTGACCCCTTAAAACGACCCCTATTTTAAAGGGGGTACTTAAGTTAACTTCCGTAACTTTTGTGTTATTCATGATTTGGGCTTAAAAATATTCCTGAATTTGTACAATTATGCTGTTGAGAAACTGCAGTAATCCTATGTTCATAGCTTTATCACTTTTTGAGAAAAAAAATAAAATGTATTTCCATATAATTTGGTTTCGTATTATTTTCAGATAAACCATCATCTATACGTTTTAATTTACTTTCCACACCTCATACCCATGCATAGTATTAATACTTTTCCTTCATTTTAGACCAATAAAGATGACTGTAGTTCATATAAAACAGATAATAATAAAAAATTTAAGCAGAAATCATTGATTTACCTCTTAAAATACCCCTTATATAGGGGATACATACACTATAGCTTCTATAACTCACTGTAACTTATGTTTCGTTCAAGATTTAGGCTTGAAAATATCCTTGAATTTGTCGATTGAGTATGTGGGAGACTTAATAGTTAACCTTTGCTCCTAAATAAATAATAATTATCTCAAATTCAGATTCTGTTGTCATTGACAATAGCGAAGACGCTATATTGTGGCGATTCACGACCCCATTTGATAGAAATTTGGATATCATACATGTATAATACATCATCACATGAGCTTAATACATGCACAGAATTAGTGATGATAAAATCCCATGAGAAACGAGGACCAAGTGATTTAAGAGTTGAAGCGACAGTTATATCCGCCATTTTTGACAACGGTATCTGACTTTACGGTTGTCAGGGTATTCCGGTGTGAACTAATGGCCCATGCTAGTTCAGTCTTGTCTAAATTGCAACTCATATGCAAATACATATTTTATCAAATACTCAGCTTGACCCATTGGAATATGGTTCCGTTCTTGAAAATGATCTTGCCACAAAGGATATTCTGTACATCACCTAATGATCTGATTTTACAATTTAATAAACCAGATGCGAAATAGGCAGTTACCAGTTTCACCGCCAGGAGGCTAATTCGGGCCGATAACATGGCAGGGTATTAGAAAGTTCCCCTAAACTTGAATATTCATCTGCTTTAGTGTTTCAATTTTCATATTACCCTTATGAATCTGATAGTTATACACTGTACAAATTAGAAAATATGCCCAGTAAAAGAAAATATTATCTGTCCAATACAAGCAAAGATATTTCACTTCTTGTGATTTTATTAACATGGGGTCTATGGGGAATCTCTTCGACCTGGAAATCGCATTGTCTAAGAAAATTAAATTTTCAAAGTTGCAAAAACACATTACTAGATGTAATTTTACATGTAGATTTCAAATATGATATCACTTTGACTGAATTTTAAATGGGCAAATCAGGATTATTTCTACTTCCATCTAATTTAGTGTGGTACAATACAGATTAAGTAAACTAAACAAAATTAATTGTTGCATGTTTTGTAAGTGCAAGGATAGTAGTAACTGAAATTACCATCTAATCAAGCTTTTCAAAAGTGTTGTAAGTAATGCAAGAACTGATTAATCTGATGTCACTGTGATATTGTATGAATGTTTTTTTGAAGAATCATCATTACACAACCAGCAGTAAGTATTTTTCTTCATATCCTGTATCTTCGTATCAATTGGTCAGGAAGATGAGAAATAATATATACAGGGTGTCAAATAAGTCCCGTCCCCCCTGCTACAGCTAAAACCTTATAGATGGTACCTAGTGTGATATACCATTGGAAAGATCATCCAAAGTTATGTTAACTCACCAACTGTCAAGTATTTTGGATGAAATTCACCTATATTTTCATGATGTCCTTTTTAGTTACTGTACCCTCCTGTAGCAGCTTTCATTGCGTCAAAATGAGAAGGATATGACCTCAGAAATACGTCAAAAACTTAATCTTTTTCTCATTCAACTTGAAACAAAAAGGTTTTCACCATTTTTCCATGCACCTCTATTTTCTACACATCTAACCCTATCCAGAAATTGGTTGAATTCATTGCCATATACATACGTAGTCATCTTTAGGTCATTTGACTTTTCTTATACCAGATTCTTAAAATCCTGCCAAATATGCAAAATTGCCATGTTTCTAGGCCTATGGTCACCTCAATTGATATAATGTAAAAATTTGTGAGATTGATTGACATGTGTCAGATATATGCCAAACGTAACTTTGGAAGACCTTTCCAATGATATATCACACTTGGTACCATACAACTTGGTCTTGGCTGTAGAGGGGGGGGGGGCGGGACTTATTTGACACCCTGTACATTTGTTAAAGTGTGCATGCATTAATATTTCTCCATATACAAAGAAAGGTAATTACTGGTTGTGTTGCAGTAATTGTGCCAGCACAACCCAGTCAATTAGGTCAGCACAATACAAAAATAGTACACATACCATATTATTGGTTTTTAAATAGTCTTAACTGAACCCCTAGTAAGCTAAAGACTGAAAGAGGTGCTTTAATATCCTTTTTTGGTTCTTTGGTTCTTTTATAGACTTAGTACTATCATAATATGCACTGGTTGTGCCATAATACCCCAAATTTGTTTCATTATATCCCTTATCAATTCCTTTCTATACCCAAAGAGCTTTAATAAGTCATTTAGTACCCATTAGTGCTTCCTAATATGCCTTGTGGTGCTCTTTAGGGGCTAACAGAATACCATGATGACCTACTTGGAACCATCATGACCTTTCAAGAGAAAGCCCATCGAACCATTTAGGGTATCCAGGAAACCATGAAGGAATACTGCAGCACCACAAGGCATACTAGGGGTCTCCAAGAGCTTGCTATGAATTTAACCACTTCCTGGGTATACTAGGGAATCGCTAGAGCCAATGTGGGTGACAAAAGCACAACAAGGGCATCTTTGGGAATCACTTATGGATATTAAAGTACCAATTGTGGCTATCAAAGCACCAGCAAGGCATATTAGGGAGTACTAGGGCCGATTTAGAAACCAATAGGGATTATAAAACATCATTAAGCAAACTAAGGAATCACTAAGTGTTATTAAGGAACCAATTTTGGGTATCAAAGTTCAATCAGGGCATACTAGGTTATCACTATAAAAGGAACCAATTTGGGATATTAAACCACAACCAGCCATACTCGGTTAAGTTATTTCATGAACCAATAGGAGTTATTAAAGCACAACCAAGCATCACAAAGGTCTGAGGAAACATATGTTTAAAGCACAACCAGGCTACCAAGGAACCAATTTGGAGTATTAAACCACAACCAGGGCATACTACATGTAGGTAATTGCTAAGGCTATTTCATGAACCAATTGGGGTAATCAAAGCACAACCAAGCATACAGAGGAATTACAAAGGTCTATTAGGAACCATATGTTTAAAGCACAACCAGGATTTACTAGGTTATTATTGATGAACCAATAAGGGTTATTAAAGCACAACCAGGGCATGCAATCTTATCAATAAGGCCATTACTAGAGCTATTAAGGAACCAATCAGGATTAATAAAACTACACCAAGCATTCTAGTCCCAAAGGGCTACTAAGGAATCACTAGGGGTTATTAAAGCACAACCAGACACCAAGCATTCTAAGCAGTCCCCAAGGGCTACTAAGGAATCAATAGGTGTTATTAAAGCACAACCAGGGCATACTGGTTATCAGTAAAGCTATTAAGGAATAAAAGGGGCTATTAAAGTACCTCCATCTCCATGGCATGCTTGGAATTACCAAAGGCTATAGAAGAGCTAATTGGAGCTATCTATTTATCATTTTTGTATTGAGCTGACACAATATACTGGGTTTTGCTGGCACAATCACTACAACACAACCAGTAAATATCTTTCTTTGTATGGAGAAAAATTTATATCTGTACACTTAAACTAATATATGTATACATGGCGTTTCATATGTATACATCCCCCATAAACTCATACATGTCATATTATAACACCATCATGTTAAATATCATTTTGCTCCTTATGGAAAGTTACATAGGATTGCAAAGTTTCAGAATCCAGCGGTATCCCTGGAAAAAGAAATGCCATATCAAAGAATGTGGGTACGGGTTATTTCGAGGGGTATTTCTGGTCAGTTTGAGGGCAATTTTAAGGGTAAATTGAGTTTCTGTATTTCAAATTTCTAGCAGTTGTCATCATGGCAGAGTTCAGTGCACATGAGTGTGACAGTTATGCGCATATGTATAGATAGGATTCTTGCAGTGGCTTATGGAGAGGCCAGGGACCCTGGTGCGACCTCTTTCATTAAAAATGGATATGAGAAAAAGTGCACAGATTACCGGCCTGAGTTCCTTAGTCTCCCACACACACCCTTTAAAATAGGGGGTATTTTAATGGGTAAATCAATTATTTCTGCTTAAATTTTATTTTATTATTTATTATTATGAACTATTATGAACTACAGTCATCTATATTGGTCTAAAATGAAAGAAAACTATCAATACTATGCACGGGTTTAAGGTGTGGAAAGTAAATTAAAAAGTATAGATGATGGTTTATCTGAAAATATTACGAAACAAAATCATATGGAAATACGTTTTATTTTTTTTCTCAAAAAGTGATAAAGCTATGAACATAGGGTTACTGCAGTCTCTCAACAGCATAATTGTACATATTCAGGAATATTTTTAAGCCCAAATCATGAATAACACAAAAGTTACGGAAGTTAACTTAAGCACCCCCTTCAAAATAGGGGTCGTTTTAAGGGGTCAATCAACTATTTCTCCATAAATTATTATTTTCACACATTGAAAAAAATTTTAATGCATAATTTAATGTACCATTGATCAATTTAAGCTATTTGAGATGTCTTAATGTTTCAGTTATAAAAATTATAAATAGTTTTAAATTTGGGGGCAAATTGTAGGGGGCGCCACCTATAGGACCAATTTTCACATTCGTTGCCGGGGCTAGAACCGAGAACCCAAGCTCAAAATAAGCCCAAGACCTTGCTGTACATGAAACCAGTGAGAAACTTAGGGGACAAACTTATTTTTTAAAATTTGCTCAGCTGCTGACCTATATTTAGCACGATTGAACCTTGTTCAATGTTCTTTCATTCCACTACGTTTCATTGGTATTATGGCCATTTTACGAAACATGCTCAAATTGCCAGTCTTGTCTTTGGAGGCAAACGATTGTGACTACACGCTCACATATATCTTGTGTAATAGCTCTCATTTCCCTCTCATCTTCCTTCTAATCTCTAATTATCCCATCGAACGAAGTTCGAGGGGGATATAAAAAAGCCGTCCGTCTGTCCGTTCGTCCGTTCTTCCGTCCATCCGTTCGTGTGTCCGGGCAATAACTCAAATACCGGTTGACGGATTTCATTCAAATTTTATAGGCTTATGCCTTATGGGTGTAGGACCTCTGCTCGAGAAGGAATTTTTAATATGGCCACTTAATTCAAAATGGGGGCCATTTTTCGGAAAAAATATAATCTTTAATAACTTAAATACTAGTGGATGGATTTGGTTCAAATTCTATATGCTATTGCCTGGGTACAATGGAGCCTTGCTCAAGAAGACATTTTCAAGATGGCCACCAAATTTTAAAATGGCGGCCATTTTTCGTAAAAAAACGTTATCTTTGATAACTCAAATACCATTGAATGGATTTGGTTTAAATTTTAGATGCTGATGCCTAGGGACATAGGAGCTCTGTTCGAGAAAGGATTTTCAAGATGGCAGCTAACTTTCAAAATGGCGGCCATTTTTCGTAAAAAACATTATCTTTGATAACTCAATTACCATTGAATGGATTTGGTTCAAATTTTACATGATGATGCCTAGGGACACAGGAGCTCTGCTCGAGAAGGGATTTTCAAGGTGGTAGCTAAATTTCAAAATGGCCACGATTTTTCATAAAAGAACATAACCTTTGATAACTCAAATACCGAATGACGGATTTGGTTCAAATTCTATATGCTGATGCCTAGAGACAAAGAAGTTCTGCTCAAAAATAAATTTTCAAGATGGCCACTGAATTTCAAAATGGCCGCCATTTTTAAAAAAACGTAATAAATGATAACTCAAATACCAGTGGATGGATTCGGTTCCAATTTTATATGCTGATGTTTATGGCCTAGTCACATAGCCTGGCCAATGTCCGGCATCGGTAGAGCTCGGTGGATTTTTTTGGTGCCACCGAGCTCTCCTCATCGGAAGCAGAGCTCGGTGACGTGAACGGACTCCGTCCGGACATCTTCAGGCGACCGACCGAACACCGGCCGGTGACCGTACGGAGTCTGTCTCAAAATGGTAGTTTTTTTCTGCCGATGTGGCAGCAACTACCGGCCGGAGGTCGGCCGGACATCGGAAGGAATACGGCCGGTACCCGAGCAGGTAATAGGACACCGTTCGATCGCCGGCCGGGTTGTTAACGGGCTTTGAACAGTGACTGGCCGATGCTCTGTCCCACATCGGAGCTCGGCCGCTGTCCGTTAAAAAACCTCGTCTTCTGGTTGTCTCAGATGCACGGGACACCGGCTGATACTCGGCCGTGCACCGGCCGACGTGTTTTCCGATGTGGTTACGATGGGGCTGCGATGACATGATGAGGGAGCTCGGTGAGAGCCCGGTGAAATTTAACTCTGAAGTTAAAATTTCACCGAGCTACCAATGATGCGGTTTTAAGCAACAAACGCCACGGATGTCCGGCCGGTGTCTGGCCGGTGTTCGGCCGAGTTCGGTGAAAATTGCATCGCTGGCTCATCGTAACCTCATCGGCTGGGCTATGTGACTAGGCCATTAGGGAAAAAGGAGATCTGCTTCAGAAGAAATTTCAAAGGCATTAGCTGAATTTCAAAATGGCTGCCATTTTTCATTAAAAAAAGTAATCTTTGATAACCCAAATACCATTGGACGGACATTCTCTGCTATTAAAAGAAGAAATCTAAAGATGACAGCTGAATTTCAAAATGGCAACCATGTTTCATAAAAACATAATCTTTGATAATTCAAATACCAGTGGATGAATTTGGCTCAAATTTTTTATCAAAACATGTTTTGTTCGGTGGGATTTGCTACTCCGTGGAGTTGCTATTTTTCTAGTTTCAACTCTCTGATGCTTCTATGGTTGTTAATACATGTGTATACATAATCTTTGAAATAGTCCTAAAAGTAAAATTCTGGGGATTCATATTAGGTGATTTTGGTATGTTGGCATTTGGAGCATGTTTTGTAAAATGGCCAAAAAATTGTTACCATAAAAAATAGACAATGAAACTTAGTAGAATGAAAGAACATGGAACAAGGTTTAATTGTGTTAAATATAACCTATACCCATACTGGATAACTGAGTTATTAAGATTTGTCTGGGTTACCTTTTTTGGCTCACCCTGTACCTTTCCCATATGTTTGGCTAAGCTTCATGAAAATCACACAATCTTTGAATGGCACATCAGGATTATAATTACTGGGATTAGCCCCTAGTCCTTCATATCATCTCATTTAAACATTTCCAAAAGTGAAAAATATTATTTGAATAAGCAATCAAGATTTGGTTGTTAGCAGAAACATCAGACTCATCAGACTCATTTTCACACTGGCTTTTGTACAATTCATGAAGCAAAATTAGGTAATTCAATAATATACCAAAAAATCAAAAAACAACTTGGCGATCTGAAGATCCTTGATATCCTGTTTGGAAGACTATCTATTTCCTGGGGTATCGATCTATTTGGCACCAGTCTTTTGAGAAGAAATTTCGAAAACAACTTTCTGCTCAGCCTTGTTATTTGCTACGTGTGTGTAATCACAATGAAATGCCAGATGAATGCCCTGTGTATTTGTTACCAGTGCACTTAGGTTTCAATAATATTACTTAGTGTCGGGTCATCCTAACCTGTACTTAGCGTTCCACGTGGTTCTGTTATGATACATATCAATAAATTCATATTTTTCTTATTTGTTTTGAGATTTTTTAAACATGATTTAGAATATTTCTTGATAGACAAATAGCACTTGGAGTCGGAGATGGCAAGGTATGGATTTGTGCCTTTGTTATGTAAATACATCACTGAATAGATTTTTTATATAGATTCTTTTCTGGTTTTGGGTCACGTCAGCTCTCCTTTGAATTTCTTGAACTTTCATCAGCCTTGGTTTTTTTATCGATGTACCTAAAAAAAGGTATTATATTGTCGCCAGCTTGGCAAACAGTGGGTTGCAGCATTTCACTTTCTTGTCTGTGCTTCATGGATTGATTTGAAATTTTACAGGTTTTTCTTGGTATAAAAATTGAGAACTAATTAGATACTGGTAGATAAATTTAAAGCAGGCCATTTTGATATGATATCAATCACCATGTGCCTTGCTTTAGGCCTGTAGCCAGGGATTTGGAAGTCTATTTGAACCATGCCAAAAGGATGAAATATATGTTTTGAGATAATTTGATCAAAAACTTGAAATTAGGGTTAGCTACTAAGCACCCCTAATTTGAGAAAACAATGATCTTCCAGAAGAAATTTTAGAATCCATAAGAAAATTCCCTACGGTAACATTTGGGTTTAGCACCCTTCTTTAGAAAATGGATCCTCCAGGAGAAAATTCTAACAGGTATAATTCAGTTAAGCATCCTTTTGAGAAAGATAGATGTTCTTCAAGAAAATTCTTGAGATTGATCTTTGTAAATTGTTTACTCCCATTATTCTAGAAAGTTCTGTATTTTTCAAATAGAAGACCACACTCAAGAAGGAAACAACATTGTTATGATGATATATTACATGTACATAATTCTCCATGTTAAAGTTCAGTGAACTTAGGAATATAGAGCATTCTAAAGAGCATTCACTACTAATGACCTGTCCAAGTCATAAAGAGGAGGCTGTATCAATTTGTAGCTTAGGAAGTAGGGTAATTGAGCAATGAAATAGCCTTATTCTGTTCTTAATTAAGAATTCTAATAGTTAGGGGAAAATAGTATGAGAGCGCAAGGGGTGACATTTAAAAATACAAACTAAAGGAATATGGGTTGGTATGAGATGATGAATTGAGTCAAATCATATAGAATACAGTATAGGGAAGGCTTGTTATTTTTTATAAGGGTTTTGACCTTGGTCATTTATAAATATACACATATCCCATGCCATAACTGGGTCAGTGTGAGTAGGCTCCCAATGGGCCATGTGTGACGTCATTTTGTTTCAGATTTCTATTTTGCTAAATCTGTTTGTTTCGCATTCTTTGATTGAACTTTGCAAAAAGTTGGTCAAGATTCTACAATGTAAACTCACACAATGAGTCCATGATTATAGGCAATTCTATTGATCTTTAATTTATCTCATACTAAGATCATGAGTAATATTCGTCCATGATATATTCATATTTTTTAAAACTTAACAACAAAAATATGACAAAAAATCATGAAAGTCAAAAATAGTTTTCAAAAAGTATACAAAATACCTTGAGGTATACTGAAGTCACACCATCATGAACTTTGAACGTTGAACTGAATAGCCTGCTTATGTATGTGAAAAAAATTAAATTCACAATCAAATTCAAATAAGGAGTTTCATATGGTTTACATATTATTTGAAAGAAACCATTAAAGGGGTCTCATACTGGATAATATAAGGTAATAATAAGTACATGTAGTATTTAACTATTCAACTCATTGGTTGTAGATAGATCAAATTAAATATTCTACTTAATCCTTTTTCTTTGAGTATGATTATGTTTTCTACTGGTGTCATCTTTTTCAACTAGTGTCATCCGTTTGTTGTGTCATCCTTTCTTCCAGTCACATTCTAGGCACTTTTAGACAGATACATGAAAGTCTGCATGATGCTGATGGTTTCATATATTGTGAAATAACATTTTATAATTACATATTTAGAATTCAGGTTCAAGTTTTGTCAACTTTTAAGGTATCTGGTTAATCATTAATTTGGGGCTATAAAAAGGTGGTTGCCTTTAATCATTAATTTGAGGCTATAAAGGGGTGGTAGTGGTTAACTCATGAAACACCAAGATGTTAAATGGCTGTGTGTAAGGCTTATGGAGAAACAAAATCAATTTATCATATAAACATCTTGATGTTTGAATGGCGGTACTCAATGATTATAAAAAACCTGTGTATATTGAACATTTTCTGCCAAGAAAAAACCTTCTTTATTGGTAGGTGTTCACTACAAAGTGGGCAATTTATACAGAAGTCATTATATTATGTGTGGAGGAAGGGTGTGTACTATAGGCAGGATGGTGTTCACTAGATGGAGGTGTTCACTAAGACAGGTTTTACTGTAATAGCTTAATTTAGTTTGGTTGAGTTTATTCATCACTCAAACTTGGTATATGAATAATATATAATGATTAACAATTTTACAATGACAGTTGTAGATGACACCTCAAAACACATCATATAATATAATATAAAACATTAACATGTGCAATATATTTTAATTGAAACTAAGGAATCATTTTTAAGTTATTTATTTGCTTCATTAACAATAGCTTTACTATAGTAACTTTGTATTTGTTGTTTCCATAAAACAATATTGCAGTATAATGTCTCATTATTTTAAATGAATGTGTTCAAAGCCCTGTAACCAAACACTATTATGATATCTCATAAACACCTAGATATGTGGTGAAGAATTATGGAGTCAAAGTGCACCTGATATTTATATTTAACTAGAAAACACAATTTCTTTCAATTGTCATATCATCCTGAATGAATGTCTTAGATATTTATGAACCTTCAGAGGCCTCAAATTGAAATCGATAGTAGTACTAGTCATAAAGCTTGTTGATATAAGTGTCCTAGATGTAGACTAAGCCAATAATTGGAACAGTTGTACTTACGGTCTGTTTTAACCTTCACTAGGAACTTTGTACTGAAGCAGAGAATCAAAACACACATTTGTAAGTCTGAAGAACGGCACAGTCCATCTTTCAGTGAATGAAATAGTCATACAACACAAGATATTATGTTATGAAGGTCAGTATAACTGATGATGATAGTTGACTTGATGAAGAGGTCATTGTTAGTCATTGTTATTGTTAACTGCAAAACAGCATAGGATAAACACTGAGTGCTTTTCAAATTATCACACACATTTACTGGATTATTAGTGTGGAATAATACAAGATAAAATAGGATTGTAACCCAGGGAGGATGTAAGAGAGGCACAGGTATGTATAAGATGGAAACAAGTGTAACAACACATGCTACATCAGTAGTGTTAGCCTGTGACCTTTAAAACTGATGAAGGGCAAGCAAAATCAAATAACTTCTATAGTGATATCAGGAAATTGTTTATACTGATCGCTTACTCATATCAAAGACACAAGGTCATACAAAAGTCATAAAAAATATTAATGCATATTTATAAGAAAAAGTTCCATATTTTGAGTTTTTTAAATCGTGATGTATAAGTGACGCAGTAGTGATATCCTGTATGTCATTAGTTTTACAGACATGTCCTTGAGGGGACAACATTTAAATATTAGAAATGAGCATCTATGATTGTGTTTGACACTGATTATTAGTGCAAATAATAGTGATATGATAATGATAGGCCGTATATACACATATTAGACCCTGTATTTACTACAGTATATATTTGCATTTATATAGTCTAGTCTCATTGAAAGATAATAAGGTGAATATGTATGTATAAAAGGACAAGTTAACCTTTCTTCAAGGCCCTTTCAAGGATGGTTGTGAATAATTGTGTTTTAGTCTGTTTGTTACAAAGATTGTTTGGTATGTCATGGTTGGCCTTATGTTAGTCTGCTATCATTATTAATACTTGATGAAGTAATAATCATGTTTATAATTGTATGATCCAAATAAAAATGACATTGGGAGAAAAAGGTCAAACTGAAGGCGTTTATTTTGATTCCTCCATATCCTCTTCAAGGGAGGCGGCTCTCTGGTTGATGTTGAAGGTGTTCCCTATGACCCCTGTGATCTGTCTCAAGCTCAAGGGAGAAGCCTCTCTTGGTTGCTGCTTGGATGCTGTCATCTTTTCATGCTACCACCAAAAAGTGGTGACATATTGTTGGATGTTAAATACACCATGGGGTCTCTTGAACAGCCCATACTCATAGATACACCTATTCTTGGGGTGGCAACTCTTCAACATTTATAGTTCAGTACCTGTGAGCCCATTGTCTCCCAAAGGTGGAAATAGCTGTGTGTGTTAAGACTACTTCATAGGGCAGAGATGATGTCATGATGATGATGTAAGCTACAAACATGAATTGCATGAAAAAAATCATGTACCAGAGTATGTCATGTAAGCCACACTACATTAGCTCACAATGATAAACAACTTAGACTAGAGGCCCTTACAAATTTATTATGTGTTTGGGAATATTGTCAAGATAATGATTAATCTATACATCAACTAAAATGATCCTGATGATGTTATCCATGTTTGAAACAAAGCAGCATTGCTTTGGAAAAGATGAAGTCAATAATTCACCTTTTCCTGTGTTGTTTTCACATTGATGTTTTATCTCTCTAATTTTGTTGTTACTTTCCATATGTTTTCTGATGTGCTTTCACTTGAAAAGTAATTTAGACTATTAATATGATGCAATCAGTATTGAATTTCTACATTTTTTGTACATCAAAGACTGGAAGCTGATGAATTGCTTTCTGATGCATTCAGAAATTCAATCAAAATTTGATGTTTACCTCAGAAAATTGCAGATTCATCAGTGTACAGTAAAATCTGTCTTAGTTAACACTTCTCTTTAATGAACACCTGTCTCTGCACATACTCTATTGACTTTTATATATAATATAAATTACCCTCTCTGGAATGAAGGCCCATCAACACTGAACGTTTTTTCTTGGCAAAAAATGTTCAATATACACAGGTTTTACTGTATTGCAAATCGTGACAACACATAACAAATTAATAATCAACCTCTAATTATACATTTACAAGGGTTACACTAATAGCAGATTAGAACATAAAACCTGTGAGACTTCGGGTTGTTAGTTTTCGAGTGAGTTATTTGAGCCCTTGAAAGTGTTCAGGTAACGGAGGTGTTCATTGTACAGAGGTGTCCATTGTCCAGATATGTTCATCGAACAGATGTGTACAAGTTAAAAGGCTTCCCTTTATATTTTTGTGCTTACTTTAGTCAATCAGCGCTCCTTGCACTTTTATGAATATGTTCAAAACAAGTTTCTTCCAATATATTGACTTCTGAATGAAAGGCAATAAACTTGAAATTTAAGTATAAACAGGGTCTAGAATTTCTTGCTGAAAGTTTCTTGTTATTTGAGAAATAAAGATTTATTGATAAAATTGCAGTTTATGAACATCAGACAACATTTAAACAAACATAGTTTAACATCTCAGTGTATAAGGTTACCTATGTAGATATATCTATTGTAGATTTTATTTATTTCTCACCAAATGTTTTCATTGTAGTAGCCCGGACAGAAGGAAATAACTGCATCGTAAGATATGAAGGGTGTTCCACCAGAACCCATTCTACCAATGCCTAACACTCAATTTTATAATTCTATTCACTACAATGTCCTTGGGTATAATCTGTTTAAACCTGATTATTAACCGGGTTTAAGTGTAAGGACACAGAATTTTTAAGTGTTCTATGATTGGATTTGATATAAAAAACTCCCCTGACACAAAAATTAAAATTGCACTGTTTATCATGTTTACAATCAACTCTAATTTCACACACAAAGAAAAGCTGCATTTTTATGCTATCACCACAAGCGTGACATATTGTTATAGTCCCCAACTTTTTGTGTTGGCAGTTAGTATTTGGTAGTCAGTGTTTGGCAATTGGTGTTCACTCTCTATAACAAATGGCAGGTGGTGACATTTTGTATGTTAAAACCTTGTATATAAATCTACTTTTATACAGTATCACATAACAGAACCCAGAACAATCCTTTTATTATTGGGATTTAATCAAGCCTCCAATTATTTAAAAACCTTGTAATAAAAGATTTGTATAACATTTCTGCAAGGCTGCTTTCTTATATTGGGACTCTCTTTTAAACGTCTTATCCATTCTTTAAAAAATATTATAAAGCATGTCTTTTGTCTCTGAACTATGATTTTCATTGATTTGTCCATAAACTAGTACAAGTCATCAAAATAAATTCACTGGATTGATACAGTTCTAAACTATATTCTAATACCCTATGGATTGCATGATACTGTGTCATGACATCTAAAGGTACTTCTATACTTTCACAATTTTTTAAAAATTTCATTTAAAGATCTGATTATAGCACAATTGAATAGAAAATAAGATTGCAGGAAAAAATATGTTCTCCAGTAAAAAAAATCAGTATTGGCAGATTTCACCTTTATTTGACTCCTTAGGATCCTAAAAGTTATTTTTGAAAGTACCTATAAACAAGGTCAGACTGAACTATTTCCATTAATGTTTGATTGATTTGGTACAAACAGTTCAAATCTGACAGCTGACAATGCAATGTTATTTAATCATTGTGTATTTGTTTTATTCCCGGGATGCAAGTATCCTTTTAGAATTCATTTGACTGAAGTTTCTAAAAATATAACTATATACTCCAATTTTTTTTAGTTTTTAGCTTCTTAAAAGGATTTAAGTTAAGAGAAACCTTTATTTATAACATGGCTATTATGATGGCCACTGGCTGGTAGTGGAGGCAATGCCTTAGTCACATTTGATCGACAGCAACCGTACAGCGGCCGGAGCTGTTCCGTTCGGAAGGTATACTGTATAAGTGGTAATTTTGCCTAATCATTTAATTTGCCTATTGCCTAATTTTTAACAGGCTCGGAAATTAAAATTAGGAAATTTAAATATTTCACCATTCGGCAAATAACCACTCGGATTAAATACCACTTATACAGTATCTATTGTTCCATTAAGTTCCAAAGTTTTTTCATTCCATATCATCGATAGTATAAGGGTTCATCAATTGACATCAACTCGATTATTGACTTCTAGTAAAAGAGGTCAAGGTCACATTGATATACTATATCTAGTAATTGCTACATTCTAACATATTCCATTATAGTTTAAATATTCATCTTGTATAGTAGTCATGCTCCTTTACAAAAGTTAGTTGGAACTTGAATACAGGTTAGGTGCATAGGGCATACATTTTGAAATTCATAAAATGCATTGGAGAGAATACTCATGTGATATGCAAGAATTTATGATATGAACTTAAAGTATGCTACTATATATACATATTTTAATAAATGTGAAGTTTCCACTTGTGGATATCATATTTAGGATACATATCCACGTATGATACTATTGAAGGGCTTTAGGATCATTTAGGAGGTAGGAACGATGCAATTACTGTTTTTGATTAGATTCAATTTTGTGATTTCTTAGGTGTAGCCTCACAGGACTTCTCCAGTCGAGAGACATATTCACCTGTTTTAATCAAACGTTTGGACCATACATGTACATATAACTAAACTTCATTTTCAGCCTGTTCTTTTTTGATTTCCCTTATTGAGGAAAAGTTCTATCGAAAAACTCCTGAAATTAAAGAAAATGTATTATGTTTTGCAGGTGTAAGACTAGACCGTGTCCGTGGAGGTCGCCAAAAGTACCGCCGCTGTGACCCTACAACTATCATGATGCATCAGAACCAAGCTAAGAAACCATGTTTTGAATTTAAAGGTAAGATTTTGATCAAAGGGCTTCTTTTGTTGGAGGTATACATCTGTATGGCTATATATACTTTTGCTCTATTGATTCAATTTGTTTGTTAAAAACATCTATGTATCATGGTTAATTATAAAAAAAGTTAAAGCTAATTACATTATCTAAAATAAATTTCTCCATTTTCTATACTTTTTGAACACCCTGTAGTATGTAAAGGACATGCAGCGAAAAACATCTTTGATGATTGAAAAACAACAATGATGATCAATAATAATCCTATTTTAAACCTTCATGCTGTTTCTAGTTCTACATGGGTGTTTTATCGACCCTTTTCAAGAGTAAGACTCTATTCATTCTCTTAAGATTATGCAATAATGTTTTGAAGTATAGCCTTATATCCAATCATCATCTTGGATTACCAAGGTATAAAGTTTTCTCTAAATCATAATAGAATAAATACAATAAGATCCTAGATAGATCAAACAAATCATCTGATTGGCACACATTGAATCCCGTGCACCAATCAGATGCTTTTTTCGGATTGGAAAATGGTCCATTGGTATCAGTGTGGTTGTGGTTGAAAATCAAACTGGTCAACGAGTGTATCCAATCGTACCAGTTTTCAGAAATCAGCATTCCTTTTTTAAAGTGTGAATTTTTTTTTTCAAATTCAAACTCCCAGAAAAGACCATAAAAGCTACACCTCAGATTGAAATCTTCAGCATTGATACTGTAAATCATATATAATAGTCAGAGGATAGATGATCTTGATTCAGGGTAATTGCCACTCATTGATTGCTGGCTGATGTAAATGTGTAACTAGCATGTACTATTAAGTGATACAAAGGTTTCAAAGGTAAGTAAAACAAACATTCACTCTCACAAACAGTGAACTCTATTTTCTCCAGCAGATACTCAATTCGTCTTAAACTGAAGTCTTAGGCATCAATTTGGTTTTATGTCTGCAGCTGGAGTATGCAGTAGAATTGTTTTCATGAGTCACTTACAATTATTGGGTAATTTATATCATCAAACAATTCCTGGTAACCTGTCAATAGCCTAATGCTAAATATGTTCAAAACAAGTCATTTCTGACAGAATATTGTGTTCTGTTCCAGTTAATGTAATCTTCAGTATTATTCATGGGATATTTAATCAAAATGAATCATTTGCTATTTTTGTAACCAACAGAGAAACAGTACCCCCAGACAGATTCAATCACCATAGTCATTTCCTTTTCCTATTATTGGCAAAGTCATTAAACTAATTCACCAGATATGGTAAAATATCTGATTGGTTTAGCCAAGGGTATAGTCAATGTCGAAGGTTGTTCGCTACTTCACTCAAAACATGTTTTAAAAAAGTTTATTGAATGATTGACCTATGAGATGATTTTTTACCACTTAAGATTAGGAATATAGTAAAACCTGTCTTAGTTAGTGAACACCTCTTCTCAGCACATACTCCACTGAATTCTGTATAAAATATACAGTGTTCATTGTATACAGGTACTATATCAACACAGTTCACTGCAAATACCAATAGGCTAATATTGAGATGTCTGCTGGGATATATATTCCTCTGGTGTCTGTGTGACAATAGAATTTAAATTCAGGCTTTTATATATGTATAACCCCCCTCACCTCCAGAGTGCCAGTCCCATTGTAGCTTGGAATTTTGGAATATGTAAACCTACAGTTTGCAAGTAACAATGTATTGTGGGATATTTAAACCCCTAGTATAACCACAACAATGCATTATGGGATATATAAACGCGGAGTGTTTAAATAACAATGTGTTGTGGGTTATGTAAACCTCCAGTGTGTCAGACACAAAAACCTCATATAGAGATGCTATGTTTCCAGGAGAGAACAAGATGCTGACAGAGCTACTCCGCATTGAACCAGAAAAGGTGTATGCAATGCCTGACCCAACACAGACCATTGGAGAGCTGAAGTTCATGTCCACACTATCTGACCTGGCTGATAGAGAGCTGGTGGTCACTATTGGATGGGCAAAGCAAGTACCAGGTTAGTTTCAATTCATTAGAAGTTAATCTGCAATCTGTATACCTGGAAATTGAAAAGCATGGCCCAAAGTTTTGTAAAATTACTTCATCCTTCTTAATTATCTCATCGAACGAAGTTCGGAGGGATATAGGGAACGCCTCCGTCCGTCCGTCCGTCCGTCCGTCCATCCGTCCGTCTGTCCGTCCGTCCATCCGTACGTACGTCCGTCCGGGCAATAACTCAAATACCGTTGGCCCGATTTTGTTCATATTTTGTACACATATACCCTATGGGGGTAGAAGTTCTGCTCGAAAGCCGATTTTCAAAATGGCCGCTCATTTCAAAATGGCGGCCATTTTAGTGCCGAATTTACAGTAATGTAGGTGCAATATGTAAAACTGTAATAGCAATATGTTTTGGATGTAAAAAAATGATATAGGACATTAATAAAGCTAGAAATGTAGATATTAAAGAAGCACATGGCAGCCATCGTGAAAAATGGCGGCCTTTACTCGTTATTTTACGATTTTTGCTGTAACTCGAAAAGTAGTGGAGCGATTTTGTTCATATTTGGTATGTGAATACTATAAACATTGCACACTGTCTAAAGACACTTTTGGTAGAAAGTGGCCATTTTAAAAAATGGCCGCCATTTTGAAAAATGGCCGCCATTTTAACCTATTTTACTATAACTCGAAAAGTAGTGAAGCGATTTTGTTCATATTTGGTATGTGAATACTATAGGGATGGCACACATTCTAATGACATTTTAACGTATTTAACTATAACTCGAAAAGTAGTGGAGCGATTTTGTTCATATTTGGTATGTGAATACTAAAAGCATGACACAATATCTTATGACACTTTTAGTAGAAAGTGGCCATTTTGAAAAAAATTTTGAAAAATGGCCGCCATTTTAATGTATTTTATAATAATTCGAAAAGTAGTGAAGCGATTTTGTTCATATTTGGCATGTGAATACTGTAAGCATGGCACACTGTCTAATGACACTTTTGGTAGAAGGCGGCCATTTTGAAAAATGGCCGCCATTTTAACATATTTTACTATAACTCGAAAAGTAGTGGAGCGATTTTGTTCATATTTGGTTTGTGAATACTATAAGTATGGCAAATGGTCTAATGACACTTTTGGTAGAAGGCGGCCATTTTGAAAAATGCCTGCCATTTTTGCTATATACTTTGTTTGTAAAAATGCCTTCCATGGCTGTTCGATGGGATTCGCTACGCTTTGGCGTTGCCGTTGTTCTGGTTTGAAAATGAGTACTATTTTGAAATATGAGATCCAATTTTTGGTGAATCTTCAGGTCCCAATTTTGCAGAATGGCACCCCTTTCCCAGGTGTACTAATGTTACAAAGCTTTATACACACATTATCAACAATTTATTCCAAATAAACAAATTAAATATTCATTTGGCTCAATATTTACTGGGCTACTGCTGTTATTCTCTTTGAATTGATTTTTAAATACAATATATCATTTTGACGTGACATTTGGGATGCAATGTTCATTGTTTCAAGGGATTAGTATTCATTGCATCTGACACAAAATTATTAAGGGAGTTGAATGCAATTTGTAAGGTCATTTTATATCATCTCACATTAATTAGCCCAATAAAGGATTCTAAATTGGTTCTGTCTACATGTATTCTTTGGGGTCCATGAACCATCACAGCATATTAAAAGTATTCTATTTGAGAGAGGCAGTCGTTCAAACTCTGTATCCATGATTTCAATGTTGTCATCCTAGTTACCAAGGTGACAACGAGATCAACTGCATGTAATTTGTGCCAGTGATGCACATGAGCTGTGATAAATGTGCTTGTTTATTTGTTTAATGTTTGTTATGATTAGTTAGTGTATACATAATAACATTTTTGTTCAAGATTCTATATCAATATTCTAAACAAGTTTTCCGGTGATGTACATGTATGCTCCCATAACCCACTGAGCTCTTCGGTCAGTGTCCTGGTTTAAAATATTATTTAAAATATTATCTACATTCTGCAAAAGACTCAATGCCAGTAGAAACAAGTGTTGTCGCGATTAATCGATACATCGCGATATACATCGCCAAAGCTGATTATTGCGATGCATCGATGTCTGAAACAAAACATCGATGTTTTAAAAAAAGATAATTTGCTAAAAATTACCCTTTCACATCTTATTTTGACGCAAATCGCTTACCTTTCTCACGTCTTATTTCATTTTCCAATATTTTCTGATATTCTTTCGCTTTAAAACTGTTTTAGCTAGTCGAAGTGAACCATTAATCAAAAAATTACTTTACTTTTATTTCACCGTTACTTGAAGTTCCCGGATGTACCGGATGTTCGGTATTTTAGTGCATTAGTGTTCGGTATTTCAGTGCACTTTTCTCGGACTTTTTCTCGATGTTCATTGCGATGTGCATCAATGTTTACTACTGAAAATTGCTGATGCATCGATGTACGATTATGGCACATCGCGACAACACTAGTAGAAACAATATTGAAGTCTGGGTCAAGGGCATCTTTGTAGGTCATGGGCATCACTCAAGTGTCAAGGTCATAATTTTAGATCAGATTTATTTCTCAAAGCCATGTTAAAGTCATAGATTCAGGCCAAGTTAGAACCAATTATCAGAACATTTGGAGAAACATTATCTCATATTGCAAAAGAACGGTAATCAAAGAACCCTAAATTGAACTGTGCAAATAAACAAATTACAGAAAATGCAAGGTTTGAGTGTTGAAATCTGCAAGCTATCAGTAGTCTTGAGTTGAAAAAGTAGACATACTTCTCTTTATAAACAGTTTTATCAGATCTCTAAACCATTTACTGGATGGGTTTATGGAGTCCAGGGTTGCAAGGTCTTCTATCAAATATACTTCAAGATTAACAATTGTAGCTAATGGTGGAGATATAACTAAGTACTAGCATATGAACTAATTCAAGGTCTTCAGTCATGTAGGTGCAGAACGTATATAAATTGCTTACATGCATTTAATTCCCTTCAAAAAGTAATAGCAGGTCTTGCAGCGAATACATAATCTGGCAACTAAGAAAGCAGATCCTTGAAAGTTGAATAAATAGTGTCTTATAGTCAATTAATTGTTGTGAAATATATGTGACAAAATACATTTTATGCTCAATTGTGGACTAAGGTGACTTATTTCAAAAATAAAAAGTTATTGACTTTTTTATGACATTCTGTCTTAAGATATTTACACTAGCTTTGCTAATGAGGTGTTTAGAGACATAAAAGGAAAGTAGAGGAAAGGCAGTTGACAATTTAGAGTACACTCACATTAATTGATTTATCTTTTATTGACTTTAATCAAGGCATGCAGGTCTTTGGCATATGGATCACTTTATGCATTTAAAATACAGGGAGGGTTACATGGACATGACATCATATCTTAAATTACAGTATAGGAATAAGTATATTTGGGTAGGGAGTCATTTACATTAAAAATATGAATGTATTGTGGTCACATATACAGTATTTGTTAAAGGCACTACAACTTACTTTATTTGCTCCAAGTGAATCACAGTTAACATATAAGACTACGATTTTGATAAGTTGGAATAGTAGAAATAAGGCTCTGCTTTGAAAGTGATAGTGAGAAGTATTATTTTGCCCATGTCACTTGTGTGACCTTGAAATAGATCTAGAAAATAGCACTTCTTTGGAAGCAGAAGTCACATTTCAAATGATGTCATGTCCATATGATTTGTTGATCTTATCATGATGTCATGTCCCTTAAATGCCAAACATATAAGAAGCGGAAGAAAAACATTGTGGCAGAGAACTGCAATTACAATATGTGAAAATCAATGTGTTAAATAGTAACCTTGTTTGCCCTTCACAATGGCTAAAAATTGCCTGCTATCTTGTTGTTTGATGCTTTGTGTCAGTCTTTCAAATCGACATCAACATTTCCATAGATATGGTATCTTCTTGATTAACTGTCCCGATAGGAGAACTAAATGTCTGAAAGGAATATGTGCACTCTCCACTTATTGAACGGCATGAGAAAACAAACTGTTAAACCATAATGCAGGTGGGTGATAATATGCACACCCACCATGATATGCCTGTAGTGTAACATAATTTATGCATGAATGAAGTGTACAAATTGTGAAAGGCAAATGTTATCAATCAGTTTGTTTATATCTGTTTTAGTATGGGAGAAGGCTATTAACAGAGTTTTATTTGTGATTAATGCAATGAATCGGATATACATGTAACAGAGAGTCAATACACATCCTTGATTTTATGATCTTTGAACCTCAAGCTTGTTTGTCATACCCAGGTTCGCAAAACGCAATCAATATTTAAATAGCATGTAATTGTTATCTATAGGTGTTTGTTGTAAAAATAAAACTACAAGTCATAAATAATCCAAATAAAAAGGTGTGCTCAAGTGCAATGGCAGTTCCCCTATTTCAGAAAATAGAAAATACTTGATTGTGACCCAGATAAGATGTCCATGATATATTCCTGGCTTAAAAATTGACATTGTGCAAGCAAAAAATCCTGAAAATACAACAAATGGGGTGTACGAAAATAATCCATATTAATCCTTGGTTCACTGTTTACTTAACATAGAACATAGTTCTTAACATCTGATTGATCAATTGTAACAAAGATTGCTTGAGGTTATCGCTCCTGTACATGTGCATAGCACACAATGTTATTGCTCTATGACATCATCACTTAATGTTCATCAATCAATTAATTACCCCTATCAATTCAATTTTGCTCGAGAATAATTAATGGACATGCACTGTGTGAATGCTGTGATTCAGTCCAATCAGATATTGGGAATTGGGGTCTTATATTACACACATATACACACTGGTTATTATCTACATATATTAGGGGAGGGATTTGGAAATGGGTTAGCCTGGTAGGGTCTTATTTACCCAGTTGTTAGTACATAATGCACATACTTGTATACCTATTCGTTCCAGGATTTGGAAATGGGTTAGCCTGGTAGGGTCTTATTTACCCAGTTGTTAGTACATATGTACATACATGTATACCTATTCGTTCCAGGATTTGGAAATGGGTTAGCCTGGTAGGGTCTTATTTACCCAGTTGTTAGTACATATGTACATACATGTATACCTATTCGTTCCAGGGTTTGCTAACTTGTCCCTGAGTGATCAGATGAACCTACTGCAAGCCGCATGGTGCGATACCCTCATGCTTAACCTTGCCTACCGATCCACACCCTACAAGGGATATCTCGTTTTTGCCGATGATTTCCAAATTTCCGAGGAGGACGCTGAGAAATATGTGTGTCCTCAAGATTTAGATAAAGTCAACAGAAAAATGGCAAAGAAGATGACGAGTCTTGGAATAACAAAAGATGAATATGTTTTACTCAAAGCTATGGTACTGTTTAATGAAGGTGAGGATTATGTGTCATGTTTTACTCAAAACTATGGTACTGTTTAATGAAGATGAAGATTATGTGTCATGTTTTACTCAAAACTATGGTCCTGTTTAATGAAGGCGGGGATTATTTGTCATGTTTTACTCAAAACTATGGTACTGTTTAATGAAGGTGAAGATTATGTTTTACTCAAAACTATGGTACTGTTCATTGAAGTTGAGGATTATGTGTCATGTTTTACTCAAATCTATGGTCCTGTTTAATGAAGGCGGGGATTATTTGTCATGTTTTACTCAAAACTATGGTACTGTTTAATGGAGGTGAGGATTATATGTCATATTTACTCAAAACTATGGTACCATTTAAAGAAAGTATGGATGAATGTGTCATTTTAACTCAAAGCCATAGTACTAGGTACTTTTTAATCATATTGGGCAAAAATGGGAACAACAGTGATACAATTGCAAAGTACAGTACAAAAAGCAGCAAGGATGATATTTCTGTTAATGACCCCTGTTGGTTCTGTTGCATAACTGTGTCTATTGAGGTCATATACATATTTGGGTGCCCATATTTGTTGTTCATGTCTATGCTTAAAATTTGATGTTAGAGTAAGACTCATTTTAAACAATTGGTTTTTCTATCACATTTCCTTTCCCAAAAAGGTTCACATTGATGTGACCCATCTTGTCATTGGCAGATTATTTCTCGTCAGCTATGGACTGGGCACTAATATTTATCAGAACATTTATATTATATCCCGATAAGCTAACAATAAATCATACATTGTGTTTGTGTCATTTCAGATGCTAATGTCGACAACGCTCCAGCAGTGAAGCAAGTACAGGATAAATATCATGATGCGCTCATTGAGTATGTGCAGCGCAGGAGCGGTGGCAGCGTACGCCGTGTTGGAAATCTTTTGATGCTTTTACCTTTAATGACCCAGGCTAAAATCCTTGCCAAACAATACTGGTTCAACATTAAACAGGAAGGCAAAGTCCCAATGCATAAACTGTTCCTAGAAATGTTAGAGGCGAATTCATAATGGCACCTGCGTAGCAATCGATGCTAGTATGCATCACTGTTCTAGAAACGCAACATTGTCAAAATTGATCCGTCTAGGTTTGTGTTATATGTGATATACAGTGTTGAACATTTGTAAAGTGGAGATATAGGAACCCCTTAGTGCTATGGACCTAGGGACCGCAGCGATGTCACAGCTCTATATATGGTATAAATACAACACTAGCGTCGTCCCAGCGTTACAGTGCTGTTTGATACAGATATTCGAGGCTGTTTTTATTCTTACATTGCAACATGTGCCTATTTAAGTGTAACAGTGCAGTTCACCTGCCTGGCAGTGCCATATATAATAACATACAGGAATATCAACAGGTGCCATATATATATACACAGTACATAGTACTTGTTGCAAAATGATTAATGTACAATCTGGGTTGATTATTGTATAAATAATACTATTTTCGGTGCTCATCCCAGGTGTATCATACATTTTGCATGTTATATTATAAGTCCATTATGGAATATTCAGTCCATGAAAAAACAGAAGTGATTATACATCACTCTAATCTATATAGGAAAATATGAGACTTGTATAGAGGGGGTATATCATGGTCTTGCAGGTAGAAAAAATAAACAGATAAAAACGATGCAGATAAAAAGCAAACTCATAAAAATGTACCCGATTTGTCTACTAGTCTCGCATATGGTTTCTAGGGGTTTTATTTGAAGGTGTAAAATTATGTATGGGTAAATCTCATCTGTAAAGTCTCATAAGAAAGCAGCTTATTTTATAAACTGTAAGCAAAATGCCATGTGGTCAGAATATGAGGAAAAGAATTGAATACAAAATGTAGAATATAATGTATAATGATAATAATAAGTTGATTTAATTTGGCACTCACTTTAATTTGACAATTTTCCAATTCTGCACAAGAATGACAATTCATATATTCATCAATTTCTCAGAAATCCATCAATTGAAAATATAATGCCATCTTTGTTCATGAATTAAGAATTAGCATATTAACCAAATTACTGTGGCCAAATTAAATGATATTCTACAGTTTCTATTGTCCTGAAGCATAAAGTAAACCAGTTACTGGTACAATATATAGGACAGTGATGGAAATCTCAATTTGTGATATGCTTAAAAACAAAACCCTTCTCTTCAAAACATCATGGTTTAAGCTCACCATTGAGTCAATATTTTACAGTGTTTTAAAGATGGGTTACTTCATTGAATTTAGAGAAATTCAGTGGGAAGCCATTACCAGAGAAATGCTGATACACTTGTGTTTTATGAGGTACAAATTGCAAATAATTCACTGATATTTTTCATCATGGGGCATTGTTGAACATGTAAACTTACATAGAATAACAATTTCCATCAAATCAAATCAATTAGCTTTGGGGTGGGGGTTAATATACTAGCCTACTCAAAAAAATTAAGGACCACTTTTTATTTGCGAACAAGTAAAAGTGGTCTTTAACTTTTTTGAGTATATTTAGATTTTTGGCCTGAGACATAAGATTTTAATTCTTTACTCAGTTGTTAAAACTAAAATTTGTTCCTAGAGATCTATTGGTCTTGTCCACAACCATTTGGTTGGAGATGAGGAACTAAAGGTAAAGATGTAATACATTGTTCAGGGAAATTATATACCGGTTGAACAGAGTTCACCTGAAGAACTAAAGGGATCATGCAGTATATAGAAAAAAGTAATCGACACATTTTATTTGCTAGAAACATTTAATATAGCAGGATGGGTGTGGCCCTGAGTATCTAATAGGGAACTACAGTCACAAGATTTAATTAAATAGGTAGTTGTAGATTTCATTTCTAAAAGTTGAAATATGCACTCACAAAAACTTAACATTTCCACCGGTTCCATTAATTTACTCATTTCACCCGATTTCCACTCTTTTTCACTCTTTTTTCATTCGTAATTATTATTTAAAGCATCACCACTGTGGCATTTCTTTTACAGGAACTGAGGGGTGATGTCAAAATATCCATTTTACAAACAGAATATTGTAAAAAGATGAATGTGTTTCTGTATAAAACGAAGTTGACATTTTGGCATGGTCCCTAGTTGAGATGTACATGATCTAAAAAACAGTTATAGAGTTATAGAGATAGTCTAGCTAGAACATTGTTGTTGACATGATGTTTATTTGACTTGTTAATATAATCATTGAATTGTGTTTTGCAGTTTTTTTGACAAGCTGGTTGTTTTTGTAGTACTGTAGAACACATTTGTTTAATGTTATGGAATTTGTGTGTCAGTCATAGTCATTGGCACATTACATACAATGGACCATTATTGTATTATATTGTATCAAGCACATTATCTTCAAGATAACCTGTGGGGATAATGAGGAGTTTGAAGGAGGTAGTTTGTTTAAAAATACATTTATATTTGACTTGAGAACTGTTCTAATTATTAATCAGGTGATTACCAAGTGGCACATAAATATTTTCTTGGTTAAATCTCTAAAAATTAAAGCAGGGTCAGATATAACTGTTTATTTAAAATGTATCTCAATGTACTGAACGCCCCCTACCCACCAACAAGATGTCCAGAACTCTCTATATTTATTCATGCAAAACAGACATACTGTACAAGTGTATGTTTTTGATAAACAACTCTCTTTTTATTATATGTTGAGTTTAATAATGAATTAATGTATGATGTAGCATACAATTTTCCTAATTTTTTTGATTTTAATTGTTGTTTTATTCATTTCTTTTTTGAAACAAAATTATTGATCGTGCCTTGCTAAACTGCATGGGAAATTTGACGTACATATTTTTATGTTCAACTTAATTGCATGTACTTTTATGTTGCAAAGTACAATATTACCATTGTTTTTTACAATTTCATTTTTATGTTCTGTATTTTTATTGATTTCATTTGAGATGTATCTATTAAATTGTACATGTAAATTTATAAGAAGCTGCACATGTAAACTAGCTTTTCATGTGTATTCAAGAGTGTTGATGGATGCATTGTACAATACATCATACTGTAACTAAGTAACACATGGCTCACTTTGAGAGTTACCCTTATTGTGCGAACTCAGAAACGATGGTGTCCAAATGTTGTCAAAAACATTGTTAATTCCATGGTGATTTAACCCCTCCTCCCCTTTATAAAGAAAACTTGAAAATAATGATTTGCTGTTTAAATCCCAGAGCAAAAAATAATATTTGACAAAATCAAAATTACCTTTTTCAATGAAATTAACTTTGTTCTTGGCATTTGGCCGCTATCCCTAACTTGCAGTTATCTGCAACTTGATTGGTTCACAAAAAGTCAATTTTTTACGTCACACCAATCAAATTACAGATATTTGGAAGTTTTATGCTGTAATAAGGGAAATATTGACTTTTTGAAAAGGGAGGGTGTCAATCTGAAATGTAATCAATTATGCTTATGAAGTATTTACCTGATCCCTCCCATCAATTTAAATACTGCTATAAGTCAATAGATTCATATACTGAAAACAACATCAAATTCAAATTAACAAAGGGTAAATTCACCCAATTACATATAAGTATTCTATTGGTATACCTAATGAGCTATTGCAACAACATGTTCAAGAGATGTCAAAATCGTAATCATGCCAATGAATAAAATAGATGAGAAAAAGTCCTGTTTAAGCGCTACATACCATTGTAAATGTTTCAATAATTTTTGTTCATATCTCGAGCCAAAAATCATTGAAGACATTTACAATATGCACAAATTAAGAATATAGGTATTAAAGTATACTTTTTAATTAAACATAGTCCAAGGGGTACCCCTTTAACCCCTAATAAATAAATACTTTATATTGCTTCAATGCACACCTCTAATACTTACATCTGTACAAGTAACAACTGCACAAATGCTGATTTATGTACAAAATCATTGCATTAACCATCTCATAAGTGCCATACATTTGCATCTATATGTATATCAATGGCCGATTTATCTGCCTATCTGATGTATGCCTATGCATGGTATAATGCAATGTACATACATTGCTCCTATATTCTACAATGGGTTTAGTGACTAGTATAGATGGCAGATCCAGCTGGGTACCTCTTCACTTCCTGTCACATGATCACATTGGTTTGTGTGTAAATAGTGCTCTAATACAGTAATCAAACTTAAAATACATTACATGAGTGAAACTAATACTAAGCTTTCTTGTCATAATTATGTTCTTATATGTTCGTAGATTCAGTACAATGTGTTTTTTGATATTATCAATGCCATCATTGTTTTGAGATTTTTGAAAAAATATTTATATATTTAGTGTATACAATCAAACCCAGTGAGATTTACGCCATCTATTGACAGTCCTGGAATCTGTTGCATCAAACGTCTATATTTGCTAAATTCAACATTGTATTAGGGAGTATTTTCGCAAGTGGCAAAATTTCTAAATTATTGTCATATTTTGAAATGATAGAATGTATTTGTATACCTAAATGTATATTTTAGTAAATTATGAATGAAATGAAATTTCCACTGCATTAAATAATGTATCGTACAATGACGAAAAATGTTTAATAAAAGTATAGGTGTAATGTTTGTGTGTGTGAGTGGAAAATGACTATGAGTCAACTAGGAAAACTTTATAACATACTAGAATTGTATATTTTAGCAAAGCTATAATAAAAGAAAATCCTGTTAAATATGAAGATGATTGTTGAATGTTTAGAAAGCTCTGCAGAAAAGAGCTGGTTCTAGTATCAATAAATTCATTGTAAATAAAGTGATACTGAACAAATACAATGAGTTATGTTTTATTCTAAAAACTCAAAAGTTTCAGTTATTCGATTGTGGTTGGTTGGAGTTGAGATATAAGTGGGCCCCACCAAAAAGACTTCATGTTCCTGTTCAGCCGTGATATTTAATGTATATATATGCATCAAATTGTATTAGAAACATTAAACTTGTTTTATGTCCAGAATTTCAATGAAAAGTGATTTTGATAGAGTAGCTCAGATTTAAGATACAACAAAGGACAGATAAGTAGAGGCTAACCTTTTGAATAGTCAACACTTTTTAACAGAATTTTTTCCTCACTGTGTTTTTACCATACCCATTCATGAAAAAGTCCCCAAGAGTTCAGATTTTGTTTCACAATAATTAATTTTTGATCTTACATCTTCAACTACTGAATCTTGTATGATCAGATCTCTTGAATCCTTTTACATTTCCAAATGTATATGAAAAAACTCATGGAAACTCAACATAATCAATTAATCAAAACTTATGAATTGCAAGTTTCATTGCATCATGCATTGTAAACATTATATTTTGGTTCCCGATTCAACAACTTAACCTTTGACCTTATCATTCCTATGTGAAATGGTACAATGCATATGGGTAGTGGTGAGCCCATTTCAAAAATTGTAATTATATAATTATTATAATTTCAAAGAGGTCATTTGGTGAAAATATTTGTTATACCCACTAAAGCAATGTTGGTAGAGTTAAATATACAAGGGTACAACTTTGCCCTATGCTATTGCAAAGGAACAATGTTTGCTGTCACTTGTAAGAAACATACACTTTATCCTGCCTGATTAATTTCAGACAGATGGATTCCCTTGGTCTAATCTCCTATCAGTAAAATTCCACATTGGTCAACATCTACTCTGCCATCTATTGAATCAGGGAAATAACTGATGAACAGTGATCAATGATTGCACAAATTGATCAGCAAATAACATGCACACATACAAATGTGATCAACACTTTTTTAAGGTTATTTAATGGGAGGGATGGAATATGAATTTTATTCCAAGTGAAAATATGATATTGGCCTAAGAAAAGAAATGATCAAGTAAATTGCAAGTGTGATACATCATTAGAAAGATCATAAAATATCATATTTTCTCAAGGAAAAAATTCATATCCCATCATGGCCATCAATAACCTATTTATTCCATAGTATTTTTTGGAAACTCACTTATTTTAGAGTTTTGTAATTTTGTCATCTTATATTTCATTGATTTTGGCTTTGACACAAACCGTCCCCTCTCCAAATACTTATTCTTGCAATAATTGTCATTCTGAATAATACAGCTAGAGATGGTGACCAATAAAGTTTTATCAAAAGTTGTTGAAAAAAAATGCAATTTTGTCTCCCCCAATTTAACTCTCTACTAACAAATCATAATTTCCCTTTTGCTTAATGAAATTAAAGGTTGTATATAACTATTGAAGTGTTTTTCACAACTTTTCAAAGCCCTAATGCAGCACGTTGCTGTGTTTACATCATATTGATTCTTATGAAAACATTTGGAGTGAATACGAGTCTTTCATTTCATGTATTCCATGTAAAGAAAACAGAAATTGATAAAATATCGACGGAGTGGGAGTTGTTACAATGACCCCTATTTTTGGCAATTTTTAGAATGTTTTGTCCAGTGTACTTTAAAAATTACAAAATCATTGCCGTTTTTTGTCTTACTTCTTGAAAGCATTATAGGCTATTATGTATTTGTATCAATATGAGGAATCAATTGCAATACTTATTTTACCCAAGTTAATTTGGTATATAAATGTGAAATAAGATTTGGGATTTTGGGGTTTTCACAAGAGCAGGCTACGAGTATTACGTCATCAATATGGGTTGGATGGTATGGAGACATTCATTGTGACATTTGTTTTATGGAAATCCTAACAACGGCCAAATACTTTCACTTTCGTTATTAGAGTACTGTCAGATTGCATTTGATTAATGAAAATGAATCTAATTGATGATATTCTTAAAAAAACTCATTGTGTAAAATTTAGTCTAAATGCACAGCAAATCAGTGGTTTTCAAGTAAAATGGAATAAAATAGACTGACTTTTAGAATTTCACATTCCCAGTCATATACATTTTATGTAGAACTGGTGAAGAATACATAGAAAGGCCACTAAATACAATTATTTTAAAATGGAATGTGTAGGAATAGTACAAGACTCGTGACGTCACTTCAAACAAAATGGCCTCCAAAAATTCAGGAAAATCTGAAAATGAAATTTCGGAAGCTGATAATGAAGTCGAACCCGCTTCTAAAGAGGTAAGACAACATGCATACTGTTGATCAGTACTTAGATTCTAACTTTGTGAAATCTGAGTTTAATTGAACCATGAGTTTGGAAGTTCTACGCATGTAAGTAACGCCGTTTTTCCGAGACGAGCTAGGATTTTTTGATATTTTCCAAGCCACTAATTTTAGGCAGTTAGGGCTTTCGAAATTTTCTGGAACTTGAGATTTTTGAAATTCAGATTACGTAATTATGTTTGAAGAACCAATAGTCAAATCTTTTCAATTTACCTTGTATTGTAAATATTCAACTCCATGATGGGTCTAAATTACTCGAGTCAGATAGCCAAATTCCTGGGGCCAAATTACTGTGGCTGAAGAATAAGGTAAGGTCTAAACAACCTTCAAAGAAAATACAGCAGATCCAACCTCTAATTTAGAGTCTAAATGGAAGTCCATCTTCATCTTTGTAAAAAATTAATTTTTACGCAAAGTGTGCCAGTTTCATTGATGTAGCTCAATAAAATCGCTACAATCTTTCGAGTGAAAATTTAAGGGATGCATTCAAAAAAACTTTCCAGTCATTTCGGACTGAACGAATATAAACATTCCAATTTGTAGATGGCTTTGACCCACTTTTCACCAGAAACTTTTCAAGCATTTGGAGGAATCTCTTGGTGTAAAAAAGCATTAAAAACCATGCAGATCATGTTAAAATAGTTTTGTTTGAAAATAACTGCAGTTGATGCAGGGTTCTCACTAGGCTTTTAGACTCCGGAGATTCTCCCAGAGTCTAATGTCTTTAGACCATCTTGCACCAGAGTAGCTCCGTAGTCTAAAGTGTTTTTTCTGGAGTCTAATTTTACATTTTTGTTACATTATTTGTGGTAAAACTCATAAGAAAATTCATAAAACTGGATACGAACAAGGAATAGGAAGACAGAAATCTTTTAGAAATGTATATATTGTGATTAAAATAGGAAGATAATCTTAAATAGTATTTTGAAAAGTATACTAAATTGATATCTCTGATCTCACTTGACATGGGGGAGGAATAGTCCTGTAACCTAGAAAGGTCTGGGTTCTAAAAATTTCCTGGTGAGAACATTGTGATGAATGAGGATTTCACTAAATTCACTTAGATCTAACCTAGATTATATATGCTTAAAGACCTCTTTCTGGGGAACCGTGTACTTTCTCAAATTATTGCAATGAAAAAATAAATATATAAATGTTAGTTTGTCAGTGCAGACGGATAAAGAGGTCATGAAAGTAATCTCAGAAACATGATTAATTTTTTTCAAAAAAGTAATACATATCTCTATCATGATTATCTTAGATTTGGCAGTCATACAAGCCCGATATAACACCCGACCCTACAGAAGGACAAAAAATAATTCAATTCTCAATCTTGCTATTCTGGATAGATGATACTGCAAATGTACTTGACTTGTGTAAAATCAGATGCGATACGCCTTATTTGTGCTTATTTATGGAAATGGACCAATCAGATTGCGAGACGCATGTGCTATAGCCATTGAAGAAATTTATCAATGAGAATAGTCAAGAGAAATAAAGTAGGTCAAAGAATGGCTGCAAAACCAATTGATTATAATTCTGATAGTTTGATATCAACAATAATTCTATTCAGCCTTGAAAATTTTTGCACCCAGTTAAAAAAATTCCTGGAGAGACCACTGTTACCAGTATAATTTATGCTGATAGTCTGACAGGAACTTCAGTTTTAATGGTTGATATTTTTGGCCAATACCACAGGCTGGTATCGAAAAATTTGTCCGCTGTGACGGAGCGTACTATTTTGTATAGAAACACTAAGAAACCCACACAATTTATTTTTTTACTCATATGTTTCGCTATACCAAAGAAAGTTTCTCACTCCATGCAATGGGTATATCATTTGCGGGTAACTTTAACTTTTGTTTGAAGTCCAACAACGCTAAGAGTAAAAGCTATTGAAAACGGCGTCGGAGTATCATACTCCAAAATGTACCATTTCTTTTATTTCTTTTTAATGGTACAATATAGTGACACGATAATATTTACATATGTTTTCAGCATAACTCTGAAGGTATTAATGATATCTTGATGTATTGGGTATTTTTAATATTTTTTATAAAAAATAATGTTTAAATTTTTTGTCCGCTGTGACGGAGCAGTTTTAACTGTGAACTACGTTAAGAATTTGAGATTCAAATTATACCTTTTCAAAGTACCCTTAGAAGAGAGAACGTCACAAATCACTTTCCTAAATTATGAGAAGTAGCCTCTAAGAGATCTGGGGTAATGTAAATCTGAGATATAAAAACTACCACTCTTAGCATTTTTCAGAGGTTTGTACTGAAATCAACATGAATCAACATGGTGTAAACTCAACATAATATTTCTAATACGTTTCGCCAAGACGTCTTAGAATATCACGTGTAGTGTAAATTGTTACGCGGAATATGTCATACATTCATGGTTGCGTGGTATTTGTGATACGGGTGAATATGCCATACTCACCTGCGGTATATGGCATATTCCGCAGGTGAGTATGCGAAATTCCGCAGTGAATATGTGATGCATTGAATTCAGTGAATACCCGATACTCACCTTCAGAATATGTCATACTCACTTGCGGAATATGCCATATACAGAAGGTGAATATGACATATTCCGCAGGTGAAAAACGTGATACAGAAAGACTTGGTTTGATTGGTTGCGAGAATCGACTCTGAATGTAAAACTACGCTGGATTACCATTACTGTCAGTGCGTCGAGTACTAATATATGAATCCTGGATTGATTGGGTAAGTTTATTACGTGAGATTGATGAGTGATACTTCTGCATACGTTGATGTATTCGATAAACTGTACTGTTGATTCAGTAATCATTATAATAATTTATAAAGTTTTACTTGTTCGTTCAATCGATGCAATTGACAATTACACATTGTGGGATCCACAGCCTTTACTATCCTTTTGGAATAGTTCAGACTGTGGGTTACTGACTGTAATAAATGTTTCCTTTAACCCTAAAATGTACGGACCAATCAAATTATTTACAGAGTTCTATTGACCATGAGTATCATGGGAAGGCATTACCTGCAGTTGCATGATTACATAAGCAGACAAAGCCTAATGAGTGTGACCAAACACAATGCCCTCCCAAATAATCTAAGTGTCAACATTTGTATGATACATCATTGTTTAAAATTCTAAATTGGAAAACAATAAGAAAAAAGAAGTATGTCAACATTATCATAGTTATTAATTTTCAATATAAAAACAAGAACCATCAAGATAAATAAAAGTTTTCCACATAATGAATTCATTGAATTAAAGTTTACAAAGGGGTAAACAGGACAGTGCATTCTTAGGTACTAATTTATTCCTCCATATACACTGATTTACTTGGAGAATGCACTGGCTAGGAACATGTTCTGCCTCATGATATATCAGAGTCTCTCAAAAACGTTAGGTAAAGAGGGACTCTGATAAATCAGAATGACAATTACATACTTCCGTTTCACGTTCTCATTGGTTAGTGTGTATGCCATATACCGCAGGTGAATCTGTCATACACCGCAAGTGAATATGGCATATTCGTTGCGGAATATGGCATATTTTTGTATCGTGTTTACCACGTAACAGAAATAGGGATAATATGAATTTATTCGAAATAGCGCACAGACATCCTGCATTCCGACAGATGTATAACCTTTTACCACATAATATTACTGTATATAAGTTACCATAAAAAATGACCATGTCAGGTTATGGATCCACAGTAGGCACAACGAAAGGCAAATACCCTATACTGAAATAAAGTTGACTATCATTTTCATGAGTTACCATGCATAACTTGGATTACAGTACAAACTGAGAAAAGAAGCTTAAAGAGTGGTCGTATATACATCTCAGAATTTGAATTGTGTACTTTTATTCCGTTTTATTTTTCAGAATACTTTACGAAAGAGATTTGATACGCTCCCTCCTCTAACGTGTAGTTATAAAGAGATATATTATAAATCTAAATTCTTATCGTATTTCAGATTTGAAACTGCTCCGTCACAGCGGACAAAAAATTTAAACATTATTTTTTATAAAAAAAATTAAAAATACCTAATACATAAAGATCTCATTAATACCTTCAGAGTTATGCTGAAAACATATGTAAATATTATCGTGTCGCTATATTGTACCATTAAAAAGAAATAAAAGAAATGGTATATTTGGAGTATGATACTCCGACGCCGTTTTCAATAGCTTTTGCTCTTAGCGTTGTTGGACTTCAAACAGAAGTTAAAGTTACCCGCAAATGATATATTCATTGCATGGAGTCAGTAATTTTCTTTGATATAGCAAAACATATGAGTAAAAAAATAAATTGTGTGGATTTCCTAGTGTTTCTTTGCAAAATAGCACGCTCCGTCACAGCGGACAATTTTTTCGATACCAGCCTGTGAATACTGTCATGGAGTTGCATTTTGTTAAATACAATCAGAAGACAATGTACTGTAACGTGTATACATGTATGTATAGTGGTGTAATTAAATTTGTTGATTTCCTCTTAAAGTACTTAGACCCACTTTTTGGAACCTGAACTCCAGGGCCCAAGTTTCAGATTACCCTCTGAAAACGCTTGAATAGCTTAAAGTCTAGTATATATTCCCACTATCCATGTTTGTGCACCAATAAAGAAATTCAAATCTTAAGGATAACCAATCAAAAGACAACACTGTGCAGTACTACATCATATGGAAAAATACATTCACAAAACATTTCAACCATGAAAGTCTGAGAAGCATCAAAATTCAAGAGGACGCACATTTTATTAGCCAAACCAAAAACACTCCAAGATATACAAATGTTTTGTGTGTAAAATATGTGAATGTATTTTTCTATATGATACTGTAGTGTGGTATTTTGATTGCTTATTTTTTAGGTTTTATTGATGAAAGAATGAGTTCCTTATTTGGGAGAAGGGGCAGTCTTCACCGGGTTGGATTTTTATGTCACCATCGCAAGGCTGTCATATTTATTACTTTCAAGGGTTTAAAATACAGATCAAATGATTGTATGTTGCTTTAGACTAATTGTGTTCAGTTTTGACATTGACATTTAGTTGTTCTATAGATATTCTTAATAAATCTAATCAACAATACTGTGCCCATATTTTTTCTCAAGATATATCTAAGGTATGTTAGATATTATATAAGCTATTATAAAGGGACATCAGTGATCTCCCCAGCATTAAAGCAAGTGGGCGCAGCACCCACCTGAGATTTTGAAAATAGGCTTACACCCACCTGAAAATCCATTTGCACCCACTTGAAAATGTGAAAAATCATGAAACATTGGCATATTTGACCAATTTTGGTCTTAATTGAGAAAATGAGAATTTTGCACCCACCTGAGACAAAATCCTGGGGAGATCAGTGGACATAATTGATTGTGCTGGGAAGAAACCTAGGCAACATTCTCCCTTTAATCTGATGTATTGGCTGAGTTGAAACATCAGAGTGGAGTAAAAATGGAATAGGTCATTGATTAATTATGGTACTTTCCTCCTTTCTTAATAATTTCCCCTTATATATTTCCCATGTGACATATTATTGATATAGTGTTTATTTTCAGAAGAGGAGTATACCAGAGGCCGCCATGTTTCCTCCAGACTTCTACAAGTCACGCCACAACATTGGCAGCAGAGTGGTCACTGAAAAGATCATCACATACAATGAATCAGTGAGAGCATCACAGTTCTACCCCTCCTATTCCCCACTAAAGCAACTCAGTGATTTTGTAAGCAGCTCTAGTAAAGCTGCTCCACCAACTAAAGAGGTTCAAACTGCATTGAAAAATGCTAAGTCTGGTGAAAAAGAGACTCCTGGAACTAATAAAGCAACTAAAAATCCATCTAAAGATCAGACTAAAGGAACAAAAAGGAAGAATAGTCAAGTTGATGATTCCACAAAGCCAAAGAAAGTCAAACCAAATGATAAGGCTATTAATGACAAATTGAAATCCGACAAAAAAGCAGACAAAGGGACAAAATCTCTGAAGGTAAAAGTAGTAAACTGCAAAAAGGAAAAGCTACAGAAAGAGCGTTCAATGTCTCCCAAAAAGGACAAGGCCAAGAAAGAATGTTCATTGTCTCCTAAAAAAGACAAGGCCCAGAAAGATGGTTCACTGTCTCCTAAAAAGGACAAGGCCCAGAAAGATGGTTCACTGTCTCCTAAAAAGGACAAGGCCCAGAAAGAGCATCCAAAGCCTCCTAAAAAGGGAAAGGTACAGAAAGGAGAAAGATCTACTGTCTCCCTAAAGAAGGAAAAATCTCCTGTAAAGACATTTACTAAACTCAAACAGAAAAGTGTTGCAGGGACTAGTCCTTGTAAAGTGAAGGTTCCCAAGATGGATCTGAGTAAACTTGGGGCTGCTGGAACTTTGAAACTTAAGGCAGTTAAAGTACCTGGAAAAAAGGTAAAAAAAATAGGAAAAGATGTGAAGATCAAAGTTGCAAAAAACATGACGAAAGGCAGGTCTGAAACTGACCTTAAGAAGACAAGTGCCAAAAACAAGGTTGTGATTCCTGAGAAGAAAAATGAGAAAAACATCAAATCAAATGAGCCTAAGTCTAAAACTAAGATTGCTAAAAAGACACCTGATAAAACTACCAAAGATGTCACCAAAAAGGTCAAAGGAGCTCCAAAAGACCAAAAGATGCAAGTTAAAGAATCAAATAAAAAGTCACCAGTGAAAAACAAAACTGCCAAAATCCCAGTTACAAAGGTCAACAAAGGTGCTATCACAAAAGCTAAAAAGATAATCAAAAATGTGAAAAAGAAAAAGGCAACTACTGAAGCAATGGCAGCAATGACTTTCCCAAGGAAAAGAAGAGAAGCCAGTTTGAATGCTGCAGCTAAAGTGAATCTTCTATTAGATTACTCATCTCCTGATAAACTTTCTCCTCAGGCATCTCAGCCACAACCTTCCAACAAGAAACAGGACTCTCCAAAGCAAAAAGTGAAGAAAGAACCTGTAGAGAAAGATAAGAAGCCAGCTGTTAAACAAGAGGTAAAAGAAGCTAGGCTGGTAGCCAAGGTAAAAAAGGAAATCAATGATAAACCAAAGAAAGCTGAAAAAGTAGTTAAGACTGAAAAGCAGAAATCTCTTGAATCTAACAAGAAAAGGGCAATAAAGGGTAAAGGCAATGGTAGCAAAGAAGGTACAGCAGTCACTAGACCTATTAAAATGAAAGGAAGAAAGGGACGCAGAGGTGGTATTGATCTTGTTTCTTCACCCATACTGGCTAGTAAATCACGACGCATGGCTAGCCTGAATGCAAGCGTCTTTATGGAGATGACTCAAACATCATCATCTGAGTTGTCATCATCTGAATACAGTTGGTCATCCTGTATGGCTACTGAAGATGAATTTGATATGGATCTCAAAAAAGCCATGGAAGCTAGTCTCAAAGCGCACATAGAATCTAAGGATCCAATTAAACTCAAAGAGAAATCCACTAGTAAAGCACAAAAAGACAAATCAAATGAAATTCAGAAATCGCTCCAAAGAGAGAAATCAAAAACAAAATCACTTAAAGATAAGCCCATCGAAAGTGATCAAGTTCAGTCAGCTCAGAAAGAGAAACTTAAATCCTCAAATAAGGTTAAATTGAGCCTCCCTCCTAAGAAACGGCCAGAAAATAGCAATAGTCCTCAGTTTGCTCCAATCAGGAGAATGGCCAGTCTTAATGCCCAGGCATGTATAGCAGCTACAAATAAAAGCTGGACCAAAGGACAAGATTGCGAAGAAGAGGCATCTGATACAGAGACAGAAAAAAGTATTGCAGTTGAGGTTAAACCAGAAGAAAAGACACCAGAAAAAGAAAAATCAGAAGAACCAATTAAGTCAGACGATGCCACGAAGAAATCAGAATCGAAAGCTGACCTTCCAGTGTCCCAGGATGAGACTGCGCCCAGTTATAGAATTATAGAACGTGGACCCAGTGTTTATGACTTTGAGAATGCAAGAGCTCCTGAAGGAGGCGCAACCTTTGATGAGGTTAAACCTGATGTAATTGAGATTCAGCCTAGCACAAACAGTACCAGGGTTGCACTAGGTATGCCCCCTAGACCCCTCAGTGCCAAAGAGCGAGCCATCGAGAAGGCTCAACTGGCTGAACAGACTAAACAAAGCGTTAGCTGCTGGGTTAGTGGACTTAATGAGCCACCGCCAGCTGGACTTGTATCTTGGAATAATACAGGGGTCTATGGGGAGAATAGGTATAATGTGCCAGTGAATAGACAGCATCAAGGGCCAGATACTAAACCCCCACAGAACAGTAGTACAAGTGGTATGCAATCCCCAAGCGGACAACCCCATGTATACCCCAATCAGCAATATCAATCTAACATGTCTGGAGATACTCCAAGGCATGTGTTGATGAACACACCTGCCCTTGCCCCACAGGCCTTTCAAGCACAACCGAGGGGTATGCCTCCCGCACAAAGATTGCCCCCCTCTCGGCAACCACAACAACAGATCTCTACTCACCAAGCCCAGCCACAGATAAGATCCCCTGGACCGCCCCCTGTTCAAAGGAGACTCTCTTCGCCCCTCGCCAACCCAGTCATTCCACAGGATAACACCTCCATGCCACCACCCACTATGATGTCTCCTCTCCCTTCCCAGGGGAGTCAAATTGGTCAACCCCAAGGGAGTCAACCAACTCAGCCTCCTGTACCCCAACCCCAGCAAAATCAGCAGGGTCCCCCACAAGTCATGGGGAACAACCCACCTACGCAAATGATGACAAACAATCTCCAGGGACAGGCACCTAATCCGCAAATTGTTCACATGGTGAATAACGCACGGGTGCCATCCCCCCTCCCACAGGTGCATACTTACCCTTACAGCAATACTTCTATGCCATCTAGTCAGTGTCAGACGTACATGTTGAGCAATATGGGAAACAGTTTCTCACTGATGTACCAGAGACCGCCATATCCCAACATGAACAGTGCATTTACAGTGCCCTATGGTGCCCAGCCTATGTATCAACAGGTCCAACAAGGTGAGTTCTCATGTTGTATGTTGCTTTTTTGTTGCATATTGGTGGTGGTGACATATTGTTATGGTCTCTGTTTTTTGTGACGGCGGTTGGCATCGGCGGGGGGCAGTTGGCGATCGGCGGTTGGCAGTTGGCATCTGTAACAAATTCTTAAAACTTCCAATAACTTATTTAACAAATACTGTTTAGACTGACCTTCTCAAGGTAAAAAAAGGTCAAAAAGGTCTTTTTTCAACTTGCTTCAAATTGACCAATTTCTTTTTCAAAATCATCTAGAAGTTCTCAAAAGTTGTTATGGTCTCCATTTTTTGTGATAGCGGTTGGCGATCTGCGGGGGGCAGTTGGCGATGAGTGGTCGGCGTTTGGCATCTGTAACAAATTCTTAAAACTTCCAAAAACTTAACAAATACTGTTTAGACTAGAACTTCTCAATGTCAAAAAAGGTATTTTTTCAAATTGCATCAATTTTTGAACTAATAATATTGTGAGCAACTAGGTGGTGACATGTTGTCATGTCAATGCCTTGTTATCAATTATAGTCATACAAATCACTTTCTAATATGTGACTACCTCCTATGTGCAGAAAAAACTGTTGACAAATAATTGTAAATGTTTCCCATCAGTCCTACAATTCAACAACTTCCTGTTTTAGCGAGTATGGTGAAAAATCTATGTAACAATTAGAGGTGTCATGGGTCAGGTATTTTTGGGTCAGGTCAGGCCAGAATAAAAATTAATTTAGCACAAGCAAATGAAACAACTGGGTGAGTGCACGGCACATTATAAGACTGTTTAAGCCTGCATATTATGCTTTGATAGTTTTTCGTGGCCTGACCTGAGCCTTCCGACTCGTGATTCGGGTCAACTTCAGGTCGGTTTCACACCTTTAGTAACATTCTCATGAAGTTCAATGAAGTTCCCCTGTTTGTTTCAGGGTTCTACCAAGCAGCAGGACCTTTGATCCAGACTTTAGGCCCTGAGCAGTGTGATCCTTGTATGACCCCCTTCCCTGTACCCATGCAAATAGCACAACCACAGGTAACTCAATCTATCATATTTACTACACTCATTGTTTCCTGTACAATATGTGACCCTAGCTTCATAATATGTAGATATGAATAAATGTTTTCCTGAATAACTAACATTAAGTATTGAACAGTATATCTTAATCTTAACCTAAGTTGAACATAAGTGTGCTCTATCTAATGTCTTATGGCCAATTTTTCATGTTAGCTCCAATATATCAGGAAGAACAAAACATAGGCAAATTTTTAAATTTGCTAGAACTAGGGCAATAGGCATGGTCAGTCAGTGGTAATCCACTCAAGTGTCACCTTGATATATCTTAGTGTCTTTCTTCTGACTCGAGTCTCATTGAAAAGAACAATACCTTCATGAAGGATGTTGTGCTCCGAGCATGCACAGATATAATATACAAATGACACATATAATATACAAATGAGAGAGTGGAAGGGATTGATCATTTTTTATTTGTAACTCGGATAGTACAAGGAAAACAATTTTTTGTAACTAATACAGTCCGGCTTACAAAGTGACACTTAGACTTGATTGGATTACTGGTGACTGGTGATATGTAATGGAAGCACATTTGATAAGTTGAACATGTACTTATTTGATTACAATGGTTTTTATTTCAAGGTGAAGGTCCTAGTCCATAACATCCATCCTCCGCCTTCTCAACCTGGTGCTCAGATAGACATGAAGCCATTCAACAAACTCGACCAACCCTTGCCTATGCGACCAATCAAAGCAGAGAAACATAAACTTGGACATGGTGACGTTAAACCTTTCAAGAGACGAGCTCTTGATGTCAAAGGGGTTCCTAAAATTGCTAAAAATGTTGAACGATTTGAGCAGATCCATGGTAGCATAAGACAATATGAGGATACATTGTCAAATAGTAGTAGCATTATAGAGATAAAAAAGGAGGAGAAAATTGAAGCAGTGCTGGATGTAGAGAAAACTGATAATACAAATTTAGAGCGAGGAATAGATAGTTCAGATAGCCCTAAATCATGGCCTAATGATGAAGACACAAAGGTTATTATGGATTTATCTTCAGATATCAAGGTGATTCATACATTCAGTCGTGCTGAAGATAAAAGACATAAAGAGTCAGGTGGGAGGTCAAGTAAAAGCCCAGCTAGGTGCTCTCCGTGTGTTGCAGAGAAACCCAAATGTACCACTCCTGTAGTACAAAAAGAAAGACCAAAAAGTGCCACTCAAAAAAATAGTCCCAAACCAGATCATAAAAGTGGAACTCTCAATATACAGTCAGATGGTGATATTAAATGTAAATCTGGAAGTTCTGAAACCCCTGAGGTTAAAAGTAAAACACAGAATGATGGTAAAATGATTGATACAATTGACAATGCTCCTATTGTAGGTGATATTTCTGAGACTGAGGTTCAGCCAAATGAACAAATTAAGCCACATGAAAGTAAAGGTGGGGATTCTCATACTGTTGGTGATGAACCCGAGAGTATTCCAAAAGAACAATCACTCACTATAGACTGTATTGTGCCACATATCCCAGAAAGTAGCAAACCTTCTGTGCCACCTACAACGTTAGATCTCACAGCTATCAATGCCCCAAAGTCTAATCCCTGTAGCCCAGAAAACCCTCATTCTCAGAAGAAAAGTGACCCAAAATCAAACAAAGTAGTTCCAAGTGGAATAATTCCTGGTAATAAATCACCAAATACCAGAAAGTGCAAAACTCAAGATAAATCTAACACAGTTTGTTCAGACTCGGAGGTTAAATCTTTGACTAAACATGAGCCTAAATCTCCAGAGAAATCCAAGTCTCCAAATATTAAATCGTTCCCTAAATCTGAAAAATCAAAACCTTCTGAAAACAAACCAGTTACTCCAGAGAAAAACAAATCACCTCCAATGAAACCTAAAACAAGGTCCCCTGTGAGAAGTGAACCCAAAACTCCAGACAGTAAAAAGAGTATTGAAACTCCAGAAAAAAGTCGATCGCCTCAAACTAGAAGCGGAGCTAAGACACCCGAGAAAAGCAGGACACCAGATGCGAAAGAGAAAAAATCTGAAAAAATTGAGGGAAAAAAATCTGGGTCTGATAAGAAGAGAAAAGACAGTACAAATAAAGAGAAGAATGAACTGAAAGTTGTTGATGATAAGGGAAAGAAGAAAAGAAAGTCCCCAAGTCAGAGTATTTGGCGATGGGAGGGGGAACCTTTCTACAAAAAGGTCTATACAACAGTAAGCAAGTTTCATAATTTTATCACCTTAAATTTGAATATACATGTATGGAGTATTGTCTGCCCAAAGATAGATCTTATAGATGATCCCCCTTCCTCAGTAATTAAGAGACATAGTATTGGTGGTGACATATTGTTAAAGCCTCCAACTTTTTTGTGTACAATGTTTTTCGGTCAGCATCTGTAACAAATGGTAGGTGGTGAGATTTTGCGTGTTAATGCCTTGTATGATCCCTGTTGAATATTTTTTCCTTTTAGATAATCAAATAATTGTGATTGCTTTTACACCAAATCAATCAGTAAGTTCCAAGACAGACTTGAATTTGTTCATGGTGTTATCTCTAGTCCTGTGAAAATGTGAAATCAAAATAGACTCTATTTAAAGTCTTACTTGGAATTATAAAGCAACCAACATTATTGAAAGAGTGAGTGATGGAATTCGCCACAGTTTCAATTGTTTTCGACTATGTTATAGAATGATTACCCTCCTCTGGAACGCAAGTGCTATCCATCTATTCGCCATATTGATGGTGATATCATCAGAGTGCGGGATTGTGTGCTGATTAAGTCTGGGCCCCTGAAGACAGATGTACCTTTTGTTGCCAAGATATCTGCCCTTTTTGAGAATCCTGATGATGGTAAGATTTAGATGAATACATTTGCATAATAAATATTATTTTGATTTAATATATAGCTTGACGTGTAATTTGAATTCCATTTGTTTGAATTTTATGTACCATATGTCATGTATTTCAAATTTAATGTGTCGTGTATTTCAAATCTATCCATGTATGTCTTGATTATGAATTTAATATGCTGTATGTCATATCATGCATACTGAATTTGAATATGATGTGTGTTCTTTTATAGGAGAGATGATGATGGGTACGATGTGGTACTACAGGCCTGAACAAACTGAAATTGGGAGACGTCCATATCACATTGACCAAGAAATCTTTGCCTCCAAACATAGAGACACCAACAGTGTGGCCTGTATAGAGGACAAATGCTATGTGCTAACGCTAGGAGAGTTCTGCAGGTGAGTAGGTAGATCAGGAGCTAGCTTGTGTTGGTCTATCTGGATCCTGCTTAATCTTTCAGTGTACATGGATATAATATTATATTGTAACAGGAAATTAATTTTTTCCTTTATTTTGACAAAACTTGTTTCATATGTGACCCTTTTATGATATTCTAAAACTAATTATAGACCATTTATATTAAACTTTAAAACATAAATCATTTCGAATTAAAAATGTATTGTGTGTGTAATTCCATTTTAAATATTCAATTAAACTATATTTCAGGTACAAGGCTAAAATTAAGATGAAATCTGAGGGTTTTCCCTCACAATTAGACAAAAAATGTATTGTCCCGTCACAGAGTGGCCTCACAGAGACACCTATTGGGCTAAATAGAATGCCTTCGGAGACAACAGATCAGGAAATAGTGTTCATGTGCAGACAGGTTTATGATTTCCGATTAAATCGAGTTTTGAAGAATCCAGTTGTTAGATCTCTATCATTCCAAGCTATACATAGTCAGGCCACTGGAGGTGCTAATACTATGTTGTAACCCGACATAGTCAGGCCACTGGAGGTGCTAATGCTATGTTGTAACCCGACATAGTCAGGCCACTGGAGGTGCTAATGCTATGTTGTAATTCAACATAGTCATGCCTTTTGCACCTTGGCTATTTGCATAGATGCAATGGTTGACCTATATACTATAAAGGAGGGAGGTGGATCGAGGAATTGTACACTATAGCTTATCTAAGACCATAAAGCATTGGGAGTTATAGAGAAATTGTACGATATAGCCTGTCTAACTACATGTATTATATACATGTAGGAATGGAGCAACAAGACAATATGGCCTATTATGTGATAACAAGGTAGGGGCCTGAATGCAGCAACTGCTTGTTTGGCGCATGTGACTAAAGCAAGAGTCTAACTGCACAATATCACATTAATGTGAGTAAGATCAAAAGATGGATATGAAATCCACATTTAACTTATATCTCTGAAATGAGCAATGTACCTAACATGTTGAACCATTTCAGGAATTGTAATTTTTCATTACTGTAAAATGTGTGAATATGAACATTGGGTCATGATATATATACAAAAAGGTATTTGAATAGGCCCTCCACAACTCCTTATGTTGTTCAAACGAGATGTTTCAGCACATCTTTAGCATGTATATTATGCTTAAAAGTCATCAAGTATTTCAACTTTTTTAGTAGGTGCATAGTACATACATGTACATGTACAATGTACATGTTGGTGCCAATATCATGGCCATTATTTACATGAAGCTGATATATGAAATTATATTCATGTAATGATAAGGTAGAATTTTAGTACTATTTTTACGATGAATTAAAAGTGATACCAGATTAGGTAATCAATTTAACATAATGTCACATAGATAGTATTTTTATCGAAATCATGATTTAAGATCACAGAGTAATTGTGTAAAGATTTGCAGTATTAATTAATATAAATTTCGCTTAATAAATCTCCCATTTACCTAATGTTGATTATAAGTATTTTATATCGGTAAAACTGCATGAAAAATATTTGTAAATAATATCTAGTACAACATACAAATGCAAAATTTATTTGTTATGTAAGAATGACTTGGCATATATTTTGGAGACGCTACCTAGGCATTTATTGTATAATTACCTACTTCCATCCGCCATCTTAAATCCCATAATCACACAAATATATGATTGAATTGTTTCCCAAAAATGGCCAATTCCAGAGAACTTTTTATAAAAAGTTTGGTCTTCGATTATAAAAGAAAATAAAAGATATTCAGAGTGGTGGATTTAAGAAAAAAGTCTCAATCATTCTTTGTATGTTCATATCATTATTATCTTCTTGCCATCAAAAAAAGAAATGCGTGAAGCTGCTTTAGATTCAATGAAATATAAACCAGTGATTTATTTATTAAGTGTATTCAGTGATTTGTATTCTTTATTATGTTATGAAATAACAAAGCTAGATTTTTGTACAGTGTCATATCTTCAAAACATTGTGATATAATTTGTAGGTAATCGACTAATCGTATATCAGTTTGTATAATAGACAAAATTTATGTTAATTTTGCATGCAGAGGAACAACACCCAAAGCACATACATGAATTTACATAAGGTATAGAATTAGTTTGGAAAGATATTACCAATATATTTTCCTCTCTATTATGTCATCACCAAAAAGTGGTGACATATTGTTATGGTCTCCGTTTTTTTGTCGGTGGTTGGCGACTGGCGTCTGTAACAAATTCTTACAACTTCCAATAACTCAACAAATACTGTTTAGACTGACTTCAGTTTTTCCAAAATCATCTACAAGTTATCAGAAGTTCAAATCTGACTTAAGATTTGAGATTTGACCTTCAATGTCTCTCAAGGTCAAAAAAGGACTAAAGGTTTTTTTCAACTTGCTTCAAATGAACCAATCTTTTTCAAATTCATCTACAAGTTCTCAAACATTTGGCTATAAATTTGATCTTCAATGGCATTCTCAAGGTCAAGAAAGATGTGACCTTCAATGACCTTCTCAAGGTCAAAAGGGTCTTTTTTCAACTTGCTTCAAATTGACCAATTTCTTTTTTCAAAATCATCTACAAGTTATCAGAAGTTCAAAACTGACTTAAGATTTGACCTTCAATGACATTCTCAAGGTCAAAAAAGGTCAAAAGGTATTTTTTCAACTTGCTTCAAATTAACCTTTTTTTATCAAAATCATCTGCAAGTTCTCAGAAGTTCACATCTGACTTAAGATTGAACTCATAATATTGTGAGCAACTAGGTGGTGACATTTTGTCATATTAATGCCTTGTATTTAGATTGTATCAACCTGAAGTTTAATACTAAGTTGTGATGTAGGATATTCATATTTGATGAAACTAGTGATTCACTAGACCACTTGAATCCAACCAACACATAGTAAAATGTCTACATGATTAAACTTCAACTGCAATGTGATTTTTATGACTTTAGTATTAAGGTACGCATGGTTGGTGACTCAGACCTGTTTGTGAGTTCATTAGTAGGGTTATTCATTCTACTTTGCCTACCTTATAAGTTTAAAATACAAACTTGTTGCTGAATTGAGTGTCTATTGTTTCTGCATTTGACCTGTCTTAAGTTGTCTGAGACACCAAAAATTTAACATGGACTACATCTTAGAGGATAAAACCTGTCTAAGACACCAAAATTCTTACATGGGCTATCTCTAAGAGGTTTTTAGTGTGAATTCTGAAGGAAACTTGAGAAAGGAATTTTGTTATCTAAAATTCCTGGATGTATCAAGTATGTATGGTTATTTGAGAATTATTATGCATGTTTTGTTATGTAATATATTGTAATGTAAAAATTCTTATGTTAGACTTATTACATGATATACATGTAGAGAGTAAAGGTTCACATTTGTTGTAAAAACGTTATTTTTATGACTCCCATCATATTAGGTATCAATTTTAAAAATTTCTTTAGATTGCAATTTGTTAAATGTATGATTTCAAATGAATTGTTTGTTATAGAAGTATTCCACAGAGTATGGTAATAATGTTGAGTGTTGTACATGTAAAGGTGCTGAATTTGTAGTCTGCTGATAGAGATATACATACATACTGTGAAAACCCAAATATTCAATGCGCTACATTGCTTCACTATATTGTCTATCATGTCACGACCACAAGTGTTTATATTGCTGCCAATATGAGAAATGTTGAAATGGTTACGTTATTTACCCATAGACAGAATAAACTGAATTTTTGAGCATTGAAAAGGGCTTTTACAATAACTGTTCAGAATTCATATATTATAATGTATATTTTCAGTTTCACACTTAGAGCGTAACAAGCATAAGTTGTTTATTAAAAATTCTACAAGCTGCACCAGAAAAAATGATGAACTTTTGTCTGGTAAGTTATGGGACATTACTTCTAGAAACATTTCTTCCATTCCTTACAGTTTGCCAGGTTTTAAACCTCCAATCTTACTACCTACTAAAATGAAATATTTAGGCCAAACACAACTATTGTAGAAAACTAAATGCTTATATTAGTGTAATTATATATAATGGGCAAATTTGAAATAATGTATTCAGAGCTGAAGGTTACAATGTACGTGTATATTGAAATGTATATACAGAATGTCATAGCTGCATCAACTTTACACAAAGGTACCTTGCAAATCATCATTTCCTGAAGTTTCTAATTTCCATATTATGAGTTGGGGGATATTTGGTTAGAAAGGATCTGTATTTTCAGTTTTCAATGAAAGTGAGTTTTAACTGAGCAATACAGTCTCAAGGCATCATAGTATTTATGCTTGTCCATCAGCAGTTAAGGGACTCTGTTCTACCATTAAGTTAATTAATTCTTGATCAGTATTGTGATGAACTTGAGATACAGATCCTTAAACATTCTACAGTTCATTGTTGCTTTATTAACCTGAACGACCAAAACCACACCTATTTAAGTCACCAAGAATTCAGAATAGATAAGAGAGGGTCTGACAAATGAGTTGGGAAACTACTTTACTCGTGCCCCTGTTTAGCAAAAGTTAATTGACAAATTGACATGCTTCAAGTTGATATTTAGGCATCATATGCAATTCAGACACATTCATTTTCAACCAATTTTGAAAAAGTAGGAATATGTATCAGATGCAAGATGTTCTGAATCATGGATAAATAGAAATCCAAATGCAAAGTACTTTGTGTAAAGTGGATAGACAGAGGAAAGTTGTGTAAGTATTGAAAAAGTTGAAAATTGTGTAAGTGTTGAAGTGTTCATTTATATTGTACAGTACCAATCATACCCGATAGACGCAACACACATAATAATAGAATATTATAATATAATCTTATTTATTACAAAAGTAATTAGATTTATGTTTGTTACAAGTGATCTAAAAATATAATCAGGGGGTCATTAACAGAAATTTCGTACAGTTATGAATTTGTATATCAATTGTTGTAACCATGGATAAAATGATGTCACAGTAAGAGAACAATGGACTTTACTGTTAACGGCCCCCCTGGATCACTCTCAAAAACTTCTGAGAGAAAGCATGCCATTCCATTTTGTGCGATTTTGGTCTTACCCTGAGTGTTAAACATTATACCAATATTTCATTACATTTACATTCTATTAAGAACTACCAGAACAACAATGTCTGAATCAACTGTCGTTTTAACCATCATTTATACAGCCTGAGTGAATTTCTAAGTATATTTTCAAGTTTTTAGACAGTCATTGAACTTTTCAACTTTACATGGGCTGGATCTAGAGATCATTTATTGCTTGTACTATGTTACATTCCCCTTTGAGTAACCTATATAGGATAGCTGAATATATTTACACACATGAAGTTCATTTCAATTCATACAGTTACTCCAAAGACCTCTGTTTGAACATCTAGCATAAATGTCAAGTGTTAAAAGATTATGCACATGTGTACCATCAATCTACACATCCTTTACATTTACAATTAAAATATACAATTTCTCAGTTTTGATTATTTTTTCAGTTCATTTAAATCCCTCTATGTTCTAGCTCTATATCATACACCAAAACTATGCACATCTAAAATGAGCTTTTTCATAATGTATCAAGCTCCAATATTAGATAACAATGACAATATCCGACTTCCATGGATAAATTGGGAAAAAATTGTCATTATTTTACAATATTTTTAACAATTACATTCATTGTCATGGCTATTTTCTAAAATGTCTGATTCTGATTTTAATTCATAACAATATTTCAATTTCAATAACTTTGAGAAAGTGGCCAGCCTCTCTCAATTCTATTGAATCTGGACATGGATCTTGATGAAATATCTCAATAGACAATTTCGATAAATCGTGACATCTTTTGGTCCATCAGAGAAACCACAATACATTGGCTAGATTGATGATGTCATAGGTTGTACTTTTTCAAAGTTAGCAATAAGTTAATACTATTTTTGCATGGACAGATACAACCAATAACGTCATCAATCTAGCCAATTTATTATATGGATCAAAAGATGGCACTATTTATGGGAAACGTCTATTCCTTTCCAAATAATAAAGTTAGGATATGTAAGCAAACATCACTATTGCAACATTTTAATTTCTTTTGGCTGCCACTTTATCTTTAAATCCGCCATTATCTATTTCTACACTAAGAGTCTGGTCTGCAGCGTGGTTAATGACCACCTCATCTGCATGTAGTTCCATGTCCCCATTACTTTGCATTGTGTCGATTTTATGTTTCATTTGCTGAACTTCTGCTGCCCATTCAGCCAAAGATTCCTCAGAGTCCTTTCTATAGACAACAGTTGCAATAATTGATAAGATGAAACTTTCACTTATTGTGAGCAGAAAAGTAATACCTGCAGAGGAAAAATATGCAAAAAGTTACCATATGCAATCTAAGGACAAAATGACCATTTTTATCTCACCACCAAAAGTGGTGACTTATTGTTATGGTCTCCATTTTTGTGAGTGCGGTCTTGCATCTATAACAAATGACAGGTGGTGACATATTGCATAATAATGCCTTGTTTTTTTTATTAATGATTTGATTTGAGACAATGGGAACATAAAGTGAAAAGGAAATACATCATACAATATTATAATTGGACTACTATTTCTTAGCTATAATTGAAAATAACATCTGACTAATTTTTTCTGTAAAATCGCGAGACAGTTGCCCTTGCATGATGTTTGTAGGTTCCAAAAATAATATGCCACCCATACCTTCATTTGTAGAAACCAGATATTTTTAAACCAAAATGTGGTGCTTGGTGAATTTAGCCACCTGATTTCCAGAGAAACCTATCTACCATTCTCAATTTAAATATGCCAAGTATGTCTCAGCCAATCACCTTAGAGTATTTCAGTGCATTAATTTAAGTTATATGTAGAGGTGTCACGGAAACCGGATTATGTTCAGACTTGTGGAATTACATTCTCAGAATGGAAAAGGGAACAAAAATTCAGAATTTTGGTTTGGTTCCGGAAAAGAAAATCTTACACTTTCACAGCTTTTGGCCCTTAAATTGCAACAGAACAACATTCTTCTTTCAATATTTTGCACCAAAAGAAGTCCATTCTTTTTACTCCTTCTCATTGAAGAGTTTTGAAGAGCTTTTCACTACCAAATAAACCTAGACAATCAACTTGTTTTAATCTATACACGCAGTCACAATGTTCCGAACCGTTCCAAAATTGTTCCGTTCCAAAGCGAAATGTTCTGATTTTCTTGTTGTTCCGTGACACCTCTAGTTATATGGTCATTTGAGCAGAAACATTATTATTATTAACAGTCATTCGTAGTTTTATAATGAACTAAGCATTGCCATTATTGGTAAAAGAATGACATCACCACATTACATAATGGTTTTATAGAGTACTGGGCAATGTCATTTGATAAAGGAGTGATAGTACATTGGAATTGCAATAAAGAGCCCTGTATACTTTTTATTGGATTTTAAAAGCATTCATGCATCTTACTAACCAATCCTGCTAATGTACTTGGACTCCACCCTCGTGCAGGCTAGTACATGCACTCATGCTTTTTAATTTCCAATAAAAAACAAGCTGTGTCTCACCTTGTGTTTTTAATGCTGCAGATATAGGTCTTGTTGTGTCACATTTTATGATACCTGCTGTACTCAACATTCCAATGATGGCTCCTTGCAATGTAGTAAGGATGATCAAAACTTGGAAAACCATAAACTTTGGAACAAGTTTGAAACCTGATGGCATTATTGATCTAAACATTCTGGAAAGGAAAAGAATTACATATAGTATTATCAGGCTTGTGCCCCCCCCCCTCCACCAGCAAAAATTCTTTCAAAATCATGCAATTTTTCCCCATTCCGAGCAATTATCGATGGTCAAATGAAATCCCCCTAGAAATTTTTAAAAAGTGAACCCCCTTTGCTGCAAAAGCTGGCCTTAAGTCAAATAAATCAATACATTGTATACTACACGTCATATAGACCCGAATACAACAAACCTGAACTCCACAATGAGTCCCCACATGCCAAACAGAGTTGATATCACATTGATTAAGACTATGTAGATGAAAGCATCTCCAGGAGCTATCTACAAATATATAATACATACTTATTATATGAACTACAGTGTATGTTCTTAATTAAATCATAATACCATCAATTTTTCAATTGTTGCCAACTTACCAGGCCAGGGTTGTAGACCTTATTGATCCATAATACGGCACCAATAAAGTAGTTGATGGGGGTCACGATAGCCTTTTGTAGAACTAGCACAGTGATGAATCTGAAGTTGCGCCTGGAACATAAAAATGGTCATTATAAATCAAATATATCTAAAGTGAAGGAAACTGGAAATCATATAACATTTCGAAATTGCAACATGAATTAACCATACATAGCTCATCATCTTCATCTTTTTATCTGTCATTTTGTCCATACAGTTCTCAACAAAACAACTGCCTACTGTCTCTCAAGGGACTAAACATTTTACAATGAACATATTATATAATGTACATGTATTTACAGTTGTTGTCTCTTACATATATCAACTTAGATCAGAACTTACTTTGTAGGATTCAATCTGGGCAAACAACAGCAACAACAGCAGCATGGTGGGTTCCGCAGCTGTAGAAACATCTGTTGTCCAGTCAAAATCTCAGTCATGGATGATGTGTGACCATTGAAGAACTGAAGCATCTTTTTGTGAAACATTAACATGGTCACCGCAAGATATCTGAAATGATAAACAAAAGGGATGTTTAAAAAAGCAAGAGTCAGTGGATTCTTTACACCCTCCACCTCTGACAATGAATAACAAGGCATTAACATGACAAAATGTCACCACCTAGTCGCTCACAATATAATGAGTTCAATCTTAAGTCAGATTTGAATTTCTGAGAACTTGTAGATGATTTTGAAAAAATCAATTGGTCAATTTGAAGCAAGTTGAAAAAATACCTTTTTTGAACATAAGAAGGTCATTGAATGTGAAAGCTCCAATCTATAGTCAGATTTGAACTTCTGAGAACTTGGAGATGATTTTGAAAAAAATTGGTCAATTTGAAGCAAGATGAAAAAAGACCTTTTGACCTTGAGAAGGTCATTGAAGGTCAAATCTTCTTTGACCTTGAGAATATGTCATTGAATGTCAAAACTATAGTCAGATTTGAACTTTTGAGAACTTGTAGATAATTTTGAAAAAAATTGGTCAATTTGAAGCAAGTTGAAATTACGACCTTTTTTCCAGCAGAAATTTAATACAATGTGGTCATAACCATTTGTTACAGATGTCAACAGACATAAATAGTATAAATAAGAAATAGTAATTTGAATGTAGGATAAACAATATAATTGTTGCTTACACCTAAACGTATTCTAAGAAATATTGTGTTTCAATTACTGAATATACTTTGAGACAACATAATTACTAAAATATACTTACATATTAGCTGTAAAGGTGCAAAGTGGGCCAGCAGCCGGGAACAGAAGTCCAAACAATGAAGTCCATGCAAATATCTGAAAAATAAAATTCATGCTTAATATTAACTTACATTTAGCCAAATTTGTATATCACTCTTTTAAAAATTTGGAAAATGATTAATATTATGTAAACATTTTTTAAAACGCATGTATTATGGATACACCACACTGATATCATACCCTGACATGTGAAACTGATGTAAAGTAGTTTTGTAATATGTAGTTGTAGTTTTTAGTTTTCTTTTGTACACCGTAGTGACTGATATGTCATTTACATGACATGGTTATTGAGTCAATAAAAGATATATATAAGTATGAACTTATGATGGTAAATTATCATAATGAATAATGTGCCTTAAATTTTTTTTTATGAATTTAATGAACATTCCAAATATCCAAATGATTTAAACATGCTATAAAAGCAGATCCATTTTTGCTTTTATAGAACACAATATAACAATGTTAAAGGGCTAGATTCACATTTTGTAGAATACTGTACAGCGATGATTGTTTCATAAAGTTTCATAAAAACATTATTCAGCAATTATCACATGATGGAATGTTTTTTCTCAAAAGTTAGGAACATCCCACATACTGACATACCGTGTATACTCCTAAGATCCACCATACAACACCCTGTCTATGCCACAAATTGGGGAATGCTTTGCAACGATGCCAAACATTGTAGATGAACATCCCAAGAATTGCCAGTGACAGTATCAGTATTACTATTCCAATCACAACACCTTCAGTTCTAACCACTGGAAATAACAAATTCAATTTAATATTTTATACAGGCCAACATTAATTGCTGCAATGTTTTATGTCACCCAGGAAATAAAATGAAGGTTGATTAGTTAGGCTAGGACAAATAATATACCAAAAGGTCAAAACATATTTTCAATGTAGGTCACATGAGGGACATGTGTGACACAAGAACAAGTCTAAAGGCCTATGTTACTTGAAAATAGGTCAAGTAGAGAAAATATTATCATTATTTCAAAAGTAAATGTCAACTAATTCAAGGTCGAATCAACAGTAAGGGTCATCAGAAAGGTCAAAAGTGAAATTGTTTCGATAATTTCCAAAGTAAAAAGAATTGCAATTTTCAAGCAATAAATAGCTAATTCTTGATTTTTGTAACAAATATTTTGATAAAAGTTAACTTATTTGTTAAAGGCCCCATATAAAGTTTAAACCAAGTTGGCTTATACTGTATTGTAGTCTTACCTAATGTTATCAAAATGTAATATGTGAAACTTTTTTCAAAAAGTGGTTTTTGAAGGACTTTTTGTTTGAAAAATAGTGAATTTATTTAAAACTAAATTTTGGAGGTCATTCATATCTTTTAATAAACAATAATTCACACCAATGCATAGTATTCATCCCCACGTGTTTTTGTTAAAAAATTAAGAAAATTTGTTGAGAAATAAGTGAGAAATGAACTCAGCCATGCATGAAAGTGGTTCAGAGGAACTGCATTTTAAAATTGTAGTTCTCATAGAAACCAATGATACAATAATATTAACAACATGATATATTCTTCTTTTCAACTTAGTTAGACAATCAGCATTGGTTATTTTGGAAATTTAGAATATTTAAGAAAGATTGACATAGAAAAAAGTAAAAATAAATTTTAAAGGTTTTTACACAATGGTGTCACTTAGGGTGCAAATATTTTTTAATATGCAAAAACATTTGTGTGGCACATTAGACATAACATTTATTATTGAATCAGTGTGTCCTTTATTCAATCTTTGTAATGGTGTTAAGAGATAATGTGTTTTGTACTGTATAGTGGAATATTTGATGACTAAAATTATACCTTAGTACTGTTACGTATTTTTGAATGTTTAATTCAAACACAAAATACTTTCTCTTCAGAGGCCTATTAAAATATATTTTATTTCTTCAATCTCTTAATAACTACAATATCCACAATATATCTTACTGTTTCAAAACTCAATATAAAACTTCTCTAAAAACTCTATCCAAACTGCGCAATTCTTGAAACATTGGCTTTTATACCTAACCTCAAGATCAGAGGTCATTAAAATCAGAGATCATATAGGTCTAGCAGTTGATCCCAGAATCAGAGATCATTGAGGTCTCACCTTATTGATCCTAAGAAAGGTCGTTGAGATCTCACCTCGCTGATCTCAAATTCAGAACAACAAGCTAGTCTAAAAATAGATTATCAAACTGCAATATCCAAGATCTCAATGTTTAAGAAATATATGTATATTTTGAAACATGTTGTGCTTCAAAAAGAACATATTAAGTTTATGAAATATAAAAACCTTAGTAAAAAGAATGCATGCAATGTATTCTACAGTACACCTTAGACCAAAGTATGCCTGAGTTTTAAAGGTATTGTTAAGGTGTATACCAAATCCATACCTCATTTACTTGAATGTTTTCATTACAAACCTGGTATTCACGTGTATAGACCTAAAGTACACCTCAAGAACAAAAAAACTATAATAAATGTCAAATTGACCAATTCCTTACCCGATTAACTTTTTACATTTTAGCATATACCTTATTAACAGGTGCATATACCAAAAGTGCACCTCAAAAACTGTTGAGTAAATCTACAGGCACATAAACCAAAAGTACACCTCAAAAACTTAAAAAATATGCAAGCAATATATTTCTTAAAAACACATTAAACGTGTAGTATGTGAAGGTTCATGAAGAAGAAGATAAAGAATAACAAAACAAAAAATATATATACAAGAAACTGAAGCAAAATCTACATATAAGAATATTATGTATTTTTGTTACAGCCTTTTACAGTATTCATAGACCAGTTCTTTTCGTTGAAACAATCTAATACGAGAAAACAACACAGCAATCCAAATTAAATGTACCATTAATGTAACAATTATCAGGAAAATATACGAGGTCTGATCATAAAGTTCTCATAATATCTCTCTAATTTCTTTATTTTTCAATGTTTTCTAATGAAATTCTCAAAGAATGTGCAGCATAGAATTTTGTATTTATCCAGCAAAAATATTTTGTATAACAGAAATATTGGATAAGAGATAGTTGCCAAAGTAACCAGAAATCAAGGCATATACATGTACTAAACACTTTCCTCGCAATTATTGAGTAGAATGAGTTAGCATGAGTTAGCAGTAGTAAGATAGGATAAAATAAGTGTAGCTAGATAAGTGATAAGTATAATATACATATGTGTATATAGTGAATAAAAAAGTAGTGAACCCACCTTCCATAAAATTATCTTTTTGAAAGTTGTAATATATTCATGTAATATTCTGTTAATCTAAGCTTAATATTGGAAGAAAATTAGTAGATGGATATGAGATTTGCAATGTTACCTTTTTGTTTCAATGTAATTTTCATTTATATTTTGTCAATATTCTACAGGAAAATGTAACGGTAACAACACCTTTTATTACACCTATTTATTGTTGTAATATTATCTAATTTACATGATAAATTTCATAGGTGCTGATAGCTGAGAATTAACAGTGTTAGCCATTTATCCATATTTTCCAATTGAAATTTTTCATTTGTGTTATGTTCATTTTCATATTCTGTCATATTCTAATTGTGTTTTCAATTTGTAATATTTAACATGATTAATTCTGACGAATATTGTTTATTTTCATTAATTACCTGCAAGTACGTTTTGCCCATGGGACTAAGTACAAACCATTCACATTATAATGTAAAAGGCTTTTGATGATGGGAAGACAATGTAAGCTTACCTGTTACAAATTCACTGATGGTAGGGAGCCCAACTGCACAGGAATCATTAACATCTTGTGATGACATTTTGATTATCACTTAGAAGGAATCTGTACTTTGGCTGAAATAGACAAACATGGGGGGGGGGTTAAATTGTGTTTCTAATTCATTTTGAGATGCCATACTCTAAGCATTACAATCAAAGATAAAACGTGCACTAATCATCAGAATCAAGTGCATGGTGTGTCTTCTATCTTATCTGTGTTTAGCACTAGTTATTGCCTTCAAGAGTACCATAAATTGACATATGATCAACAAACCTATCCTCAGACTTCAAAATCTTATCTTAGTTATCCAAATAACCCAAAAGTTAGTTAAACACAAAATACCGAAAAAAAAACAAATAAAACTTTATTTAAACAACCATATCATGTTTGCTCATTTAGGAGGTGGCACATTACACCTGGATCAATGATCAATTGTTGTAAAGAATGTTGGTTGATAAAAAAGAAAACTCAATAATACTTTCATATTCTTATTACAATACAGTAAAATAAGATGTATTTAGCTCACAACTTTCATACAGGGTAACCCCAAAAGACAAATCTTCTATTATTAACAAATTTCTTAAGCATTCAAAAATTACTCATATATGACAAAGACTGTTAGGTAATAACCCAAATATAAACTTGTATTATTGGAAACATAAATGAAGTACATGTATATCACTCTTTCATGCAGCAGACACTTCATAAGTGCAGAAGATTTTAAAGTTATTACAAAATTAAAGCGGGTCACCCTTTATGCAATTGTATACAGTGCATTTTAACTTGTGAGACTGATCTTCAGAAGTGGTGGTAGATATAGGGAAAGATTTTATTGGCATTTATTACATCAAAGTTATAAATATTGAAGTTTATTTACAAATAGAATTTATGGCCCATTTTCATATAAACGCTCTACTTTAAAATGGCAGTAAATAAATAAGGGTTGTATTGGAAACACACTTTACTCATTAAAATGGGTTTCTTTATCCAAATGTTTTAAAACCAGTAAAAACACAAAGTGCACAAATGTCAGCATATAGACTGAACAGGGGATTGTTCCCTTTTTCAGAATTGTTGCTGATTAATTAGTGGTGCAAAATATAGAACTTGTTTTTCATCGAAAACAGTAAAACAAAATCGATCAAAAATACATAGAGTAAATATAAATAATTACACTGGAATTCTTTTAATTATTCTCTAATATATTGAAGAATTAGAACAATTTGATTGTACTTAATATTAAAAATCACAATAGGCCTTCATGTATATTCTAATTCAGCATATTTTCAAATTCTGATTATCTGACGATTTTCAAGTAATCAATTCGGCATAGTGATACTACAGGCTGATTATTAAAATAATTTTTAATATAAAATGACCCACAGCCAGTTTCAACTAGCTGTGGATTTATTTTGTATGTAATATAATAACCTAATATTAATACATCATGTATGTTATGTGTCATATTTCATGTTATAAATGAAAATTGATTCCATCCAAGCTTTGCAATAAACATACTTACCGTATTTACTCAATACATTGATATATGTACAGTAAAATTTTAAATGTTTGGAACTACTTTGAATCTAAAAAATAAGCATTTAAGAACAATATTGAAACAGAATATGTAAAAATAGAAACATTTATACATGTCCTAACTTTTGTACATTTTTGTTTGTTTTGTAGTTTAGCTATCATATCTGTGGCCTCTTATATTTTGATGCTTCTCTGCCATGTTATTTTTGAAAAAATTAACATGGCTGAAACTCCCTAAATTACAAAGGGCCACAGCTTTGCTGCACATTATAACATAACTATCTGAAATATACAAAAGTTAGGACTTGTACATGTGTTTCCATTTTTTCATATACTGTTGCAATATACTCATTTGATTGCTTATTTTTTAAATTCAAAGTAGTCCCAAACATTTAAAATTTTACTTGTAGTGTCCTCTCTGCTTGAAGCTTGAATTGTCAGAGCTCTGTGTTACGGAATCTACTGCTCCACTCAGTCAATTATCCCTCCTTCTAATCTATTACAGAAATTACTTTCTTCCAAAGTGCATTATGCGACAGAAAATCATGTCATGGTTCTACCTGTCCTAAATTATGACCTGCTCAATCTATGTAAACTGATATTCAATGTTTACATGCAGTGAGTTTACCTTATTCTGCTAGTTATATAGTGGTAGTATATCAAGTGATTCATCTCAAATGATTTATTATTTAGTAGCAACAGGCTCAACTTATCCCGTGCCAGGACTATAGTCCTGAGAATGTCTCAATCTTGTACTATTACAACATGGGAGAATATTCTGCTGATAAACCCAGATAATTGTGGATTCAACTACACGAAAAGAATGCTAAAATACCCAGGAATCTATTGAAGTAGGTATCTAAGTGTAAGAGGTGTAGAAAATTCTCCCATGTTGTAATCGTACAGGCAAAAGATTGAGACGTTCTCAGGACTATAGTCCTGGCACGGGATAAGGCTCAACAGTATTATGATTGATAAAATATCCTTTTCAAAGTCACAAACTTATTCTTGTAAGCATTTTAGATCTTTACATGTACCAAAGTAATGGTACATATAGTCTTTCTTGGTTTGATAAGGCTAGCCCAATATGTGCTTTTCATATGATATACACCCATTTCAAATAACCATTCAATAATTCAATATTTATACACTCTATTAAATACACACATTGTATAAATAGAAAATCTATTCTCAATTGCATGTGGGGAAAATATTGTATTTCTGTTCTCTATTAAAATACACTCACTTGCAAGTTTGACAAGCCATTATGTAACTATGTTACCTGTTTAAGTTTGTTTATGCGTCCTTGTTTTTTCAAAGACTTTAGGTTGCCAAAATTTTTAGGGGGAGTGTGTTCATGGCCATGGGCCAACATTAGTAGCATCTAAGTGTTAAATGGATCAATAGTACAGTATGCTATGCTATCTAAGAAATCTGTATTTCCAAAATTATAAAGTTTTGGTAAACTGAGATGTAATAGATCTTTCAGATAAAAATTCTATTACTGTAAAACCTTTGTACAGTTGGGGACATAAATAAATGACAGGTGGATTTGCTGAAGTGAGGATTTCCCATGTTAAAAATAAGAGAATTTACAAGAGGCCATAAATCAGTGGATGAGATTATACAAAATGTAAAATATACAAATTTTAAGGGATATGTATCTAGACAATATTGGAAATTATGGGCTTTCAGACCACCATAATTAGGAAATGGTGATCGAAAATCGACCTGTCATTTATTTTTGTCCCCAACTATACAGTGAACACATATGTAGCCACAAAAATGTGTTCACTGTAGGTAGGTGTTCACTACAGAGACAATTTGATACAGAACGCAATGGATTATGTGCTGAGAAGAGGTGTTCATTAAGAGAGAGGTGTTATGTTATATCAAAAGGTGGCAGGATTTGTAGTTAGGATCTATTGACTTTTTTTATATAAAATTCCTCTGAACCCAGTCACAGGTGAGAAGTGACATCTATATAACATATACATAAAAATAAGATTTTTCTTCTCGATATCTCAATAATTAGTCGATACATTTGCACCAGTCTCTCTTCAACTTGTTGATGAAATAAAATGTTTTTCATTTTTATAACACATGATTAGGTGATAGATATCATTGACTACCTGAACTATGTGCCAGCTGCCAGTTCAAGTAACAAAACATCACCATATCTTTGTAGTATTTTGTTAGTGTGTTCCTGCCTTCCTCTGTGCAGATCCTGAATTCATATATTACAGGTAATCCCACGGCAGCCAAGCTATAATGTCATTGATTGTATTGAAATAACTACATAATCTTTTATATAGTTTCTTGCAGTATTTTACATATTTTTGAACAAGCTTTAGTTAAAATTCTATGATCTTTCAATGTCAAGTATCTATTTCAAATATAAGGTGATTTTCATTTCACATGATTCAATATTTTTGGTGTCAGTATTTTCTTGGCAAAATGAACCGTCAGGAGCACTGTGTTCATAGTTGATGGAACAAGACACAGAGTTAAATATCGCAAGAGCAAATAGCCAAGTCAAATATCCAGCAGTACAATACAATGACAATATAGCACTTTCTTAGTGTAGTAAAAATACCTTTTCCAACATTGATTGTCCAGTTCCATGGGCTAATCTTTTATATACAAAATGCATGTGTTGTACACAGGGTACGCCCTAAGGGCTGGTCAGCTGGTCGTTACCAGGTTACTTTTAATACTGACCAGTTGATTTTTTCTCAAGATATAGGAAAATAACATTGCAACTGGTCAATGATGCCATTTTGACCGGCAGCTCTCAGATCCTAAGGGCATACACTGGTTGTACATTAGTGCATGCATGCATTGATCAACCATGGAAACCAAGGAAGAAAACCCTTGAAATTCTAGACAATGTTCAATCCATAAACCCTTGAGTTCTAAACTATGTTCAACCCACAAACCGTTGAATTCTAAACAATGTTCAACCCATAAACCCTTGAATTCTAAACAATGTTCAACCCATAAACCCTTGAATTATAAACAATGTTCAACCCATAAACCCTTGAATTCTAAACAATGTTCAACCCATAAACCCTTGAATTATAAAAAATGTTTTGTTCAACTCTTGAAACATTAAACCAATTTTGTAATGGAACTTGTATAACTCTGGCACCTGATGAAAACAATTTTAATTTATTACAGAATATTGAATTGGTCAGGTAGCATTTCTGGTAGAGAGCAAAATTCCTAGAATAATAAAAGTTTAAAGGGCTGCCACTTCAAGCTAACTCAGTAGAGTAAATATTTCCAATGATTTTATGAGGCTCCCTACCAGAATACTTATCCAGGCTAGAGATGTTTAATTTTGATACAGGTTTGTAAGACACAATATGTTATCATATTCATATATGTGAAATATACAATGATGTGAAAAACAAGGAGAGTAGTCTACCCTTGTCCCATCTTTATTCAATGGGAGAACAAACAGTTCACAGAATAATCTAATTTAATGTTATTTGACATTAATTTATTTTCCACGCAAGGATGTACATTGTACCGGCAATTAAATCACAAAGTCTGTAGAACAATATTGTAACAATCCTAAAGAGATTCCTCCAAAGGCATCAATAGGATCAGATATAATATCCAGTATTGTCTAATGTCTTATTCAGGTTTTGTCAGATACAGCTTTGCCATGTTGTGCGAACAATTGTACATCCAAGGTGTGCAGTGTGTGGTCTAATCCAACTGAAAAATAATAACATAAAATCATAAATAAGCGATTCGAATGAATTACACACAGTTATATTTTTAGTATGATCTCCAATCTCTGCTCAGACAATAGGGAACTTATAATAATCAAAGTATTATTGTTCATACAAAGTGATAATCATTGCAGAGATAGTCTACTCATGACTCTGAAGAATTTTTTTTAACCATAATTTGTGATTTCAATTTATGCTGATACTCAAGGTAAATCTTTATACAAAAAGAAAACAGTTTTAAAATTGCTTAGCCCTTGGATCATGTCCATTTCTGGTAGAGTAAAGGTACAAGGACACGTTTGTATTTCCTGATATTTTAGGAAAGTATTTTTTGTGTATTGTCTTCTTTTGGTAAATCTACATTGGTATCTTGAATCCAATTAACTTTGATCTAGGACATGATGAACAGCCTTTTCATTAAAAGGTGGCAAATTTGACCACTTATGGAGTAAGTCACAACTCCAAATTTATACAAATACACCCATTTCATTCATGTTTTTTAACTGTTTAGTACACGTTTCCCACAAGCTTTCATGAGGGAGACTAGGCTACATGTTTTTAAGAGAATGTGTACATGAATATGTATGATTATGCTCCTCTAGGGATAAGTTCTCCCTTTCGTATTGTTTACTTGCCCTCGTGAATATAACAGATAGCAAGAGAAAAGTTGAATTTGAGTCCATGGAAGAACAATTGAAAAGGGGGACAGTAATCCACTTGGTCATGATTTTACACATTCAAGTACATGTTCTTTTTCAAACATGTAGTTAACCTCCCTATTATGTGACTTTTGCCATCTTTACCTAAACATATCAGTTAGCGCGCTGGTAACTTACCTTCTTGAAGCCAATATCGTTGGCGTACTGTCTGAAGCACTGTCTGCACATGTTCAGTCCGTACTTTCTGATGAGACCGTGACGGTTAGAGCACACACGACTACAAGCAGTGAAAATTGACATGTATTGTGAGATAATTACAATGTTTTATCAGGGGTTTCACTAGAATTTTTGATGGAAATCATAAATTCAACATGGAAAAGTTGAAAAGTCCCTAAAACAACAAGCAATTTTATCAATCTCTCTACAAGGGATTCTGTAAAAACAGATTATACTTGAGTTATTGCTCAGACATAAGGGTAAAGATACCAGGTGATAAATAGCTTCCCAGAGTCAGATCGGTAGAGTAAGTACAGATTATGAATTTATTGCCAGTTATAATGTCAGTGAATAAAGTCAGGGTGCATGAATGATGGGAAATTTTCTGCATTCCTCAATTGAGTCACATGTTATTTTTCAAACAAGAATCACTCCTTCCCCACTATATCTTACAGTTCTGCACAAAGAGTGCACTTACGTGCAGAAAAGACTTATGAGAAGAATGTTCAGTGAAAAAATTCAGAAAATCTTCAGAAACATTTTTCACTGAATTTTCTCATTTTTTATACATTTTACAAAACAAATCTCACATGTCTTTTCTGGGCACATAAGTGCACTCTTTGTGCAAACCTGGAAGATGGAGTAATTGTTTGAAAAATAACATGCGACTCAATTATTGAGGAATGCAGAAAATTTCCAAACATACACCCTGGCCATAAAGTAGTCTCAGGATGGAGCCAATTTTTCAGATTCAAGATGCCAAACCTGGAGTTTTCAGTAAATATAGGGAAAACTTCTCATAATCCTTGAGCTTACCCCCCCAAATTTTTTTTTTGAAAAATCAACCCCCAAATTTTTTTTTTGAAAAATCAACCCCACATTTATGGGGGGGGGGGGGTGACTGCTGAAGGGATATAACATCGGTGACAACATTTTAATCGTGCAGGACTTATTCTAGGTACGGCATTGGTATGGTCGCTATAGTTTCGAATTTGCTACCCTGCGTGCAGAGTCTAGTTAAACTACACTCTGCCTAGTAGAGACCATATTACAGTTTAGTAGCCCCGCCCCCACGACAGGTACCGTTGACAGTTTGGGTAAATCACTTTTGACCTACGCGCTGACCTTCCACCAATCAGCGAGCTTGAAGAAACATATGCCTAATGCGTTCTAATTAAATATGCGCATGTTATTGGTCAATTCCGGGCTCACCGATGACGTCAGAATGAATGACCATATAAAGAACGTCGGTCAAATTTGGCCGACGAAGCCTGATTGGCGCGGTGAGTTCACAGGTTTATTTTAGTTTGAAAGAGTGAAGACGAAGCTCTCTTTTAAGAAGTGAAGTCAAACGAATGCAAAGGGTACGAATTTGCCTATAAGAATGAATAAAAAAAGTAAAAATATTCTCAAAAATCTAAGTTGCGTTTTCAAAATGCCAAATTCTTCACAGATAATATATACAAACGGACAAAAGATACATAAATCGATGCATTACATACTTAAGATATTGTAAACGCATTTAAAAGGCATACCAAGCTCTGGATCCTTGTCCATACTTCTTGGGATGAGAGTTCCAAATATTGGCAAAACCCATGATGGCGGTCTCTGTGGCAAAAGGAAGAGCATGGTTACCACGTGACCAAAGGATACATTCTAGTTTAAATAATGGTTCATTGGAACTGAACAAGTCGTTCTGATGACCATTGTAATAAAGAACGGTATATATAAAATGAAGATATACATATAACCTATCGAAATTAGCCGTATTAGAGCAGAAAACTGAGTTTGAATGATTACCATAAACTTTGACATACGTTAGTACTAAAGAAGGCCGCTGGGGCGCTGTGTACTGAACGAAATAGAAACACTTCCTAATATACACCATCTTATTACCGGGTGAAATATGAAGTCTCCTGGGGACAGCTCCTGAAACTTTATATCTTTCAGTTTCATCATACATTACTTATTATCGGTTTATTTCATGCTGAGACAACATACGTTAAATAACAATATAGGATGAAATTTTCTAAGCATATCCATTCTCCAAAGCAATCGTGCCCATGCCGGATAACTGGACTGGATAAAGGGTGAAATACAAATTCTGTAGATATGATCTAGGATGAACTAGGCCTTCATCCTAGATATGATGAGCAAGTCCATTATGATGAAGCAAGACAAGCAGGCCAGTCAGTCAAACCTTCCTGGCCAAAAATTCTTTCAAAATCATGCAGTGTCACCATTCTGAGCACTTTTCAAGTGATTTTGGCCATTTTTGAAGGAAAGTTGTCCATAGTGAAGCCCCTTGGAATTTTTTAAATAGTAAACCCCCTCGGAAAATCCTATCTATGATGCAAGACCAGGCTAAAGTTACCAACAATATTTTTCTTGATAAAATAATCATCATTCCTTTAACCATTCGATTTAATTCACAATTTGGTCATTTCTGGTTTACATTGAACATTCGCACCAAGGTACATCAGGGCTTCCCTTAGCCAATCAATAAATAGTCATTAATTCTCATGTAACCACCCCCCCCCCCCCCCCATCCTATACAACCACTTCATATCATTATCCAAAACTTTAGAGTGTGAGCTTTGAGGCCGTGAATTCATACAATTAAAAATCTAATCCATGATTGATTTAAGCATGCACATCATAAACATCCACAATGTAAGTAGTAAATTAACCTGACTTTGAAGTGTGATATGCCCATACTGACTTGATACAAGGCCATTCATGAATATGCAGTATGTCAAACCATGGGCTAACCTAATTTACTCAATAAATCTATCAAAAGTGTGTTTTGTCATCCTAGATTGTGCTCAGTATCCCTGATCCAGGGGTTTCATTAGCAGCAGGCAACAAGCACTTGTTTTCACAAAATCGCCTGTTGTTTTTAGGGACTTTTCAACTTTTCCATGTAAATTTATGATTTCCATACATTTAGCCTGTTGTTTTCATTTGTTGTAATTAGTGAAACCCCTGCTGATGGTTCCAATCCCTGGTTGGTTCTTCCTCTTTCTCATGTATATTCGTCTTGGACCTGATAAAGGTACACAAACTAAATTTAAACCAAATACAAATTGGTATGATGGATATGATGATCTGCCAGTGCTCGCCTGTTGCTAATTTAAACATCACAATCTGAAGATTGTGTTTTTAATGCAACTTTTTTCTTATAGGTGGCGCAATCTAATTGAAGTCACGTGATCAAAACTTCAATGTCACTACGAAATGTGAATATTTAAAATTGTTGTAAAAACTTGGATTATTTACACATAAGACGACCATATATCGAAATAAATGTAAGTAAATAATTTACCCTATGTGTATAGCTTTCGCTGTGATCAGTATTTTGCACCTTGTAGGTCTAGATCTAGAGTTTGATAAGGTAAAGTTTGAACCGATTTTTTTCAAAAAATGAAAAATGAGTCAAACTTTCAAGGATGCTTTGTAAACATTGTATGAGGAATATGTATGGTTGTTAAATGTCAGTAGTAATATAAATCTACAATGAAATCAAACAGTGTTGAACAGCTACATTTTCTAAGAGTCCTTCATCACTAGTTCCCAAGTCTAGTATGTCCAAAATTTTATCGTTGGAACCAACAAGTGTTATTTAGTCCAAGTCTGTAGCATTTTGGTTGATATCTAGCTTTTATCTTTGAGGGCTTTGTACAAAATAAACTAATGTTATCAGTTTATTTTCTTTCAATTAGGTCCCTAACTCATCCTGAACCTATTCAGTGGCGTAGCGTGGATATTATGTGAGTGTATGCCACAAGTGAGCAAAGCGAACACTTTTTGAGGGGGGTTATTACAATGATACTTTATGATGTTATTAATCGATTGAAGTAGTGTAAGTGTTCCCACGATTTCTAACATTTCTGAAAAAGACCTTTAACATGGGCTGGGAATATCTAGTTTTGCAAAGCTATCTCTCGGGAGATAGCTTTGTGTAAACTAAGTAATATGACACCATGCCATTGCTTTTATTGTTGTTGTTGAATCTCACTGAAACCTCGACCCCGTGTGTGTTTTCAAATTCATCGAGTTGAGGTATCTGTAGATCCACTGTAATTTGAAACTTATACCTATTTATTATTCACCTATCTCCAATCTTCATTGACCTGTTGCTAATTTGCTTCTAATGGCTCATCCTGACCTAATCAATGCTAATTTGATGAGAGTGGTAAAAAGACACTGTTTCCAAGTAGACCTCTATTATCAGAAACACTGACGGTATGAAAAGCAGTTTGTCTCTTAAGGTTAAGATTAAATTGTCAACTGAATATACCTTTTTGAGAACTCAGAAGACCACCACCCTTGTTTGTTGAAACAAATAATTTCTCTTTTTAAGAATCATATCCATGGTAGAAGATCGAAATGCGTAAAGCAATATATCAAAACCAGGGTAATCATGAGAGTAAATTATTATGACCTTGATCATTTGAAGTTCACGTTTTAGAGGAAATGAAGGCTTTTAAAAGTTATGCAGATGATTTCATAAATGAATTATATCATAGCTCATATATACTTATAGTAGGAGGGGATATTATTTGTCCTTAATATGTAAGAATTATCACTCTAGCTGAGTGGGAGGAATATATTTCTATTTTGCTGATAAAATGTTGTCGCTTGTATAAGCAAAGATATAACTGGTTGCAAACTGAATCTGAACTGACAATTGTATGCCCTTTGATTTAGAGAGGTTTGAATTGAATTTGTTTTTTTTTCAGATGTTGCCTATTGTGTTTTCCTACTTTCAAACATGTTATCTCTAGGTTTGTATCTGTTCAGGCCTGTATTAAATGGTTCATAACTATTGTTACGCATAATATATAAGTTCCCCCTTGAGTAAAGCTAAAGCTATATGATTCAGCAAGCCTCAAAAACTTTCTGCAACTCCTTGTAATTCTTACTAAAAGTGAAGATTTTAATAGCTGTTTTTATTAGCTATTATATCTTATATACTTAAAACCATTGCTACAGTCCTTACATATTCGCTATTAACATGGTACAGATTTTTCACTTGATTAGCCCAGGCCTAAGTGCCATGTGAAGGTAAAACTGCCATAAAATTTGGCATGGATTAACATTCATGTTGCTTACTAAGCAGAAACATGTAAAGTTTACATTTATTTCTCTACATGTATGTAACTGTGTGTCATCAGAATTTTGCTTTCACTATTTTTGGAGATGATCCAATGTTGATGGTTTACTATACATGTACAGTTTAAATATAAATGTAGTTACTAATACTCTGATTTCAGACCATCAATACTTATTGCATAGCACCAAAAACAAATGAGTCATACTTTACGTCTATTTAATTTGGTGCTACTTATTTTGGCGGATTTGCTTTTTGAACAGCTACTTAATTTGCTGAACTTGAAATATTGAAATGTATAAACCATCCTTTATCATTGAAATATGAACTATTGAATTTGATGGTTACTTAATTTGGCGGACTTAAACAATTTGGCAGATCTGCCAAATTAAGTAGAAGTACAGTATATAGAATAATTACTAGGAAATTTACTAGATTACTTGGAGACTTAACCCTGTTGTCGTGTTATATTGAAGATACTTGAAAATGTTCCTGATTTAATATATTTTAATCATTATCATAATATCTCATTTAACTTCACGGTCAAGGTACCTGTGCTCAGGCCAGGGGATAAGAGCATTCCTAAGGCTGCATGGCTAACCACAAACTCACTTATTACCAGTGTGTCTTTCATTAAGCTTGGATAACCAACTCACAGAAGGCCTGTAACACTACAGGGGTGAAAGTGCTCCATTAGTTTCACTATTTCATGAACAATTACCATTGCTTTGTGACATTGTGTAATAAAAGCCTAAGTTATGAATGATGTAAGATGATGTAAAATGTCGTCTCCTTATTAATCAGTTAAAATGGCTCACATTGTTCAGTTTATGAAATTACGCACTTGTCCATCCGTCCTTCTGTCTGTGCTAATAGCTCATACCTATTTAAATCTCGTAATTTACATCATTGGTCTGCACTCTAACCCTTTTGAACATATGAACACACTAAAAATAAATGTTAAATTTGTGCAAGGTGATAAAATGACTGAACAATTGTGTTTTTATACATTTCTAAGAATTCATGGATCTTGACATGTTTGTGGATGATTTTTGCTTATCTAGATTTTGAAATCACGAGCCAAGAACCAAAACATTTTGTACCCTGGCCTTGTATGATATTCTTACTGAACAAAGAGAAATCCATATGTAACAATCTACATCATTAGTCAACAGACAGTATGTCAATAATATAGCAGAAGTAATTAATAACTTGATCTATATCTATAGTTTATATTTACTCACTGTTAAGTCTATTTATAATAATAATAATATATACCAAGCTAGTCTATGTCTAGTTCAACGTCGTTAAACTCGATAATGGCGTTCTTTACTTTTAGGAATTTTTTCTTGGGGCCATTATTGAGTTTAACCTCCATGCTATTCTTTCCTTTGATGCAAGTTGTGGATCTATCGAAACCACTTTTCCTCGCTAATATGACACTGATACTTAACAATAATATAAAACCATATTTCATCAGGCGATTTCACATAATATTATTGTGTTAAATGTTCATTTTTAATCGTAAAATGAGTCTTATTCTTACCAATTTATGAGACGAATATTTCAACCGGCAATGTCTGTCTGTGCGTCGCCAAAGTAAACTTGGTCAGCGAAACGAAATTGTTCTTCAATATTGATATTTATTATAACCATCCAGTATGACATGAATCTTTGCTTTATTCAAACAGCGCGTGTATTCACCCAAGTTTACTCTATTGTTATTTATAAAAACTTTAAAAAGCAATACTCGCAACATTATTGATGCATTTGATTACTGGTAATTTCAGCTCAAAGAAATATAGATGTCATTGATTGTGCTAGATTGTGATTGTGTTGAATAATTGTGCCTATGTGTTTATGGTTTTCTGCTTGCAAAAACGTACCTAGGAATACACTCAATTGTTTATAACTGGGATCATGTATTTTACTCAGCATACATGCTTTGTAATAATTGTTACATTTTAATAACTTCAATGTTTATCGCAAGCCTCCTACAGTATTACAATATTTTGTACTTATATATAGGATAACCGGGGTTCGTTTCGTTTTATGAACTTGTTTCGTTCAGTGTTGCTAACGGCGGTTTATTCCTGAAAGGATTTGCCATTTCGATGTTACCGGAACCAGAACAGAGTTTTCTAAACTAAGAAAAAGCCTTCTCCCAACATTTTCATAATTATATATCGATGAGGTTACAGGGGGGTATGTGATGATTTGTATTTATTCATAAGGTATGTATGCATGCGTTGATCACATTATTTCTGTAACGATACCATCTTATTACGGTTAATTCGTTCCGCATGTCGAAACCTGCTGAACGATTAAATGATCGCATCAAGGGCAAAATGATCATGGAAGTTAGACCTAGCCGGGGCCATAAGACATGTCAGATAAGAAACGAGGCCCAGGCTAGGTCTAATGTTGTTGGACTAGTCTATGTCTACCTAAAATATTAACATCGGAGTATAAACCATCCTTGGCCCAAGAGCAATTCATTGCATTACATTACATTACATGATCTGCTATGAAAGCAGTGAAGGAACGATCTTGAAGGATGGTATAAACCCTTAAAGTTAAGATAAACTTGTTTGTAGGTTGTACTCTGAAGATTCAGTCTTCTGCGCACGGTTAAGGAAACATGACCAATGGTGACCAGGCCATGTAGATTAATCATTATTAGCAAGCAACATGTATTTTTCTCCAGTTGTTTTTCCTAAAATCACTTGCTAATTTGCAATTGTTTCCATGTACAATTTTGATTTATTCCCATTGCCTTAGAAGGACAAGGTTTGAATTATTATAGACAAGTCAAGATAATGTTTGGGTAAGAGTAGCAGAATGAACACTCGTTTTATGACAATAACATCACCCATGCGCTAATTTTGAGAATCAAGTCCCATCTCTCTTTAACATGCATAGATTGTGTTAAGTCTTAACAGTGTTAACATCCCAGTTCCATTATTACATGTAAATGAGAAAGGGTGTTAATTTATAAGGCAACTTGTTATTCTGCCTGAAGGTAAGGCTAACCAGAGGTTATTTAATCAAGTAACATTGTTGTTCACTTATTGAATGCAACGTGACATATGTGTTAATCAGGCAAAATAATGCATTGTAATGTCACAATCATTACACAATAAAGTGATAAAGCTTTTATATCCCGTGCTGAGTATTTCCAAGCTATGTTTTTTAAAAGGCTTGTTTGTTATTTCCTCCTTCCATGGTATCCATTAATCCATGAGTTCGCAATTTCCAACGCTCATTGACATTTTTTAGAAGTTATATTTTTGAATCGTTAACTCCAATTTTTTTTGAATGGATCAATATAATCTTGGATTAGGATGTATGAAAATAAGTATGAACAAGGTGTTTTGAACTAATCAGTAATTTGGGGCATTTCATCCTCAAATCAGTGAATTTATCAACAAAGCAACACATTTCACTTCAGAATTACAATCTGGAGATAGATACATGTCCCAATATAAATGGGAACCAAACTTTATTCTTGCAGAAAGTTTAAGAAAGGACGGGTGTCATTAAGAGCCCTTTTTAGCCCCCAAAGATATCTGATAATAATGCATATCATATTGAAGAAAAATCATTTGTGCTTTATAAAAATACAATTTCAGCGAATTTTGACCTTTGATGTTCACACAACAGTCATTTAAAGATCATATACCATTTTTGGTGTTTTTACAAAAAAATCTTTATTTATTGTTGTCTAAGTAAATAGTATATAAACATTAACCAATTTAAATATATAAAATGTAATATATGAAATACTGAAGAAAAGATACGATTAAAATTATTTTCATGGAAAAGCACATAGGGCAATATTGACAAAATGCAAATGCTATTTTGGTAGGTTCTGGGCTAGCAATGGGTACATTTCAACTGTGACTGTAATGGATTACTATTGACTTTTATCAACATCACAGGGCAACATTTAAGCAACTTAAATACAAGGAAAATCAAAGATTTTCTCTCATTTCTAAAACGAGGAACAAAAGCATGAATTCAAGGAAAATAAATGATGACCTGTGCCAAAATATATAACATATGAGAAAGTTGTGGCACAGTAAAGGATATGTATAGGATATCATATGATTTTAAATGATTTTATCTTTATCTCCGAGTTGATATCAATATCTTGCCAAGTTAGCATAGCAAATTAGCGCAGATATTGATATCAATGAGTTGGATTAACACAATATCACGAAAATTCATAGGATGTTCTATTTTTCCGATAGTTCACCTCTAAAACTAAACAAAGCATATCAAAACAACATCCATTCATTCATTCATCCCCATGATGTCATGAAATCACTATGTAACAAAACACATCATATTGGTGGTAGTTTTCAAATCCCTGCCAAAAGGTGATATCTGTGAAATATTTTCCGTATTCCACAGATATCACTTTTTCCACGCATTTGCAAAATATCATAAATATGTTTTCATGTTACCTAACAGAGCGGAAAAGAGTTCAACTATGGGATAAAGAATAAAAAATAGGTACATAATTGAATTACCATTCCAAAAATATTAAATATGAGGGTTTAAAAAACCCTAATCCCAGATCCTCGATGTCATATATACTTGTATACTGTATATCAATGTTATTTACTGGGAGGATTAAATATGGAGTGTATAGCAATGGTCAATACAATATTTCCAGATGGATATTTTTTCCCTAGAAGCAGAACCCAAACTCAGTCATGACATAGAAGCTAACTTTTGCAATTAATAGAAACTTTTTTTAAATATATTTTTATGTCACGTTGCTGTCATGTGATACTATGACGTTACCCAATTAGAAAGAACAACATGTAACAATGGGGTTGGTGGCTCAATTTGCTTGTATTAATTTTTCACAAATAATAAATTACATGTATACATATATTTTTCAACATACGTGTGTATAGTCAAATACAAAAACAATATTATGTAATATTATATAATATGGGGCTAAAAACAGGGTGGAGGAGGGGATGTGGAGGTTAAATTATAATATATGGAGTGTATAGCAATGGTCAATACAATATTTCCAGATGGATATTTTTTCCCTAGAAGCGGAACCCAAACTCAGTCATGACATAGAAGCTAACTTTTGCAATTAATAGAAACTTTTTTTTAATATATTTTTGTGTTCTATATTTGAGATGAAATAATATGAGATTCATTTCTTCAAGAGGATGGAACAAATGTGAACTTGTATATTGAACTATACTCCTTTTCTGAATAAACAGAACAACATTTTATCCAAGCGAATTAAGAAAACCAAGGCCAATGAGTGTAATTTATGCCCAGTTAAACGAACACAATAACAACAACAACAACTTTTTGTCTGGACTCACTTATTATGTAAGAATGAATTGTATTACTGTTTACTGCATTAAATGTCAAGTATACTATCTGTATTTAATTTCAAATGCCTATCTCACTTATCGAAGGTACACAAGAAATGTTATTTTGAAACAAATTCAGCACAACCAAAACCATGTCCACATAATATGACAAATCCAAGATGGCTGCCACAATTTTAGATCCATGCACATGTGAAGAAGTTAGAAATACACATGGTCCACAAGTTCCATCCCCAATAAAATGGGAAGTTTAAGGTTTTCACACATATCAACTCTATTCCTATATACTTTATATTTGTGGTAAGGCTTGTGATCTAGGTAAACTTAGCATGTTCATGTACCTCCTATCCTCTGAAGCTAAAAACAGAAATAGTGACTTCAATTGAGAAAAATGAATCTTATGGGCTCCATATACATTTTGAGTGGATGTCCGGCTTAAGTTAGATACTACTGATAATCTGAGATTGAAAATTATGTCAAGTTTAGTCCTCAGCCTCTCATAACGGATAACTTCGAGGTAATTGTGTTGTTACTGCAAAAACCTCTATTTCTTCATCACAAATCTACCATCTTTTGCATCTGTCAAAACCCTTCATTTCATGTTAATTTTCAGACTTTTGCTTGTGCCATCATTAAATATGTATATTCAACTTGCTATTCAGAATATTTTAAAAACTTTTCATGAATTTTTTTATTTGCACACTTTTGAAAAAATGACTAAGTCAGAGAATGGCCTCTTAATGGCATGTCCCCTTTTAAAGTTATATAAAACCTATTTCATAATAAAATTGACAATTGCTATCTCGTGGCATCTGGTAGGGGTATTAATAATGAAGATGTCTATTAGAGCATGCAGAATTACCATTGACAGCTGGGTAAGGTATATAAGGCTTAAGACACCTGTGTCTCCATTTAAAAATATATATAATTCAAAAGGTGTTGGCATGAAACAGAATTACATTGTATATTAGAGGTCTTTGTTATACAGTATTTATAAAAAATAAGCCAGGATAAAAAATGAGGTAAAATAATACTTTAAATTGCTACACTGAAGTTGAACAGGTGTTCCATTTAGTTGATTATACTAGGGAGGTGATTTGATCTTTTCAATCCAGTGAATTGGACATTTACAGATACTTTACACCTCTTTTGTAATATACGTAGTGTTTTCTCAGGACACAGGAGGCAAGGCTGTAGATTCTATGATTAAATAGATCTGGCCAATTGTACAATGATCTGTTTGTACAATAGCTTTAGCTTAGAGGTCTGTTTGCTTACATGTTTTCTTGTAAATTCTTGTCACATACTCTTAGTATGAGTGTGAGAAACACAAGGGATACATTTCCTGAAATACCTCTACGCTAATCTTCATATTTTGGTATCCTTGAATAGGGTGTAGTGTAGTATACCAGACCTCTTTATCGGTCATGAATGAGTATGTGCTTAGAAAGATGCAAGTGGATATTAGATTTATGTGTTGTCCATATTTTATTCCTATATTTTGATTCTCATCAAAAGGGTTTTCCAAGCATTGAGCAACTTCAGTTTTAGAGATATTAGTCAAGAACTCTCTCTAGTGAACACATTGTCTCTAGTAGACACCCTTCCTCCACATATACTCTACTGACTTCTGTATAAATTACCTTCTCTGTAGTGAACACCTACCAACACTGAACACTTTTTCTGGAGGCAAAACAATGTTCCCTACACAGATATTACTGAATGTTGAAACAAAATTTCCACAATTTTTCGACCTTTTTTGCGAAACTACTCAAACTATTAAGAGGGTAATATGAGAATGAACAACGAACAAAGTTCAGTAGGGATATAGTGAAGCCCTTTTAAATCAAAGGTACAGTAGACGGTAAATATTTCATTGTGACATACATTTATACAGATTCATGAATACAGCGTTTGTTGGGATTTGCTACTCCGTGGAGTTGCTGACTTCTAGTTAATAGTAGTTTTTATAGGAATTGAAATATATACCAGTAATGCTTAGGTCACATTTGCTCTGATTCAACTTGCTTCAACTTGACCAATTTTTTTTAAAGATGCTGGCCGTTGAATCGGAGCAAATGTGACCTAGGCATTAGTGTTATATTTTTATTGATAAACAACCCTGGTCCTTGGATGATTGATCAATTACTAACAAACAATGATAGAGTTCCAGGTATCAATCAATATGACAGGGACTCGAAGTATATTTTTCTTTGGTTGAAAGCAACATAGACTTGTCAGTCAAGTGCAGTTTATTAGGAACCATTAAAGATCGATATAATATTTTGTTATATGTTTGAATGGTATTAACATCATGTAATAGTTTAACTGTTTTTGAGGGTATGTAATTTCGTCAATATGTAAAAGCAAGTATATAGATTATAGGCTACTAATGAAAAGAGCTAAGTTCTTACTATTATGGCATTTTGATTCTGGATATTTCTAATCTCTCTGGATCAGTTACACAAACAGATCAATTGTAACCCCTTATATCCATAGATTTATCCATAGCTTTAGGACCAGCTTACAAGTATTCAGTCTTCAAAATGTGATCTCATATGATTTTTAATCATGAAAGTTTATACCTTCACTTTCTAATAGTTTGACTTTGCTTTTCTAACCTCTTTAATACAAGATTGTTTTTCCTTTATTGCTTGATTTTACCACATTTCAATCTTGTTCAGGTTTAATTTAGAAAAATTACACACATTTTAATACATATTTTGTATAAATTGAAGATTTGTCAAAGTTAGAGCCATTTAGTGAGAAATTCTGTGATTGATATATCTGTCACTTTGAGTATTCAAGGGGGCAAAAGAGACCTTCATGTAGCTAATGAACCATGTTTCTACACTCAGGGTACTTCATACCATACCTTAAAAATCCAAAGTAGATGAGTTGATGTTGCATCCAGACTATGTACCTTTCTTCACCTCAAAGCGGTTTTTGTTTTGTGCTTTCAGATTAGAGTATCAGAACAGACAGGTGATCTACAGGGTGATCTATATAGCATACAGGTAAGTTATTCAAACAGCATCTACATATACAGGGTGAACCAAAATTAGTGGCCACTTAAAATGTGGAATTGAATTAAGGTGTATTAGCTGTCATGTGGTAGGACAAGAACCAAGAATTGGAGATCTCAATTTTGAGTTGATATTGCATTTCTTAGTTATACAGTATATCATAATATCAAATCAGGATCATGATTTATGATATAACAGCTAATATGGGAAACAAACTAGTTACTGTATGCATGTCTAACAGCTAGATATTATGACAATAAGCTTTTAGAGTTTTACAAATTAATTGGTGTAAGTTGTGACATACTGTTTTTCATAATTCTTGCATTATGAAAGCATGTTTTAATAGATGTAGACCAAAGATACATAATTCTACTAGATATATCGCTGGGCAGGAGTCATTTTAATTAATGTACCCTGGATCACCTTTTGACCAGGATCAATCATTTTACAATAAAGAGTTCAACCAGCCTGCTGTGCATGGAGCAGTGCTAATTTGTTAAAATGTATTGTCAGAGAAACATCTTTAATAGACAACAAGATTCCGTATCCAGGTTTGTTTTGAAATTTATCAGTAAAATATAGATATAGGGTGGTCCATTGCAAAGGGTATAAACAACGATGTTTCTCATAAGATATTTGTATAAGAACATCCGTTTCTATATTGACCCTTTTTTACATGTTGAATATTCTGAAATCCTATATGTTTTAATATCCCACTACATTAAGGAGTGAACATGCATTGGTATAAATGGAGTATTGTATTTGAATGACTGTTGACCTTCTTTTGTAAAAACACTCAACTTAAAGCGCTACACAAATAATACTTCTTATATTTTACTTTTATTGAAGAAAAGGAAATGCATTATATGTATAATAGTATCTGTAATAAATTGATATCAGAGGTATTATATTCGTAAATGGCATGTTAAGCCTTGGTCATATCCGTTAAATAGATTTAGCATTTTCACATTGGATTAGCATAACTTGAAAGCAGACCACATACCAAATGATATAAAAAAGTCATATAACACATAACTATTGTTGTTAGCTCACATGGTTAGCTGTGTTGTAATCACTTTTTGGTGATTTCAATCTTGTTTCCTACTCGAAATACTTATCAACCAACTCAGGATTTAAATCAATAAATAATTTCTATCTCTTTATTTATCTTTTTATTTCGTTGTAAAATTAATGTGATATCAATATACAGATTAGATCCCTGTACTGCCTGGCTACCTCGAGAACTCCCTAGAGACCAGTTCCCGTTCCTTATATATTTTATTGTAAAATGGCCAGTGCCTTATGAATGTTTAAGATGTTAGGTCAACGGTAAGTAAAATGAATATTCAATGTCATAGTGCAAGAAGGGTCATAGGTTCAGGCAGTACAGGGTTAATAATTAATTATGTATGTAAATAACTGTTATGGTTTTTTTATGATTGTGTCTGTTCCCTTGAGTCATAACATACGCCCCCCCGTTGGTGGCACACGGCCCCGTGTGCAAGGAGCGCATGAGATGACCCAAGAGAGGTGGACACCTATGGTATTAAATGGAATGTGACCGGTAATAGTATATATATATGAAATGGATGTATAGTTTTAGAGACATTCCATAATTACAGCTTATTCATCTTGCGAATAAGTTGTTATTTTTTTTTTTTTATTCCATTGAATAAACCATGGGCCAAGGTGATTGGAACAAATTTCCAGACAAAGTTGGCGTGTTAATAGGTTTGGATTCAGAAGAAAATACTGGGCTCGGGTGCAGCCATCTTTATATAAGCTAAGCCCCGTGGGATATTCAATGGTATAACCTTACGGAATATTAGACAGCATGTACCTCTGGTAATATACAAATAAAATACAATGGATATATATATATATATATATATAGCAACAGTAAAATGTGTGAACACTATCATTGAGCATTAGTAAAGTATGCGAACTCTATTATTGAGCAACAGTAAAGTATGTGAACACTATTATTAGATAACAGTAAAGTATGTGAACACTGTAATTGAGCAACAGTAAAGTATGTGAACACTATTATTGAATAACAGTAAAGTATGTGAACTCTATTATTGAGTAACAGTAAAGTATGTGAACACTGTTATTGAACAATAGTAAAGTATGTGAACTCTATCATTGAGCAACAGTAAAGTATGTGAACACTGTTATTGAGCAATAGTAAAGTATGTGAATACTATTATTGAAAACTAGCCCCCGTGATGCAACAGAAATAATTGCAGATTAGAATAGTCCATTGAGCAGTTCTGGAATAATTGATAGCCAGTACTAGGGATAGTGGTCTGCGTATATGTTACCCATGATGGCAAATGAGTAAAGTTCTAGCTGACACAGTATTTGGACCGGAACGGTGTGGTAATGGGGATAGGACGACAGTCACTCGCTAAGTTGTCGGACGGCTGTGTGGCGTATAACTGGATGATCGTTGGTTATACACACTGGACATTACGAATTGTCCTAGTATTGTTCATGGATTTACGCCTGGATATAATGTTCATTATGGGATATCACTGAGAGACTCCTGCGTGTCGTACAGCGTGGTGGTCGAGGGCTGTACATACGATAAACGCAATTGATCCGGGATTGATCCTTAGGCGTATTCTGGACTGAGTACGTTGATATATATAGTAGTTCTTACAGCCGTGCCCTGCACAATAAATTTGTAGTGTCGTATATAAATATAATAGTTCTTACGTCCGTGCCCTGCACAATAAATTCGTAGTGTCGTTGATATATATAAAGTTCTTACAACCGTGTCCTGCACAATAAATTTGTCGAGTCGTTCATCACGCATATCATGCGTAAATTGTAGAAGATAACGTTTATAGAGTTCGGTTGGAGTTCAGGAAAAGGCACGTTCATGCACGATGATGGTCTGTCGTGCTAGCCCGGAAATCGCTCCTTCCTGAAGGCGTTATGTGTCCTGATTGCAAGCCGGTGTTTGAGGGTAATGGCCGTTAATATATTGCATCACTGAGCACAATGTCTGTATGGTGCACACCCGGTGCCCTGAACATTCGGTGATTTCAAATGTTGTAGTTGGTGTTTAAGAGGGTAATAGGCTACCAAGTGATAATTGGCTACTCATAGATTGGACCATGAAACTGAAGAAGTGGAATAATAGCATGCTCCTAAGTTGCATCACGTGGCATAATGTAAATGATGATACGACCACGTCGAATAATTTCAGAATAGACTGACTTACGTACAGTTCACATATGGAACCCTTAAGAGATGGCATGAGGTTAGATTAGATTTAATACCGCCTAACGTATTATATGATAACTTGTTGCTGTCGAATGGAGTGACAATTTAGATTAACAGTATGCACAAACGGCAAACAAATTCAACGATAGGAGAATCACGAGAATCACTAAAAGAGAATAAACAATTTCTGTTAAGGGTACTGGTGTTCATAACTAGAAGCCCAGAATGCTTGAAATATAATAAGCTATGGTTGTCGTGCATTCTGATAAACTCATGATTGTGGAGACATAAGGTACATAAACTGAGCATGAAGTGAAGATATAGTACGTTAAGTAGTGAAAATATGAGTTTCAACTCGTTTCCTGTTGCATTAAAACTCGTAATATATATGTTAGTTCTGTATGTACAATAATATGTAAATATAGTTCGTATGCCTAAGTTAACTTACATTATGGCTCTGAGCTGAATCTCAAAGCATGAACTACAGTACGAATATGGTGTTCCCACCGCGTATGGCCCCGTTGACTGATTGGCTGTAATTATAAAATAATCAGACGTGGTGGGAAGACCAAGCCGAACTAATAGTCGATTCATTTGTAATCCCATTTTGCAATAATGGGCGTGTGGTACAGTATTACCAGATAATAATTTGCCGTGGGGCCTGCAACTGCCCGACACAAAAAATGAAGCAAGAGTCAGGTGTATATATATTGCCCCTTGTTGGTTCCGAAAGCATGAACTGCAGTGGCACTATTTTATAACGTAATATGGTTGAAGAAATGTCGACATTCGAACCGGTAAATTATGGAGCGTTTGACCTGAGTCTTGTTTCCAGTAAGGCAAATTATGGAATCTAATGTAAAGCAAATTTGTCCAGAGCCAGCAAATGAGAAGTGAGATAACGGGTCAGGAAGAACGGAATAAAAGTATCTAGAATGGTCAATATAAAATCGCTTTAGTGTAACAATTTGATACTAGGGAATTCCACAGGGGACCAACATAAGCCATTGAAAAATAAGAATATCGGAATTGATCCTGGAAAATATACGGGAGATGAACATCACGATGTATGGGGTGTGTCAGACACATTGTAACAAATACTTATGAACAGAATAGTTCGGGTCGGAACTTTCTAACAGTGCATAATTTCGGCTCTGGACTGTGTAAGTTTTGAAGAGACACGCGATAAGTTGTACTTATCGAGTGCGGTATAAGTTTAGCACATTGTAAAGGTGATAACAACGCGAATTGGTGGGTGTAACAGTACATAGGTCAGATGAATTTATCCTATTTGATTTAATTTAAGCAGTAAGAACAGTGTAAAGTAGCGAAGGATCAACTATACGTTGCATTGAAGTACAAATGAAGCTAGAATGAATATAAAGAGTTGTGTTCCTGAAAGAGCGGCGAACAATTTCCAGAGGAGGCCCTATTGTCTGATTAATGTCAAAGAAGAAAGTGAGTCGTAAGTAGAACGTAAACATCAGGAAGTACAGGTCAAAATGGCCCTCGGTAATATTCGTAGCTATTTATGACCGATTTAGCGAATGTATCTCAGGAAGTAAGGGGCATCATTAAACTGGATTTGATAGGTTTTATGCATGAAAACTGGAATGGTATAAGCTGTGTAATGCAATGCAAATTGGGATGATTAATTTTAATTTTGAGGGGTGACTTGAAAAATTCATTGACGTGATTATGCATGATTTCTATGACTACGTTGAACTGATTACTTTTTGGGAGATTGGGCCATATGACTGTAGGGTTTGTGAAGTTAAGTGAATTTATGCAGACGGGAAAATAGAAAACATGGTGATGTACCGGCAGTCCTCACAGTACAGTGCCTGGTAGTTGGTACCAGGATGTACTGCGAAGAGTACCGCCGTCTGCGTTTGTCCAGGGGTTGGGGCCGCGTCGGTTATTACCCGTTGACGAATTGTGGGGTTTGTGCACAAAGTGCACATTGCACTCACTCTCGTCCCTGGGGTTCCGAAGGGGATGGAGATAGTGGGGGTACTATCCCACGCACCATCGATTGGTATACGGGTTGTGGCCTCCAGGGACGAGTCCAGGTCCCTCATCAGCTCGTCCAATGGGTCTAGTGAGGTAACTGACCCCAGCTCAAGAAGTTGTACCGCCGCTTCTTGGTCGTTCTGCTGTGTTAGTTTTAGATCATCTCTTATCGCCTCTGGGTTAAGGATAGGAGGGCCATCTGATGTTGAGGCCCACTGAGTGGCTCCCTGGTTAACTGTCGTAAAAGCCTCGAGGATGGGAGGGTTATCTGATGTTGAAGGTGCTGGCCACAGCTCGGGCAACTCAACTTGCGATGTCTGATCTTCGTCTTGGGATTGTAGCTGGGCGAGCTCGTCCCAGACTTCCTCGGGCAAAGCAGCATTCAGTATTGTGCACTGTAAAGAGAATAAACCATGTGAACGACTTTGTTTTAGTTTGATATATAAATATGTTCACTTGAAACGGGGCATGAAATGTGTTGTTTTGGCATTATGTTGTAGATATCAAATTTTGTCGGAACGCAGGTCCTTTCTATATGCTTATTTTGTGATGTTTGTCCCCTAAATATATGTAAATGTGTACTTTACAATTATAAGTGCGGTACGTATAAGTGTTGGCCATCAATCTTGATAATAATTCTGAATATTGGCTTTTGTTTCAGGACCTGGTTGAGACTGGATATCGTAGTGAGTGGGACTCGAATTGAAGTAGGAAGTTGGATTGCAAGATTTGGATCAAGAGTTTGAATAGTCATGTCCGCCCAATCTATATCAAGGTGGGGCCAGAGTACATGTGTACTTACGCTACAGTCTACGGGTCCTCCAGTAGAGCTTTTGATGTTACTTACGTAATCCAGTGGAATGTTGGTCACCGATACAATACAATAGTTGGTGGGGCACATCATCAATAATTTCAGCTCACATGAGGCGATATTCCTGAGGCAGAAGTATCTACGGAAGGCCCTTATGATACCAGTCAGCTTTTTGAAGAGTTTGTATGTTATATACAAGGATAGTATAAAGCTTAAAATAGACAGAATATTAGAAGGGAAGGCTGCTTGCTGTGGGAGGGGAACTGTTGGTGCGAATACTGGGTGATCCGTGGGTAGGAACAATGTGGCCGCCTTGGCTGGTTGCGGTATGAGTGCAACACAACATACTATACGACAGAATAAATAAGATGACATTACAAACGATACTAGAGCCAAGATGGCCGAGATCAGGGTAATGGATGATAGTGATTTGTCTGATAGCCAACTGAGTGGTTCCCTTAATTCTGATAAGTCCGTTTGGACATGTTGTACTTGATCGATAGGTGACAAAAATGGTACATCCCGATGAGCGGTGCATAATCAATTAAAAGGGATGCTATTTGTTCGCAGTCATTATAGAATTCTTTGTGAAAAAGAGTATTGCATCTGACTTTAGGAGTTCTTCGTAGTATATTTGGAAGCGAAAATCTTTTGAGCCCGAAACTATGTTGCCAATAATCGTCGTTTGACGGTGTCATAAGTCCTTGTCGCTTAATTATAACTCCAAAATTCAATCTATTTAAAAGACTGGTAGGCATAGAAGTGTCTTGGCTAATTTGCATAGAGGGTGGTAGGTCTAGGCAATGAGTACTTGTAGTAGTAAGTAAAATTAAACAGAGACTTACCAATTTGTCCATTGCTGTGTCCATGGTGCGTGACGTGTCTTGGTGTTGATTCAAAGAATTAATGTGTTAGTGGCTTAGATGTGTCTTGGTGGTGATCCCGAGGAGCAATGTTGAAGTGGCTTGGGTTGGGCAATAAATATATGAGTCTTGCATGAACTGTGGTCACGTGATGCTGGCGTTGCGTCATGAGGTTAGATTTTAGGCTTTTTTGTTTATTATAGAGTTTCTTCTTTTTGACCTTGTGGGCCTGGGATTTTCAATATCGTGTAGGCTGCTCAATTGTGTGTGCGTGTGTGTGTGTGTGTGTGTAATGCATGTTCGTATTTTATTCCTTAAATATTTGACACAATGGGTCGATAGGGACGCAGTGATTTTTCGCGCAGGTTTTTAGCTTGGGCAATAAAGTAGATTTTAAATATCGGGCCCTGTATATCTAATGGCCGGTCTCTTTTGTTTGCTGTTTTGTTTTAACCTCGTTTCTCTTAGGATGCTTGGGTTTAAATAATTGTTTATTATAATTCTCCGCGCGGAGAGTGAATCTGTCCTTTTGAAGGAAAGTAGATAATTATATGAAGCATCCATATGATATGAAGGTGGCCACCTATTACATTTTATATGCGCATTATTCACTTTTTAGACCCGCGAACAGGGATATATATCGTTTATTAAAATTCTAAATATATCTGCATATAAAGAGGTTCTTTTCCTTATCATTTACTCATTCTATTTTCTTTCTTTTTTTTTCTTTTTGTTTTCATTTTGTTTTGTTTCATGTCAATATTGAATTATTTTTGAGGGACAGTTGAGCAGCCGTTTGACTAGAAATAGTTTGAACTAGGGAATAGAAAGATGAGTTTGATTGCGTCGAGATTACATGCAATTATGGCTAGGTGAAGTAGGTCCTTGTTCAAGAACAAAGCGATGTACGAGTACCGATGCGTCTTTACTGAAGTGTGAGAGTCATTTTCAAGTTTATTTGTATCTATATGGGCCTTTTAATACCGTTTATCTTCGACCCATGAGTTACTTGTGGAGCATTCTAAATATTCCCTAGTTAAAATGAGTCCATTATCAAGTTTTTTTCTTTGTTTGTATATTTTAAGCATTTTTTTTTTCGAATAGAGAAAGAAACTTATTGTTGCATGTGGATTTTTGGATGTTGAAATGAGAAATAAATTTAAAAATCCGCGAATTTCAACCGTTGTTGGAGGGATATTGGAAGGGGTAGATTACTAATATCAGGGAATGTCACTTGGTTTTGGATTGTTACGAGACATTTTGACTGAAGCGTGGAAGGTATATCTCTAAATTCAAAGAAATCTGTTATGTCTTTACATTCTTTTTGTAGCCTTTCAATAATGCCCAGGTTATATCTGACAAAACCATTTTCAGTGTAGGATTTGTATCTGGTCCGAAAAAGGTGAAATTCGCTTAATCTGATGTGATCTGGGACTATGATGGTGGCTTCCGCCAATTTCTCTTTGCATATATGTTCATAGGTATCAGCGAGAAGGTTTGATCTTCTAATGAAATTATATTGTAAACCAGTCAAAGGTATAGAACCCTGGTTTCCAAAGATGAGAGTGATTCTAGGCATGATACAAATTGCTTATTAGGAAGAACTTATTTTTGCTAATCAATTGTATTCTAGAGGCTTAATAGTAAACTTGAAATATATATTGCCCTCTTTAAGTATTCATATGGATTAAATAATTTAGTATTAAATATGGATTTAACAAGCCGCTTTGAGTGTGAATTATCTGAATTGCGGTCTTGGTTAAATAGTAATGAAGTACGAGATTAGTTCTTACCTAAGTGTTGTTGAATCCGTGCAGATCCGAAATGTATTGTGACCCGAATAATATTTGTTGGTTTATAGGTATCATTAGGTAATATTCCACAATATCAGGTTGATTATCGCTAACGTGACTTGCGATTTGATAACAGGGGTGTTTCTTATAAGTATTAATTTTGATTCTATTACATTCAAATATTTGTATGTGAATGTTATGGGGATAAGATAGAATGGAGAATGTGAATTGTGTTGGATGGTATGGCGCGCGTGCATAATATGTTAATACTTTGGTTTGCGATTGGTACAGCTTTGATGATATTGGTCTTAGATTGAGGGAGAATATAACATTTTAAGGTCAATGTTATAATTTTAATTTAGTGTCGGCGTTTGTATTTTTTCTTGGTTTGCCTTTTTTTCTTGGGATCTTGAAATTCTTGTAAAGCCCATAACTTCATGTCTTCTGAGAGATCGTTGAAATCGACCCAGCTGTTGTGGGAAGGATCATAGTTCTTCCAGCTGACAAAATATTGTTTAGTGCCATTCTTGAGTTTCCTTGACTTTAATATGTCGGCGATCTCGTAGAATTCGTCTTCTGTATCCTCGTCACTCTCACTGTCGATGTCCTGAGGTGTAGGTATTGGTGTAGGAATTGGTGTTCCCTGCAAGTCGTTCTTTGTGAGTTTCTGAGATGTCTCTTTTTGATTGTCGGTCTTCGGCTCGGAGGTCGCTTTGGTATTCCCGATTGGATATTTGTCTGTCTGAGCGGGGGGTTGTGCATCTTCGAGATTATGGGCAACTGTGTCTGGCCCGGGGGTTTCTGTATGTGGTTCGTAATTATCTGGCGGTTCTGGGCGGGGCCATCTGTACTCCGCTTTACTGAGCCTGCCCACATGTACAGATTTGGGGTATAGTGTACCATTGCTTAGTCTGCGTAATGTAGCATTTAGCTCATTGTTTGTTATTTGCACTATTGTGAATGGACCTTGATGTGTGAAATTTAGTTTGTGTGACAGTGCCTTATTTTTGGGAGGGACCTTTAAGTACACACAATCGCCTACTTGGAATTTAATGAACTTATGTTCTGTCCGGCGGTCATGGTCTGCTTTCATTTTCTCCTTCTGGCTTTGTAGTATTTTTGTGGCCATATGTTCGCATTCTGCTACTTGGCTGAGGGTGCTTTTGAGATGATCTTGTATGTCTCTGGGGGCGTCTGAGGGTATTTTGTATTGGGTGTCGATAGGGAGTTTTGGTACCCTACCAAATACAAGCATCGATGGTATGATCTGGGTGGAGGCGTGAACCGATGCATTGTAGGCAAACACAACGGAAGGTAGATAGACGTCCCAATCTTTGTGGTGTTGTGACACATATATGGAGAGCATTTTTGCGAGGATTTTGTTCCCTGCTTCAATGAGGCCGTTTGCACGGGGGTTATACGGCAGAGTTTGTCTTTTATCAATGAGGAACATTTTGCATAGCTCTTGGACGAGTTGACTAACGTAATTAGTCCCGTTGTCGGATATTATGACCCCTGGGCAGCCAAAAATACATATTACTCGGTGAAAGAGTAATGTCGCCACTGTTGCAGCCTGTTGATCTGGGGTTGCTAGTGCTATGGAGTATTTGGATAAATGATCAGAGATACATATAATGAACCTGTTTTTGTCATGTGTTGTTGTCAGGGGCCCTAATGTGTCAATACTAATCATTTCCCAGACTGCCGATGGCGCTGGAATAGGCTGAATTGGTTGTTCGTGTTTTCTCCGAATTCTGCGTGAATTACATGGTACGCATGATTTCACCCAATTTTCAACATCTTGTGATTGTTTCGGCCAGTAATACTTTTGTAATACCCTTGCTTTTGTTTTAAGGATGCCTAGATGTCCGCTAAGAATCTGATCATGGGATGCGAAGAGAATGGTGTCAACTAGACAATTGGGTATAACTAGCCTATTTATCATGGCGTGGGAGTGATGGTCGTAATGTTTGTGATACAGGACGTTGCCAATCATAAGGAAGCTATCTGCCTGTAACAACAATTTTCTGGCCTCGCTGTTGTTATCTGGTAGTACATTTGTATGTAAATATTGAATTAATGGGCTACAGAAAGGGTCGGTGAGTTGTAGCTGCCTTAATTCCTCCATCTCGGGTGTATTGGTGTACGGGTCTGCTTGGCTATTTACCGTGTCAGTTTCCTGGATATTTGCCATTTCATCTTGCTGTTCGTCAGGCGCGGGTGGAGTTCCCGGTTCGTTAGCGGTTTCACTTGTCGAAGCCGTCGAATGGTTATTCAGATTTGTCGTTCTTTGCGTAGGCCTATCCGTAGTAATTTTGTGAACGGGGTTTGCTGTGGCCTCTGTGTCTGTGGTTTCCATGATAATATCGCTCGGTATGGGGTTCAATACTTCTGAAGTTGTTTGGTCCATATCAACATCCGTAGTTTGTTTGGCTGAGTGACTTTGGGTATGATACTGTTTTGTTGAGTCGGGGTCGGTTTCGTACGTGTCCCACAGGTCTTCTAGCGTGGGTGTGTTTGCTTGTGTTGACGTTTCCTGTTGGTCTGTGTACCTAGCTAGTGGATCGAAGAATTTCAAATCTTCTGGCTGCAATTTTGATATTGGGCCGGGAGGCTGGAAGGGTAAATTACCTAGGGATAGTGGGGTTTTCCCTATCGCAGCGTGAATTTGTGGCTGACATTCTGGCATTACCATTCTACGTATCTCCTCGTGGTGTTCCTGCTGTAGATCTGAATCCTGCACTGGAGGGTGTTCTACTCTGGAGGCAAAATCTGCATTCGCATTTAATTTACCGCTCCTGACCTCTAATGTGTATCTAAAATGTGACAAAAACAATATCCATCTCGCTCTTTTGGAGTCGCTCAATTGCTTTGTATTGATCAGAAATTTCAAGGGAGCGTGATCTGTTCTGATGATGAATTCGGATACCTCTAGGTAGTGTCTGAATTTCTTGACTCCGTACACAATGGCGAGTAGTTCTAGGTCAATGGTGGCGTATTTTGCTTCTGTGGGAGTCAAAGCTCGTCCACTGAACGAAATGGCTTTCTCCTTTCCATCGATTTCTTGAGTTAGGCACGCACCTAGACCCTTGTTACATGCATCTGTTTCCAGGATGAAAGGAAGAGAAAAATCAGGGTAGAGTAGCATGGCATGTTCACAAATACCTGCCTTGAGTGTGTCTAAGGCTTGTTGTTGTTCTGGTCCCCAGACGAACTCGATATCTTTCTTGGTCAGTTCTGTGAGAGGCCGTGAAATTCTCGAGTAATCTTTGAGGAATCTCCGATAATATCCGGACAGTCCAAGAAACATTCTTACTGATTTCACTGAATTAGGGGTAGGGAAATCACGTACCATTTTGCATTTGGCTGGATCTGGTTTATAGCCATGTTCAGATAGAATGTGCCCTAGATAGAGTACTTCGTCCTTACCCCATTGACATTTTGATAGTGATATTTTTAGGCCTGCCTTTTTAATCCTGGACAGTGTTTCGTTAATTAAGGCAAGATGATGATCCCATGTGGGGGAGAACAGGATGAGGTCATCTAGGTAGATATATAGATTCTGATATTGTAAGCCCCTGAACAATTGGTCCATCAAACGAACAAATGTACTAGGTGACCCCACAAGCCCTTGTCCACAACGTGTAAATTCGAATAGCCCATCGTGAGTCGAGAAAGCTGTAAGTTCCCTAGATTGAGGGGCGAGTTTTACTTGGAAGTATGCTTTAAACATATCGAGGCACGACCAGTAACGGCCTTTTGTTTGGGCCATACTATCAAGTAATTCTTGTAGATCTGGCATTCTGTACGCGTCGAATTGAGTCATTGAATTGAGGCCCCTCCAATCAACACATAATCTAACCTTTTCACCCTTTTTGATCAGGACTATTGGGGCGCTCCATGCTGATTTACTGGGTTGGACTACTCCCATGTCTAATAGTTTATTTACCTCAGTTGTTATAAGGGCTCTTTTTGCAGGGGAGCATGGATATGGTCTCTGTCTAAAAATCTTCGCATTGGGTTTCAAATTGATTTCATGTTCAATTAAATCCGTGAATCCCAATTCATTTCCTGGCGAGGAGAATGCTTCCACATTCTTTTCTAAAACGGAGGTAAGTTCCAATTTTTGATTTTCAGAAAGTATTGAATCTTTGAAATCTAATTCTGAGTGAATAGACCAGTTTGACCTGTCTGTTAGAGTCTCGGATGTTCCCTTTGTTGGTACGGCCTCAGGGTTCAAGGAGTTTATGGCATTTATCTCCAAAGGTCTTGCACTTAAACCATCGTATTGTTGATTAATGAATTGAGTGTTACCATATTGCAAATCAGGGTTTGTTTGTTTATTTTCAGTGTGGCCTGAAGTACCGGTTTGATATTTCCTTTCCCCCTTAGAGGTATAAAGATCAAGGGGAATGATTTTAGCCTTGGAATCAATGCACTCAAACTTTCCTATTCTTTCATTGTTTTGTATTGTGAGGTCCACCGTAGTGGCATTTACTAGCCTGGTTTGGACCATTTGATTTGATGTTTTTGATAATGAAATTGCCATTAGCAGGGGTCTTTTTGCGGCACTTTCTGGCTGTGAGCATATGCCTAGTACATTATCAGGCATTTTTCTCTTGAGGTTAAGAGTTAGGACTACTTCCGATCTAGCGGGTATGGTCACTTTTGTTCCGGCAATGATGTCAGTGGAACGGGGAACGGAGTATTTTAAAGTGTTTTTACAGAAATCTACTACTGCTTGGTGTTCCGTTAAAAAGTTGGTACCCAGAATCACAGGGTGAGCTAAATTGTCAATTATGTGGAATTCAACTGCTGTCGTTGTTTGACCTATTATGATGGGTAGTTTAATGAGGCCTGTGATTTTCATGGAAGTTCCGTTTGCTATTTCCACTCCCCCACAATCAGATTTTTGAAGGTTGTTTTGCGCCCAGGGGAATTTTTCGAACCAATCTTTATTAATTCCACTTATTGTTGCGCCACTGTCAAGTAAGGCGTAGCAATGTTGACCCAATAGTTTGACCCGTATTATATTATCGTGGAAGATAGGTTCCATATTGACAGAGAATGAATGTTGATTAGAATGAGATATTGTTTCATGTTCGTTGTTAATATTGTGATTTATGTGGTTATTGTTTGCATTTTCGATCGTTTCCTCTGCACAATCCTCGTTGAAAAGAACAAAGTTGTCATTGGTTTGGCATGCATAGTTGTGGTCTGATTGTACATGGTTGGGGTATGGGGCCTTGAGTAGATTAACTGTGGGTTCTAGCCGATCTGCATGATCATTCTGGGGAATAGTTTCAGGAGGTGGGTATCCATATGTTGGGGCCCGATTTTCCGATGGTATATATTCGTCGAATGTGACGTCGTCAGAATTGTTAATTTCATTTTCTTGTTCTTTTTCAGATGGAGGAAGCTCCCCTGGTTTACATTGGTCAGATGATGATTTGCATACGAGATTGAATGGGGTGGCTGCCCGGGGGCGAAGCCTACTTTGGTCCCCAGCTCCGTTAGGAGTCATTGCGAATGCCGACCGTTTATCAGAACTATGAGAGCCGTTGCTGACACCCGAACATGTTTCAGCGATGGTCATGCCAAGTTCATCAACCACATCGCCAATGGACGATATTGTGGCACAGTAAGGATTCATGCTCAATGGGGGGGTTGCCCGGGGGCAAGACCTACTTTGATCCCCAAATGATTGAGCATCATTCAAATTCTCTAAAGACAATGTCTCGCTCGAACACGAGTTTGAGTCTTGTACATCCAGATCATCATATGAGTGTAACCCAGAAATAGCATACATATGTTGAGGGTTTTGAAAATCAGCTCCTGCATGGACCTCGGTATCTGCAGGAGTTATTAGTTTAAATGATTCGGTCTGCTGGGCCCTGAGGATTGTGGAGATCGAGGAGCGGGGTATCTATCATTTCGACGATCTTGTGGGAAGGATCTCTGATTATTTTGATTTTGAAAGGTATTTTGACCTTGAAAGTGGACCCGTCTATTATCTTGATACCATGGACGATCTGATTGCATTTGGCGACCTCTGAAGGAGTTATTGCTTTGTGATGGTCTAGGAGAAAATCGTCTACCTCGACCATTGGGATTAGGATCAAATGTTGGCCTTCGACATACTACGTTAAGATGACCTACCTGATGACAATTTGTGCAGTAGGGTCTACCTGTACTCGTGCGGCCATTGTACAGGTCCCGTGGAGGTCTCCTTTCGTTCCTCCTTATCCTGTCGGACATTTCCTCCAACATTCCACGTTGTTCCTCCATTTTGTCCATTAGGGTTTTCAATTGGTTGTCAGGGACGATGGCATTAATAGATTTGGGCACTCTGTCCTCTGATGAGATACTTTCATGAAGTTTTGCAAGGCGTTCCACATCGGCGACGGTAACGGGAGAGTGACTCAGTACATGACTTCTCATTTTAGGTGACAGGCCGCGAATTAATATGCGTATGTGTTCTCCGTCACCTATTTCAAGACGCGAACATTGGAGAGACACATCATTAAGATATGCGTCAATGGGTTCTCCAGCTTGATGCACGCGTTGCAATAGTTTGCTTTCGAGAGACCACTTTGGAGTGGATTCTATAAATTTTTGAACAAAGGCCGTGCGTAGGGCGTCCCAATCTTGTTTTGTTTCTTCCTCTAAATTGTCAAACCAAATCTCAGCAATGCCACTCAAAAACATTTTCAGGTAGTCGCACGTGCCCTGTGCGTCCCATCGTTGTGTTTGAGCATAAAGCTGATATTTGTCAATCCACGAGCGTGGGTTACTTACTGAAGAAGAGTGTGAAAAAATCATTGGTCGCGTAACCGAAGCTGCGCGAGGTCCTTGTTCCTGATTCATTTCCAGCGCCTGAAGGCGCGCTAATAATTGATCATTCATTTCATCCGCCATGTCTGGATGTTGTCTATTCAATCTCCCGTTAATTCGTCTGTACATGCAAGAGGGATCTAATCTTTATCTGTTTGTTAATTTATTTGAATTTGAAGATTGAAAGTCTTGATTAATTTTGTATTTTTCAATTTCATTTGTTGTGATATAGAAAATATTAAACCTTAGGTTTCGGCTGGCAACGGCACCAATGTTGTAATCACTTTTTGGTGATTTCAATCTTGTTTCCTACTCGAAATACTTATCAACCAACTCAGGATTTAAATCAATAAATAATTTCTATCTCTTTATTTATCTTTTTATTTCGTTGTAAAATTAATGTGATATCAATATACAGATTAGATCCCTGTACTGCCTGGCTACCTCGAGAACTCCCTAGAGACCAGTTCCCGTTCCTTATATATTTTATTGTAAAATGGCCAGTGCCTTATGAATGTTTAAGATGTTAGGTCAACGGTAAGTAAAATGAATATTCAATGTCATAGTGCAAGAAGGGTCATAGGTTCAGGCAGTACAGGGTTAATAATTAATTATGTATGTAAATAACTGTTATGGTTTTTTTATGATTGTGTCTGTTCCCTTGAGTCATAACAGCTGTTTACAGGTTATTATCCCCTTTTTGATTGATATCATTTCGAGTTATGTTTGTAGTAAAAGAGATAAATCAGGAATATAACCTGATAGGAATTAACATTGAACATTTATTCATACTGTGGCCGCTATCGTTGTGATTCAAGTAGATTTTTAAAAAGCATTCTTGGTGTGAAAACATCAACTGCAACCCTAGCAGTCTATGGGGAGTTGGGTCGTTTCCCCCTTAGTTTGTGCTTTGATATTAATCTTATTAAATATTGGATACGGCTTATACAACTTTGTCCAGATAACCTCCTTTATAAAGCATATCTATATGACTATGAAATGTACAGTTTAGGATTTAAAAATACTTGGTCAAGTAAGGTTCATAATATTTTAAAAGATTGTAATCTTGAAAGCACTTGGAATGAACAAGTTGTTGATGATGACTATGTATTCAAAAAGAATCTAACTAAAACATTGCACCAAAATTATAAGGAGAAATGGAAGTGTGATTTACAATTATACCCAGTTTTAAGATCATACATTAAATTCAAAACAATTTTCGAAAGAGAACAATATTTAAGCCTTCAAAACAAAAATCACAGGCAATCAATTTCACAACTGAGATTAAGTTCACATAAATTACAAATAGAACTGGGTAGACATGTAAAACCACGGCCAAAACCTGAATATGAAAGATTGTGTAACTTTTGTGGGGAAATAGAAAATGAGGTTCATTTCATGATTAAATGCCAAATACATAGAGAAAATAGAAGAATATTGTTTGACAACATCACTAGCAAAATTAATGTTGATCAACATGATCCTGAAAATACATTCATTATGTTAATTTCTTCAAAAGATAAATATGTGCAAAAGCAAGTTGGAAGTTTTATTACGAAATCATTCAAAAACTTAAACTTGCCTGGGGATTAACATTTTGGATGCATCACACCTAAAGTATATTATAACATATGTAAATAACAAGTTTTTTGTATAAATTGTATATATTAGTGTAGTGTAGTGTAGTGTAGTGTAGTTTTTGTAAAATTTCATTTTGTAATGACTAATATGTCAGGTCATGACATCTAAAGAGTCAATAAAAGATATATATATATATATAGATACTGTACTATTCTCTCCAATATGCTCATATTTGATCAAAATATTCACTCATATATTGAAATAAGGCCCAGTTTTGAGGCCCGAAAAGACCTATATTGATCCAAAATGAAAAAATAAATTGAGCCCCACTTTGTGCCACTTCTTAGATTTGACAGTGGTGCCTTTGACTGGAATGGAAAATAAAAATCTCTGAGAAAGGCAATCTGAGATTAATCCATTCTAAGTAAATTACAGAACATTATTAAGTTGCCTTAACATGTTTACATGGCCATCAAATAGAGCTATACAATGGTTAGCAGTTGAAGCAAATACAAAAGGAATTTAGCCAATTTTGCGATCTTTGGGTTCAGTTTGATCAGTCTAGTCTCTATCATTGATCAATTTTCTGATAATTGGGGGAACATATTCTTGGGAGATTCCTGTTTTTGAAGAAAGATTTGAAAAAAGTAAAGACTACTGGTATGTATATTATAACAAGGGATTGGGGATCAAATTCGGGATCAAAAGAAAGATTTAATAATAGAATTATTAGTCGAGCATCAAGCTTCTTCCTACTCATCCAATATCGATTTCCCAAACTTATGAGAGAGAGAGGGAGAGAAAGAGTGTGGGGTTGGGATAGAAGGAGTGTTGAATGCAAGATTTACTGTAGCTTTAACATATAAACAATCTTTACTGAAGCATAAAGACGAAACAAGATTGACCATGGTATTACTCCCACATGGCATATAGAATCGGAAAATGTTACCTAACTGTAGCAGGATTTAATCACTTTGCCTGATTGTCCTTTACCTTGATGAGGAAATATTACCACTCATTATGCAACAGATTCCAATGAAATCACAAACTAATAACTTTAGACATATTGACATGTCAAATGATTAATTTTTATGATATGATATTTTCATTTCATCAAGATTCTAGTCGGGTTTCTCCTTGATGCAAATCAATATTCACCAATGTGTAACTCCTAGTCCTAAGTGAGATGAATTCACGTATATATTTTAGAATTCCACACACTGTTCACGCTTCTATATCTCTGGTTATCTCTTAGGTATCTCTGGTTTTCTTGTATTTTATGCATTTTAGAAATACATGTACTAGAATGCCTGTTTGGTGTGTCATCATGCTTATTTCTCTTCCTTTCCATTGGTGTAATGGACTTTGAAATGTGTCCTTTGTGGTAGTTCATTGATGGGCAACAGGCTGAAGAAGGAGTTATGCTTGGATAGTTCATGTATTGACCTTATCACCTTAGATCATGATTTAGATATGTTTATTCACTGTGGTGAAAATGGATCTGCTTCAGTAACAAAATGATGTAGCCAGCCTCAGAGGTTTTATTTTTATTTTTCCAATGATTTCATGAGATGGTAGAATTTTCATGACCTTTTTGACACCAACATGAGTCAGTTTCATATGTTTCACTTTTGTAACCTAAATGGAATGTTAAAAACTGGTTAACATCTGCACTTTTAACCTTGCCATTTATGTAACAATAGTGAGGACTTGTTTTGATCATTCTGGCGTCTCATGAACTAATTCGTTGGAAAATGCCTATATTTTCACATGATGCGTTGACAAATGTTTGTGCCAGAAAGATCAAAAATCTTACCTATGAGCTGCACAATTTTGTTACTGAAACATCCATTTTGTAACCAGTTTGCATTGAAGAGTTCTACTTCAGGAACTTGTTTCATATATTGAAGGGAAGAGTAGGAAATAATAGTTTAGAATGTGCAATTTTTAAAAATATTTTAAGCTACCAGTTGCTAGTAAAGAACCAGCTTAGAAAATCTATTGAATACCCTGATCATACAGTTGTATGTGGTTTGCCTTAGTAGTGAATGAATTAAGAAATAAGAAAACACACCAAACGAGTAGGTAAGATATTCACAGAGGTACTAATGTTTTATTTATAAGGTTAACTGTCATTGTTAACCATAGATAGAATGTCTAAAATGAGGGATTCTTAATTGCTTTTTGACTCTTTACTCTTGAATATTTCATGCTTGCTTTATAAGATAGTGTCAGCGTCTGTTTATCATTGATTGATGATTCAACTGTTTAAGTCAATCCAAAATAGAAAAGTGAAGTTATTTTAAACTTAAAGGCACATTCCTTGCCAGACTATTTCTCTCCTGATATGGTAGCTACAATCATATATATACTTTACATATTTAGCAAAACACGGGAAAATGTTTTCATATGGTCAATATTGATCATTTAAAAATGTAGAACTCATTCCCAGTAAGCTGCCATCTTTTCAGATTTCTTTCAGGAAGTGATGTCATCGACTCTCACCTGTTATAACCTTGTCTATTACAGTATAGGAAAGAAGTACAAAATCACTTCTAAACAAGAAGCCCCTATCTTCTGTGTAAACATATTTTCAGGAGTTGTCAACTTAGAACTAAACAAGAGATCATCAAAAGGATTTTAATCATAGACCAAATTGAAAAAAATATTCAGCTGGTTTAGTAATTCTAATAGCTCATTACCTATGTTATATGAAAAGTTGAGAGTCGATGACATCACTTCCTGAGTGAAATTTTAAAAGATGGCAGCCTACTGGAATTGAGCACTACATTTTTTAGTGATCAATATTGACCATTTCAAAACATTTTTCTGTTTTTTGATAAACTTGCAAAGTACATATATGGTTATAGCTACCATATTAGGAGAGAGATGGTCTGGCAAGGAATACCCCTTTAACTATGATATCATCACAAGTAGGTAATACATGTATATCTTTTACTGTTAAAATGTAAGGATATTGTTTTTAAATGGCTCATTCAATAATAGCTTCTTCTGTGAGTGACTTCTCTTATAGAGACTTCCCTTTATCACATTCTTCTCTGACAGGTATCCATCGGTACATTTGGGAAATATGATTTTTGCCTACATGATACATAAGATGTGTTGCAGTTTTGCATGAAGATGAAAAAACTGGGAAAAAATCGCGAAAAACTGTGTTAACTCGAACCTAGGGTATCTTAGGCTTTTCATTTGTGGCTTTTTCATGTAGCTCCTTCACTCTAAATGGATTGTTTCATCTTTGATAATTTCTCGTACCAAGTTCATAGTTTCTTTTACAATCATCTTTTTTTCTTATATAAGTCTTGATTCACAAGATTCTTTCAGCAGCTGGTCATTTGTTAACTGTAAAGATCTCATCTGCCACTCTCTTAAGTCATGCTCAGAAGAAATGCATGGTCAATGGTTATCTTAGCTTCCTTGACCCATTCACCATCATAGAAAGGGTTAAGGAGGAAGTACTTCATTCAAGCCAAGTGGCACTTTATAAGATTGATGCCAGAATTGATGGTACATTTTGTCATTCCCAGTCTCTTTTGTTCACTTTTTACATTACATGTTAGTCTATCAGTGCTTCCTCGTCAAATTCTTGATCGTGGCTTTTGCGGAATTTGTTATCCTGTTGCTAAATAATCGATGGTTTAGGTCAGTCCCCTGTCTTGACTAGAATTTCATCCATCACCATATAGATTAATATAGACCTCAAGTTATTTCTAGGAATGCTGGTTTATTAGATCCTTTGGTTAATTCTTGGGCATTTTGTGTAACAGCGATCATGATAAATGAGATAGGATGGATGGCTTTGGCCTAGACATAGTTAAAATGTACAGTAATTATGCTATAACTTATAATTTATAGTTCTAATAACATAGGCCTCTTCAGATAAGACTATTTCTGGCAGCAGTCATGTTGTCTTATGTACTCGGTAGTCTTTTAGTTTGTCAGTAGATACTACAGTAAAACCTGTTCAAGTGTGTCATCTTTGGTACCTTAAACAGTGTTCTACTTTGGAGGTGTTCACCAAACCCCTGTTTTGGTCTCTCAACTCTATCTAATCTAATACAGCTGGCATTGAATTATATTGAAGAAAATGGTCTTTATTCTTGCACGTTTGGCTTACACTCGGCAAGGATCATGTCTTCTATTTGGTTAGGGATAGGAGAGGATAGAGCCTTGGTGCAAGACTTTCTCTCCTTCATTTATACTGGCTTTAGTTGTTAGACAATATTGCTTTACAGAATAAATGCATGATTATTACATTGTGAAATGTTTCTCAGATTATCTCATTGGCATATTACGAATGTGAGGTAAGTAGAATAAGTCTACCTGCAGACCTGACTAAGTATATTACTTGGCACTTATGTTAATCTAGTAAATGATAATGAACCAGTAATCCACATGTACTCTTTTACCCTTTTATTTCTTTGTCTGAAATTAGTTTATAACAATCTTCTGTGCTAAGGGTATGACAGTAAAACCTTTGTATATTGAACATTTTTTTTCCAAGAAAAAGCGTTTATTATTTGTAGGTGTTCACTACTGAGAGGGAAATTTAAAAGTCATTAGAGTATGTCACTATGTGCCAAGGAAAGGATGTCTATTAGAAAGAGGTTTTACGGTGCCTTGGAATCAAACCTTATCTTCTACTAACAAAGGTGTTCCACTTCTAGAGGTGTTTCACTTTACAGGTTTCACTGTATATTGGAAACTTTGAATGCTTACATAAACACAAACTCTACCCTGAAGATCTGAGCAAAATTGGAAGTGGTACATTTACTGCAAAGTGGATGGAATCATTGAACATGCCCAAGAGGAAGCCGCAACTAAGTTTACAGACATAAAAGATAGGGATGATTTGGCACAGGATGTGAATGAATGTTTACATATGAGGAGGCTGAGGAGGCATTACTTGAGGTTTGTTTCCATTTCCGATATGAAGAACCACGGAAGTTTAGAATTACAGTTTATTATAGAATTTGCATTGAAAATTAAAGTGCGGATTTGCAATTAAGTTATTATTTTGTCGCTGATAATGTGAAACGGATTTTCTATATCGATCGTGAAAAGTGAACTACTGTAACCTTTATATTTTCTATTGATTGTTTTGAATAATAACAAAGTGTTCTAGACTTGGTAAACTAAATAATCTAATTTTTCTTCGTTGATGAATTTCTTCTAGACATCCTATGTATTTTTCACTCACCCTGCGCATAGAGTCTAGTTATAAACTACCCTCTGCCTAGTATAGACTAGAAAATTACAGTTTAGCAGTCCCGCCCCAAAGATTGGTGCCTGTGACAGCCTAGGCAATAAGTAATTTCAAATCTACCACGCTGACCCTTTCTCAACCAATCAGTGAAGTGGAAGGAATGCATGCTAAATACGTGCTCATTAACCATGTGGTGATGTCATAGGAAATGACCATATAGAAAGTCGTCCGTATTTCGATAACGAACTCTGATTGGCTCGGTGAGATCAGAGATTTATTGTGAACTGAAAAAGTGAAGACGAATCTCTTTTGTAAGAAGTGAAGTCAAATGGATGCAAAGGGTAGCATGTAAGATAATAGGTAACAGATTTATATTGCTATATCATAGATAATAGAAATATGAGCTTGTTATAAAGATACATTTCATTTGATTGATTTTTCATGATTAGATTGACTTGTACAATTTAGTTGATAAATACAGCTGCTGGAAGTCCACTATAGCATCTTAGTAGATCATTATATAGAGACAAATACTACTAGGTTATGCTGTATCACATTCTGCTAAGACTTCAATCAATTTCATTTGAAATATATACCTGATACATATAGCCTTCTTCATTATTAGTCTCTCTAACTGATTATTGTAAATTCAACATGCGATGCACTGGGAAATGATCAGGAGTATCTAATAGACACGATTTGCGCTTCATTTGTGTAATTAATCAACCGTAATTGAAATGTACATTTATATTCATTTGCCCATCCCCTTGTTTTTGTGCCAGTAAAATGTCTTAATGCAGAGTACATGAATTAGTTAAGTGAAATCAAATGTATGATCGAAATCGTTTTGTGGAAAACACACTTTTAGCCATTTGGTCATTTGCAGAACAAATGAAAATAAAACGAGTTTGTGAACAATTTTTATTTTACTTAATTTTTCATGAAATATTTGTGACATCGAGCTCCTAATTGTTAATTAGTTGAAGATTCTATGACTGATCCAGATCATGGCCAGGTCACAATTGTAAGAAAGTAGGCTTTTTTGCCTTTTATGCAATTTCAAGTTCTGTTGTGCATGCAGAATCACATAAAACAGAGAATGGCCTTACTTAATCTAAACGCAGGATCTAAAGGAAAATGAGCTAAATTTTGCTCTTTCATTATCAGAAAATGTTATTACCTTATTACTTCAGTAGATTTAGTCAGGCAACAGGCCCCCATGACCCCCCCCCCCCAATTCCCACTACTTGACTACACACCTCACATAGGTAGATGTCATAGAGGTGTTCATGTCACAGATGTCATAGAGGTGTTCATGCACACCATAACTTAGGTGATCATGTGTATTTGTGCCACAAGAGTTTTCATGTCAAGAGTATTTTTATTTTATTATTTTTTTTTATTTATTTGCCAAACACTTTTTAATCAGTGGCACAATGGAAAATTCCAGTGCGGCAGTACATAAAACAAATACATATTCATAAGATACAATACATATACTGCTCTATATTTCCTGGAGAGAGAGATATATAGCAATCATGACTATTAGCAAGTCCCAGACATTGGATATGCTTTATATCCAGGTCCTCTGCTTATCACAGTAGGGGTGGGTATCATTTTCACTCCCTCAGTTATGATTTGGTCATTAGTCTTTTACTCAGTCTGACTTGTCTGTATGTTTCCCTTGTTTTGTTTGTGTCTTTGAAAGGTGATCCATGGTATACATTGTAAGATGTTGTGGTTTTCTAGGGTCCCTGTAGCATGCATTATTTGCTTTTCAAAGCAAAGATTGTATGAGTATCAGAATAAATAGAGTAAGGAAATCTTGAGATGGCTATTTTTAGATGTCTTCAATAAAAGTACAGGTATAATATACAGGATTTTCGGTTTATTAATATTGTCACAATGATTGTCACCATCTTCTTTTACTGTGTCAATATAGCCATTTGTGATTGTCAATTTCAAAAGTATTTCAAACTCTTGGTTTGGCAAGATGATATTCAAACCACTCGGTTAATGACTCACTTCAGTTGATCAATATAAGACAGAATATAAAATGCTGTATGTAATATGGAAAGGAGAGATGATGTGATTGCTAGACCAATCAATCATAACAGCTATAATAGTCCAAATGATGACCTATTAAATTAAATGACATGAGATTATATTGCTCTCTAGACTCAACAGTATACAATCCGAGGCACAGCTCCATCAATATGCCTCAAATTGATGCTGTTTTCTTTTGATTTACTCAAGGCAATTCTCTTAATTAGCCATGTTTTAGTGACTGTGTTTAAGACTGTTCAGTGGAATGTCATTTGTCATTATCATCAATCAAGTTGTTGAAGTTATCTGCTGGATCTACCCAGGCATGTAAAATATTACACCAACATATGCCCCTTTCCTGTTTATAGGTATGTTCTCCACTGTACATAACTGGCATATGTTACTTTGATTTGTCTTGTGAGGATTCTTGTCCTTTTGGGGAAAGGACAGGGCAAGTTGTAAATAACATTTTATTTCTAAGTTCAAAATATTCAATTTCACAATTTTGTTTTTGCCTCATTCTCCATATATAACATTACAAAGTAAACAATGCACAAAACAATAAATACTGAGGATGCACCATCAATGTCATGCCAGGTGACCCTTTTCTCATGCAGGATGAAACATAGGATCAGATTAACCCCAAAATTTATCTTCTCCAGATACAGATTATATTTGTGACAATTTGGTCTTAGGGAATTTTTTTCTAAAAAGTAATTACTGGGTATCTGATTTCTTTCTGGAGATAAATCAATGTTTTTGGCTAATCGATAGCAGGTATATGCTTTCATAACATCTCAGGTAGGGATTTCCTGCCAGATGGACTTTATGGTATTTAGCAGTGTTAAGTTCTAAGATAACCAGGCCATTTTCCAACTATCGTAGATGTATTGTGAGATCACTTGGTGTTATGAATAAATTGCATCAAAGTCATGTTTGTGTTGGCACTCTCATCACTTTGGCATTAGCGTCATCTAAAAATGGATCAAAGCTTCACTGCCGTCACTAAGGAACACTAAGAGAATTCTTTGAAATTTTGACTTGTGATCAATATTTTATACCCACATGTATTTCCGATATATTTGGTATGCTCTTATAGTGGAATGAATGTTTCTTGGTTATAAAATGGCTTTGGCTACTTATTACCTTCATACCAATCATGTGAAATGATTGAATCCAGAGATCTGCTTCAAGTAGGAAGAGGAACACATGTTATCACACTCGTCTGTTATTGCCCTGTTTATCTTTGTAGTCTCTACAGGTTTAAAACATTTTATCTCAATGCCAGAATCCACCCAAAATTCCAAGTGGCCATTTCACATGCTATAGTTCCTTGTATATCACCAGATAATTACTTGTTCTCTGATTCAAACTCCTACGTAAAATACTGGTACTTTTGTTTTTATAGCGCTACATTTGCTGTTTATGAGGGGTGATATGCTTGGTTTCTGGACTTTTATGTCACCACCATGGCATATTGTTATTGTCTCCAACCTTTTTCTGATGGTGTTTGGAGTTCAGTGTTTGGTGTCTGTAACAAATGGCAGGTGATGACGTTTTGCATGTTAATGCCTTGTTTCTCATATGTGTTTTTGTCTGTTATATATATATCCTTAATTTTGCAATGGATTGCTTGAGCCTATTACAGACAAATCAACTTTGATATTATTTTCTTACATGAAGATTAACATTTAAAAGATGAATCAGCTCCAACTGCAATTCAATGTGCTGAATTCGGCACCCTGGATTCATCTTGTGAGGTATTAATGGAAACAGGTTGAAAAACATTGCCTTCTGTTAGCTAACTTTGTTTTAATGTGAACTATTTGTGTGTTTTTAATAATGTGAAAATATTATGAGGAATTGAAAAATAGGAGCCTCCATAACAAGGTAGAAGAAGCCATATATGTAACGTTATTTTGGTTTATCAACCTAGAAGAACAATTATTCTTACAAAAATCACATCAGGTCTGTTATCATCTTGTTACCAAAATAGATTCATTATTATAACTCCAGATTTGAGTTCTTCTATCAGTGATCTCCCCAGCATTAAAGTAAGTGGGCGCAGCACCCACCTGAGATTTTGAAAATAGGCTTGCACCCATCTGAAAATCCATTTGCACCCACTTGAAAATGAGAAAAATCATGAAAAATTGGCATATTTTAACCAATTTTGGTCTACATTGTGAAAATGAGAATTTTGCACCCACCTGAGAAAAAATCCTGGGGAGATCACTGTCTATAGTACACAAGTTGCTGTTTCCAACCGTTTGAATTCACCTCTTTAAAAGTAAGAGTCATCTACATATTTCCAATAGTCTGTGTTTGTTTCTTTAAAATAGACCCCCATCTACAGTATAATAACATTGACACCCAGGGTATATGAGTCAAGTTGAATTTGCATATTGATTACATATGCAAGCATGTACTAAAGTTGTCATACTATGCCTATCTTAAATTGAAAAAATGGAAGAAAAATAATTTAGTTAATTCAGTTTTGCATAAAATCCCCCTGTTCCCAATTTCCTCTCTCTAAAACACTAAATAGGCTAAATAGGAAATCAAATGTTGAAGGCAGGGTGGAGGGGACCATTGACTTGATGCAAGATTAAATTCCTAAGACAAAACAAGAACAGCTTTCTAACCACAAAAGGTCAGTGAGTTCCAGCAAATATATAGACATTCCTGTATATGATGATGGATTAGGAAATCAGATAGCATAACATTTATCCAAATTAGGTTAGTGCTGATAGGAATGAGATATGTCTGGTAATTAATGAAAGAGGGATCAAGTTCTGGGTAGGGAATTCTTGAGATTTGGCCACACTTTCTCAGGTAACTCCTCTGATCTCATGAGAAATTCTTTTATTTGATCTCTCTTGTATATTTAGTTTTTGCAGTTTGACTTGCACATCTTAAAAAGAGTGTTTTGTCAAGAATCTCACTGCTATCCTCTGGATTTTTATGTTGCCAACACAAGTGGTGACATATTGTTATAGTCTCCAACCTTTTGGGGACAGTGTTCAGTGAGTTGTTGTTCGGTGAGATCAAATTATGTTGAGGTCTATCTACGGTTAGTTTACTCCTATCAAGTCAGTGAAACTCCATTTGATTTGCACAGATGTGGACTTCCCTTGACATGTAATCTGTCATACCACCTCTGGCTACAATTCTTGATCAGGTTTCATGGCCATGAAATAACAGAATGTTTTCTTGGAGCTTTGGGATTTAATGATGTGTCACTTCAGCACCTCACCTGGCTTGAATCCAAGTTTTGGTTGATAAAATAGGACTTTGTTTACAGTCTCTAATCAGACTCTTGTCCTTTTTCATCTCTCTCTCTAGCCCCCCTATCACACCAAACCAGTTCTCAACTTTCTTTCCAGTCATACAAAAATGTGGTAAAACGGGCTAAATCTGGCTGTGGTTGAAAAATATGTTTAAAATAATTAGCTACTTCGTTCATAAAGTGTCTTTAATATGTCCATCTCATTCGCAGTTTGTTCAGGTCGCATTATGTCGGTGTTCACACGTAAGTGCAATTGATATCCGATTGCACAACATCATTAACATATGGGTAAGTTCTCAATGAGAATGAGAAATGAAGTATGATCACTTCATTCTGATTTATAGAGTGCCTCCATATCTAAATCTGGTCTGGTCTTAATGTTATAGACCCACAATGGGATCACTAGGGATTGGTGCCCATTTTTAACAGGAATGAGGTAGGGGGCAGGGTTCAAATTTCCCCAGATTTCTTTGCTGATTTTATATTAGTTGATCTGTTAAATTCTGTCAAATGTCAGTGACTTGAGGGTAGACATATATCAGTGGTTGATTTTGATGATAAAAGTTCTAAGATGTTATAAACCACAAGCCAACAAGCCCACTGTCAGATTCCGAGTTAGTCTGGACCAGCCACCAAGAGAACATTGATGTACTTTGCTGGAATTTTTTCAACAAGATTGAAATTGGAGCTTTTCTAAGAGGAATCTGTTCTCATCTCTTACCTTTCAGTTAAATTCTATGAATACTGTATATGAATGTACACATTTGAGGGAATGTTTGAGTGCACGATTCATTTTATTGTTTGCATTACATTGTAAAAAAATCATTTGTAATTTAATTATTCTAAAGTAATATATAATAATGTAATTGTTATTATAAATATGGATTTGAGGAATTCTATGATAGGGCTATGTTTAGATGGACCAGATGCAAAGATGGGTTATTTTTGGCATTTAGCAGCACTGTATATTAAGGTTGGCACCACATCTATAAAACTTATACATTTTTGAGTTCTGACCAAGAAATTATGCACAACTTAATACTACACATCTTCAGCAGCTAAACCGATATATCACAATACAAAATACACATTTTTGGAATATAATTCACGTATACAATTGTTCCAGGATAGATAATAATTCAATATATAGGAGCCAGCAAACCTAATTAACCTAATAAGATCAACTTTATTTATTATTTTGGATGGATAACCATCAACGATACAACATCTCATGCTCAAGACCATGAGGAGCCAAGGTGAGGCTAAGGTAGGCAGAATGGTAGTCTTGCATCAAGCCCCTGTGAGCCTCCTTAAAACCTCTCCTATATAGTAGATACAATAGAGAGAGAGGTCCCAATACTTGATATAAGCCTAACAGAGTTGGATGACTCTACTGAGTAAAGGCACATGACATCAATGAGAAACCTTACACATAAAGCATTCCATGTTAATTATTCATTCTACATACTTCAATCTTCTTTGATTATGATTTGGTTTTTCAGTCTTATATTACACAATCTCATGGGGAATAACATTAATTATTTTAGACACATGATGATGGGGATTTATTAAAGTATTAATGTTATTTTCCATTAAACCCTGATTGATATAAGACTCCCTCCTTTACATTTATATCTCTATTTCCAAGGTCATGTTTATTTTCACATTTGTTTTCTTTTTTCTATATGGTAAAAAATGTTGAGGAAATGAATCTTTCTAATCTTTTAAAAAACTCTCCATGGGAATATAACAGAGGAATTTTAAAGGTTCCCTTTGTTATTAATATATTATTAGATACTTTCTCTCTTATACATGTTCATTACATATAGTACGTATGATGTACATCTTTGAATATCACAAAACGTCAGTTTGTCATGGATGATTGAATCCACTTTTCTCTGAATAATGCATAAATACATCAAATTGCTCTTGTAGTTTATGAACCAACAAACCATAGAATGTATCAGCAGATACATATCTAGATTGGTAACTACAAAAACTGTACTATAGCAACATTTCATTTTTTAAATCCATTCTGAATAGGAAGTTATTTTTAGAGCTGAAGCCATGTTAAAAGATCTAAAAGATGTCAGAACTACAGGTTCAATTTGAGAATAAAAAAAATGGTTTCAGGCGCATGTAGTGAATATAATAGACATAAATATCACACTAAAACTATTTATCAGGTTGTTTGCCTTAAGTTAATTAATAAACCAATATTTCACTAGTTTTACATCCTCCTCAGCACTGGTATGAGGAAAGGTTAAAGGTTGTATCTATAAATCTGTGTTATGACATTCCGACATTGCCAAGGACCCCTGAGGCTAGAAGTTCAAAGAAACTTGTATAAATGAAAACTCTATGGTAATGTATTGCTCAGAACTATCTATACTAAGGGACTATAATTATTCAGGTAAGATTCAGTTGCCAGTATTGTGCACAGATTCAAAGTCTAAAATCTATACTTAATTATTAACTTTATTATATTGAGACTATAACAACTTTATTTCATTTTTTACTGGCAATACTTCATAATTCATTTTTGTAAATCATAAATGGGGACAGGAACACATCTTAACCTTTAGCGTGCTGCCGGCGGACGCGTCCGCCGAGACTAAAATGTCTGTCACAACTGCCGGCGGACCCATACGCCCGATTTCAAACTTTTAAAAACGTTACTTTTTCGCGCCATTCGTATTGTCCAATAAGATTGCCCGATTTATTCAGTGCCTAACATGACTTCCTGTTGACCTAGAAATGGCGATATTTCGAAAAATAATTCTCAATTCAACAATTTAAACAGTGTTTTAGTCGTTTTTAGTGAACGAATTGTACAAAATGGTGGACAAATACGATCACAACGAAAATGTGGAGGAAATGGATTACGATTTCGAGCTCTTTAGGCTCTTGGAAGCCGATAACGGTCATCGAAAATAGAAACTAGAATATTTTCTGAATTGAAAAATTGAACATTCGATCGCTGCAAATTCAGATTTGGATTCTGACCAGACGAAGGGGTGGAGCAGCGGATTCCGGAGGAGTATTCATGGTATATTTATGCCCAGTCGTGTTAATGTACGAAAAAATTCATGAGAACATTTTGTTTCATGAGCCAGGCCACCGTATCTTCCCTTTGTGAAAATTTTATCCAGATTCATTCAGTAGTTATTGAGATATTAATTATTTAGTCCAGGCATATCATTTTTTGCACTCTTTGAAAAATAAGCCAGTTGCGTGGGATATATTTGCTGAAATAAGGCAGCATGGTAAAGGTTAAAGATTGGTTCAGGTATAAATGATCTCTCATTTACTTATGTGTCAGTGATCAGTCTGAAATGGGACAGTTTAACCAAAAGTTCTTTTTAAGTTTTGGGCATGTCAGAAAAGGTTTTATAGTGTAAAAGCTATGTAATATATTCATATATTGCCTATTTGAAAGAATCACAGCAGATAACCTTTTAACCAAACATAACACAGATATCATTAATCGATTAAGATTATTTTGTGGCTGTGAACAATTAGATGGTGTAATAAGATTACTGCTAGGGTAAATATGACAATCTATCACAATTTGTTTACTAGGTGCTTCATAGGTGCTTTCTGATATTCACATATTCATGTAATATACCTGTATGAGGCATTGTGATATGTTTAACTGTTGAAACTCTCCTAATGCTGCTTGTGGTTACCCTTTGCATTCGTTTGACTTCACTTCTTAAAAGAGAGCTTCATCTTCACTCTTTCAAACTGAAATAAACCTGTGAACTCACCGCGCCAATCAGTGTTCGTCGGCCATATTTGACCGACGTTCTATATATGGTCATTCATTCTGACGTCATCGTTGAGCCCGGAATTGACCAATGACATAAGCATATTTAATTAGAACGCATTTGGCGTATGTTTCTTCAAGCTTGCTGATTGGTGGAAGAAAGTTCAGCACGTAGGACAAAAGTGATTTATTACCCAAACTGTCACCTGTACCCGTCGTGGGGGCAGAGCTACTAAACTGTAATATGGTCTCTACTAGGCAGAGTGTAGTTTAACTAGACTCTGCACGCAGGGTACCTGTGGTGGCCTAAATAATTAGAAATCAAATCATGTTTGGTTGTTGTCACCAGACATATTGTTATAGTGTCCAACTTTTTTGTGGATGGTATTTGGCATTTGGCGTTTTGTGGTTGGTGTCTGTAACAAATGGCACATGGTAAAGTTCTGCATGTTTAAATGCCTTTTGTTATGTTATAATTAACATTGTAGACCTTCATATTTGATTATCCCAGTGATCATCTCCCCAGCATTAAAGCAAGTTGGCGCAGCACCCACCTGAGATTTTGAAAATAGGCTTGCACTCACCTGAAAATCTATTTGCACCCACTTGAAAATGAGAAAAATCATCAAAAATTGACATATTTTGACCAATTTTGGTCTGGATTGTGAAAATGAGAATTTTGCACCGCCCTGAGAAAAAATCCTAGGGAGATCACTCTATCCTTCATAAAAATTGCTGAATTTGAGAACTCAGATGATGTTATAATGCAATGCATACTGAGCCAGTGATCTCCCCAAAATTCTTTCTCAGATGGGTGCGAAATTCTAATTTTCATAATTCAGATCAAAATTGGTCAAAATATGTCAATTTTTCTCATTTTTTTCAAGTGGGTGTAAATGGATTTTCAGGTGGGTTTTCAAGCCTATTTTTAAAATCTCAGGTGGGTGCTGCACCCACTTGCTTTAATGCTGGGGAGATCACTGGGAGCCATTATATACATTTTTTTCGAAGAGCAACAGGGAGTAATTTTATGAGCTCGTTTTTTTTCAAAAAAATTTCCATTTGTTTTGATGAATTTAGCAACTAATTTCCTATTTGTTTTGCCCGTTGTTTCGATTTTTTATTTGGCAGCAGAAATACTCTTTAGTTACAATATGGAAATGTATTCAGATGATTTCACTAGTTTGTTTATAGAATTATACAATACCTATTACAGATTTCTACTGGATAATATCTTCTAATAAGGATGGAATCTAATAAAGCTCAATGAAATAGAACTGAGTTTCAATTTCCTGATAAATGCCAAGTCATTTGAGCGTAATCACACATTTGTGAGTGTCATCCTATGAATATGAGATGAGTTTGAAACCAGTAAATTGTTTTAGGGTATTTTTTGTTGGAAGATTTTCAAAAGAAATAAATTGTGTGTTATGTAAAGTAAACACTCTGTTGTATGTACATGTAATGACATAAGGGTCAAGGAGGACAAAAAATCTGAAAAGATAATATTGTTTTATTTGGGAACTGAATGTGTTCTGTCAGTGTGCGTACCTAGATCCTCATTCAGCTTTAAAAGAAAACTTCAATCACCATGACACCTTTAATAAATAAGCTAACGGCACTTTACATGGGGAAATTTTATGATATGACTAATGTTCTCAAATCATACCACAAAATCCATGAATATTTCATTACATGAGTGATGTTTCTCGATCATAGCCATAAGATAAGTGAATTTAGGTTGTTTTGACATTGCTTCTTAAGCTAGATGCATCAGTGTCTATTCTACCATAATAGAATCTGCTTCAAGAATATATTTGGTTTAAACCATTTAGTAGGTAACTTAAATTTCACGGTGGTCTATAGTGTTTTTAACAGCATGATAAGGAAGGTATTTTCCTGAAATTTAGGAAGGTTGTCAGAAATTCTGCACTTAATTGTAAATATAGAATGAAACGAGATCTGGTATTTCATTCAAAATAATCTTGAATTTGTATTGTTTTCTTCAATCTAGACACCCACTACAGTCTTGTTAGGGTTTATAGTTGGCGGAAGGGGAGGTCAGCATAGCAGAGACCTGATGCAAATCTCTAAGTTCAGTTTTAGAGACTGCATCAAGAAAATTCTTCAAATTGATTTGTGATTTGTAACTCTGTTTGGACTGAGTAAACGAAATACTGAATGCCAGTCTGACACATTGCCCCGAGATATACCTTAAGTTGGATCAATGTAAGTAACATCTGTGGGACATGTTTTCTTGTGACTTTGTCTCAGACTGGCAAAGGAAATGCACATACTGTTTGTCAATTTAACATGCTGTTCCATATACTGTAGAGTGATCTAATTATTTATATTGGACATTTTCTAGATTCTGTTTATATTTACATGAGCTGATTTCCTTATTAGTCATGGTGCTCATTATTAATTAGTTCTTGGTGCTCCATGTTACAAGTTATATTTTCATTTTCAGTATAGTTCCTTAAGTGAAATATTCATACTAGCTAAGGAATGTGTATATAGGTCCATCATGTATATCTAAATACCATCATTCAGCTGATAAGGGTCAGCCTACACAAGTACACATAGTTGTACAACCTTGAAAAGAATCTGTTGCTGTTAAAACATATATTTCCTCATCATTAGATTATGCCTTTAGCCTATTATAAGTTATCTCAACCATAACTTTAATCAATTATTCAATCGATACCAAGGTTCCAGGAAATACTTGAGTGTGATTTTTTAAAGTAAATACATGGGGGAATTCTGAACTGATTTTCTTGTTTCTCATGGGGTTTTGTTTGCAAGGTGAGATAAGAGAAGGTTGATAAGCTCAATTGAAGAAATGTTGAGTGGAGAGATAGGAGCGAATACTGAAGAGGATGATAGCAGAGTGGACACAATTCTCTTGAAGAAGTGACAGCTTGTAAACATAAGAACTCAACAATGTAGGTTAGTCATAAAACACATGTGAAATATTTAAAGCATTTATAGAGTTGAATGTATAAGACAGTGATGTAATACATAAATGATGATGATATAGGTAAATGTACTAATTTTGTTTCCAACCTATTGAGGAACCATTAACTTGAAGCTAAGGCAGACCACACTCTCACATTTCCATATATAGACTAATAATGGAGAATAAAACAGCTAAATAAATAACAATATGTAGGCAACATGTTATAAATGCATTAGAATCTCCAGGAGAAGGCAGATCTAATTATAACACCATAAATAAGGGTTATGTACTGGGAGGTTTTGGATATGGGGTTTATCCAGAGGGAGATATGCATATCTACCTGAGGGACCGTAGGGACCGAAGGTAGATGTGCATATCTCACGAGGGATGAACCCAATATCCAAACCGACCGTACATAACTGCTTTATCCTATACCAAATAGAGTTTCCAGGGGCATATGGCCATTTCAAAAGTTCAAGGTGTAAAAATAAACAAATTATTCATATGCAAAGTCATTTTATTGCATTACCAGAAGCGGGAAGATATGCACCGGAAGCGGGAAGATATGCACCGAAGCGGGAGATATGGCGGGAGATATGGAGGTTCTGGATACGGAAACCTCAAAATCAGTATACGGGATATATCTTACCAACTTATCTCCCTAAAACTCTACTTGGCATAGGATAAATGGTTTTATAACATACCTATGATGATGTACAGTGCAAAGTGTACACAAGACAGCGGGCCAATATAAGTTTTGAAAAGCCCGCGCCCGCTAACTTTCTGATTGGTCAAGGCGCTGACGTCATAACAAATCAATCGAAGATAAAACTGCGCGAGCAATTTTTCTAAACTCATTTCAATCATTTTCAAACCATTTGTTTGTCAATTCTATAAGAAAACAGTACTCTCTGACCAGTCTACATCATCATAGGTATGTTATAAATCGTTTATGTCACTATCGTGGCACATATCCCCTCGGTTCTCAGAGATCAATGTCCCTCCCAAGGTCGGGCCATATATCACTGAGACCTCGGGCATATATGCCACGATAGTGACATAACCTCTAAATATTCCTCCTTGTAATCACAGGATAATCTTAATGTGGGATGATCAAGTAGTTGTTGACAGTAATGTATAAAATAAGTGATCATTGAATATGTAATATATATAATACTGTATATATATTAATATATACATATATGTAGATAGAGAGAGGAGTATAATAAACTAATGATGAGTCAGGGCTCAGAATGCTTATTAGGTAAATCATCACTGACTTACAGACTAACATACACCTACAAATTAAGGCTCTTTTGAACTTATTTTCTATGTATTTAAATGGACCTAATTGTGATGTTTCTTATGTACCAGACTGACTGTATATCTGATCTGTTGACTGTATTCAGTAGTAATTAACAGGTAACTCATCTAATAACTAACTGAATTGTACAAGTGTTTATATTTACGTGCTCAGTAGTAATTAGGACTTGATACTTACCTGGGCAAACCTGGGATTACCTGGGAGTATGCCCCCAAGTAAAGAACTGACACATCATCAAATTACTTCTTATAAATTGTACCTTGAATGGGCATACTATGATGTTGAGCTCTTTTATGAGTAATCTACAGTCTATGCGCTGTTTGGGAAAGATACATCTTGGATTTCAAAGGTATGAAGTTTTTGTACTGAAAATGAAATTGGTAAGCAAGCTAGAAGAAAGTTTTTTCTTCCAGCATTCATATTTGATAATCCATTGGATATTTTGATGTGAAAGACTACAACAATTATCAACTGAATCAGTTTCGTTTTATATGTTCACAATTATGTTACAGAAATATATAGATTGTAGATTCAGTGGTCCGGAGTAACATGCTCAGTTTATACTGGGTGTCCATAATGACCAGATTATATAGCAATCTGACAACCAAATAGAAGTTACAGGGTGTCCATAATGACCAGATTATATATTAATCTGACAACCAAATAGAAGTTACAGGGTGTCCATAATGACCAGATTATATAGCAATCTGACAACCAAATAGAAGTTACAGGCTGTCCATAATGACCAGATTATATATTAATCTGACAACCAAATAGAAGTTACAGGCTGTCCATAATGACCAGATTATATATTAATCTGACAACCAAATAGAAGTTACAGGGTGTCCATAATGACCAGATTATATATTAATCTGACAACCAAATAGAAGTTACAGGGTGTCCATAATGACCAGATTATATATTAATCTGACAACCAAATAGAAGTTACAGGGTGTCCATAATGACCAGATTATATAGCAATCTGACAACCAACTAGAAGTTACAGGGTGTCCATAATGACCAGATTATATTGCAATCTGACAACCAACTAGAAGTTACAGGGTGTCCATAATGACCAGATTATATAGCAATCTGACAACCAAATAGAAGTTACAGGGTGTCCATAATGACCAGATTATATAGCAATCTGACAACCAAATAGAAGTTACAGGGTGTCCATAATGACCAGATTATATAGCAATTTGACAACCAAATAGAAGTTTTAAAACATGTTCCAATTATGATTAAAAATGCCAATAATTTGCTTATCAATCTAGAATTATTTTATCTTTTATTGACTCTTTAGATGTCATATCATGACTGAAAAATCTTTATGGCTATTACTATTATATATAAAGATTACGACGGCATGTGATCTAGAATTGGCTGTTGAAGAGAGAGGGGAAGGGCAGATAGGCAGTCATTATGAAACAACCTATATAGTATCATGACCACTCTATTGCTATCTTCAGCAACTAATATTATTATATTTTTTTATGTTTTTGTTCAGCTGTTAGTACATATTTCACTATAGGATGATGTGGTTTTGGCTTTCTGGAATGTTTGTATGATAGACATGCACATCATTAATGGTAAAATAAACTAATAAAAATAAGAACTGTACTCCGGGCATTTGGTAGATTTTCAGGAATATCAGCAATCAGCTAAAAGTATGCTTAAGGGTCCTCTTATCAATATGGAGTCACAAGAGGTTATATGCATAGATTTTTATAAATGGTTTCAAGCGATAGATACTTTTATCCTCTCTGAAGAAATATAAAAGCAGAGATTTGGGGAAAGTACAAAATATATGAATTTTGTTATGTTCCCATCACTACTTTACGTTACCACATCCTGTGGACTATATCTTGTTTCTTGTTTCATATTCGAGGAAGTAAAGTGTAGCTGAAGTCAGTCTACGGAGAGATTCTGTAATCCTTGGAATATGTATAAATCATTGAGATCATCATATATGTTCTTGATGATTGAATATGCATGTTTTTGAATGCCAATCAATCGATCAATCAATTAACATTTTTGCAATTTGGACATAACATTGAAAAGGAAATCAAAATCAATTATCACATTAACAATGTCAAGTTGTATCTGTGTTGATACAAACATTGATTATTTATATCAATAATGTATTTATAGTACTGTATTTCCTTTGTATTGTAATATGAATTTAATTTGTTTTTTATTTGTACTTTCAGACTTAATAGACTGATTCATAAGCTGCAAAGAACAAAGATACTCATACAGATACAGGATTAAATAGGATGGTTAAAGAAGTATCTGTAGTTTGTTAAACATTGGAAGCTAGCTGAGAGATTTGATCTTAGAATTATTTATTTATATATTAGAACTGGATGTACCGAATTCTCCCAATTTTGCAATTACTATTTTGGAGATCGTGATACGTTAAAATATAGAATAATGGGCAAAGACGTTTTAATCAAACCTAGCTTAACGCATATAACAGTGTAATTTGCTGCTCATATGAATGCAAATAACGAAGCCTGGATTACGCCACAATACTATGAATGAGTCTCCTGGCAGCATTGTATTTCTGCTGTAAATTGTTAGTTCTTGATATCTTGTCATTATAATATGGAAATGTGATCATGTAGAAATTGGAGAATACCATATTGGATATGACATGACTGATAGTCATCTGCCATCAGCAGAAACCAGGGGCCATCAACTACCAGAAAAACAGCATCAGAAGCCCCGGACAGACGTGATCAGACGACGTGCAATGCAGGCAGCAGAGTATTACCATAATCAGATCGTGAGTGCTTCGCACGGCTCTCGGTCCAACACTGGAGAGAAACATAGACAACCTTCATCACAATCCCAGTCGCAACATAATAATAAACCAGACACATATACCTCACACGCAACATACTCACCTGCAGATGTACATAATGGGGATGATGAGTTAGGACATGATGTGAAGAGAACCCCAGAAGCTCTCAGAGTTGGAGTAACTGCTGCATCATCTGATTCATTCTACAGGGCTAAACTTAAGCAAGGCTTCTTTGATCTTAGGAACTCATATAATGAGAAAATAGCGAGACAGCGGAAGGAGAAGGCCAGCAAGGAAGGTCTGCCTAGTTATGACAGAGGCAAGGAGAAAACCTCTAGGGAAGTACGCCCACATAATTATGAACAAAGCAAGGATAAAACATCCAGGGAAATTGGGCCACCCAGTTATGAGCAAGCTGCAGCAAGAATGGCTCTGAGACAGGATATGTCAGGAACTGATACCTCCAGTAGTGGGGTAAGCAGTCGAGGAAGTGGAATACACGCCATCTCTACACTTGATAGGAATGAGGTCTCTAGGAGTAATAATAGTCTAAATCTGGATTATATAGATACAGATGTTGGTGATGGAGGTATTACCCATGATGCCCCAGTCATCCAGCCACAAACTACTAGTCCTTTACATAGAAAGTATGGAAGTGCAAATTCTCTGGATCAGCTAGGACCTCCTCCTCAGGCGGAAAGTTTCTTTGCTATGCTGCAGAATTATAAAAATCAAACTGAATCTATCGATCAAAGGAGTCATGCTCCGCCCCAAATGCGAGACATTTTTCGCGGGAATATAGAAACTGCTAAAGCCACACCTCCTTCCTCTAATGTTGCCAATGGTAGTGCCACAAATGATCAAGCAATTCCTAATTTAACAGATCACACTGATGCCTCATCTAGTCCCAAACTAAAAAATAAATCAATGAAACATAAAGATCGCAAAACTAGAGCCAAATCCATGAATGATGGTGCGGGGCTTTTCAAAAAGCTACGTGGTGGTAAAAGTGAAGATGCAAACAAAATGGACAGTATTATAAACACAGACTTACATGGTAAATCTGAGGAGGACATTATTAAGCGAAAAGCATTCACTCATTTCGATTGCCAAAGTGTAGGTGTTAGCCTCAATGAGGTGATCAAATCAAGGAACTACTTAGCAAAGCGGCGGAATACTAAAACTGGTGCTTCGGCTGCATCAAGACTCAATAGCTCTGACAGAGTGGAGGAATCTGGTGATGATGACTCAAACGATGAAGGGGATGGCAAAAATAATAATTTATTACAAAGTTGCTCATATTTTAGAAATGAACTCGGTGGTGAGGAAGCAAGAGTTGTATCCCTAAATCGACTAACAGCCACCCGACGAGTCCAACAACTCTTGGGTAGTAAACATTTAGAGTTAAGTAGCCTCATTAGAAAGCCTTATTGTAATGGAGTCGCTATATTAGACTCATCATTTAGTCCAACTGGGAGCCAGGAATCTACCATAGTGACTTACAGGGGACATGTTGTTGAACACGTGGACCATGGTGCCTTCTACTACAGACATTTCTTCTTTGGCCAAGGTAAGGTATTAGATAGCAGTATGTTGTCTCCCTTTTTAGTTCGCTCATCCAGGGGTTTCACTAGAATTTCTCACAACAAGCTAAATAAATGAAAACAACAGGCAAAATTAATGAAAATCATAAATTTATCACGGAAAGTCCTTTAAAACAACAGGTGAATTTGTGAAAACAACCTGTGAAAATTGCCTGTTGCCTGGTGCTAATGAAACCCCTGCTCATCCTAGTTTTACTTTCAACAGACCGCAGAGTTGGTCTTGACCAACAGATGTGCAGAATCTTGAATTTTGGTCAATTTCTGCTGATTCAATCTATAAATTCTCTTAAAGTTTATAAATAATCATCAGTCTTAACTTAATGTTACTCAGCAGTGCAATATGCTCAAAAGGCCACAAAAATATTTCAAAATGGTTTCCAGTTTTTTTTTAATTTGTGACATGACTACTTCTATGGTTGGTGGGGGAAAGACTTTGACATTCATATTTTGGTCATATTTATCTTATTTTTCATCTAAAACTGTAATCCAACAAGCAGAATTGGCCTTTTCACTTGCATATAATATTACTTAGTTTAATGACAGTGAGGGGGGTATATATGTAAACTTGATGCAACACTTACGGCTCTCATTAGAAAATCTAGATTCCAAAAAATGACATCATATCATTTCAGTTACTGTTGCATTTTACGATATTACCACTCCCATATCGAGTATAGAGTTTTCTATAAAATATTGATGATTATCCACTAATTATTATGTCAAAATAAATACTTGTCAAAGATAGGTTTTGTTCATAGCATTAGACAATAATGTCAGTAGATTACTCTGCAGGGCCTGCCAGTCTCTATTCAAAGTGGTGAGATCCCTGGTACTCTTTTGTATTGCTTTTGTAAAGTTTGATCAATCAATTCCCAAGATTTTATTTGAATAGAATATTAAGGATGTTCTGGGACATGTTTTTTACATATGACATTGTCCCCTCAAGTATGTTCTCCTAGAGTGAATATAATATTCTCATTTTTAACAAGTCTCACTAAAGTTGGCTGAAATATGATTATTTTCATCAATGGATACAAGCTCATTTTAGAGAAATATTGGTGGGTGCCTAGCCAAAATTAAGACCATGGTCTCTAGGAAATAATAACCCCAGTATTTTAATAGACTAGATGCGAGTAGAAATAATCTTGATTTACGTCATTTAAAATAACCATAACAATTCAGTCAAACTGATGTCATATTTGGAATCTACATGTAAAATTACACTTAGAAATGTGGTTTTGGAAAGAGTTTATCAACTTTGAAAATTTAATTTTCTTTGAAAATGTGACTTCTACGTCGGGGAGATTCCCCACAGACCCCATGTTGTAAAACCACAAAAAGTGAAATATGTTTTTTTGTGTTGGGCAGATGATATTTTCTTTTACTGGACATATTTTCATTTGTATAACTATCACATACATTAGGGTAATATGAAAAGTGAACCACTAAAACTGATGAATATTCAAGTTTAAGGGAATTTTGTAATACCCTGCCATGTTATTTCCCATGAATCAGCCACGTGGTGGTGAAACGGTTAACTACTTTCTCGCATCTGAGTAATTGTGTGTATGTATGAATCAGTCTACAAATACAGTCCAATGCACATATTACAAAATAAGTGAAATGCCAGTTTCAGTTCACCATATATTTGTGAAGCAATGTATTAAACTGAATTCATCTAACATTGAAATAATCAAGCAATTCATATGTCAGATCCGTCTCTATTAAGTATGATATATTTTTCTATATCTTTATGAACAAGTTCTAATAGATCATCCTTCTTTGAGACATTTCCATTTTATTGCTAATGTAGCTGTATAGACATTTTCTTTTATGATTTTATAACAGACATAACTATACATGGTTTATGTTCAAGAAATGATCCAGTCAGATTATATCTACTGTGTTTGAAGGGACTCAACTTATGTTGCCTTACTAGAAACATTTCAAAAATTAAAACAGTAGTATAGTCACAACAACAGGGACACCCATAAGGCCACTGGTGATTGGGTTCCTCGTGCAGAACATGTTAATATACAATCTTATTTTTGCAACAACATTTTATACAAAAGCAACATCAACTTATAATTTTACATGAATTTTATCAAGCTTAGATTTACAGAAAAGAAGGTATAAATTATCATATTCCATTATAGTGTACAATTTGTTATGATCTTATTTTACTGATTTTATAGCATACATAGAGGATATCCTATGATTTATGAGTGATATGATTTTTATCCACGAATGGATATGATATCTGCACGAGCGAGCGTAGCGAGAGAGTGCAGATATCAATATCCATGAGTGGATTAAAATCATTTCACGAGTAAATCATAGGATGTTCTTTTTATTCCATAGTTAAAGCCATCATCAGAATTGTCGGAAATTAAATGATTTAATTCGAATTTTCCAAACGATCCGGTGATATTGACACTTAGCCTCGTTTTGAGTCTGGAGTAGCAAAAATCCATCAATCATAGCATACGACGCCGTATGTCATGGCTAAAACACCGTATGCTATGGTTAAGTGAAAATTTGTCAAAAATATCATATTTTACCACTGATTACAAAAATACTGTTTTTATTTTTACATGTTATCCTCTGAATATCATGCTAACTATGGAATAAATAGAGATTATCCTATATGAGGTTCAGGATATTGGGATTACCCCGAGGCCAATATAATATATTTGCCCGAGGGCCGCAGGTCCCGAGGGAAAATATATTATATTGACCAAGGGATAATCCCAATATCCTGAACCGACTATAGGATAATATGTTTATCCCATACCAATCTTGGTCATCTGGTTCACATTGTTCAATCGTGGAAATATTTTAGAATATTCATGTCCAGTTTTGTTTTCTTGGCCGTGGGCGGATTTTTCTGTTCTCTCAAATATTCCCACATCTATTATCTCGAATGTTTTAAGTGGATGCTCCTTCCCTTTTTTAAACCATCAAACAGATCCCGATTGTCTGTGTTTTCTCCATTGTCGTTTACAGTCATTACGCGAACGTTACAAATTATGAACAAATATACGAGCGGCGATTATGACGTAGCGGGCAGATATACTATATCTGCCCGCTCGGAGCGGGACGTAAAGCTATATCTGCCCGCTGATGAAAATATAAGTTTTTACAAACCGGCTTTATGTACCTGTAACACGTCCAAGTATGGGATAAATAGAGATTATCCTATATGAGGTTCAGGATATTGGGATTATCCCGAGGCCAATATAATATATTTGCCCGAGGGCCGCAGGTCCTGAGGGAAAATATATTATATTGGCCAAGGGATAATCCCAATATCCTGAACCGACTATAGGATAATATGTTTATCCCATACCAATCTTGGTCATCTGGTTCACATTGTTCAATCGTGGAAATATTTTAGAATATTCATGTCCAGTTTTGTTTTCTTGGCCGTGGGCGGATTTTCCTGTTCTCTCAAATATTCCCACATTTATTTTCTCGAATTTTTTGATTGATTAAGTGGATGCTCCTTCCCTTTTTTAAACCATCAAACAGATCCCGATTGTCTGTGTTTTCTCCATTGTCGTTTACAGTCATTACGCGAATGTTACAAATTATGAACAAACATGCGAGCGGCGATTATGACGTAGCGGGCAAATATACTATATCTGCCCGCTGGGAGTGGGACGTAAAGCTATATCTGCCCGCTGATGAAAATATAAGTTTTTACAAACCGGCTTTATGTACCTGTAACACGTCCAAGTATGGGATAAATGTATATATGTATATAGACTGTATATAATTAAATGTATATCAGATAGAGGTTTGGCTCCTTAAGGTAACGGGTATTGCATCATTTTATAAAAAAACATTGCAAAACATAATACCGATATCATTAATCAACGAGTCACGTTCCAAGATAACATATAATATGCCTCGTTGTAAATTGTCAGCTATTAAACCTTTGAGAATTATAGAAATCTGTAAATCACCGCACGTATATCACCTCTGTAATGCTGAATAAGCTGGTTATTATCTTACTTTAAAGAGAGGCCTTAGGGTTATTTATTAATTGGACAATTTTCCTGTTATCAGGTATCCCAGACTTGTATCAAATCTTACTTCATGTGAACCCCCCCCCCCCTTCCCATTTCCTAATGGCGTTATGAATAAAGTATATGTTTTTGGGGGGAGGGGGGTTGGAGGTAGTAATAGTCACTAGTCTACAATTTATGTTGAATATTTGCCTTTTTAACATCAAATCCTTACGTTATTTTAGATCATCAGAATTACTTTGGAATAGATGACAATTTAGGTCCCATTGCTGTCAGCATACGACGAGAACGTAAAGATGATATAGAGGGCACTACAAAGGAATCATCCAATCAGCCACAATACCATTACAGAATTATAGTACGCACAAGTGAGGTGAGAAAAAATATTTAATGATTACAGTTCAATATTTTTTCTTATTATAAATTTGAACAAAAAATCTTAACATAAATGCAAGCTGTTACATTAATTGTAGATGTTTTAAAAAAACAGTTTTAGAGAAAGAAACTGTTCTTTGAATTTGTAGATTTATTTTATTTAATGATAAAAAAACATTTGTTTTAACATCGTACATCTTCAGACGAAGATGTAATTCTTATTCTACCTGATTAGCCCAGTTGGTATACTACAATGCTATATTTCAGTTGACCACAATCCGAGGCAGTATTACAGAAGATGCCCTCCCCACGTCCAGCAAGTTGAGTAACAGTAAGGGGATCCCACATAAAGAGATCCTGGAATATGCCGTCCCAGAAGTAATGACTAGCTGCCTCAAGGTTGCCACACAGGGTGTGAAGACTCAAGAGCAGTTGACAAAACTGGATGAACAGGGGGTGGGTAGTTGCAGTATTTTATGACATATGATATGATATGATATAAGTGAAAGGTTTCTCCTTTAGGAGACGATTGGGTGGATATTAGTGTGACTTCATATTTGTATACTTCATTTTGTTTTGGCATTGCATGTCGTTAAAAAATCAAACAACTTGCTATAACTCTAACAACCAAAACATTAACAATTTATATATGTGGTATTGGTCTACGGTGCTTTTGTATCAATATACATCCTGAGAATTAAAGTTCTAATGGCTCATCTCATCACTGTCTTAAATTTGAATGTTCACTCAAATTTTCTCCTATTTTCAGATTACTAAGACATATAAGATTGGCATAATGTATTGTAAGGCTGGACAATCAACTGAAGAGGAAATGTATAATAATGGTAAGCAATAAAATAACAATGAAAAAATATGCAGCTTTGAAATATACAGTAAAACTAAAAGAGTTGTCTAATTCTAACTACTGGGACCAATCACAAGTGTTAGAAAAACTGGTGTTCACATTTCAAGGCCTCTTGAGAGATAACAAATTTGGAACCAAGGAAAACTTTGAGATTGAGATATATTACGATTAGAGAGGTTTTAGATCACGTTTTACTGTTTAAGATCACGTTTTACTGTACTCATAAACTGTACTCTTTAACATGATTTTCTTTTCTGTTATTTATGGGAAGAATCAATTTTCTCACACCTGGATTTTTGATTTGAGTATTATTGATATTGGATTTTTATAATGGTGTTAGCTGTTAACAATGCATGTTATTAACATGATGTAACTGATGTGATCACATATCTCTGCCGATATAACACCATTCTGACACTGTTCCATTAACAAGCAATCAAATAAATTTTAAGGGATCAGTGTTCTCCCCAGGATTTTTTCTCAAGTGGTTTCAAAATTCTTATTTTCACATTTAACACCATATTTTGTCAAAATCTATCTGTTTTTCATGATTTTCCTCATTTTCAAGTGTGTTCAAATGGATTCTTAGGTGGCTGCAAGCATATTATTAAAATCTGTGGATGCAGTGCCCACTTACTGTAATGCTGGGGAGAACACTTGTGATGTTTTATAATCTGTGTTAGTGCACCAAATTATGACTGCATATTGCATTGCCAATAATGTATTCTTGATTGCATCTCTATTCCAGAAGTAACAGGTCCAGCATTTGAAGAATTCCTCAGCCTAATGGGGGATAAGGTCAAGCTCTCTGGATTCCAGAAATATAGAGGTGGTCTTGATAACAAAAGTAAGCTTATTATATACCTTCTGTTCAATTTCATATTCAATTTTTAACAATATCTCTCTATATCATCTCTATGATTTAATGTATGTTTTGCTTTTGACACTTTTCAGCTTAATAAAACAATTATTTGTTTGCAATTACAAATATGTATTATGTACACTTTTTCTTATTAAAAGCCCCTTTATGAGTTGCCCTGGTAATACATTTGTTTGTTTCTTTGTTTCAGCTGACTCCACTGGGACCCACTCCCTATATAAATCCATGAATGATTATGAGATTATGTACCATGTCTCCACTATGCTACCTCTAACACCCAATAACAGACAACAGGTATGTATCATCATAGAGGTGTCATTATAAGGGTGTCAGTATAGCATTGTTAATATAATGGTGTCAACTGACACCATTATCATCTCAGGCAAAGCTCAGTGCAGTCAATGAAGAGTCAACTTGAGGGGTTATTATTATAAGGGTGTCAGTTAAGCAGTAGCAGTGCTAATCAGGGTAGTCAGCAGACGTCATTGTCATCGCCATTTAAGTCAGGCCTAGCTAGCTCAGTGCAATCAGTTTAGAGTCCACCTGACCTGTTAACATTTCTACTTCCTCATACATTTACCTGTTAATTAATTGAGAGACTTCTCATCTTCTAACACCTTGATATGTTATTCATCGATCAGGTTCTGTGATACCTGTCTGCTGTAAAATAATCTTTTGAGTTGTTAATTTTTTTAATGTTGATGTTATCCTGTTTGCAATTGCCGACTCATCTCTGATCAGAGAAAATTGATACTGATAAATTATCAAAAATATGCTTTTAAAAAATATTCAAAATTCATCCTAGAGGGTATTTTCTTGGGCTTTGATTGTACATCCCATTATTTGTTGTGTCCTTGAACAATTTAAAGTCATTAGGTTGTGTTTTTCTTTATTTTGCAAAACATTATGTGTATGATATATTCCATTCCTCTTATTAAAAGTGACTAGCATTATAAGGATCAATTTTCCTGCTCTTTACTGGACTTTGAATTACCTGAACCATCAGATCCCTAAAATTTGTTATTTGACATGATGCTTTGTTCTTCATATTTGAATCTTAACAAAAAACATAATTCTATTACATTTGGCAAATAGGTGTCCCTAGCTTTTACTTTGTCTGTTTACAATGACCCGAAGCATTACATGGTTGCGATATTTGCATAATATACGGAGTAAAATATAAAGTGAAGCTTACGTTATTAAATTTCAGTCTTAATTTCTCTTTCTGAAACCATTCTGATGTGAAACTGACATACACATCAATCTAACAAATTGCGTCATTAGTACTCTTATAATAGCTTTATTCTCCTTTCTCTCTCTCGGTTCATAATTAAGCCTTGACAGGAGAGATGAAGTTCATTTGATAGATCTTGATTTAAAAATAGCATTTCCTGGTAGTATTTCATCTTGTGTGTCAATGTTAAATCTATTCTCACTGCGGATGTAAGGTCGGCTGTGTTGCATAAATTACACTAGATTACGGAATGATGTCATAAAGGCAGGTTCTAAAAATTCTCATTTTCCTGCCTTAAGCAGATCAAACAAAACAAATATGTTTGATGACTAGAGAAGTTATAAAGCTTATTAGCATGTACTGGGCATCATTGTTATTGATTCAGTTGTTCTTAATTATTGTTTTATTTGTTTGTATCATCATAAGGCTTCAGATCAAAGTTGAAATTGATCATCTGTTATGATCGAAAGATTTTCTAGATTCATGAAATCATCCTTGATTGTTGCTGTAAAGGAACTTTTTCCAGGCTGTTTTCAGGATATGAAAATCACAAATTTGGAGCAATAGTAGAAAAATGTGTCTATGCTCATTGTATGCTATATTATTCAAATTATGTTTGGTTATTAGTGATAATCCTGGTTCTAGTCTCTATTATGTCTCTAACTTTTTTGTGACAGCGGTCTGTGGTTGGTGTTTTTGGAATCCAGCATCTGTAATATGTCATCTATAACAAATGGTTAGGTGGTGAGATTTTGTATGTTAATGCCTTGTTTTAAATATGAATTCGTTAATTTTATCTGCTTTGTATTAGCTGTTTACCTTTAAACCTATTTTCAGCTTCTACGTAAACGACACATTGGGAATGATATTGTGACAATCGTCTTTCAAGAGCCAGGAGCATTGCCATTTACTGCCAAATCTGTAAGATCTCATTTCCAACATGTCTTCATCATTGTACAAGTGCACAATCCATGCTCCCCCAACGTACAGTACAGGTGAGTCTGACCTTTAGTTGACCTTGACCTTGGTAGTTTAGAGAATGGTGTCATTCAGTTGGAAACTAAGACTGCCTTGGAAGGTTGTTACTTTGAACTCTTATAATTGAATCATACAAAATAACATTAAAGCCTTGCCGGTATATTGTTATTGTATAAGGCTCATGTTAAATTCTAGCATTTTCAGAATAAAGGTAATTTGAGAATTCATGAAAATTGTATCGTCACATATTTAACATTTTAGAAGAAATGTCTTTTAAAGTGACATTATTAGTATAATTAGTTCAAAAATGGATGTAAGTAGATGTAATAATCTGTTGTTTTTGTGTTGTAGTGTTGCTGTAACCAGATCCAAAGATGTCCCTCCATTTGGCCCTCCTATACCTGAAGGTGCAATGTTCTCTAAGTCACAGCAGTTTGCAGATTTTCTACTTGTCAAAGGTATGAGGGGTTCTCATCTTTCCAGGAGTCACCTATTTGTTCTCATTAACGATATATTGCATATTACATGTTCAAGATTAGTTTTGAACAGGGATTGGTGTATTTTGCATGCTAGAAATTACATCCAAACATGACTGAAAGTTAACCCCAACCCTTCTTCCTATTAATAGACATATGATTCTTACTAAACTGGGCAATTCCATTGGATCATTATAGCTGTAGTCTGCCATTTTTAATAACATGTGTTTTGGACAAGTTATTTCATCAGAAGTGGAAAGTTCAATTTTGTGATATATCATCCTCAGATTACTAAGGGTTGATATATGATAAGTTGGGTAACCAGATAATCAGAGCTGGTTTACTTAACTCTTCTGTATTTTTCCAGCCATTAATGCAGAGAATGCAGCCCATAAATCTGAAAAATTCACTACGATGGCCATTCGCACAAAGCAGGAATATTTGAAAGATCTTGCCAACAACTTTGTAACCTCAACTCTCTTAGAAAATTCATCAAAACTAGGTGAGTCTCATACTGCTATACCAGTACACATATTTTCAATAACCTGGGAATAAATTCCTATTGTACCTAGACCTTATCTTTGTGTAAAGATTAACTTGTATTTTAATGGTCTATGATTGACCTTAGTCACATCATCATCATATCATTGCTGATTGGTTGAAAAACATTTGTAAGAAACGAAAGTTATACTCTGAAGCTTATCTCTTTATTTTTACAGGTAAATTCTCACTTGGAAGTGTTCGTAAAAAGGACAAAGTGAAAGGAAAGGTTCCCGACATATCTTCAAAATCTGGTGTTACCTGGGCAGTCTCCATTGAGGATTTTGGTTCATCGCAAGAGGTCGAAGGTTATTTGTCAATTGGGGGTGAACAACTGGTATTAATTGAGGAGCCTAATAAAGAAGTGATTTTTACAACCTCTTGTAAGTCCATCATTGGCTGGACACAATATGAGAGCAGGTTAGTGTGTGGTGTAGAATTTATTTAACTGAATGGATGTTCCATATTTGTTTAATATGATTTATAGGGTTTATTTTGTTTCACACAATATGAGAGCATGTTAGTCTGTGTGGCACAGATTTCATTTAATTAAATGGATGTTCCATAGTTGGTATTTTCAAAAATTCATTTTGCTCTTCGTCTTGTCTTTTGTGCTTTCTCATACTAAAGTACAATCTAAAGTACACGTAAACCTGGAAATTCAACAGGATTAATGATTCTATCTGTCTCCTATAAAATAGTCAAGTAAATTGAATATACATCACTAATATTAATACTGAGCAGAGTATTTGAAAGCTTCCTGGAAAGCTATATATCTGTTGTTTCTCAATATTACTCTAGGTATATTGTGTTTGATAATTTATTTAACTTGAAATTCCTTTGATATTTTTGATGTGTGATTGATAATGTCAGCTCACTTGTAAGCCCATGATTATGCAATTTGTATCTATTGTTATAAACTAATATAAGTGATTCAGCATATCTATACAGGGTGAGCCAAAAAAGGTAACCCTGTACAAGATTATATTTCAATTGTGTTTTTATTAATGTTTCAGTATTCGCGTGTACTATAACCAAGGGGAGTGTATGTTGCTGCGTACGCTGTATTCAGATGTAGATGAGGTCCCAGAGATCATTGCGAGACTAGAGCGAGTATCTCAGGGATACAAGGTAAGTGTTGACAACTAATAAAACTTGTTAAAAAAACAAATAAATAAAAAATATGTCTTGAGATTTTGATCTGTATTAGTGCATCAATAGTTTGATAATAGTCTCCAACTTTTTTGTTTGTGGATGGTAGTCGGCCTCTTGTGATCTGTGTCTGTAACAAATGTCAGGTGGTGATATTTTGCATGTTAATGCCCTGTTAAGTATACGTACCTGGTATTGTTCTACCAGTCTTTTAGATTGAAGATCTGTTTTTACACATGAAAGCCATAACCCCGGATTTCTGTCTGCTAGATACGCATCCCTCTGATTATATTACAAATACTTTTACAGTTCTGATGCAGATATGATCTTTACAAATGGAGTTTAATGGAGTTTGAATATGAAATGAATATTACTTACTTGTAAGCAGAAAATATAATGCAGTAACAGTCTGTCTATTCTGATTGAATATGTACAGTATATGTGCATCTCAAAAATTATTTTCATTTAAAAAATGTCCATGAAGTTGTGGACTCTTGCAATACGTAATCATTTTAAAGACCCAATAAGTGGATAGTGGTAATTTTACATTTCAGACAACTGAGATGGTACTTCGACGCAATGGTATGGGACAACTGGGCTTCCATGTTCATTATGAGGGAATCGTCTCAGATGTGGAACCATATAGTTTTGCCTGGAAAGCGGGTTTAAGACCAGGCAGCCGATTGGTCGAAATTTGTAAGGTTGCTACAGCAACCTTGAAGCATGATCAAATGGTGGATTTATTGCGAACATCTGTGACAGTTACTGTGGTTGTAATACCTCCACTTGAGGATGGAACACCTAGAAAGTGAGTTTCATTTTCACTTCTTTATTTATATTCATTCTTCACAGCATCCTCAATTTTGATATTATTTCAATTTCAATAGATGGTGTAAGCCATTGGAATTTCTGCATCTAGGTACATTGATTATAAATAATTTTAATAAACTGACATAAAAGGAATGTCTTCTCTCAAAGTAGATTAATTAACAATCATTCTATATGAGACAACTTGTTGTCTGTATTTCTTCAAACTGATTCAACTGTTGTTCCAACAGATTCTGCAAAAGTGAATTATTCATATTTGTGTTTATTATAGGATTGCATATTCATTGAAACTTTTTTTATTTATTATTTCCACTTGATATGTTTTATTTTATGATTTTAGGGGTTGCGATGACTTTCACTCCAGTTACTCATCATTAAATTCCCATAATACATCATCATCATCTGCAGACTTACACAATTTGGTAGAAGAGGATATCATGACATCATCCACTCAGAGCAGTACAGTTCGGACTCATCCTCCAAGAAGCGCAACAGATCCCAGGTAACTGATATTATTCACTTTATTCATTGTCCCATGAATCATACTAGCTGGTCGATTCTCTACATATAGCTGCACCATTTCCTGACCTATCGAAAAAGGGTCTCCATTTTTTCAATTCCTAGCTTCAACCCAGTTTAAATGTAGCTATAACTATGTTTAAAGAAAAAAGATGTCACATTGGAATGATTGACTATTGGATGATCTGAAAGCACAGAAAAGATAATAACAGATCTATTACGTCCTCTTTAGTCTTATCCTTGGTCCAAGGTATTTCAATTCATTCCATGAGCTAGGACAGTGACACCCGATCTTGAAGGATGGTTCAATTTGCCAATCGTGTTATCTTATCTTTCTGGATCAAACTATGGTTTCCAAACCTTATCACTAACAGATCTGAAGGTCAAGATTAGGTTTTTCCTTTATCTGTCATAGTCTGCCATTTTATCCGAGCTGAATCACCTTGGTAATAATGAATAGCCAGAGGGAACATTGTACAACAACTCAACTGATTTAAATATTGTGGTAAAATAATGTACTTAGCATATTTGTTTCATACCTTACTTCAAACTCTCTTGATTCACATTTCAACTTCCACTTCTAAGGTGGCTATTGCACACCTCAAATGAGCCACTTGGATTAGCAGTGACACTTAAAATGACAATTTTATGACCCTCAATGATATTCTATTTAAATATGCTATTGGATACATTTGTCTTATATAATCATAACAGGGTTTACTGACATGATATATTTTCCTTGAGACTGTCCTTGACATTTTGTTTTGTTTACTCAAACAATTGATTATTGGTTAGAAATACCAAGGTGAACTAATACTTTGTAAAACAAGTCTTCGCCTCTATGTTGTAAATGTGCCTTGTGGTGTCTCTTTGTTATATTTATTGCACAAATGAAATGAAATGAACGTTGGGCTGATTCTTAGGATCTAGGTATGTTGGCTACATTCAGGGTAGCCATTTTCAATGCTCAGTCATTGTGTCTGTTGGTATTCAGGATCTGTAACAAATGGCAGGTTGTGACATTTTGCATGCTAATGCTTGTTATGAATTTAGTTTTGTGATAAAAACTAATCAATAGCTTTATAAATTTTTCATTTAATGAATTGATTCAAAATTTTCAGGGATTCTTCTGGGTATGAAAAAAATGAAAAACTGATTCAATCTTGGACATGCTGGTTATTAAATTTTAAGGTTCTCTTTCTCTATGTCATGTTGTCCAATATGCAGACAGACTCAAGGACACTGGATAATACTGTAATATTATTTATGGTTAGATGCAGGATGTAATAAGCTATGCAAACAAACTCAAGGACAAGTTATATTAATCTTCTTATTCATTAGAAGTGAAACTTATTTTACAGACAGCAAACTAAAACAGAAATAAGTGTCGTTATATCATGTACAGAATTGTTGATAAAAATGCTTTTGAAAATTATTGAATCTATGGCTTGGACGTCACAAAATTTTATAAAGTGTAAACTCAGAATTCTGCGTGCAAAATTTCATATGAGTTTATGTACAACTATGTCTTGATGCAATAAATTAAATTGAGGAACCTATCCATTGATTGTTTATTCATTGTCGCTTTCCACTGGGTCTAGAGACTCTGGGTCTGAGGTAGGAACAATCGAAACCTTGTGAATCAAGATGTGTTTACATTAGGGTTTCTTAGGAATGTCAAAATATATATATATATATATAAATGTTTATTATAATCAGAAATCAGAACAAAACTCTTGTTTAATAAATGTATTGTATCATAGGTATCAAGTCAGTTTCTCAATATCACAAAACTTTAATATTTTAATGTAGAAATGATAACATACAGCGTAATAATATTGTATTTTATTGTATTTTGTTTACCACCAATGAAGGTGAGCAATACCTCTTGGGTATGTCCCGTATATATACGGTCGTAATTTACGTAATTAACATGGAAGATAGACCCAGAAACCCTTCCTTGAAGGAGCCCTGTGTTTTTTTTTATGTGCACTTATACATAGACATACAAGTACACACCACATCGAATCCGGGACCTATTGCGTAAGAGGTACATGCGCTACCGCTGAGCTACACGGGTGGAATATCATCACCTGATAGACAAATTAAATATGATTTAGTATATGTTAAAAATACAAAAAATGATTTTCACGTATTTTACTATAACTCGCAAAGTAGTGGAGCGATTTTGTTCATATTTGGTATGTGAATACTATAAGCATGACACACTGTCCTATGACACTTTTGGTAGAAGGCGGCCATTTTGAAATTTTTTTTGAAAAGTGGCCGCCATTTTAACGTATTTTACTATAACTCGAAAAGTAGTGAAGCGATTTTGTTCATATTTGTAATGTGAATACTATAAGCATGACACACTGTCCTATGACACTTTTGGTAGAAGGCGGCCATTTTGAAAAAAATTTTGAAAAATAGCCGCCATTTTAACGTATTTTACTTTAACTCGAAAAGTAGTGAAGCGATTTTGTTCATATTTGGTAAGTGAATACTATATGCATGGCACACTGTCTAATGACACTTTTGGTAGAAGGCGGCCATTTTGAAAAATGGTCGCCATTTTAACGTATTTTACTATAACTCGAAAAGAAGTAGAGCGATTTTGTTCATATTTGGTATGTGAATACTACAAGCATGACACACTGTCCTATGACACTTTTGGTAGAAGGCGGCCATTTTGAAAAATGGCCGCCATTTTAACGTATTTTACTATAACTCAAAAAGTAGTGAAGCGATTTTGTTCATATTTGGTATGAGAATACTTTAAGCATGGCACACTGTCTAATGACACTTTTGGAAGAAGGTGGTCATTTTTCAAAATGGCCGCCATTTTAACGTATTTTACTATAACTCGAAAAGTAGTGGAGCGATTTTGTTTATATTTGGTATGTAAATACTATAAGCAGGGCACACTGTCTAATGGCACTTTTGGTAGAAGGTGGCCATTTTGAAAAATGGTCGCCAATTTAACGTATTTTACTATAACTTGAAAAGTAGTGGAGCGATTTTGTTCATGTTTGGTGTGAGAATACTTTAAGCATGGCACACTGTCTAATGACACTTTTGGAAGAAGGTGGTCATTTTTCAAAATGGCCGCCATTTTAACGTATTTTACTATAACTTGAAAAGTAGTGGAGCGATTTTGTTTATATTTGGTATGTAAATACTATAAGCATGGCACATGGTCTAATGACACTTTTGGTAGAAGGTGGCTATTTTGAAAAATGGTTGCCATTTTTGCTATATGCTTTGTTTGTAAAAATGCCATCCATGGCTGTTCGATGGGATTCGCTACGCTTTGGCGTTGCCGTTGTTCTGGTTATAATCAGAAATTAGAACAAAACTCTTGTTTAATAAATGTATTGTATCATAGTTATCAAGTCACTTTCTCAATATAACAGAACTTAAGTATTTTGATGTAGAAATGATAACATACAGTGTAATAATATCATCACCTGAGAGACAAATTAAATATGATTTAGTATGTGTTAAAAATACCAAAAATGATAAGCAAATATGTATTTTATTTGACATATCATTTTCATTTTATCCTGTTAAATTAAATATGATTTAGTATGTGTTAAAAATACCAAAAATGATTAGCAAATATGTATTTTTATTTGACATGTCATTTTCATTTTATCCTGTTAAATTAAATATGATTTAGTATGTGTTAAAAATACCAAAAATGATTAGCAAATATGTATTTTTATTTGACATGTCATTTTCATTTTATCCTGTTAAATTAAATATGATTTAGTATGTGTTAAAAATACCAAAAATGATTAGCAAATATGTATTTTTATTTGACATGTTATTTTCATTTTATCCCGTTGTTATTAAATTCTTGGAAATGCACATGTTAAAGCTTTAAATAAATAGAATTGTTAACATAAGGTAAAGTCAGAATATAACACCCGGCATAAATAAACACTCTTGTATATCAATAGGTATGAGCAGTTATTTTCAGATATTCTGAAGAAATATCGTAGGAATAGTGAGCTGTTTGTACATGTATTAAAATAAGCATGGTCACGTCATGGATTTAAGTGGGAAGTTTGGAGTAATATATGGTTGCAGTTTAAAAAACATTTTCAATGTAATATGTGTAAGATCTTTTATGTATTGTAACAAAATGTCATTGCTGATCATATTTTACATTATTTTTCATGATTTTGTATGCCAGTTAATGCAATCAAGTCTAAAAAATCAAAGATATGTGACTTTTCATTTATCAGTTGTAATTCGTTATTTATTTACTTTGTAGTTCAGTTCATTTTTAAACATATGAAACACTTTTTTAGAAATCATTTGGAATACAACTCATGTTTTGTGTCTTGTGTTGCAGGTTAGACATGAAGGGATCTCCTGCTAAAAGCTCGGACAGTTCTAAGGATACGCCCAAATATGGTGACCTCCGTTCAGTCAGTATGAATCTCTTTGGACATGATGCTGAAGCTCATAGCACTCTGAGGCGTGATAAACCAACACCAGGAACGAATTACTCAGAACGACCTCAGTATTCTTCCCAGAATTCATGGGAGGGGTCACTAGACAGCAGATCATCTGGTGCAAGGTCAAGGTCAGGTCAGATTGAGCAGACGGCTTTTGGGGAATCTCATCAAAGACAGGGTTCTAGAGATAGTATGGACAGTGGACATGGCTGGAGGGGGAGTCACAGTGGATATACAGGCTCACAGGTTGGTTTCAGTTTCATAAATAATTTGTGCCATATGGTGCTGCCCTCTACTTTCTATATTTCAAACTAATCTATGTTCGATGAGGGGTATATAGAAGAAGGGGGACATGGATACCTTGTAACTCACTTATTAGGGGCTAGGTGCAAACCCTTAATGCTTTCTCAAGAAACTTAAATATGTTTAATAGACTCAAACCACATCTCCATTCTTTAAATCTTATGATCTTATCAAACAATGATCTTACATTTTCTCTGAGCTAAAATTTTCTAAAATGAAACTTGACTTTATATGTTCCTTCCCTCAACAAAATCAACAGTTTTGGCCTGGCCCCTTAATTTCACATTTTGACTTAAATTCATGTGTTACCCTGACTGCAATATCCAAACCTTATTCAGTTGTATTTCAAATGATCCAAATCTATTTGTAAGGGAGTATTTCTATGTGGCAGTGAGTCAAATTTAATTTGATGAAAAGAGAACAAAAAATATGTTAAATCGAAAGGAGTATTTTATTAATTATTTTATATGTTTTATCAAGTCAGCGCTTATACCGTAACTCATCTGTCTAGACATTAGATTTAATTTTATATCTTTAGATATTAAACTTACCACATACCCTACTTATCATTTAGCTCTTAAACATTTAACATACAACATGAAAAAACTCACAAGGTCAGATCATTTTTAGCCTAGATTTAAAAAACTGTTATTCAAACAAAAAATGAACATTAAAGTGAATAACTGGATCACATGCAATTTAAGAAATTCCCCTTAACCTTTAGTCAAGTTTATTTACTAAGTGATTTGCTATCTAGAAACTTGCTTGGAGGTAAATAAATATATACAACAAAAGTAGGACAATAAAATATAGATTTTTACTGGTTTGCATACATACACAACTACTGGATTTAAGAAGGATTAGGACTTATAGCAGTGGGTAACACATATTGTTGCATCAGCTAATGGATTTTAATAATTGGAATACATAAAAATTGGAGTTATAATGTTTAGTTTAAAGTTTCAGTTGATCAAAAGTGGGTTTGTGTAGTACAAAAATGAAACACTTTTGCATGTAATTGTATAGATGATGCTGTGTAAAGGTGGTAGATATTTAATGAATAATGATGCACCTTTAATGTACCTGGTGCAGTTAATCTGCACCCAGGCAAATGCTTACTTACTATTAGATCAATCACGATGGAATTATGGGATTGGTCGCACTATTTGAATTCTGGATAATCTGTCAGTGATGCAGACTTATTTATAATATGATGTATAACATACCTAGAAACAGGATTGCATTACAACAATAATGAAGCAATAAAAGCTATGAATAATTCAAAACAGTACCTACTTGTTGTCATTTTTGAAACAATGCTGTTAATTGGTATGTCATACATTGTCTACATGTCACTATCCTGCCATAAATGTTCTGTATGTCCTCAGTAAGGATTATAAGTGATCAGGCTTTGTCCATAAAAACACATACTGTATACCAGGATAATGGCAAAATGTGACATCTAATGAATCAAAAATTCCAATTTAGTACACATCCCTGAAAATGACCCATATTATGGGTTTCAAGAGATCCCATGCCTATATAAATTGAGCATCATATCAGTTTGGGCCATTTTTGTGGTCTGTGTGTTAATTGTAATTGTGTGTGATGTAAATATTAACAAATGTATTAATCATAATTTTATCTTTATTTGGCAAAGGACGTACTAAACCATTAAACTGCATGCTGTGTGTATAGTATAAAGATCTTGGCTATAAAGACCTTGGACTTAACACAAGCATTTGGATGGAGTTTGGCAGACATTCAGGCCTATATTGGGCTTGAAGCATAAATAGATAATATTAATAACATCACTCTTCTAACATAACATGATAAGGTGTTTGTATAAAAACATGGTGAAGGGGACTTTGATTTTTAACATCATTAAAAAATCACAAATTAAGATAAATGATAAGCATGAGAACGGCTTTCACATTATGGGCTTTGGGCTAATTTTCACAATATAACACGGACACCTTATCATTTTGTTGATTTTAGCTTTTTGTGTTACAAATAGGGCGAAGGTTTAAACAAACCGAATCCTCGAAGAACAAAAATAGGTGGATCCACTGAATCACTTGTCAGACGAACAGACGAGCAAAATACTGACACAACGCAACATCGTTTGAACTTTTTGGACCAGATCAAGAAGAACACCAAGGATTTGTTGACCAATCAAAAGCCTCCCAGGCCAGGTCGTAGGTCATTCAAAGAATCGCCAAAGGGCTTACAATCAACTAATATTAACCATTTAGTTAATTCTAGGGAAAATACACCTGATTTTGTGAAACGAACTTTTAGTTTGAATTTACATCACAATTCTTTTAATTCTGACTCCATACAGCAAAGAATAGGTGGCGCTGCTGCCCATACATCACACAGTTCGTCAAACTTAAGCGATCTCTCAACACATTCAGCAGAGGGAGCCAGTAGCAGACATCGTGACATGAGGCCAGGTAAGTTATTCAATTCAGTTCTAAAATCAAATACCCTAAGGAGTCTAAGGTGGTTGAAGGTTTGTAGGTACATCTTAGTCATATCACCTTAATCAAAAGTTAGATACAGTATCATTTAATTGAAGAGTCATGGTTTAGTCATAGTCATAGAAGTGGATACATGTTGAAATTGATACTTCATTTGGACATCAAAAATCCTCACAATACAAGTAAACAAAGATATACATTATACAATATCCTGTAGGATTACATAAATTGTTAAAACAACATATTTAACCAGGGTAAAGTTTTGACTAGTATTGCATTAGGGGCCAGTACAAAATATAATTTTTCCTCAGAAGTAATGTAGCGAAAGGATTTCTCCCTATGTTAAAGCTTACAGACATTGAAATGACACGTCTCCTTTGTTACTTTTAATATTCTATTATAGTGGGTGTAAAAAATGAATGATATTTTGATCCAACCCCTTGAACAATCCCACACTTATAATCAAGATGTAATAGATAAGTTTCTGTATGTTTGTAGATGATCCTCATTTAGGGAGGAGAACCACCCCCTCCCCCGGTGCTAGACGCAAAGGAGGAAGCTACCATACAGGACAGAAAAACTACCTAGATGTCACACAATCTCCTCTAAGTAGCAGAAGTAGCAGCCCACGGACAAAGTATGTTTTAACACTTTGAGTACATTTATAATGTGATTGCCAAAAACAATGAAATATTATCTTGGGAGCAGTTTAATCCATTTTATTATGGGAATAAAATCTTGGTTTATTCGGCTCCTGTTTGTCGCAGTGGCAAGGCAGTGAATACTGTGCATGTAAAGATGGGCAAAATGCAGGAATCATCACTTTTCCACATATTTTGTAGTTTATTTCAAGACAAAGTATATGAAATCAAAGAAAGTCTGGAAAATATATGTTATAAAATGTATGATTCAGCACAGTTCAACACATAAAAGGTTTTGAAAATGTCTGAGTGAACATATAGTATGTGCATAATCATAATGAAATTACATTGAGGTATTTTACTTTTCAATTGTGCATTCAACTTTCAAAACAAAGAAAACCAAAAGTACTAAATTCAATCATAAAATGTTACCGAGATTCCGCCTTTCCATTTGCAGACAACATTCATCTCAGGAGTCATTAACAAGGTCAAGGGGTCAAGGTCATATGACAGGAAGTAATTTGGCGCCATCTGGCACATTCCAAGAGGATCTTATGAGATTAATCAACCCTGATGTACCAGATACAGAACTTCAACAGGTTTGTTTTCATAATTCTGTTTGCCACTGAAGCATAACATTGAAGGAATCTAAAGAATCTCTTAGTAATGTTTCATACCAAGTAGAATAAAAACATTATATCACTACGGATTACATAGGAGTTAGTTAAAATGGGTACTTAACTAAAACAATCAGTTAAACTGCTTATGCCGAACAGTGATGAATCAGATCTATTCTGAACTTCACATACATTGTTTGTTTCTGTGTGTCCATATTCTCATGACATTTTTAGCTCATCCAAATTGCTTTTGTAGACAAATCCAGGTGGGCCATACAGGTTGAGTCGGACCCACTCAGATGAGAGCATAGTTGGAGGGGGCCCCACCAGGGGGACACCGCTGTCTTATGATGCAGACCTTAGTCGAGATGTCTTATTTTCCAGCACACATACCCCTGACTCCTCACCATCCAAGAGGGATATACAAAAGTGAGAATTTTTATTTTTATTAAACAGTGTTAGTTTAAATGTACAATCATGTACTCCTGTCCATGAGGCCAAATTGAGTAGAGCTAGAACACCTCTTTAGGAGGATGAGTGTTTATCTTCAAATGTTGTGTGTATCCAAAAATAAGCTGTATGAGCTTAAAAAGGCACTTCTGGTCAGTCTTTATGTCAACACCAAGAGATGGATACACAGTAGAGGTGTCACGGATACCTGATTTTGTTCCGATCCTCTGAACTAGGCTCTCGGGTCGGAACACGGAACAATTATTCAACATTTCATTAATTTTTGTTTTTCTTCCCAGTTTGAATGTGAGATCTACTTCTAGGACTCGTAGATCTAATTTTTTTATTACCTGTACAAGCTAGATATCCAGTTATTGTACATAGACTCGCAAAATTATGTAGTTTTGTTGCAAATGACTAGATCTCATCTTACTATAAATGGGGCAAGTTAGAGTATAATACAAATAGTCACTTTGTTCCGGAACCATTCCGAACTTGTTCCGTTATGAAGCCAAATGTTCCGAAACGAACCTTTCAGACTTTTTTTGTTCCGTGACACCTCTAATACACAGTATGAGAATTGAGAGCACTGCCCTTTCAACACTTTGAAATCAGACTTGAAAATATAATACTGGAATAGCGTACTTTTGTACTGTAGAGTCATATGATATAGTTAGACTTTCTTAAGGTTTACTGTGTTATATTTTACAACTGGAGCTGCTCTTCATTTTTTGATTTTAATCTTTTAGATCACCTAACAGATTAAAAACTCCAAATAGAGGCCGTCACCAGCAGGGGAAATTACACAATCGCACAAAAAGTAGTCCCCAGCTTCCACTCCCTGACACTGCTTCTGATCTTGATTGGTCAAACCTCGTGGATGCAGCAACAAAGGCAATAGAGGGTGAGTGATTTGGTCGGCATTCTGTGACATGTTAACTAACCAATGAATTGCTTGGAGGGTTGTCTCACATAATATGTTTTGCACTCAGTTCTACATCTAATCAATCTCATTAACTGCTTCAACACCCATTCTCCCTTTGAATGAAACAGTTATGGGTGTGGACATTTTCAAAGATAAATAAATAAATACATGTACTTTTCATATCTTTTTGGTTCACAAAATGGTTTTTATCATCAACCCATTTAACAAAGTTGATTACGTGTAGAATTAATGGGAGTGACATCACCTCATTAACAACAGAATTTTAAAGTGAGGCTGCATATTCATCCACAGAATCTTCAAAAGTATGACATTTTTTTTATTTTGGCACAAAATGTATAGCTTTTTTTTGTCATAAGCATATCTGACATATTGGTAAAAATTGAATTTCGAACGAGTTGTAATACATTTGAAAAATAAACTGGCCAAGATTGAAACTTACTTGCTTTCAGTCTCTGGGCTCATGCTTATGTCACAAACTGATAGGACAATATTGCTTTTCCAAATTCAAATTTTGGACCCCATGCCTATTGTATTAAATAGTTCAACACAACATTAAAGATGTCACTGTGAAACACTGTGATTCATAGCAGTGCTAGATATTCTGCGGATGAAAGTTTGACTTACTGCTATACAGTAAAACCTATGTATGGGAACACTCCTCTAAAGTGAACATCGCTCACTTTATTAATCCAAGTGATTGCTTCAGATAGGTTTTATTGCATTGCTTGATTCATGAGAATGATGGTATCTGCTTCATAAACATTGTGTGTATTCTAAATTGCTCTAACACATTAATAGTCCATAGAAAGAATTAATTGCTTGTGAAACAAAGTGCAAGAATATGTTTGAACCAATTTAATTCAAATGGCAACTGCATTAATAGCAGGATTATTTGGCACAAAGTCCTCAAAGCTGCACAATATATCATTTCAAATCCAAGAGGTTTAAAGTTTGCCTCGCAAAAATGGAAAATTAATTTTTTACACGTTTGCCAAAATCTCCATTTTGCAATTGTTGAAACTGACACGTTTCACCATTTGATGGAACAGCTTGTGAAAAGATGTCACTTTAATAAATCACGTATTGAGAATATTATTGATTGATTCTATTCCAATATTTGTATGGTTCCAATATTCACACGCTGTTATGCTTCATGTTGCAGTTACATAGATTACTCCGCTTTGTACTAATATAACAACTAAATGGCACTTTTAATTAAACAAAAGAAACAAAAAAACATTAACAAATGAAGTATATGTTCATTTAATATCATGGTTGTAAGACGATATATAAACATTTTATTGTACTCTACCCTATGTAGTACTATTCAGGCTTCATATCAGATTGATGAAACAACAATACAAATGATTGTTTAATAATCGAGCTAGAACTGTCAAATTAAATGATTCAAAAGCATTTTTCCACTTAGGATTATGCACTTGATTAAGGCCATCGACACCACTAGAATTTTTAATGAACAACCAAATTAGGTTTAACCATGATATTATATGTACATTTATGAGTAGTCTTATGCCACATAAGGGAACCTGTGCTTACTGCTTCGGTATTTAACATATTACCATGTTCATAGGCAAGTAATGCTATCTAATGCCCTTTGAATTTATGACAGTATATGCATATTTCAGAAAATGACTTCCTCAAGTATCTTCCAAGTATTACTGGTATAGGTTGGTCGAATATTGCTGATTCTGGGTTTATATCAGGTGAACCTTCAGGTGAACCATTAGTTTAAAAACCTTGGTGTAGTGGAGTTTTATTCATGTTTAGACACCCTGTGCTTTGTTTAAGCATGTTTGTGGCTACAATTTGAGGCTGTTTGTTTTTGCTTTAAAGCTTGTCTGTTGCTTCATTGAGTTCAGCTTGTTTGGTGTTCCATTTTGGAATGTCCATAGCTTGTTTCTAGGCAAATGCATTTCAAGCTTGTTTAACCATAATGGCATCTTGATTCACAAGGTTTCAGTTGCTCCAACATGGAAGTTCAAGATGTCATCTTGGCGAATTGGTTTGAACATCACAGTAGCTGCCTATGTATGTAAAAGTGTAAAAGATGTGTTTAAGTATACTTACATTTCTCAAAGAAGAGATAATATATTTTGCCTTGTCTAAGAGGTGGGATGGAAGAGAAAATACTTAACTTCAGTCAGAAGGCAGGGATAAATTATTTCATACAAGGGGTTAGATAAATTATCTCATAATTGCATATTTACCCAACTATCACGTCATATCAGTGCCGTGTATTTGATCCCCAAGAGAAATCTTTTATGAACTTAATTCTCTTGCATTTTTTCATTTAGAGTATTATATGGGAGCATATTTTCCCAAAATTATTTCAAATTTTTATGGATTGTATTGGAACTAATTAGTTCAACCATATGTTATACACTTTCCATTTTCACAGCATCAAATGCATTAGAAGAGTACTCTCAGATATTTTTTCTTCACCATTTACTACAATTAGTTCATTATTGATCTCTAGCTTATTATTTCAAGCATCAGTGGCATTATATAGCGAATAGGGTATTGACATTAGAGAGAGATAAATAGCCATCCTTAATGCAGGTGTAGGTGTAGTCAAGCAGGAAGTCATTCAAAGTCTAAAAATCATGTCATAAAAACACAGGGAAAAAAACGTTATAAACATCCTCCCCCGCCTCAAGGTTAATTTAGAAATAGAGAATGTATATATAGTATAGTGTTTCAATAGGGAAAACAGGAAAACGTAATTGTAATAATATTTAGTAAAATGTAAATCCTATTGTTCTTTGTTTGCTTTTTTCTTGCTTTTGTAAACATGTTTATATGTATTTGTATATATTTATTCCCCTTTACTCATTCATTCAGTTTTAATGTTTCTTTGGAAGTTATGTCAAGCATGTGAACTTTTGAAGTTAATGAGAATATTCGCAATAGCTAAATGTCTTCACCATCGGTTAAAAGTAAGTAAAGCAATGGATTACATTTTTATGTCACCACCAGAAGTGATGACATATTGATATTTGTCTCCAACTTTTTAATGGACAATGTTTGGCATTCAGCAGTCGGCATCTGTAGCAGGTGGTGAAATTTTGCATGTTAATACCTTGTAAACAATTAAAAAATCAAAAATGCCATTGTATAACATCACATTGTACTGTAACAAAACAATAAAACAAAGTTTTTTTACTGTCAAAATGAAAAAGTAGCTGTGCAGTAGATATGAAGTACTTTTGAATATTGAGTTAACAAAGTATATTGGAATCAAGACTGATATGGATGTTTGTTTCTGATACTCAGCTAGTGAGGCTAGATTCTATTAGCATGCTTCTTCATGTATTTACACTCAGGATATAAATGGATTAGCTCCTCTAGGAAAATAATTGAGTAGTTGAATGTTGGAATCATAGACAATTAGTTGAAATTCCTGTCAGAAGACATTAAAGACTAGTATAGATAGTGAATAGGATTTCCTAAGTGTAACATGTCAGAGTTGAAAGTATTGGAAAGATTTTTATTTTAGGCAGGTGTATCTACTTTAAACCCCTTGGTTGTTAATGTCAGCTAAATTGTTATTATGCATATTGGTATTACCATAGTAGAAATGGGGCGTTTTATGTGTTGGTATCACTGCAGTGCAAATTGGGCATTTTATGTGTTGGTATCTCCATAGTGCAAATTGGGCATTTTATGTGTTGGTATTACCACAGTGCAAATGGGACATTTTATTTTATTGGTATCACCATAGTGCAAATTAGGCATTTTATGTGTTGGTATCACATAGTGCAAATGGGGCATTTTATGTGTTGGTATTACCACAGTGCAAATGGGACATTTTATTTTATTGGTATCACCATAGTGCAAATTAGGCATTTTATGTGTTGGTATCACATAGTGCAAATGGGGCATTTTATGTGTTGGTATTACCACAGTGCAAATGGGACATTTTATTTTATTGGTATCACCATAGTGCAAATTAGGCATTTTATGTGTTGGTATCACATAGTGCAAATGGGGCATTTTATGTGTTGGCATTACCACAGGGCAAATGGAGCATTTTATATGCATTGGTACATGTATTACCATGGTGCGAATGGGGCATTTTATGTACATTGGTATCACCAAAGTACAAATGGGGCATTTTATATGTATTAGTATTACCATAAGGCAAATGAGGCATTTTTATATACATATATTGGTATTACCATATTGCAAATGGGGCATTTTTGTGTTGGTATCACCATAGTGCAAATTGGGCATTTTATATGTGTTGGTATCACCATAGTGCAAATTGGGCATTTTATGTGTTGGTATCACATAGTGCAAATTGGGCATTTTATGTGTTGGTATTACCATGGTATAAATGGGACCTTATTTTTTTTTTTTTATTAATCATTTTTATTTCAAGTTCATATATTATAACATTTAATTTCATACAATGAAAATTCAACAAGGTTAATCAATTTAACATTTGTGTTGAACTTCGAAGTAAACATACCATACACTTATATGCAATACAAATTTGTTACAATTATTCGTAACTATTCATATATAAAAAAAAAGGAAAAAGTACAATTAAAGCTGATATTGGAATGCTTTACAAAAAAAGGTGTGCAGTGGTGTAAATTATGGGATGGTGTAATATACATGTTAGTCAATCTTGGTTGCTTGTAGGAATTTTAAAGTTGCTTTCAGCAGAAGTGTATTATCTTCATTACTAAGTTCACTGTTACCATGCAAGAGCATATTTACTTTGCTAACAGAGTTAGCATCTAAGAATTTTTCTAAACAACCAATAATATGGAGATCTATAAGTAGTTGGATTCTATCATTTACAAATTGGGGGCATTTGAGGAAAAAATGAGTAGGGGTTTCATTTTCATGACCACAGTTACAGGCTGGTGAGTCAATGTTTGTAAAGTGATGAGCAAATAATTGACTTTTTAGAAATAGGTCCACTTTTAACCTGTTAAATATAATTTCAGTTTTTCTAGTGATATCAAGTGATGCTATTATATTTATACATTTTTCATTCCCGAAATGCTTTCTAAGTTTGCCTTTAAAAGTTGATATTCTATTACAATTTCTTAAATCATTAGGCAGACCATTCCATTCTTCAATCGCAGCAAAATATGTAGTTTTTCTAAATGAAATGCTGATATTTAGAGGCACAATATACTCTCTGACAGCCCTTAGAATTCTATTTGGTTCATGTAAGTATTTATTAAATAATTCGGTGACATATGAAGCTGATAAATTGATTCTACTTTTAAATAGAAATGAGCAAAGATGGCTTCTTCTTCTCTCAGACAAAGTAATCCAATTTAATGTCTTCAAGACCTTATAGGTGCTTGAACCATGCAGAGCACCGGAAATTAGACAAGCTGCATTATAATGCAGTCTTTCAAGTTTGCTGGTAGCTATATTTGGAGCACTATTATAAATTATATCAGCATAATCAATTTTACTTAGAATAAAAGAATTATATATGGTTTCCAAATGATTCGAACGAAGAATGTGAGTTAATTGTTTAAATGGATTTAAGATTGTCTGTAATTCCTTGGTGAGCTCATTAACATGTTCCTTGAAATTAAGCTTATGATCTAAAATAACACCAAGGTGTTTATGACTAATAGTTTTAGGAATGGGGTCACCTCCCAAATAGAGTACAGGTTCATTTACAGGGTTTGTTAAAGGTGATGTAAAAGTCAGGTCAGCACTTTTTGATGCCTTAAATTTCATTTGCCAGGTATCAGCCCAGGTTTTAATTGTATTTAGGTCAATTTGCAGATTTTGAGAGAGTAAAGGGCTTTTCTTAGAGTAAGGAAGGAAGATTGATGTATCATCTGCATAAATGAAAGTCTTACAATTTAGATTATCAGGTAGATCATTTATATACATTAAAAACATAAGCGGCCCTAATACACTGCCTTGTGGCACACCAGCATTGATAAAATCAGGTTCTGACCATTTCGAGAAAGAATTATGGGACCTTATCCATGTTATACTTTACCAAGCCACAGTAAGGTTTCTGCTTTTCCTTTGAGAGATTGATGAATAATCTATACATCTTAGTTATGTCATATACTGCAATTTAATCTTACAATCTCAGCTTGGCTCATGACTTTTCTGAATTTCTTGATATTTCTGCACATTTCAAAAGAGTTTAGTCAGTGAATCCTCAATTTCAGTTTTCAGTCATATCACTATTTAGAATTAAGAGGGATTGTCGCCTTGTATTTTGCTTTTGATTTGTATCATTGTCATGGATATGTTATAATGTCACCATCACAAGTTGTGACATTTTGTTATAGTCTCCAACTTTTTGCAGTCGGTGTTTGGCAGTTGCTGTTCAATGTCTGTAACAAATGGCAGGTTGGGACATGTGCATATAAATGCCTTGTTGTAATCGAGAGTGTTGGGTATAGCGATTAGCTAGTGGAATATAAGGTACATGTAATAGGTGGATGGGGGTGGTGTGTAAATATTCATATCAGAATAATGGAATACTTAAATACTTAATTTCCAGGCTGAGGGGTATTATTAGAAAATTACATTTAACAGTTTACATATGCCCTGTCTTCTTTGTGCAATATCATCAGGGAACAGTGAGCTGGTGGGAAATTCTCACTTGATCAATTGGAATATCCGTAGAAACACCAATCATAGGATTTTCTTAATTACACATTGTTTCTAAATCATCGCATTGATATCTTAATACCTTGTTATGGAATAATGACTAACACTTCACTACCCTTTGATACAATATCATTATGTGTGTCGTGTTTTGGAATATAAAACATAGTCAAAATGTGTGGAGTTGACAGTGAATAAAGTATGTAGGAGTGTAGGTAACACTGTAAATAAAATAGAAATATGAGAAAAATCAAGCACAGTTCATTGTGATTTCAGTGAGGAATAATGTACAGGAAGCAGGTCAAGTTTATTTAAGGATTAATGATTCCAGGATTAATGGGCTTATTAAGTGATTATAGCAGATTGCAAATATTGGACATTATTCTAGGATTATTGATCTATCAGTGATGAATTTATAATTTCAAATATAAAAGTATGAAAAAGCCATTCCTAATTCAGTAATCTTACTTACTTGGTATTTTGTGGGTGCTTAAATTTCTTTGCTAAGTTCATTTTAACAAATATCTAATATACATGGAAACCTGTGAAATAGAACACCTAGAAGCGGAACACCTCTGTAAGTGGAACACATAAAACCAACCTTGTTAGTGGAAAACTTTTTAGAGGTACCATTTTCCACTTGGACAGGTTTTACTATTTTTTAATACTATTTGAATATCAAAGTCTCATGGAGCCTTGCAGCATAGTAGTGGGCAATTCTCTAGGATATCTGGTTTGTCTCCTGTTTAACCCCCTGTTGTGTCACCAACCAAAGCTATCTATAGTTCCTTTAAGAATGTCAACAACGAGGTTATTGATCTCAAACTTGCAGATGAAACACTAAAAGACCATCCTCCAAATGTCAACAACAAAGAGGCTATAAAATCATGTCAACAGCAATAAGGCTGTTGAACCCAAGGTTATGGATGGCACACATAAAGACCATCTTAAAATGTCATCAAAACAACAATAAGCTTATTGATGGCGCAAATATAGACATTCCCATTCCTAGGAATAAAAACATAACATTAAGGATAACTCACATAAATACCATTCTCAGAATGTTAACAAAAACATGTATGCTCCTAAACAAATGGTTGATGATGGTATGTGTAAAATCATAGAAGTTGGCCAACATAGTAAAGAGAGAGTATTGATCGAGTTACGTAAACAGTCTTGATCATAATATTTCAGAACCCAAACAGTATGCATGATCGACACTATTATGTAAACCTTATGAACTTGTCGGGAATATATCTCCTTGGTATTGATATTGAGTTAACACTAGAATTTGATGTAGGGAAAAGTTATGATGAATTTTACATTTTCATTTATTCTATGTTTTGATATTAATTTTGATTTGCAACATGAAGATTTAGACCTGAAATGAGAAGAACCTATTTTCATCTTCTAATGATTATAAAGAACCTGAATGAACATGTTTAATTTTTTAAGGATAAATTAACAAATAAAATTAATTTGAAATGCTTTTAACCTGAAAAGAAATGTCATCAATTGCAAGGTCAAAGACACATCGAAGAATCTACATGGAGACATATATTACAGCAAGCAGGATGCAGAATGAAAATCAATAAATATTGTGGCTTCGTATTTCTCATGCACCTGAATTCTCGGGGGAGGCTTAGATAAACTACAAGATCGAGGAAAGACGCAGTAAATCTAGATAATGTCTTATTCCTCAATAAAGTTGTCAAGTATTCGTAAAACCGACGATTTGTCTATTATCTATGGCTTTGATATTTAGGACGAACGGATTAAGTAATGATTTTTACATAATGGGGAGCAGTTGACATTTAAGACATCTTAGAGTTTGCGAGTTAAAGTCCAATGACGTCAGATTACAATGTTTTTACGCCTTTGGCTGTTATTTCTGTTTGACTCCTTCAGAATGCATTATTGGTCGGAAGCTTTGTTTTATCAGCTATCTGGATTACTTTATAATAACAACACCGTTTGCTCACAATGAATTCTGATTTCGCTCATTGATTTTATGATATATTATTAGCCTATATGTTGCCAATAATTAGAGAAATTCCTATGATTTCAGTTTATCAATGGAGCTGAGATAAAAATAGGATTGTATGAACCATTCTATCATAATAATGATGATGACGAATAATGTGACAATTAATAGATGCCAACATTCACACACTTCTAAATATTTCATTCATCATGTAAAGTTACTATTTAAACAGTCCATTTCACTGTTTTATTTCGTCAGTAGAACCCCAAAAATAAGAAATCAGGAGATCATTGTGCAATAATGTATGGAAAAGTATATTCATATTGTACATGAATGACATTTGTATATTCCAGATTTTTGTTTTTTGTGCAATAAGCCTGTGCCCTCTTGTAATTAAAGAATTTCAGCCATGTTAATCTTTTTGAAAATACTATGGCAGAGAAGCATCAAAATATAACGCAATTACTAAATTGTTCATCATTTTTCTCCAAATCCTATAACCAATGGGAATATTGTCACTGTAGAATATGTAAAATTTTATGCTGAAGTAATTTCAGAAGTTCAAAATGCTTTGAAGTTTCTTAGTATAAAGGAGTGGTATATTAAACAGCAATTGCTTTAAACTGTTGGTCGATTTATTGGATTCTGTAGGGCCAATAACGAATAGTGACAAAATTAAATTAGTGTAATAAAGTAGGATGCAGTTATACATAGCTTGCCAGTCTTGCTGAGTTTTGTGTGGAGATGACCTTCATGCTAGCAGCAACTTGGTAAAGGATTTGAAATTGATCTTATTCTGCCTTGTAAATAAACACATATTGATGTAGGTGTCAGACATTAACTCGGCAGACAAATGAGAGTTCAATCAACAGAAAGATCATTGTGGAGTACTCAAAATCAAACATGTTACGTATTGATATTTTCTTTAGTTTGGATTAAGACCACAGATCTGGATCATGGTACTCAACTTCACATTGAGGATAATGGAGCAAAAATTCAAATCTAAAACAGGCAAAAATCGCCATATCGTATTCAGCGATTGTATACAGCAGTTTCATAAAAAACCTTCTGTGAAATGCAGAGTTAGTCACAGTAAATCGGATAGCTATATTCAGAGAAAAACAGTGTCTCCTCCACCTATTTTACGGAAACGTCACTCCTACTCTAAGGCAATAGAAGATGGGGAACTGGTGTTGGAGTGTAGTGAATTAGAACAGTTGAGGATAGATACATTTAGGGAACCACCCCCATGCAGTCATAAAAGGGAACCTGGGCCTATTCCTCCAGTTATTATATGCCTCAATGGATGTGCAATAAATCACGATGACTTTGGTAGGTGTCAGCCCAAGACTGGGATATCATCTTTAGTTGAGTTTATAAGGATTTGTTTTGTTTTTCAGATTATTCACTCTTTGTTTTTGCAAATGTGGTGTATTTATTTTAAGGAAAATATATGATATGTTGCATAGACATGTACCGGTGAGCTCCAATGCAGCGACAAACTGCATGAGGCTTACAGGGGGTGGGGAAAAAGTTGTGCATATGCAATCTGGGGTATATTTGAACAATGGGATGATATTGCTCTCGATTTCATCAGAAAATACATAAGCAATAAAGTGATGCAAAGTTTGAAGGCATTAACTCTAGTTCAAGTGTGTCATTAAGATTGGATATATGACAATTTTTCTTTATTTCTTAATAAGAGCTCTTACATATTAAAAAGAACTTAAGGCATAGGGCTCACATAAATTTTCCAAAAATCTGGTAAAATGTGTCACTTGATATGAATTCCCCAATGTACAGAAAGTAAGGTTTTACCAATAATAGACTCATTAATATATTTATCTAGTATTATTGTGACACAATGTGTGCTTTGAAAACCATCAGTAAGAAGTCTACAGATCAATATCCTATTCAAGGGAAATGTATTGTATTCCTAAACAAAAATTGACACCAAATAGATTCCTAATTTCAAACCGAGCAAGCAATCCCTCATTGATTGGTATTTCTATGTCAAAAATTATGGGATAATATGGGATGGGCTTAAAAAGATGCAGCCCTCTAATAAGGCATACTGTATTCTCTTTGATGACACAGAATCTCCCATTTGTATTTGATTGAACATTAATATTAGTGAAATTCATGCTAATATACGCTACTGTCTTCTGTTGATTTATGGAACTGTCAAAGAGAACGATTCTTTCTAATTTGAGCCCAAGTGGTAAATTGACCAAATTATTGCATTTTACAGAGTTGCCCTTTTGACCATATATTTCGTGATCCCATATATTCAAGTTATGAGCTTCAGATGCCTTTCTGTTGAATATCAACCAGCAATTTTTGTCAGCATGACAAATGGTTCCTTGATATTGGGAAAATTCCATGGATTAAGATCAGCCTCTTTTATCTATGGGATAAATAGAGCCACAGTGTTTTCAAACCAGCGTGATTTAGCCATCTTATTTGAGAATTATTTTGTGATTTCTCTCTCGGATGAGAATCTTCAGTGCACTGATGCAGAAAATGGCCCATGCTTCATTCAAGAAAATGTGCAGTAAAGTCCTTTCAAAATTAACATAGCTACATACAAATGCTTTATGAAATATAATTTTATCATCATTGATGATGAAATTAAAAAAAAGATATTAAAAACCAGTCTCCTTTTATAAAAAACAGCATATTATTTTTTGCAACCTCTAAAAGTGAAAACATTTTGATTTAATATATGACACAGTTTATAGGCTTAGCTTAATATTATTTATAAGACCTTCGTAATTCTATTGAGGCAATACAAATCATACGTAATATTAGATTTATTTGCGCTAGCTTCACTATTTTATTTGATTTTAACATGCAGTCCTGACTTCATAACTCTTTAAGATCATCAGTTCCGTTTCAGTTTTTCAGAAAGTAAATTCATATGCATTATACAGTGAATATATTAAAGTGAACACTTATTTCTCTATTGTTGTTATTACATGATAGAGACATCAGTCAAATAGGCATTACTACATTTGATACTCATAGCATTTAAGATGCTCACACCTTGTCTGCATGAAAGGACATGAGGTGGAAAAGGCGTGGCTTACCACAATGGCATAACTATCTATTAGATATAGCTGAAGTAGAAAATTGAGACATAATACTTTAAAAGATTATAGCAGATAACTGTATAATATAACATCACTTTGTGGCCGTGAGAAAACCAGAAAAGAGAAATATCAGCCACAATTATAGTTTCCACCTTTTTTTGTGGATGGTGTTTGGCATTTGGTCTTCATTGTTTGTAACAAATGGCAGGTGGTGACATTTTGCATGTTAATGCCTTGTTGTTTCTTGGTGGGCTCTGTACAAAGTCTTCAGTCATAAATTGTAGGATATTTTTAAAGATATCTTTAGAGTCTTGTCAGAAAATGTGGCTGTACAAAGCATAATATATATTCTCCTCAGACACCCGGGAATCTTAAGATGATAATAATTATATGCATGGTTTGATTGTCGTAATCAAAACGTCTTGTCATTTCAAGAGAAAAATTGAATTGATGTGATTAATCTGTTTGTCCAGATTCCTGGCATTTTCATTTATTTCTAGAAATTTCCGTTCTATTAGTAGAACTGGCTGAAAGATAACGGCTCAAAGATTAATGTCTCGGGAAAATTGATAAGATTAGATCAAGAACTTCATCCAGATTTTGTACAGTGTCATATTACAGAAATAGATTTATGCAATTGACCTTTGTCGTTATATTATTTCTATGGCTTTTTGATTATCCTTCTCGCTTTTGATATGAAATGGGAATTGAATATTATGTATTTTTGATCTGTATTCTCTCCAATAGAACTGGATATACAAATCATTAAAATTCCTCACCAAATATTCCATTTATGTTCGGAACAAAGATGAGAGCCCCATTAATTCCAATCCTTTCATGAAAATAATGGTAAGTTCTCAAAAATGTGGGTCTTATATACAGTACAGTGCACAGTACCTAGAAATTACAGCCAAATGTGTAATTAGCCCAAGTAAATGAATAAAGGACCTATCACAAGTTTTGGCATTTTTAGGGGCACTTTGTTAGACTGTACTTCAGTACTTCATTAACTGTATAGTCATTCTGATGCTTAGTCCTATAAAAATAACATACGGTCATAATAACTGCCATATTGTTATCTGTGGATCTGCTCATTTTGGGGCATTGTTTGGAATTGTGTGTTAGACTGTATGGTATATATCTGTTGGTTTATACCTTTACATGTAGTACACAAAGTGTCTTGGTAATGAACGAATCACTGCCCAATGGTGTGTTACCATGGATGTTTTCACGTCACATTAGCTGCTTACCTATTTATACTTGTTGTTTTCATTCAGCTTGCTTTTAATTCAAACAGATTCTTTTACTTCTGTATTATTCTATCTTGTAAAATATTTCAGTTTTCTTACGAAAAATATAAAGTATGTAAATTATAACTGATTGAAAATCATGTGTATGTACTTGTATGATCCCATCATGATATACCATGACATTCTCTCTGATAAGTGTCAGAATGATATGATTTTAAAGATAAAGATTTATGCTTGATGATTTTAGAACATTATATTATTCCAGGAGTAGAAACAAGTGCCAAACCAAGAACTTCCAATGTGACCTCTGAACCTCACAGCACACCAACAAAACATAAAGGTCGCACTGACCATACTAGCCATGGTGACAAAAATACTCGCAACTTAACAGCTCAAGAACGTCTTGGAGTTCGTGTGTCTGGTTCCGCAACAGGAACTAGCAAACCAGTGCTGCCCTCTCCCAGTAGCACAAGGTAATTTATGGAACTTAATGTCGATTTAAAGCATTATATGGTTGAAGAATTTTAATGAATTGTTAGGTTTTTAATGATTGAGTCTTGTATGAGCACCTTAGATCGAGGCTAGTAAGCTGAGGTATGAAGCTTGTATATATATGAATTTTTAATGGATTTTCAGTTCGTCAGTGTGGAGGACAGTCGGCCATGTATCAGGCCAGCCCAGCACACAGAGGGAGCGTGAACTGGAGACACATGTTGTCCAACTTACTCAACAATTAGAAAAGGTAACAAATCTTTTATATCAAAGATATATTTTTTTTGTAATAGTATAACCTTCATATTAAACATCTTGTATCCAATATAAAAAAAACATTCTGTCAGAAAGAAGTCCAAGGGGCAAAATTAGAATATTAACAAATCAATCGCAAATAATTAACATTTTCTGGCTCATAGAATTATTGTTAACCTGTTTATATATGTACTGTAAAATGCTTTTTACAAACAAGCTGATGCCTTCATTTTACTGCTGCATATTGTCTAAATCTTTATAACAGATACCTCTTTTGTAGCTTGCGCAATTAGTCATACAGTATGTAAAACAATATATGATATGGTCTCATATGTGGTCTAAAACAACGAGGGTTCTGGACAGAAAATTGTGCCAAAGGCCATTTAAGACTGCAATTCATAGCAGAGAAGAATGGGAATTAGAAAAGTTTCAAAACTTCATTCTATTTTGGAACTTTATGACTGTTGATTGACTAATTGTGCTATGTGCTTAGAAGTAGGGGTCCCACGATACATTATGAAACGATACGATACGTATCTCGATACTCAGGTCACGATACGAGCAACGATACGATACATAATAGTGTAGTTGAACCGGGGGGAGGGGGTGCAACACTGACGTAGCTAAGGTCGAGTTGAAAGTCTATCACGTGCTGTGACATTTGATTCAGATGCAGCATAAAAACTATAGTCAAGTATCAAGCCTACCTGCTGTGTTGTAGTCACTAGTCAGCTATGCATATTTTGCAATTTTTTGGAAGTCCGGCGGTGCTTTCCCTTTACTGAGGAATGTTCCAAAGTACTACAGTAGATTTTCTATTGAGGGATATAAGGATAACACAACTACCCATGTTTGATGCTTACACGGCCATGATTCCATCAATTGTCTTCAAAACTTTCAAAAAGTTTCAATTTCTAAACTCCGGTCAACATTAATACTCCGAACGTAAATATTGTTCGGTTTTTATTAGAGTTATCAATATTAGTAGGTAATTTTTTAACGCGTTCTATCCAATAAAAAGATTATATTTATTAACACTTAATTGTCAAAAAGTATATAGAATTATAAAACAAAGTACGTTGATATACGAAGACATAGAAGACACGAGTTATTTGTTCGCATTTTGACTGTCAATCCGCTAAGCATTCTGTTCGCATTTATACAACATTTTGGGCGTGTCATGTCCAGTGAGAAACCAAACAAAAAATATGAAAACAATTTCTCAAAAAAGTCAAATATTCAGTATATTTCGGCAAAATATGATGGATTTCAGGTATGTTAATAATATTTTTGGTGTATCGATATTTGAGTCTTCGAATCGATACCAAACGAGCCGATGCATCGATATATCGATGAATCGCGGGACCCCTACTTAGAAGGTAGCTAGCTCAGCTTATAGCGTAGATTGCATACAGTTTACATTTGCCTCTTAACTGGTCATCTCTGTGTTGGTAAATCCAATTTATTGCCAGATGTAATTTGGCGATTAGCAACAATTGAATTTGATGTTATAGCAGTGTATTGACTATAGTTTACATGACATGGGAGTAATGGTCAACTCAGAATGTGTTATTACCAGCTTTAGATATATGCAATGTGTGAAAAGTTAATGCATGCTCTTTGTGACTTCATCCTGGTGGAATATTATGAGCACACATTTTCATGGCTCTACATGGTTGAATTTCATGCTCTTTGATCATTACAATTTTTGAGCCTGATTAGGAGGCATGTATCCTTCATATTTGCGCTATTTCTTGATGCAATGTCAAAATGAAAAGGACATTGTCTGTAAATTTGATCTTATGAAGCCTTAAGTGTTTTTAATTGATAATGATCTGTTACTTGCAACTTCAATAGAATTGGGTAGAGTCCTTCTTTTCTGAAAATATCAAAGCTTAAAATAATTCATCTCTAAGCAGAACAAATGCAAAATTTGATTGTTATGTCACCACCATAAGTGGTCCCGTATTGTTATGATCTCCTACTTTTTCCGGACTGTGTTCAGCAGTTGGTGTTTAGTGTATGTAACAAATGGCAGGTGGTGATATTTTGCATATTAATGCCTTGTTCAATTTTAAAAGGCAATTAATAAATTTGCTTTCTATACATAACTGATTAATATCATGCTTTAGTACAGAAATAAAGGTTATATCAATGTCTATTGCTCTGTTACATGTCTTTGTGAATTGAAAATATTTTTGGGTAAATTAGGATCAAAATCACAAATAATGGCCCTTTAATCTTGTATTCTTGTCCTTTAAGCTTGTATTCTTGTCCTATAGTTCGACACGAGCATATAAAATTCTCTGCATGGTAGTGAAATAAGGGAATGTTTTCCATTTTTTCCAGGAATCACAAGAACGAGAGTCAGCAGAAAAAGAACTAGAACATTTAAGACAGGAAAATAAACGGCTACAACAAGAATCCCAGACTGCTGCCAATCAGCTTAGAAAGTTTACTGAATGGTTCTTCCAGAATATAGACAAAACCTAGCTTCATGTTTATGTACAGGGGAAATATAAAGGATCCATATTTTGACGTGTTTTTCAGGAAAAAATGGAGAATGAATCTCTCAAACAGGAAGTAGGAGATTTAAGGCGGGAAAACAGCACACTTCAAGAGGAACTCCAAACTGCGGCTCAACAGCTGAGACGGGTCACTGAGTGGTTCTTTCAAAACATAGAAAAAACCTAAGATGTGCCGCTTAAGTCTAGACTATTTCACTGGATTAGCACTAAAGGCACCATAGTCTGCCATTGTTCAAGAATATGTAGGCTTTACACATGTCCATATTTGGATGAGCTATCTCAGAGACTGATCAAAGGGAAAGTATGAATTCTCATACCCAAGATTGCGAAAGATGTCATACCAGGACATACATTGTACTTGTATAAATACCATGAGCATAGTGTGATTAAGAGGCTTGATTGAAAATCCAAAATATGTCAATCAAAGTCCGGTATTGTATTGTTCCCAACCTTCATATATCGGAGATCTCCCTAGCATTATAAACCAGGCACTGCACCCAGTTGAACATTTTGCATCCAATTTAAACATTTGCACCCAATTGAGAATCTGGGAAATGGTAAAAATTTAGATATTTCAATACACTTTAAGTCAGATATGATGAAATGGGAGCAAAATTTTTGGGCAACCCTAGTATAGGAATTTTCACAAATACTGGTATTGTGTTACAAAAAATTCAGATTTACAATAATACGGGAACAATGCCATCTATCTATATATATAATAACTATGCATTACACTTGTGGATACTCCAGTATTGAATTGTTGAATCTAATGCAAAATGATGATATGACCGGGGATATGACTCCAGTTTGAATCAGTTTTACAGTCACAAACCAGTGATCCAGTCAGTCTGATTCCAATCACTATGATCATTGAACATCTCCTTTTGCATCTTCATTAAATCGACTGTGTTTGTGTTAATGGTTGCTGTTCATTAAAATAAGTTTGAGATCACAATGAACATAATGACAAGAAGTGTGTATAATAATAGCCAAAATCACATATTAATAGTTAGTATGTATTACATTGCCATTTAAACATGGCAAGTTAAGTATACCAATGTTTATACTGTAGTTATTATTTAAAAAGTGAAAGGACTTGTTAAAGTTGTGTGCCTTTCATGGTCCAATAATGACCATCTTGATGATATCACCGCATTCTGTTTCGCAGCACCATCTTTTAATGAATCACCAAGTTATAAAACATAATTGCTTGTAAATTATTTGCCAATGCAATTTTCTGATTTGTGTAGAACTTTGAGGTTTAGCAAGCCATTTTAACAAGTGTACAGTATTATTTCTGATTATGGGATATGTTCAATACATCAGAGTATGCCCCCATAGGTAAATAATTGTTAAGTTTTGGGGAGGGTGCAAATGTCGGTTTGTTATAAAACATTAATATTTAAAAGGAGGCGACTTTAGATTTTAGAGAATGTTCATTTAAAAGGAGAGGTAGAGGGGTCAATCTTAAATGAAACAACATGGAATTATTGACATGATCCCTTATGATATTTTATAGTTCTGGAATGATATCAAGAGATGAACACTTTATGAAAACTGGGAGATACAATTTTTAATCAAATTTCATTGTAAATCATTAGTTAAATATATCATTTTGTAATTACATTTACCCCATATATGCCTTGACACCAGGAAATATTCAATAAATAAATACAATGGCATATTCTGGTAGAGATGTGCTAAGACCAGCTAAAGGTGTTCACACAGAGGTGTTCAGTATAAAAGTGAATGGGATATAAAACTGAGACTTTCTCTTGATGTGTTCACATGGAGGTTTCACTCTGTATTAATACTATGATAAAAATAAAGTACTCTGGACAGATTTCTTCAAGGTCACTTTTCTGTTAATAACTTTGAGTTATCTTTTCACATCCAGAAATATATTATTTGATAATCCTACATATATGTAGTCTAATTCGTAACCATATAGGAGGACATGTTATACAAGATGTAATATTTAGCATGTATATATCTGTTATTTAGAAAATCTAAGATCAGTAGAGTATGGTACTTACTACTTAGTCATGATTATTATTAGTTTATTTATTTATTATTATGTCACATTATAGAGCATTTAATCAAGTGAGGTGTATTTGTTCTTTTGTTTCCAAACATTAATCTGTTATTTATATGTCTGATGTGAATAGAAAATAGTTGTACTGTACTATATTTGTAAATCTTGTACATTACATGTAAAAAAATATTTCATACAATTTTTTTTATTCAAAGGCACATTAAAACTGTAATTATTTTAATGTATGTAACAACACAAACATTACAATAAAATGTTTGATATAATGAAACATGCTGTTGTTATGAGTTTTGGTGATATATTCATTCTCTTTAGGGCATTATACCAATAACCTCATTTCAGCAGGAAACAGTGAAATCTTGGGCTAAGGGCTGAAGGCCTGCTGAAATGGGGTTGTTAGTGTTATCACCACCTATACAAAACTAAGTACAAACTTGTTAATCGCCCTAGTCCAGGGTGGATAATGATCCCTATGTCCCCACACTATGGCTCCACCTATTGCTAAGTTCAATATTAGACAGGTTTCGATACAAGTTTTCTGGAATACGTATACGCAAACCTGTACTTGTACAAGTCAAGTATAGCACTTTAGGTAGTAAGCTAGGACACAAAAATGTTTTTACCAGTGAACAAATTGAAATTACTTGTTTCTTATGTATTTTTATGTGATACTTCAGAAATTTTTTGTCTGACGCGCCGTATCCGGGGCGAAAGTTGCCAAAGTGGGGTTTTTGGCCCTAAAGTAGAAAATAACAGGGGGTACTTTATTATCCTTGAATAACTTTTTCAGTTGATCCCTAATCATCACAATGATTTTACTGGTAGTTGTTTATATCATTCTTAATTAGTATGCAAAATTTCAATGATCTGTCATTAATGGTTGTTGTGGAAACCATGATCTTTGTTGAAAAAGTCCATAATTTTGGTTAAACCTGTACCTGTACATCATATAGAATGTGCATTATTTTTCAAATCAACAGATACCAGAACATGTCAGTGCTCTAAAAATTATCAGGACAGTTCAGACATTTGTTTAAATATAATGGATATTGTTATTCACATGATTGGTAAGTGTCAAAGACCATACAATTACATAGGTGATCAAAAGTGGGCGTCGCCCTTATAATAGTAGATGATTACCATTCCCTATAAATACAAATTTTAAGTTGACTTGAGATACAATTATAATGTACTTCTATTACCATAATCTATATCAAGTAATTCTGGTAGATACATATAAGTGCTGTAGGGTATTACATCAAGCTAGGGATGGTGGGGGGGGGGGGGGTACAGTGGGGGGGGGGTAGAGGTAATCAGCCTCATATAAAACTCATATACGAAGTTTTAGTTTCATGAAGTACATCTTTTGGATCTTGTTCTGATTTATCTCAATATATAGGATATTGCAATTTTCATTATTGGAAAGTGTCAAAGACCATACAATTACGTTAGTGTTTAAAAGTGGGGTTTGCCTTCATAATAACAGGGTTCATACACCTTTTTAAAATGAAATTCCCTGACATTTCCAGGGAAGAAAGGAAATTCTTGCGCAGACTACTACAAAGTCTCAAACAACTGTATTATTATCCCATCAAACGAAGTTCGGAGGGATATAGGGAACGCCTCTGTACATCCGTCCGTCCATTCGGGCAATAACTCAAATACCATTGGGCCGATTTTGTTCATATTTTGTAACCATATACCCTATGGGAATAGAAGTTCTGTTCGAAAGATGATTTTCAAAATGGCCACTCATTCAAAAATAGTGGCCAATTTAGAGCCGATTTTACAGTAATTTAAGTACAATATATAAAACTGTAATAGCAATATGTTTTAAATGTAAAAAATTATATAGGACATTAATAAAGCTAGAAATGTAGATCTTAAAGAAGCACATGGCAGCCATCTTGAAAAATGGCAGCTATTTTACGATTTTTGCTGTAACTCGAAAAGTAGCGGAGCGATCTTGTTCATATTTGGTATGTGAATACTATAAGCATGGCACACTGTCTTATGACACTTTTGGTAGAAGGCCGCCATTTTTCAAAATGGCCACCATTTTATCCTATTTTACTCTAACTCGAAAAAGTAGTGGAGCGATTCTGTTCATATTTGGTATGTGAATACTATAAGCATGGCACACTGTCTAATGACAATTGTGGTAGAAGATGGTCATTTTGAAAAATGGCTGCCATTTTTGCTATATACTTTGTTTGTAAAAATGCCAGCCATGGCTGTTCAATGGGATTTGCTACGCTTTGGGGTTGCTGTTGTCTAGTTTAAGACAAGACTTATCATGAAACATTTTGGGGTTCTCATTTAGTACCATTTTTTCATAACTTTACTTCTAAAGGCCATCTTATTCACCAATTTATTCCTGATACATTATATTTTTAATTTTATATATTTTACATTGCATAAGGCTAAAGGTAAACATACATGTACAGGGAGTACCCAGTAAATGTCAAGGGGGGGGGGGGAATTCTTTGGGTTTGCATCACTGGGATTACTGGGGTTCACCTCCCGAAATTTTTTAAACATTTACATTGTAAATGGTGCATTCTAAGCATTTCAAACTATAATTTGTCAACTACTGATCACTGTTAACATTATATGATAACAATAACCTGGCATTACTATTGTCTTCACCCCTTTGGGAAAATCCACACCAAGACATGACACCATATTAGAAATTCTTTCTCAAATAGCATCACCATACGGAATAGTCCTATGATACCAAATAAAGAAATCTGTATTTGTGTTATCAGGAATCATACCTCTTCTGAAAACAGAAACTTTTTGAGTAGCAACCACCTTTTTTTCTTGAGCAGAGTCATGTGCCCTTCTGCACAATCAATCTGAACCAAAAATGGTGAGTTTCTTTTTGAGCAGAGGCCCTATATAACCAAAGCATCAGTATATAAAGTTAGAACAAAATCTGCGAACTGATATTTGAGTTATTGCCTTGACAGATGGGCAGATGAATAGACTGACGTAAGACAGGACTGTTGAACAGACAGCTTCTCAATATAAATACAGTTTTACACTGAAAAGAGTTCCCAGAATCTTTTTTGTTTTTCACCACCCACCCTCCTCAGATTAAATCCTCAACAAAACATGAAACATATTAGTCTATATACCAATAATTAACTTTGAATGGCCTAAGACTACATGTAACTTACTACAAGGAAAGGCATAATTGTATTGAACCAACGATACATATACATATATTCTTTATTGATTGGTTTCAGTTTGTTCACACTGTTCTTACAAATAGACAATACCAGATAGATTGTCATCCAATCAACCCTTATGAAAATATTTCCAATTAGTGGAAACAACTGAATGTTAGAATTTGGATTTCATTGATGTCCTGTCATAACCCTAAAATGTATTTTCCTGGAACATTATATTTTCAACATTGATACAAAATTCCCTGATATTTCCCTGACATATCTACTGTTTCAAAATTCCCGGAAATTTTTGGCTCTTTTTGACCCAATTTTAACATTCCCTGTCATTTCCAGCATCTGGAAATTAAATCGATTTCTCTGACATTTCTCATCATGGAAAATGATGTCTTTCTATTCTAAATTCTAAATATGGAGTTGAACTTATAAGATACAATTATACTGTATTTCTATTACCATAATTCATATCAAGCATTTCTGGAAAACACATATAAGTCTTGAAGTGGAGGGATAGAATGGGGGGGGGGGGCAATGCTAGTCAGCCTTAATTATAAATCTCATCGACATAATTTTGTGTCTCATAGTCAGCACATTTCTTGGCCTTGCAGTTTCTTAGCATATTGTGGTCTTTTCCATTCATTTAACAGTAACTGGCATAGTTGCTTCTTGTTTGCATCATTCTTCAAGAACTCATTCCAATCTTTTGGGACTTATATTTCTCCCTTTGGTTATATAAGTTGCTGCCAAGCGTCTTCTCATCCTTTCATACCGAAATATGTGAAGCCCTCCCAGCATAACACTGTAAGTGCCATGGTTCGGAGGGGCCAAGTAACACCTTTCAAAACATGGCAAATTGGTAGAATCATACAGACACATTCAAAGGACTAGGACTCTCAGCAGACATAAATAACGAAACAACCAGTAAAGTAGAAAAGTTTGTTTACCATATATACTAGTATTGGAAACTGCAAATATCCCACATCAACAAAGCCAGATATGTGTTATTTAAAGAGACGTTTAGGCCCCATACTAAAACAATAACTGACTTTGAAGGAACAGACATTAGTCTACTTCCCCTTGTCAAGACTCCCCAATGCTTCACTTAGCAAGAGCCAACTACCAGGCTCTTATCTGGCGTATGGCCCATATTGAAAAACCTAATATTCCAGCACCAGATGAGCATGGGTGGAAACTTATGATTCTAAAAACACATTCTAACCCCCCCCCAGCCTGGTGGAATAACATCAAGACTTATATGTGTTTTCAAGAAATGCTTAATATGAATTATGGCAACAGAAATACAGTATAATTGTATCTCATAAGTTAAACTCCATATTTATAGAAAATGGCAGTCATCTATTATCATTATGATGGCAAAGCGCACCTTTGATCACATGTTATTGTAATTGTATGGTCTTTGACACTTAAACAATAATGTAAAATTGCAATATCCTATACATTGATATAAACAGAACAAGATCCAAAAGATGTACTACATGAAACTAAAACTTTGTATATGGGTTTTATATAAGGCTGGTTACCTCTACCCCCCCCCCCCCCACTGTACCCCCCCCCCCCCCATTCCTAGCTTGATGTAATACATACACCACTTATATGTATCTACCAGAATTGCTTGATATAGATTATGGTAATAGAAGTACATTTTTTTGGTATCTCAAGTCAACTTAAAATCTGTATTTATAGGGAATGGTAATCATCTACTATTATAAGGACGACGCCCACTTTTGATCAACTATGTAATTGTATGGTCTTTGACAATTACCAATCACGTGAATAACAATATCCATTATATTTAAACAAATGTCTGAACTGTCCTGATAATTTTTAGAGCACTAACATGTTGTGATATCTGTTGATTTGAAAAATAATGCACATTCTATATGATGTACAGGTACAGGTTTTACCAAAATTATGGACTTTTTCAACAAAGATCATGGTTTCCACGACAACCATTAATGACAGATCATTGAAACTTTGCATACTAATTAAGAATGATATAAACAACTTCCAGTAAAATTATTGTGATGATTAGGGATCAACTGAAAAAGTTATTCAAGGATAATAAAGTACCCCCTGTCATTTTCTATATTAGGGTCAAAAACCCCACTTTGGCAACTTTCGCCCCGGATACGGCGCGTCAGACAAAAAATTTCTGAAGTATCACATAAAAATACATAAGAAACAAGTAATTTCAATTTGTTCACTGGTAAAAACATTTTTGTGTCCTAGCTTACTACCTACTTGGGAGGAACTCAAATCACAACAAAATATTGTGCAAGTATGTAGTTTGTAAGTTCCTGTTTCAAAATATGATTACAACTTAGTAATTAATTCTGCCATTGCTGGGATATTCACAAATCAATTCCCTATTAGGAAACAAGGAATTTTTTCTAATTAAATGTACTTTCCTGCTTTATTTGAGAAACCTTCTTCCCCAGTGGTGTTTACGTCATTTAAAAGTTAAAGTTGCAGTATAAGTTTGACTGAAAACGTATACCGAAAACTCTCTATTGTAAAAAATATAAGCCTTCTAAACTAGTACTTATACCCTGAAAACAGGCCACCCAAAATGGTGATAATTCTTGTTCATCTTTTATGATTTGAGCCAGGTTTATTGCCCATAGCCTGTATGGTTAGCCTGTATGATACTGCGAATATTGTACTACTGTATGTAGTGCATTGCTTCCAGTTTCAAATTACGGTTAAAAGTAAAACACAGTAATTGTTTGGATAATTACAAAATAATTCCCTCGCTTAGGAGAAATGAAGACAGTGCATAAGTTTCCGAAGTATGAAACGAAGACAGCACAATTCTATGATATCCGATTGCACTAAGTAAAGGGGAATGCAGCACCACAAAAAAGAGTTCAATCCCTCCAAGTATACAAAATATCAACATTTTTACAATAAATCTATTGTTAGTCAGTGTTTCTTAAGTGAGGGAACTGATTTGTAAATGTCAAAATAATTACTCTTGTGTATTTCTGAGATGGAATCATACTTCAAACCAGAACCCAAGCACTACATACTGGCCAAATATAAAGTTGGATGAATAAATGTGACAAAATCAAGGAAACAAAAATTCTTACCAAATATTCTTCTACTGGAAGTTCAACCATGCTGAAACAAAGACATCATGTCTTCGTTTCCAGTTGATCCCCAGTGACTATGTGAACTAGGTCGTTGGTTCATTATGTACAGTGTTCATGTACTGTTTTAGTAGTAATTTTATCAAGATGAAACTTCTAGCTAAATTTTGCTCAAAATTGATATTGATGAGAAGAACATTTACACATTTTGAACAAATTTATTTGTGAACACAGAAACACTTTGTTGATATCTGCTCTCACCAAACAATACATTAATCTAGGTTCAAAACTACTTCTTATGTGATATTCATCACCTTCACTGTTATATTCCTGAAATGCAGTTGAATAAAATTACAATGAAAGTTTGTTTATTTCTTCAGTTATTTGGTATTTTGACAACTGAACTCAGTACAATATAAAGACCCAGAAAAGGCCTCAAATTAGGTTGAACTGACTGAATAGAGCATTGTTAGTAAATCAGCCTTTTTATCATGAACTCAAAGAACTCGTATGTCCCTGTTTATGACTTGAAGTATACCCTGTAGTTATACAGGGTGTCAAATAAGTCCCGTCCCCCCTGCTACAGCTAAAGCCTTAACAGACGGTACCTAGTGTGATATACCATTGGAAAGATCATCCAAAGTTATGTTAACTCACCAACTCTCAAGTATTTTGGATGAAATTTACCTATATTTTTATGATGTCTTTTATAGTTTACGTGCCCTCCTTTAAGTAGCTTTTTTGCGTCAAAATGACAAGGATATGACCTCAGAAATACGTCAAAAAGTTGATCTTTTTCGCATTCCACTTGTTACAAAATGTTTTTCAGCACTTTCCTTGCCCCTCTATTTTCTACACATCTAACCCTATCCAGAAATTGGTTAAATTCATTGCCATAAACATGTTTAGTCATCTTTTGGTCCCTTGACCTTTCTTATACCCGATTCTTAAAATCCTGCCAAATATGCCAAATTGCCATGTTTCTAGGCATATGGTCACCTCAATTGATACAATGTAAAAATTTGTGAGATTGATTGACATGTGTCAGATATATGCCAATCAACGTAACTTTGGAAGACCTTTCCAACGATATATCACACTTGGTACCAAATATCTTGGTTTTGGCTGTAGAGGGGGGGGGACGGGACTTATTTGACACCCTGTATATAGGGAAAAGGCCTATTTGTTGTAAAGATGGAAGACTCGGACAGCAGTTATAGTATTTCAGTTATTATCACTTCAGCATTTATGTTTATTTTCTGAGGTGCCTTTTTGTGGTTATATTTTCTCAGGATTGTTCCGAGACATTTTTTATGATCAACTTAAAATTCTATGCACTTACAATCTTGAGAATTTTTCACTGTATAGTCACTTTTTATATAATAATCCCTCCAAAGACTAAAGTTCCATGTTTGAATCCTAAATCCTTATATTCACACAGTGTCTTAGATTCAATTTAGGATAGGCATTATTCACATAAAGTTCCAAATGCTTCAAGGACTTTTAATGCACCTTTATGGTTAATGTCTTTCAAATCTTTCTTAAGTTGATCTACTGTGTAATCTTGGCACTTGGCATCTTCTAGAAGTAGAAGGAAATAGCTCTTCTTTTCATATTTAGCTACCGCCTCCTTAATATGTTTTATTTCATCATATGTAAGCCCACGGCGCTCTGCAAGGTTCTCCCATGTTGGGTGAAGACTTCTGTCAGGGTCAAGCTGAATGCAAAGCTTCCTAAGTATTTCCTTTTCTAAGCTGAGAACTAATTTCTGTCCTGAAAATGTGTTAATATATACTAGTAATGTGGATATATAGCACTGTATATACTTCTGAATATTCTAGACTATTTTGGAAAGAATTTGGTAGTTTTTGTTATATCTGCATTTGTCCTCATATTTCAAAATATCAAAACAAAAATCCTTCCAAATGCTTTATGGGGTTTGTATAAAAACTTTGTACCCTAATCACACGGAGATATGCCGATTACTCAATTAGTACTAAATTAGCACTCTAGCAAAAGCGCGGTCATGAGCACTCATGCCACGAGTGCTAATTTAGTACTAATTCATGATATGAGAACTCATTTAGTACTGAAAAATCAATTTTATTAGTACTTTTTTATCACTCATGATATGAGTACCAATTTAGCGCTAAAAAATCAATGACATTACTGCTATTTTATCACTCATCATATGAGTACTTATTTAGTGCTAAACCATACAATAAATCTGACACCCTGTATGTCATTAGTGCTCATTTAGTACTAATTTTTACTGAAATGAATACTAAATTAGCGCTAAAAAGCCACTAGTACTATTTTAGTACTCGGCATATAATTTTATTGTTGATTTGAGTTTTTTACATGTTTTATTGTTTATCTAAATAGCCCCATTCAAAGGCTCATTCAAAGGGAAAATCAGCATTAAATAGGGATTTGCTAAATGGAATTCTGTTTCATTTTAGTTAATCCCAGCATGATTTTTACCTCTAAATAATATTTAATTTACTCTCTATTTTCTCACCCCATATTTGCCTTCATTGGTTTTCAGTTGCCAATCAGTTGCTTGCCTTCAAATTCTTCAAATAACTTTTAGGCATTTTATAGAACATGAGTTCTAAGTCAATTTTCTTATAGGCAGAAATGGAAAATGGATGTTTAAATTGCAAAAATGCAATGTGATCTGTTAAAAAAGAAATATAATTTTTTTTCTCTCGATTACTTTTTGGGGGGGGGCTTTGCTGGTAATATGTACAATGCAGTAATCAACTCTCAATGAATTCCAGCAAAATAACAATTTAAGGATATTGAGTATCATGCCTGGTATTAATTCTATAATACTTTCCATGAGGGATTGCTAAAAAATCGTATAAAATGTCCATAGCTCATTCCCCTTCAAAAGAACCTTCAAAGCACTAGCAGCTTGATAACAAAAAAGCCACATGTTCTATTTCTAAATATTCTAGACTATTTTGGAAAGAACCTGGTAGTTTTTGTTCTATTTGAAATTAATTGTCCTCATAACCAAAATAGTAAAACGAAGTCAAAAAAAATTAAGGTCCATATAATGGGAATCCCTGATTTCCCTAAAGCTATATTATTCAACTTTCTACATCTAGAAAGGCTCTGATCTAAGAGTTGTCAATTCATTGATTTGTTGAATTGTGAAATGTCGTATTTTATCTTACCTGCCATTGTGTCGGGATATGTTCTCAAAATGGTTATGCTCATTTGAGGAATTCTTGCTTTGTAAGAGTAACAAAAAAATTATGTGTCACACTTATAAATAGATTCTGAATGACAAACATGTTCAAAAATGGTTTCGTTTTGACACAGTTAAAATTTAACAGATACAAGATACTATACAAATATTGAATTCTGTGGAGTTTGATATCTGTAGATATTTCTGAAGGTGTATTCACCGCAGCCCGAATACATCTTCCATTAAGTCAAGTCTTCGTGCTTTGATTAGTTGACATTTTGAATACATTTGTAAAATCTTTATCCCGCGTTTGTTATACAGTATTGAACCTTTTCTTGGGAGGTCTTCCTGATACAACTTCACCGTCTGTCATATCGAATGAAAATACTTTTTACTAAATTCCCGGGAATTAAAATTTAAGTGATGTGACGTCACATTTTAATTGAATATATAGTGGTATTCACTAAAAATGACGTCACTGCCGGTGAATACACTCTTTACACGTTTTCTAAGCAGGGAGACATGGAATACCTCAATATAATTTTAGTCACATGATATCTAATTGACCAATAAGAGAATGAGTATCACGACATGGAAATAATAAATGTATATATTTTAGTAACTGTGTCGATTTAAAAGACTTTATAAACCCCTGACTGTTCACATACATGTACAACACAATTATGACCCACTGTTTTATATCTACCTCTAATTTACACTCTTTATTTTCTAACCCTATATTTGCCTTCATTGGTTTTCAGTTGCCAATCAGTTGCTTGCCTTCAAATTTGTCAAATAACTTTTAGGCATTTTATAGAACATAAGGGTTCTAAGTCAATCTCCTTATAGGCAGAAATGGAAAATGGATGTTTAAATTATAATTAAAACTCAATGTGATCTGTTAAAGGGGCAACAAGGACTGTAGAGAGAAAATTTGAAAAAAAACATTTCTGAGCTATTAGGTCAATATCTGGCTTAACATCTTCTTTGACATACCTATTTTCTTAAAATGTATGGATAAACTATCAATTTCAGCATTAAGAAGTGTAAATTCAGTTCAAAGCTTCTATAAAGGGAGTCCCACTTATAGATTTTTAAGATTCACCACGTTTCAAGAGGAATATCAGCTGAAATAATGTTCATCCAGGGGGTTTCTTTGTAGATAATAAAAATATATGTAAGTCTTGATGAAATATCCAAACTTAAATATATTTTGACACTGGTCGTTGATCGTTGAATGGCCCCCCTGCACTAATTGTTGCACCTTTAAAAAAAGAAATATTTTATTTCTGCTGAATTATCATTTGCAAACCGAACATTTCTCTCAATTACTTTTTTGGGGGAGGGGTGGCTATGCTCCTAATATGTACAATGCAGTAATTATCATCTCTCAATGAATTCCAGCAAAATAACAATTTAAGGATATTGAGCATCATGCCTGGTATTAATTCTATAATACTTTCCATGAGGGATTGCTAAAAAATCGTATAAAATGTCCATAGCTCATTCCCCTTCAAAAGAACCTTCAAAGCACTAACAGGTTAAGAACAAAAAAGCCACAGAATGTTTGGTGATGATGTTTTTTGTAAGCTCACAGGAGTCCAATTTCAAAGCTGGTCTATTTTCAAAATGGCCATTTAGTCGCCATTGTCAGCAATTTTAGCTATTAATCACTTTTCTCTATTAACTCGATTTGTGGGCCCAGTACCTACTGTACAACATGTATTTATTTGTTTAGGAAGCCTTTATTTACTTACATATATCCTTTTAAAGCATGTCAATGGTGTCCTTTCTAGCATTCTCATTGTGGGAGTTACAACCTCTACTCTTGGAGATTAGATAAATCAGAATATAACTCAGAAAGTTGTAATCAGAGAGTTTTTTTAATATAAAATCAAACTACTGAATCAAAATGGCAGTCACCAAATTGTACCTGGCATAAGAGCATGATAGTTACTTTTGGGGTCATTTAGATCTTATTGGCATCAAAACTACATTTATCTCTCTTATTCAATGCCCAGTGTATTGAGCTCTGACAGTACTCAGATATATGGTATATACATAGTAAAAAAAAATTATGGTTGTTCAAGACTTAAGAATAGTGAAGTTTCTAATTCTGATAGAGTATTTGATATTAAGGTAGGCAGAATGCAATGAATTTCGAATTTGGTGCATAACATTATTGCTTATCACCTTATAAGGTCCAGATTTCTTATGCCAGATGACCTTGTTTAATAGGCATTGTATGCTATTAAGTAATAACTATATGACATGATTTATTTTCACAATTTATTTCTAGCATAAAATAAAATGTCAAGCATTGCACAAATATTTACACTTCACATAATTAAGCTTGTAGTAAATGTTTTCTACACTCATAATCACAATAATTACCAAGACACTACCTACAAAATACAAGTATTAAACATGTAATACAGAATAATGCAAAAATGCAATACAGGTAATACCAGTTTAATTTATGGAATAAATGTGTAACTTGTTTCACAAGTCCTACAATAATTTCCATGCCCTATTTTCAAGCCTTAGATCTGTGATCTAGTATAAAAGCACATATCTCTACACACATTTATGTGTGTGTTTGTTTTATGTACATCATCTTTATTTGTTTTGTGTTTTCTATTTAAACAATTGAATTGTTTGTTTTATGTACATCATTAAAATTGCCGCTTATGTTTTTTATAAAACTTTGGCAATCAATTGCATGTCTATTATTGTTAACTAAAGGAATAAATTTATGTATAAAAAAAATGTACATCATACCTAGTTGTTTTTGTGTTTTCTATCTATTTAAACACATACACTTACATTTATCCTACAAGAAGTCCTAGTTTACTAAGCATTTTCTTCTTTTTTCTTAAATGCGTTACATTAATTTTGAAATTTCTAAAAATCAGTTTATCCACATATTGCGGAAATAACGTGAAAAACATGTACAAGTATTTATAGTTATTCTCTTATACTGTGATATTTACAGTTATTAAATGATTACTCATTAAGTGATTATGAAATTTCTAGCAATTATGATTTTAAACAAGAGCGGAAGTCAAGTGTTGATATGAGGATAGTCTACAAGTGTTTTCATTGATTACACATGCTACACTATCTGAGACAAGAGACTAAATTAATTGGCACAAAATAATGTACAACACTGTTCCAAAATCACATCATACATTCCTTATAACAAGCTTGACACTTTCATGTTTATATACAACGAGGCTTATTTCACATCAGTGAAATGAGTAAATTAAGCTGTATATAATTACATGTTTAATTAATATCACAACCAAGGTTAACAGCATTATATTTGAAGCCTAACATCTGTACATGAACTGTATAAGTTGGTGAAATACACAATAAACAGTTCCATGTTCACCAATCTTTTTTGCATCAATCTTGAACATTTTAATCAACATCTTCAATGGTTCCTATGTGTGAGGGCCAACATCTTCCAAGTGAAAATATTTCCTAACCCTTCCTACCCTCAGCCACCCCTACTCCTTGTGTGTGTCTTGCTTGGCATTTAAGCCGACCCTAAGAGGCCATATATACATCGTTGATAAGCTATCATGGCCCAAGTGCATATCAACTAATTCACATGTTCATAAAATAAAGAGTCAGTAACCATTGTTACTCAACCTTTGGTGAGCACCATATTCTAACAATGAAGATGGAATGTGTCATGCCGATTCATATTAATATTACTGTATGTATTTTTCAACTTTGATACACATGGATGTATGTAAAAGTCATTCAATCACGCAATCCACTGTTTCTCACGAAGGTAGTGTAATACATCACGACGTTGAATTTTCTCTAAATCTGCCTCAAGAGCTTGGACTTTATAACCCTGGCATTTTTCATGGTCGAGCATTTCAAAGAAGTAGCTATGGTAATGGCCTGGGATTCCAGACTTAATGTACTTTATCTCCTCATATGTCAACCCCCTCCTTTCTGCGATATACTCCCAATTTCTTGTCAAGGACCTGTCAGGGTCCAGGCGTATCTTTAGCCCTTTTTTGATATCATTGGGCAGTCGAAGGACTGGAGTTAATGCCTTGTCAACAGGTGTCAATGACCCTACAGAACGTAGCTCTTCTGTTGGGCCTCCACTTTCACTGCCAGATGCTGCACCTGGAAATGGCATGAATTCATTCTTTAAACATTTAATATTATGATATAAAACACCTATCATTATGATATAATATACCTACGAATTACCAAGGAATTAAATATGGGTTTATACCTTCATCAATAAGAAAAAGGTATATTCGCACTTGGTACAAAACCCATAAACCCATATTCAGTAAAAACCTCTACAAATTCTGTATACACAGGTAGCTGAATTATCGACATGTAATGGTTATGTACACTACACAGAACAGAGGAGCTTCTATATAGCTTAGCTTTGAATTCTTGCCAATTCTCTTTTTTCGTGAGATTTTAAGAGATTTGCTAACCTCTAACGATATACTTTCCTTCTTTTTAAAAGCATATTTGAATTCTGAATTCTTTGAAAAATTTACAACTTGGGTCAAATCTCCATTAATGCAATGCTAAATTTCTAGAAAACCCTGGTTTATTCGTCCGACAACCAAAATGTTCATGATTAATCACAATATGTACATTAATAGGGTCATCCCGTAGTATGCCATTCAAGTTTCAGACAGATTCAACAAACACTTTTTGATAAATCATGAAATTAAGTTACTATTGCATGTTCATAACATTGAAGTCAATGGCAATCTGGCCCAAGCAAAACAAAGAAAAGCAAGGGTGACATCTATTACATCAGCTTTATCCAGCTATACAGAAACATCCTTATTGAATAATATAAAACTTGTAAAGTAAATATAGAGGAATGATTAACCAGGCAACAACTTGCAAGATACATGTTGACTCTAAAGAAAACATCATAGGAGCCCATGTTCAGATGTTATTCCATTCTATGAAAATATTAATTCTAATTCTAAACTAGGACATAATACAAAGTTACAAAGGTACATACATCCAAAACAAGAACAGACAGGGTATTAAAATACAAAATGTCACCACCTGCCATTTGAACATTTGAATACCAACCACAGAACACTGAACACCAATTGTCAGTTGCCACAATCACCAACCATCCAAAAAAGAAATAACAATATGTCAACATTTGTGGTGGTGACATAAAAATTAATACCAGTCAACATTTTCTTTATTGCAAAACAAGAGTTTGATACAGGATTGCCAGTTTAGTAAAGGGGGAAAATAGCCTTTTAATGCTTGTTTATTGCAAGAAAATGTTCAAGTTGTGGAGTACATGTATTTGTTTTATAGAGTTCTTCAAGAGAGTTCAATGCACAATTATGTATTAACCAGCAATGCATTGATTGACCAATTGTAAAATCTAGTGACCCTCAATAACCAATCAAAATCAAATATTTAGGTTGATGCACTGTCAGCAATAATAGTGTAAAGTACCTCAGTCTAAAATGTTTAATTTTGGTCAATAGTTATGATGTGTGTGTGGTCTCAGCTTGCAGTGCCAGTGTCTTCAATTCAAACTTAACATTTAGAGAGGTCAATAGCTATATAACAGTACCATTACTTATGATTTACCTGCTGTTGGGTTAGCTCCAGTCTCTTGTTGTGGACCATGAATGGGACGAAAGTTCTGAAACAAAAATAAATATATATAAGAAAATGCACCTTCCTATAAAAACTCAATGTTGATAGTAATAAAATACAGGGTTCCAGAGGTCAAATCGTCATGTCACTTAATAAATTGGCAGTGGTGGTGGGCTATTTCTATGCCCATAAAGCACAAGTCTATACATTTTGAACTAAATCTATCAACAAGTACTTGAGTTATCTCCCAGACATACATGTATATACAGATGGACAGACAAACGGATGAACAGATGGACGGAAAGCCTCTTAATATCCCTACTCGAACATTGTTCAGTAGAGTGATGAAATATCAAGGCACCTGGTCTGTCATTTGAATTTGACAGGGACCCTAAATCCTTGTCATGCACCCTGGTTACAGTTGAGATTTACCTGATTCAAGCCAGATGATTGGCTGGGAGGCAATGAGGCAGCAGCGGGTGCTTCACTTATTACTTCTGTCAGAATCTTCTTGGCCGCTTCAGGGTCCTTGGCTATCTGTTGTTTGAGATCAACAGATGGCATACTGTCAAGGGAGTTATCACCACTGTTCATCGGCCGTTGTTGTTGCTGCTGTTGTGTTAACACCTGCTGCATTTGTTGCATTTGCTGCATCATTGACATCATAAACTGGGTTTGGTCAGGTATATATTGTGGTGGTTGTCCCTGGGGAGGTGCAAACTGTCCCTGGTTGGGTGGTAGTTGGCTAGGCACAGGTTGACACTGGTTTTGTACTGCCTGTGGCAAGAGGAGCTGCATTTGGAGTTGCATCTGTTGCATTTGCTGCATCAATGCTCCTACATCAGGTTGAGCATTTTGACCTTGAACTTGGCCCTGTCCAGAATATGATGGAGGTTGACTTTGGGGCATCTGACCTGGGCCAGGTTGACATTGGCCTTGGAGCATCTGACCTGGGCCAGGTTGACTTTGGCCTTGGGGTATTTGACCTGGACCAAGTTGACTTTGGCCTTGGGGCATCTGACCTGGGCCAGGTTGATATTGGCCGTGGGGCATCTGATCTGGGCCAGGTTGACTTTGGCCTTGGAGCATCTGACCTGGGCCAGGTTGACTTTGGCCTTGGAGCATCTGACCTGGGCCAGGTTGACTTTGGCCTTGGGGTATTTGACCTGGACCAAGTTGACTTTGGCCTTGGGGCATCTGACCTGGGCCAGGTTGATATTGGCCTTGGGGCATCTGACCTGGGCCTGGTTGACTTTGGCCTTGGGGTATTTGACCTGGACCAAGTTGACTTTGACCTTGGGGCATCTGACCTGGGCCAGGTTGATATTGGCCTTGGGGCATCTGACCTGGGCCAGGTTGACATTGGCCTTGGAGCATCTGACCTGGGCTAGGTTGACTTTGGCCTTGGGGTATTTGACCTGGACCAAGTTGACTTTGGCCTTGGGGTATCTGACCTGGGCCAGGTTGATATTGGCCTTGGGGCATCTGACCTGGGCCAGGTTGACCTTGGCCTTGGGGCATCTGACCTGGGCCAGGTTGACTTTGACTTGGTGACATCTGAACTGGGCTATTGTGAACTTGGTTTTGGGTCCTATTTGAACTTTGGTGAGGGGCTTCTGCTGCAAGGTTTCCTGGAATCATAGGAAGTATTTGAGTCTATTTTTGGCTCTTCTATTTAAATAGGAGTCCAATGTTTAACCACAAATCCACTATATCCTAGTTTATTTGGTCCTTATAACAAGAGGATGTAATCTTTTTAGTGAGTTCTCAAAGCTGCTAAGTAGAAACTTAAGTTACATTTAAGTTTTGCCGAGATAACTTTAGAGAACCCCTCTTCTCTTCCACAGTATCAATCCATATATACGATACTTTAAAAAATCTAATCCTTACCTGTGGGAGGGTGGTGTATAGCATGTGATTTACTTTCTCTCTCCAAATCACGAGAATCTATTGAACTCCAAATTACATCTGTAAACATAAAATATAATATCATTATCCCTTATAGTCAAGAAGATTTAGGTGAAAATATTTCAAAAATATATAGAAGCAATTTTAAGGTGGATTTCAAAACTTCATACCATTCTTTTGAAAACCTGAAGTGGCACCAAGCAATCCATTGACTTTTTCACCGAAAATCCAAGATGGCCGCCGCGATGTATCAAAAAATCATAAAAAATGACTAAAGTTATGATTTAATAAGTCAAAATAGCTGTATACTGATCAAACATGACTAATAATAGTACCTATCAGAAGTTCATATCCATTTAAAATAATTGGATCAATTTTGTGTGAAAACTTGAGTCCCACAAGGCTCAACTTTATGTCCGCTACATTTTTTGCATTTTTTTGCATTTGACCATGGCATTTGCACATAGCAATGCATAGAAATCCATTTTTGTAACATGTGCACCTTGGACCACATTTCACCTTACACCCACACTTGACCAATGCTTCGCATGCTGCTTGAGGAAGGACTGTATATAGTGGCACCAGGACGGACATGTCATACTGCCAGCATGTTGTGAACATGTTACACATGTTGGATTGAGATTGTACAGTTGGCCCCAAACAATACCACCTACAGTAGGTTAGCAACCTTTTACTCATGAAAAAGCTGACACTAGGCTCTTTGTTCATATAAAACAGATGACCTCAGAGGGTAAAAAATACTTCATAATCAGAAGTGGAGATACTGATGTCCTTTTTCTTGCCATGGCAGTGGCTGCAGCATTAGGGCACAATAGGTGTCAATCTGGATTGCCTTCGGACCTCTCAAAAATTACAGGTTTTAATATATATCATTTAACTGCACCATTCTTTGGCCATAGCTAAGAATCTGCCCTTCAATCTATGGAATGTGTTCAAGTAAGTTACTCTAGCTTTTCTACAAGTGGCACAAATGGTTACAACAAACCAGCCTTTGTCAGTTCAAGCCATTCAGTCCCTGGGACATTTTACTGTTTTATTATATGATTGAACCAGCAACCAGACAGATATCAATGCAGCACGAAGGCTAATGTTCTGTAACAGTCATACAGTCATTTAAAAAATACCACCAACAAAAAGAGCCCTTGCACAGAAAATCTTAACTTGCTTACCAAGGCGGTATAGTTTGGTGCCATAACCAAAATGATTATCGAGTTCACAACATGTGGCTGGCAGAATGACATGTCCCTCCTGATGCCACCATGTACAACCCTTCCTCAAGCAGCTAAGGCATACCAAGCATTGGTCAAGTATGGGTGCAAGGTGAAATGTGGTCCTAGGTGCACATGTTACAAAAATGGATTTCTATACATTGCAATGTACAAATGCCATGGTCAATGAGTCATTGGACTAAAAAAGTAGGGGACATAAAGTTGAGCCTTGTGGGACTCCAGTTTTCACACAAAAATTATCTAGTGACTTTAAATGCATATGACCATCTAATAGGTACTATTATTAGTCATGTTTGATCAGTATTTAACTATTTTGACAAATTAAATTATGATATTAGTCAATTTTAGTGAATTGTCCAGGGGGGGGAGATTTCCCAAAGATGCCCTATCATATTAGCACGTTCGAAAACAAATTTTATAAACAGGCCTCAATTTTCCGTTGAAATGGATCTCCAAATGTTCACTGTAGTTTTATGAGTATTCTCTACAAGTATGGATCGAGTAACTTCAATAGTATTACCGTAGGTTTGAAATGACGATGTTGAACTGATGTAAACGCCATTCTCACGATATAAAATTTAACTCTGCGCATGCGCAGCACTGAGAGAGCATGTGCCCATGATTGTTCACGTGATCGAATCCTGCAATTTGATTGGAGATGATGCAAGAGATGATGTAATGGGGAATCCCCGAATACGATAGAATATGAAAGAATTATGGGAGCTACTCACTCCTCCTGTGAATTGTCGATACATTGTGGCGGCCATCTTGGATTTTTGGTGAAACAGTCAATGGATTGCTTGGTGCTACTTCAGGTTCTCAAAAGGATGGTATGAAGTTTTGAAATCCACCTAAAGATTGCTTCTATATATTTTTGAAATATTCTGTGAACTTATCTCCTCTTCAAACCTGACTATTAGTTGAGGTCAAATCTGTATAACACATATATAATATATTTATGATATTTTGCAAATGCGTGGAAAAAGCGATATCTGTGGAATACAGAGATTATTCCACAGATATCATTATTTCCACAGATTTGAAAACTCCCGCATATGTGATGTGCATTGTTACATGAGCTTACATGGTGATTTCATGACGTCACAAATATGGAAATGATTAATGTTTTGGCTATACAGTTCAAAGGACAAAATAAAACTGAATGTTGTTTTGAAATGCTTTGTTAGGTCATGGATGTATACCAACTACGTCCATGGTTATTTGAACTATGGGATAAATAGAACATCCTATAATTTTTTTTCATTGGCTACGCTCACTCGTCCAGATTTTGATATCAACTCGTGAATAAAAATGACATCTCTCAAAATCATAGGATATCCTATACATACATGTATCTTCGTATTCATGAAATATTGCATACTCAAGTAAAGTTGCAACAATATGGGCCAAGATTTCAAGATGTTGCCTGCTAAAATGAGGTTACTGCTATTTTAAGGAGAAATGGAGCTGTTCAGAATATAGCAACAATATGATCAATTCTAGATCTTTGTGTTAATTAAAGCATTAAACTATTTTGGAAGTGAATTTATGTAATTTTCCTCATTAATTTAAGCAGGAATAAAAACATCAAAAGATGCTTTTTTCATAGACTCCTGGCTCAATCTTTTATATATTTTTTGTGTTGACCCTAGTTTTCTCCATGACTTGCCCCACTAGTTTTCTTGATATCATATTTACCAACTTGTTGCATTTCAATATTGATTCATTGACAAAATGATATCACTGAAAATCATTTCATATTACAGTACATGTATGTTTCTGGATCTTTTTCAGAGCAGACAAGATTCTAAATACCAGTTTTACAGTGAATAAAAGATACATGTAATTAAAATAGTGGCAGTGATATGTGGTTTACCTTGAGATGGTGCTGAGGGAGCCACTGTCTGCCCAATCCCAGGGACCCGTTGCTGATCAACTCCAGGTGTATAATATGGAGGACTCAGACAAGCTGCTTGTTGGTCATCCCGGAGTGGCCCTATTTCTTGGGACTTGTTGACATCCTCTATATCCTCTGTGAGTTTAAATAATTGAATCGCAGCCAATATAAAAAGAAACTGAAGTAGTAATTTGGGTAATATTATAGAGTAAATTTTACCCACGACTTAATTATTCAAGTGCATAAGGGACTTTTGTTATCTGACCCGAGTTAGCCACCCGATGCTGAAACTGGTACTTCCTACTGGCAACTAAATAATTATGCAAAACAGAAAAAGAACAGTTTTAAAAAGAAGAAAATACCTTTTGATGACCCCTTTGGAATGGTAGTCTGTCCTAAGCCTGGAGCTATGTTCTGGTCAATCCCAGGGGTTGAAAACATAGGTTGGTTCGGGGCATGAACTTGTTTGGGATCATCGTGGTCATTACCCTGGCATACCTCAACTCCGCCAACTACATCTATTCAAGAAGTTAAATAATATATTCATCAAATTGTTAATACAGTTATTTTTTGGTCTAAAAGACTCTTTTTCCACAACCAATAGAGATGTATATAAGACGGGATAACAAACAAAAAATCCAATTCAAGGTTGTGTTTATCCCTTACATCTGATACCCTTTGACCCCTCCTCTAGAGAGTAATGAGAGGTATTATTTTTAATGAGTATCACAAAATATTTTGGAAATTCCCAATATCAGCATGAGTAATTTAAAGACTTCTAACAAAAGAGTTGTTAAACCGTATGTTTGTCTGGAAGTTTCTGAAAATAATCCCAACATTCAAATTCAATCTTTCAAATGCACCTATGTTCAAAAATGGACAACATGTCTTATACATGTGTCCCTTATGTGAGTACTTCTGAAAATATAGGATCAGACTAATTGCTGCAAAAGTTCCCAAATCCCAAAATCCTCAGGTTGGCCATTAATCATGGACATGTATGAGATATATCAATTCTATTTCCACTTGACCATTAGTACTAATATCAATCCCTGCTCATACCTGGATTCTTTGTATCACAAGCTGTATCATCACAGTTTTCACAGTTTGCTTTATCTGGATCAGAAAACATTGGATTGTTGTTAGCAGCTAACTCACAACCAGTCATACTGTGTTTCATCTCTTGTTCGGCTGTCTTTTGGCATTTATCCGAGGAACCTTGCAAAATAAACATGTTAACTGATTAGTGACTCCTCGTTTGCAACAAGACATAGGACATGAATGAGATCACATTACAAAGTAGGCACTCTGACAAACATGGCAATAAGAATCAAGCAAAATTTACTTTAAAATGACTGTCAGAGTCGAAGATGACTGGCTAAAAGTGTACAAGTTCCAATGGGCAGTTTTCATAGAATTGTGATGACAAGACATGTCTAAGGTTCCCTTTTGACAATTTGGGTCCAAAAATGGCCAAAATCACTTAAAATATGCTCAATATGAAAAACTGCATGATTATGAAAGAATTTTTGGCCAGGGGGGTCCGCTCGAACCCCCTGCTACGGGCCTGCTTTCAACTACTTACATGCTGTACCTTGTTTTGTAACTGGATGACTGCTTGCATCTGTAACACACTGTGCTTCTTTATGAGAAATAATCTCATATGACCTCAATGAAGTAGACCCACTTTCCACTTCTAAAAGCAGATCATCAAATATTTGATACTAAGATGGTTAGGAATTTTTATTCTTTTAATTCGCATATGATAGCAACACTCACATGGGATAATAATACATTAACATGGCAAAGTCACATTTGCATGGGATAGTAAAATTGAGAACTAATGTAATGAAAATCAAAATTCAACACCTGAAAGCTGAGGAAATCCTATTCATGTGACCAAAAGAAACGTTTAACCCATGCATAGAAAATTGTTTTCCACGCCATAAAATTGTCTGTTTAAAAACGTTTATTTACAAATAACAATGCTTTTGAAAGGTCAACTAAAATTGCCATTACATTTACTTTTCAAATCTGTTCACAGAAAAATTATTTCATACGTTTTTCTATGCTCGGATCCATGCTTTCTGTAGGTATTTTTCTTATCCTCTCTTCAGATAATTTTAAACTGGACAGACCACTTGTTGTAGAAACACTGTCATCTACAAAAAATGTGTTACTAGTTAGCAATTTTTTTTGTGAAAATACAATGCAAAAATGTCTTACAGTTTATGTTACCAATACTGAAAAAATGCTGTATTCTCAGTCAAGCATCGATTTTTGTTTTTTTATGTCACAGGGTTTCTCTAATCTGACTAAATGTGAATAAATGTGAAAGTAAAATAAATAAATAAATGTGATACTCACATGTGCAGTGAATGTTTATGTGGTTAACAGGACATAATGAAAAGGTGTGACTGAGTGAATATACAGTGTATATGAATGTCAGAGGTCATTTTACAAATGTATGGCAGAAGTACAGGGTGGTCCAAAAAAAATTGGAACATTTGTTAATTGAACACAAAACCTTTATTTTTCCTCTAAAATGCACCAAAATTTTACTGAGCATAGTTCAGTCATTTATCTCTCTGATGTCAAGTGTATAGGTGCAAGCCACAAAGTTAATGCATTAAACTAGTCAATGTTTGATATGACCCCCTTTCTTTCGCAGCTACTTTTTCAAGTATTCTTTATTTTAAAGCTTTAATGAACATGTTGATTGCTTTACACATTCATTTTATAAAATCATATTGAGTTGACATGAGGTATTAACATCTATGGTTTACTGGAAAACTATTGTGTTATTGTCAACTTAAGAATACCCAACATCATTATTTTTATTTAAGAATAGGAAAGAAAGAACATGTCAGAGGTGAGTGATTGATAACCCATACAGCTACTAAACTGACAAAATCATTGTTTCCACTTGTCAGTAGATGGGAAAATGACCAGTTATTTACAAGGCTTTATTAATGATATAATATGTCATTTGTGTTGTGGGAAACTCCTTTACGATATTGATATACAATGTACTCGTATATATATTGATATATTCAATGGATATTATTCGTATTAGAACAAGAAAGGGGGGGGGGGGGGGTCATTTACCAGTCAAAACAGACTGCCCTGGCCTGGCTTGGACAAAATCAAATGAACAGCAAAGTGAATGAATCATTTCAAAACTGAGTCCCAGGCTTCAACACTGCGTCAAATGTGAAATTCCAAGCAATTTCTAGACGTGCAAAGATAGTCTAGGAACTCCGCGTATCTAGAGATTCCAAGACGTGTCAAGAGGTGCAAAGACCTCGCGTGTAAAGAGCGTGTCAAGAGTTTTGATATCTCTTTGCACAGCCTTATCAAAACAAACGGTATAATTAGACTGGCCACATGTTGTTATGCCCTATAGTCGCGCTTAATTATACTTTACTAGGATTGGAATATAACAATCATTTTAATTTCGTGTTAATAATAATTTGTGTTTTTTAAATCATTATCAAAATAAAATTAATTTAAAAGTATGCGTGTGCGTGTAAGTATAGGCAATAGCTTAGTCGGAATGAGTAGATGTGTGCAGATGGAGATCGCCTATGTATTTTGCTAAATCTGACATTTTTACAGGATCATGTTAAAGATCAAATGAAAACACGAAATGTGTTTTTCTTAGGTTTATCTACCCTGATTTCGAGTGATTTTAACTTGGACGCATATTCCTAGATATTAAAACAGTTTGAATAATTAACAAAGTCCACTTTGAACCGTGTCAATCAAATTATCAATTGTCAAATATGTAGATAGCACATGCAGGCCCGAATACGGGGGGGATAGATTGGTTCTAGCGACCCCCCCCCCCCCTCCGTGACCAAAATTGCATTTTTTACCCCATACTGAGCACCTTTTAAATTATTTTGCTCATTTTTGAACTAACATTGCCAAAAGTAAACTCCCCCTGGAATTTCTTAAAAAAGTAACCCACCCCTTGGCAAATCCTGGCTATGGGTCTGAAACGCCTGAAACATGCTCTGATATAATGAGGCATATTCTGTGATCTGAGCATATCAGATGGGAAGAGTTATGAATGTCAATAAGTGTGATTGTTATCATGTAATCATCTACCTTAATGTCAATACATTACATAATGTAGTAAGGCATTGTACATGTATTTAACAACAGGCACATCCTTCTTCAAAGGACTTCATTTATACTTGTAAAATACCCTTCCAGCGAGGATGCAACAGGCACAGTTACACAAGTTTTATGACCCCAATTAGATGAAATATGAGCTGGGATGAAAGATCTCAAAAATCAAGGGCTGGGAAGATTTGAGATGTCATGGTTTACTATCATGACGCTGAAACATGTGTCGCTTATTGTCACCTGTATTGATCATGATGGGGCGACGGCAGTGCCCCGAGTCTTTTTGATCTGTTTAATCTTATTAGTTACTATTTAAAATTGAATAATTTAGGACCCCGGAAGCAAAACAACTCTTTGTTATGAAAGGAATACACCACCCACATGGACAGAACCCCTCATGTAAACCATCTATAAATACCTTTGAAATCAATTTGATTTTCGATCTACATCTGAATCTCAGATGGAGAGTACTCTTTGACAAGATCAACATTTAAAAGTGTAGGAAAGTTTTGATAAAGATGTTTAATAGCTAATTATTCAGACATATTGTTCTTTCATGTTGACGATTATCGAACATAATTGCAATCAACTTCCATGATATTTGCAATTTTGAATTTTGAATTATTTTGAATGCAAATGTACTCAAGTACTATATCCTGAGTTCTGCCCGGATCCCCGAAAACGTTTAAAATCAAACTCGATTATTTAGCTAGACTTCAAAATAAGGCATTCAATAGAAACATGAAATCACTGAGTAGTAGGAGAAATAGGAATGCTGGATCGGGATGATCAGGGATGATCATCCCTAGGCCATTATATCGATTTAAATACGTTGAAGTGTAATTCCCACCTCGAAAACAGGGGATTTCCCTTTTTATTTAACCAGTCCTATAGGACTCAGATTTCCACACCCCCACAAACGTAAGGTCGACGTCCGGATTGACATCGAGGTTGACTTTTCCAGAAGCCAGACATTATCCAATGTTCCAGGACTATAACGTTGGTAGGTCGTAGTATGATAACAAGCCATACAATTGTCATTTCTTTACAAATAGCAGGATGATTTTAGATTCATTTAGGAGAGCCATCGGATATATCGATTGAAATACGTTGAAGTGAAAGTATTTATTACTCAAAATTGTTCAATAAATTTAACTTTAACATATTTAACTAGGGGTCAATTCGGTATAATCCTAAACTATCGTAGTATACCATCCTTCTTCAAAGGACTTCTTTTATGCTTAAATTCCCTCAACATCCGGTTAAAACTGGTTGAAATCGTATAGACTGTATGATAAAAATGTTCTATAAATTTAACTTACCGGGTCGTGCTATATCTAACATGATCCTTAAATACTGTTCACTTTAAGAGTCCTTTTTTTTGTTATACATATTCACAACTAGTTCATAGTTCAACGTGAGAGAGGTTTACACTGTATTTTTGTTTAACTGAGATGCAAGTGAAATTGTAACAGTTGTTTATTATTCAATAGTATTGTTTTACACAGCGGTATTTAGCGCCATTCTATTGTGGTATAACCATGATCTAGCTAATTTTTAGGATTAAAATCTTGCCTGCGGTCAAAAAAGCATGTACAAAAATACGCCCTAATATCGTTTGACTTAGTGTTCTACAGAAGCTCATATATAGTTATCAGCTGTCATGTAATTCAGTCTAGCCTTACCAGACTTTGACCTGTAACACGATGATGCTTATGATGCTTCGAGGACAAGCGAGTTAATCTTATAATTGGTAAGCAGTATTGTTTATGTTAAGAACGCTGTGTTGTTTTGTTTTAGTGGTTTATAAACAAAGTGAAGTGTGGCTTACTAGTCCAGTATCTACACACTCTTGAAATGACTTTGTATACCCGTATTACTGCACTTGTGACACATAAACCTTCTTTTAAATACCATCATATTAAATAAATTTAATGAATTTTATTTTATTTAGATAGACCTAATATTTGAGAAACATTATATCATTCTGGATTTAACTGTGAAAATAATAAAGAATATAATATATATGATCAAACATATTGTAAAGCGGTAAAACCTCAAGGTCACCACATCATTCATGTTACAAATTTGATAATCTATTTAAACTGTATGTGACCTCAAATGTGACCTAATATTTATCCCCGAGTATATAATGTCATGAAGAAAAAATACCAACCATATTACCTCTTGATCTTTAATCGAGTCACATCATGAAAACAATGAAGGTCGTACCCGTGGTAAACGATGCTGAAAAGTGGCAAAGAATAATAAAAGCAGGAAGGAGCAATCAAAAGGGATTTGGAGGTAAACGAATGAGATTGATAGCTGTGAATACCATTAAAGAACCAATACAGGTGGTATCTCCCATGCAAGCAGTGGTAGATAGAGCTAAAGCCCAGATTGAGCGTCAAAAGAAATATGTTGAAGAACATAATCTGCATGGTCCAAAGGTATACAAACATAAACATAGGGATGATGATGATGATGATAACGTCAAGGCTAAGTTAAAAAAGAAGAAAATTAAAAGGGCCTTGTATAGACCATACAATATTCCCCAAAAGAACAAATAAACAATAACCAATGATATACACGACATTTCCACTTCTTCTTCTTTCATATACAGAGTACTTTGAGAACCCATACAGAACCCCAGGAGAATCCGTTCAGAACCCTGAGAGAACCCCAGGAGAATCCGTTCAGAACCCCAGGAGAACCCATACAGAACCCTATGAGAATCCATTCAGAATTCCAGGAGAATCCATTCAGAATCCCAGGAGAATCCATTCAGAATCCCAGGAGAATCCATTCAGAATCCCAGGAGAATCCCAGGAGAATCCATAGAGAACCCATAGAGAACCCCATGAGAATCTATAGAGAACCCCAGGAGAATCCATAGAGAACCCCAGGAGAATCCATACAAAAGTCATACAGAACAACTGGCGAATTCGAATAGAACCACAATAGAATCCATATAGAACTAACGTGATGGCCTCTTGAGGACATTTTCAGAACCCACTTGTTTAGAAGACGCTATAAAATACAGTGACACTTTCATTTCCATCACTATAAAAAGCTCATTTGATCACGCAACATATCATGCCGTATATGAATCGTAAATCCTGTCCCATTTGCGGAAAAAGGAATTTAAAAACGATTAACACACATCTCAGTCAAGTACATAAACTTAACAGTGCTGAACGGCAACTCTGGTTAAAGAAAGCTAAATGTAGCAGTTGGCTCACGGAGTTTGGAGAATGTCGCCTCTCATATACTGAACAAATGTTTCAACATACCGTTAGTCATAAACCCAAACAAAGAAAAACTTCAGCTGTCAAACAAACGAATAACATTTCGTTAAAGTCTTACTTGCCCAATGTTATGACTACTGAACCTTATCCAGAGTTTAGGTTTCGTCACAAGTTCTCCATGTTAGTCATAGCACCAACACAGAGTGGCAAAACATATTTTGTAAGGCAATTACTGGAGATGGATCATATCAACTACGACAATCACAAAAGGAGACGAATCATGTGGTATTATGGTCAATATCAAGACGTTTACAAGGATATGAAAAGAAGCCTTAAAGGAGATATACATTTCATCGAAGGACTACCTGATTACGAGGATAATCTGTCTAATTTGGATGATTCATACAACAATATCATCGTTTTAGATGACTTGATGGATCTAGCGAAGGATTCCACCATTGTATCTAAGCTATTTACTCAAGGAAGACATAGAAATACCAGTGTTATCCTCCTGCTTCAAAATGCTTTTCCTAAGGGAAAGTGCAACACGGAAATATCCAGAAATGCTCAGTATGTGGTCCTTTGGAAATGTCCCTCAGACAGGAGACAAATTGGTATGCTGGCAGACAGAATATTTGAGAAAAATAAGGACAGATTTATGGAGGTGTATAATAAGGTTACAGCAAAGCCATATCAATATGTGCTGGTAGATTGTAAGCCAGATACTCATTCAAGTAAACAGTTGATCGCCGACGTGTTTGGAGCATGTATATATTTTCCGAATATTTATACATCTGTCACTGCTACGAACCGCAGAAAAGTGATTGAGGGGCGAGAACCTCTTGCACAGTCTAGTTTAACACACATCAATTCAAGTATAAATGACATACTGAGAGATACAGAAGAGGAAGGTCCGATAGTTATACATCTATCTAGCCAGGAATGGTCTCAGGTGATCACACAATTCAAAATGGCGGATGGTAGCTACAATGTCGATCCTGGATGGAAAATATGGAGGATTTATCTTTCTCAACACAACCGTGACACTCATAGTATACCAGTGTTGTTGAAAGGTTATGGACCACATTCTGAAACAAAATTGTATCACGTCGATTTGGATTGGCTAAAATATTCTTGTCACACTGTGAAACATTTATTGTGAATATGATTTGTCATAGGCAATGATTTATTCTGTGAAAGAAAGGTCGAAAAACAGACTTTAGTACATAGATGTACATGTTTATTGATTTTAAAAGTTGTAATAAATACATCCATACGCAATATATGAAATTAGTTGTTTGTGCGTGGAAACTTGTAAAATATAGTGAGACTAGTACTACATGCACCTTAACGCCAAGACAGTTTACCTTTTCTGAAACAGGCAAAAGGCTTATATTTATTGAATACATTTTCCATAGACCTCATATGCATACTATCTAAAATTTCTTGAACAAGTTCACTATCGATTGTTCAGAATAATAATCACTTATTCATCATCATGTTTTCCATGATTTGTTTTATAAACAAATGTGAAACCAAGTGATATAGCGACCTTTAACGTTTCCTGCTTCACATGCTAAATAAAACAAAGCCAGATATCTTTAATAATACAGCTGACTTGTAATATAATCCCAAATATAATTACACTGATTTAACTCGTCTGCCCCAGAACTTAACCACAGCCAACTTGTCAACATCTGGTTTCTATTAGATTGTATTGTATTGTATCGTATAGCGGTACAAGACACGTTGAACTATGAATTAGCTGTGAATGTGTATAACAACAAAATGGACTCTTGAAATGAACAGTATTTAAGGATCATGTTAGATATAGCACGACCCGGTAAGTTAAATTTATAGAACATTTTTATCATACGATTTCAACCAGTTTTAACCGGATGTTGAGGGAAATCTCATCGATGAGGCAACGTTGAAACGTTCTGAAATCGTCTAAACGTTCGAAAAACGTTGGTATCAACTCTGACGGCACGAAAACGTTCGGAAATTCCATCGATGACGTAGTTGATGAAAACGGGGAATACCCTTGAGCGAAACGAAATGGACTCTTTCTGTATACTACGATAGTTTAGGATTATACCGAATTGACCCCTAGTTAAATATGTTAAAGTTAAATTTATTGAACAATTTTGAGTAATAAATACTTACACTTCAACGTATTTCAATCGATATATCCGATGGCTCTCCTAAATGAATCTAAAATCATCCTGCTATTTGTAAAGAAATGACAATTGTATGGCTTGTTATCATACTACGACCTACCAACGTTATAGTCCTGGAACATTGGATAATGTCTGGCTTCTGGAAAAGTCAACCTCGATGTCAATCCGGACGTCGACCTTACGTTTGTGGGGGTGTGGAAATCTGAGTCCTATAGGACTGGTTAAATAAAAAAGGGGAATCCCCTGTTTTCGAGGTGGGAATTACACTTCAACGTATTTCAATCGATATAATGGCCTAGGGATGATCATCCCTGATCATCCCGATCCAGCATTCCTATTTCTCCTACTACTTCACTGTATAAATTGTGGAATTTCTAGTAATTTTTAGACGTGCTTAGCCGGTCTAGAAACTCTGCGTATCTAGAGATATTGACCAGGGCCTACACCAATATTCTTAACACCACTTATTAAAGGATGCATGCATCAAGGGGTAGACATCATTCAAAAGACATAAACATGACCGGGTCGGTGAGGGGAAGGTTTGCATACGATGCAATTTGTACATGCAAGCTCATTTTTCACATATAAATTAATAAAGTCGATTCCTTGGGAATACGTTATTGGGTTTATAAGCGTAACGAGGAGAAGCGATAGGTTCGCACCCCCTCCTACAAGCAATAAAAGGTACCATAAGGTAGAGGAAGAAGCTTGAAGCTTCTAGCTCAGGTTTGAAGGAAGTTGCATCATTTTCGTAAAAATTCAAAACAAATATTTTTTGCCTCATTTATGTCACGATCGCACCCCCCGACTGAAAACCTAAAATATTTTGGTGATTGCATCACCCCTCCCCCCGACTGAAAGCTGGCTACGGCCCTGGGGTTTTATCGAAAACTATATCGTCAACATTTTATCATTATGCGGAAAGTCCAATATGAAATCTTAAATGGTAAATATGTTGCATTTATGGAGGGAATTCCACTGTAAACTATAATGTGAATGTTTGATATGAATACTTCCATACAACCATCAATATCCATTCTTTTGAAATAAGATGTTACAACAAAGGGAATATTGAAAACTACAGTGGTAAGAGCATCTTTCTGACTGCTAATTATGTGTATCAACATTTTGATTGCACCTCAGCTGGAGATTAAATCTTATAATAATTTGATCAAAGGGATTGTAATTTTCCCCAATTCGCTTATCTATGTTACAATCTGTATACTTGTTATATTGTGAGCGGTATGTGTTGATAAACCAAAAAGATATGTTTTTTGGATATCAACATTTAGAAAAAAGTGTAAGATACCATTCTATATATTTTCTTAGTGTTTAGCATAGGTAAGAATGGGGGATGGGCTGGCGGGGGTCCGTCTTTGAATAATTCCAAGGGGTTCATATATTATCACAATTTTGCTACAAAATCACTTGGAAAGTGCATGATTTGAAAGATTATTTGGCCAAGGCGTCCGCTATTAACATGAGTATGAATTTTATAAAAAAAATTACTTGAATCAAAATCGAAGAATTCCTTGCCCCGTGTGTTCACCATTCACCCCGGGGGTTCACACTCGACTCAGGTGGGGTACCTTTTTTACATTTGGTATGTCAAGCCAATGGACCCACATTTTAAGACAGATTTTTCCATTTTCTGGTATAAGAGTCGGTGTGGAAAATATGTTACCCCTCAATTGTGGTACGGCATTGGTCCCGGGGCATTGGTCTAGTTGTTACACATATCCTTCATTTGAGGTTGTTTACTCAAAGATCTGCCTTCTTCTCGGGGCATTCGATATTTCGAATGGCCTTGGTCTTATATTCTGGATATTTGGTATCCGGGGGTATGGCATTGGTTCTATATTTGGATGTTTGACATGGCATTGGTCTTGTGTTTGGACATTTGATATGGCTTTTTGGGGTTTATTTTAGTTTGTATGAGAACACATTTAATGCCACCCCCCAAATTACAAATCTACATCTATTCTCTCTATCCCAAAGGTGGATCTGAAGCATGAAAAACAGATGCAGACTCGGGACAGTTGCGAGGGGGGCTATAATGGAGAAATTCGTTTTGATTTTGAGTCTAACTGAAATATTTTGTCACAAATATTAATTAAATACGCAAATAGCCTGTTTTATAAATGAGACTAGGGCAAAAAATCTATTCATTAAATCTAAAGCCTAGACGATATCTTCTGTAATCAAGGTGATTTTGGTACACTTCCGCAATTATAAAAACAAAAACATAGACTAAGTTATTAATCTTTTGTTATCATATCAGATTAAGTCAGTTTGGCTCCGATTGTTATGCAGGTGTGTGTATCGACTCCAGTGAACAACATTAAGTGAATCAATCCTTGAAATTCCCAAATTCATTCCAAATTCTGGCCGTTAACCCCCCCCCCCTCCCCCATGTCTCTTGATTACATTTATTTTGCAAATGATATATAAATTATAGATTAAAATATTTCATTTTCGAATTGCACAAAGGGCAACATGTGAAGATAAAACCGCGATCCTATATTAATACCAATACAATGTACCTCTATGAATATCATAAATTCACTCCTTTTTAATATCAATAGTCAAACAAATTAAGTAGTATGCTACAGTTGGTTATCAATCGGAGTTCACGACCTATTGATTACTCTTTAATACAAAATTTAACCATTTTAGAATGGGTAACTCACACCCCCCCCCCCCCCCCGTCCATGTCCATGAAGTGCGTGAGTGACATAATAGTGCCATTTATTAATTAAACATCACTGATTTATGTTGAGACATTCAGTGCGATTATTTCATTTCTTTGTTCAAAAAGTTAAAGCACCAATTAAATACATATTTTTATCACACAAAAGGGGCAGAATACTTGACCTTGTATCAATTCATATCCCGATAATTCTTGACAAGGGAATGTTTCTTATTAAAACATAAGCAGCGCCTAGGCGTCGATTGGGGGGGGGGGGGGGTCAATCCGGTGTTCTCAGGCTATGTACAGCCAAGTATCCTGTTTATGTAAAAACCCTACGTTCCCGAATCACAATCAGACAATTAATTAGTATATTTGCTGTGTCTAGCAATTGATCATACAATTAGATGTTGCGAAAACTATGGGAACTTGTACCTGTCTGTTTATGGATAGGCTGGGAAAGAACAGCAGAGAGAATGGTACATTCGATTGAATATGCTTGTTTTGCCCAATTGTGTATTAAAATGCCCCTCATTTAACATATGTATGGTCACAAGTTAAGTCGGAGATAATTTGTATTGACTTAACTTGAAACAAATTACTCCGAAATCCAAATACTCATCGAAAAGTAAGTTTATCTTTATATTAAGCTAATACAAAATAAATATATAAATAGGCCTGATGTATCAGTGTTTTCAAAGTTTATTGCACGTTTTATCCTTGAAACGCCTTTCTTTTTCTTATCATGATATGTATTTCCTTCACTTAGGATCAATGCGTCGATTAGCATTGCCTGTAACTGATTTATATTTTCAAAAGGCGGCATGAAATTGCCAAAATGTTTAAATAAGTCAATGTGTCAGCGTACATACAAAATAGTCTGTTTAATATTTGCTACATGTACTTGTTCCAAACAGTCTGCGAAAGAATGATTAAAAAATATATCAATTAAAAGTATCAGAGAAAATACTTGCAATCGTTAAAATACTGTATGTATTGCTATTGGTAATTAGGTTAGTTGTTTACACATAATTATGTTGTTCAGTGTGCCAAGAGCGTGTCAAGAGGTGTAAAGAGTTGAATTCATCGCGTGTCAAGAGGTGTAAATAATTGGCACGTCTAGAAACCCGGCGTGTAAAGACCAGTTTCTAGACGTGTCAAGAGTTGGAATCCCATATTTCACGCAGTGCAACTTGTAATTCAGGAGAAAAGGGGTCATATCAAACATTCTCTTTTTGTTTAAAAAATTTGTTTGCACCTATAAACTTTACATCAGATAAATAAGTGATTGAACAATACTCAGTAAAATTTTGGTGCATTTTAGAGAAAAAACGATTTTGAGTTCAATTATCAAATGTTCCAATTTTTTTTGGACCACCCTATAGTATATGAAACAATGCATTTTCATGTATTTCTATTCTATTTTATCTTTTTCACCAAATGTAAACTTTCTCTATGTCAATGAATATAATGCTATGAGAAGCATTTGGCCCTTTCTCAATCAAATTATAACCATAGATAAAAATAATGAAAAGTAAATTGAATCGCATACATGTTGTGTCTTTCCAGCTCTGTGCTACTATCTCTGCAACACCACTTAAATCTGCATTCTTGTCGCCTTGATTTCTAACATCAACTATGGCTATACTAGATACTCCTAGATCGCGGTATATATCTTCTCCAGATTTACTAAATGTCACCACAGAAGTCTTTGGATCTGCAAAACATATTTCTTTCTAATGTTATCAAAGGGTAAGGATTCAAAATTGAAATCATATATTATTAACATGTGAATGAATGTAATAAACTGTAACAAGGCATTAACATGCAAAATATCATCACCCGCCATTTGTTACAGATGCTGAACATAGACTGCTGAGTGCTCAATCAATCGCCATCATAAAAAAAAAGTTGAAGATCATAACAATATGTAACCACTTTTGGTGGTGTCATAAAAACGGGTTTTCGAAATCCATGAGTTTCCATTTCCTTTTACTTTTTAAGAATAATTTTTGGTAAGATGCTGGAGCTGAAATATTTGCTCCAGTACCTTCTTAAGAAAGATTATGTTAATTTTGGTGATGTGGCCAATTTTTGTATGGATAAGCTAAAAATAAAATGTGTCAATTTCTTAGTTAAGTGTATGCTTCAGCACCAACTAAAACCAGCCATTATCATCCTGTGTAAACTGTACTTGATCAATGTTCATATAATAATCAGTTCACATACCGGTGATCATCATATATTTTATAATCTAGAGTAATATTTACTATCTAGAGTAGAGTATCTGAAATTCTTAGGTGTTGTTAAAATGGCATGACAAATAGAATTTAGAAAAAATTATATCAAAAATTTAATTCTTTCATGAAAAATGGCGAAATTAATTTCAATGTAATTTCCATTCTTACAAATTTTTTGATTATAATATTCAAAATGGGCATTTGATAATCAAACGAGTACGAAGTGACCCCAATAGAGAGATCTTTGGTGGCTATAGACTCAAGTAAGGCTGGCCTTGTATTTTACTCACTTTACTACTTTAGACTACTATCTAGTATTTGGTTAACATTCAACCCATTTATTAATAAATAATTTTCATAATCACAAATAGTTCACTAACACCTTATAACCTTTTCATGAGCTGAACTAAAGTGAAACCTGTATATACGAATAGCTCTCTAACCTGAACAACTCTCTGATTGAAATAGTCTTCTGGTCTCAATTTTTACACTCCCATTGACTCCCATGTTAAAACCTCTTGAAATGTGAACTACTGCTTATCTGAAAACTTTTGTTTGTCTCAGAGGTGTTTAAACTACACAGGTTTTATTGTATATACAGGTTTTTATGTATATACAGGTATGTAGAAGTAAGTAGGACAACAACAAGAATGTCTTCAAGTCCATCGTAAGTATATCGTACAATTTAAACTTTTCTAACGTTTCTGATGCTACACTACTTCATTTTTAGTCAGGCTGGTTTTTAAATAAGCATGTCAGATGAAAGTTATTTATTATTCCATTTCATTTAACATTTCTACAAACTTCATGCAAATAGGTTGATATGTTTACATGCAAACATTAAAAAAACAGGTCACCTTCAATCTGCATAGATCTATGTATATCTAGATCATAGGATAAACAACAACTTGGAATCATGTACACAATATGTGACTACAGATGTTATGTAACTCAAGAGTAACTTCCATTTACTTTCCATTTACTTTATTAATGGACATAGATGCTTTCTAAATCATAATATACTAACTTGTTGCTGTATATCTTTTTATTATCTTCAGAGTCATGTTATCAAGACAAATGTAACTTTTTAAAGGTTGAATGCCGATAATATTAACTCAGTTGAACATGTTGAACAACTAATATACATACTTTTTGTGGCATGGTTGAATGGCTATGAATCCCAAGTTCCAATGTGTCTCATTAAAAAACGATTGAGTGACAAGGAATATGTCAAGCGGGGTTTATAATTGAAAAATGTCATTTTAATTTGATAAACTTACAAACTTCAAAGGATGCACTTATGAGGCCAATTTTATCATTGTTGCTATCTGTTGACTTTCATTTGACCAGTTTAGTTGAGAATGGACATGTTGTTGTTGTTATCGAACAAAAGTGCCAAATTTGAACAACTGTTGAAAGAAAATGTTCACCAGAAAATGTGGTAAATTTCATGCAGTGCAAATTCCCCAGAATTTAGGAGTTATGGCCACAATTTAATTTGGTGGACTTTAACAATTTGGCGAATCTGCCAAATTAAAACAGCAGCAAAAATTAATGAGAAGTACAATAGATAAATATACAATTGAGCCTATTATATTATCCATCCAAAGTGGAGGCTTTTAAGGGGCATGTAAACAAGGTGACTTCTCAAAAGGTTTGTATTAAAAGCCTGTATAATAAATAAATGCAAAAAAATGGTTAAGGTCCTTAAAGGGTCTGATTTAAAGGATGTTCTTAACAATGCATAATTACAATTTCAAAGGATAATATTAAGAGGACACAGTGGACCACTTAGGGCATCTGTCTTAAAAGACTATGTTATCAATATAATCTTTTCTTCCATTCTGCAGGAAATCCAATGTTGTATCTAAATCAACCCATAAAAGACAAATTGCTAAAAAGACCAAAACTGTTTATGTGTCCAAGCTACACTGTAAGCCAGTAGGGCCAAATGAAGACCTTGTCAAAGGACAAGACTTTGAAAAACATCTGAGGTAAAAATTAATAGTGTGCCATTATTGAAAATGGTTGTCAAATCGTTACAATAAATTTTTATAGAAGGTAGAGTTTAATTTGCTTGGATTGGCTTCTCAATGGTTTCTTAACTCTACTCTAACATGTTTAATGTCTAATCGAATGTTTGTATATTATTATTGAAATGCCTCATACTGTTAAAATTGAATATTGATTTCAATTAAATAAACAAAGCAAAACAAACTTCTCTACAATATTTTGGATGCATACAGTATATGTACTTTAAAATGTGACTGAAAGTTAATATTTATTCTAACTTTTATTTTCAGTCAGTACTATTACCAGGTAGAAGGGCCTAATAGTAGTATGAGATGTGGACCAACAGGATTCCACAATGGCTGTGATAAGACCCTACATAAAGGACCCAATAGAACTTTACATAAAGGGCCCAACAAAGAAAATGTTAAAGGTCCTATGCATCAAATTAAATCAAATCAAATGCATCACATTAAAGGAAAACTTCTTCATACAACAGCAATGTAAAATGGACTTATTCAAATCACCTTAGAAGGCAAACAGTATAACAAACAGTATAACTGTAAAATTCTAAATACTGTAGTATACAATAATACACAAACACTGGGAAACTGCTCATGGCTCTTGGCATTTAAGACAAAAATTCTTGAAACAAGAATGTGGCTTGCAATAACTTATTTAAATACTTAAAGGGAATGCGAAGTTTCATGTTCTAATTTACACGCTGGCTACTTATAACCATCATCTATCACTTCAGCTCACTCATGGGACATATCGTGTATGAACTAACATATAATTCAAGTTCAAAGTACCCATATCTGGATCGCTGCGGATGCCGCCATTGTTATGTATCAATGACGTCATTGATGCCTTAAAACTGATGCCTGGGAAATGTCGCTATATAATCACGTCATACTCGGATCGCAGAAATAGAACACATTTCACTGATATTTTACCTGTTTCTGTCCGCTTTACATTGTTGCCGTATGTTCATGTTCATGTCCATATCATATCATATATTTGGAAAAGTTGTTTCAATATATTCTTCATAGAAATTGAATTGTTGCAATGTATTTTTTAAAATGTTTGTATTTATTTTCTCCAATGTGATATAGTATAGGCTAGGTAGAAAAATCACTAAACTTATGAGATATCGGCTGCGCGATTCGGAAGACATCGCATTATATGTTATGTTATATTTTATTTATGTCTCACGCCATTATATTCCACTTGAAAAATATCCACTAGAATTATTTTATATAATAACACTGAGTCAAAAAGGATAAATCTGTTCAAATCCTGTAAATGTTTTCTTGTATATTTAACCAATAAATGAGGTAAATGCATTAAAATATACAAAATGGCATTTACACATAAATGCATTACTGTGCATCAATGGGGATTTATTTAAGTAAGATTAATGTGGCTAATGTGTTGGCGTATTTGTGGTGAAAATAAGTAAGTTATATCATAGGCTGAACGCATCCAACAAATAGTTGCATTTACCATATTTATGTAAATACACGACATACCATTTAAATATCAAAATCTATGCTAAATGTTCATTAATGCGCTGATGAGCATTTACGGCACATCATTATTGACCTTAAGGTGTACTTCGGCAAATAGGCATACTGCCGCAATTGCTTTCTTACCTAATCATAAACGGTAGATTTCTTCAATCGGTAGTATTCTATTCAAATATGAATAGGGCATATTGGAGAATGAAAACAAAAAGTAGTAATCCAATGAAACAGTAACTCCCTAAAGTGTTAAGCCATTTAAATTCTGATGAAAAACGCAAACAAAAAAACGAAAAATCGATGTCGTCTAAATGATACGTATGTAAATGTCAATCTCCTAAATATTAAGATTGGTAATAGCTTTACAAGGACATGCCACTGACATATTTTCAAAGAATGATACGTAATGTTTAATTTTTCTCAGTTGTTAAACGACCAATTTCAATCATCATATCACTGTAGCAACATTCGATATGACAAAAAAAGCTTTTCAAAATTCAATGGTATTTCACCTTGGATCATGACAAGAAAAGGCTCATAACATTCAGTGATGCGGGGAGACGATGGGGGATTGTAGTACGATATTTCATTTCAACGACGATAAGGCAATTGCCGTATTGATAGTACGCCAATAGTTTAATATTTATTTTATTATATATTTATTTTTTGTTAAAAACAATTCCTGATTTCGAGCCCGAATTTAATTATATAACATCCGTGGTAAGTACAGTTCTACAGTATTGATTTTCAATTCAATGGCATACAACCTTTTGTTTTTCTATATCGGAAAATAAGTGGAACTTTAAAAGCTTCAGTCACATTTGTTCAATGCGACCACACGTCGATCGTATTTCCATGAAATCAGTAAATTTCTGCGGCAAACATAGGAAAACTACAGTCGACTTAAGGTCACCTTGCTGTCTACGTACACGACATATCCAGTTTTTACAAGGCGTAGAGTCGGAGTTATAACTTTTCTTTCCTGTGGTCACCATAGATATCAACAAGCAGCAGCCAAACCGTAGGTCTCACGACGGCCGCACGTCGGGTTCACGGTCGACTTGCGGCTGCGCTTGGATTTCATAGGTTACAATTGAAGAAAAACTTCGCACGTCGTAGGGCCACCCTACGCTGATCGGGCGTCATCATTTATCAGCCGTACGGGAATCGTAGTTTTTCCTCATAATCAAGATACGCTGTACGGCTATCTTAGCAAATGTGACTGCAAAATTATCTGACTGCCAGAAATACTTAGGCAACCGTAGAAATCCAAAAATGTTACGTGAGGCTAAGAATCCATGATAGTAAATGAATACGGTTTTAAAATTTAATTTTAAAATTTTAATTTCTTTGAATACCTGTGTTAAAGATAAACATAAATGCAATGAATATTAAAGTACGAACACGTATTTTTGTAATGAGACTAGCAAATTAAACCATTGCATTCTTGGAAATTCAAGATGGGTTGGTTGAATTAATTTTATCATGTTTTATTCAAATAGTTTGCATTCGCCTCATAGAATTAGCATTCTCTGTTCGCATTTAGCGCTAGACCTAATAAAAGTTTAAAAGTCACGAATCCCAGATTGTTTCAAGTGTAAATAAAGAATAAATCTAACCTGCATTCCATGTCTAGATAGGTAAAAAGCAATTCCGAAAATGCCGGCGTTAATATTCTATTGAAATCGTTCTTTATTATGGGTGGTATATACGTATTCTTTTAGTTCCTTTGAAATGATTTCTTTGGTTTTGGAATGGCAACAACTCGGCATTCATTTTTGGATTCAAAAATGGCGCCACAAAACTTTTGGAATGCCAAGGCATCAATCTGGCATCAATGACGTCATAACAATGTCGTAAAGAACCACTTTACGGTTGAAATGGCAGCTCCGTGGTCCAGTTCATATGCAAAACCCGGGGCTCAATAACAATTAAAAGGATAATGATAGAACAATAAAACTAAGTTGAATTGAAAGATATATCTTTATTCTAACTTATTATCAAGTTTAAGGGACAAAACTTCGCATTCCCTTTAAACACAAGCATTAAAAATAATTTCATTTCCAATACTTTCATTATGCTCCTTTAAAAGAAGGCTTCATCTGTACTCTGAGTAAGAGATAAAAGAGTCAATAAGAATACACTTAATGGTGTTGTTTTAATAGTATCTATCATGTATGAAATGTAAAAATTTATTTATTAAGCTAGATTATCAAAGTGAAATGTACTTTTAAACCTGTGATAGAAATAAACTACCAGTATTTTGAAACTTGTAGATTACGTTTGAGATTAAACTATGGTATTGGCAATTATATTCCAGCTACCCAATCAATTAAAACAAGTATCCCTCGATGAAAAAACAAGGCATTAACATGACAAAATGTCACCACCACCTAGTTTCACACAATATTAGAGTGATCAAAAGTTAAATGTAAGCACAAGTCTCATAATATGGTTCTATGTACCAGATTTTGCTAAGATTTAAACATACATGTACATGTATATAACACATACCAAATTGATGATCACTGTAGGAGTCATATTTCATGTCAATTTAGAAGATTTTGAAATGAAAAATTGGTTACCTTTAATGTCAAATCTAGAGTTAGATTTAAATTTCTGAGAACTTGTACAGGGTGTCCCTAAAGTATGCCCCCCCCCCCCTAGGCAGACGTATACCAATGTCTCCATAGTATTTGTCATATATCATTTTAAAGCTTATTCAAAGTTACATTGATTTGCCAAATATCATGGTTCAACTCACAAATGGGAAAAAGTTACAGGTTATTGGGTTTCTGAGTAAGGGTAGACAAAGAAACAACTTTTTAAGTTATGAGACTTACATTTTTCCAGGAAGCTTTTCAAGATATCTGCCTCTTTTCTTATATTCTCTTTACTTAAGATAACAGCAGTGTGAAGGAATGTCACATTGTCTAATTCTGAAAATATAAAAAATATAAATCAAATACTTTTGATTGATTGAAATTCCACAATTCAATATTCATACAGAGGTGTTTATATGTGTGCATGTAGATATTATAAATTAAGTAATAATTGACCTTGTCCTTTACCTTCAATGATGTTGTCTTGAAGTCTTTTGATTGTGGTTTCATTGGAGTACCCAAGATGGAATTTGATGGCAGTCTTTATCTTCCCGCACCTCTCTTCAGACTCTGCATCATACAGCAGGAGAACTGGAGCAAGACAACACATGTTTAGAAATTCGGAAAGTTTTTTAGAGAACCTACAACAGGTAACAATTAAAACATCACATCGACGTGTGGAAGTTAGAAAATAGATGTTGGAAATTCGGACAAACATAGGTGGAGGTAATTATGAGGTCATCTCCGATCTCTGGGGTTTTCCCTCCTTTTGGTTTTGAAGTGATGGGTGGACCATTAGCGTCATTGTTTCTAAAATTCACTACTAACATTGAAGTCATTAAGCTGTAAAAATAGAGTAAAGGAACTTGAAATCAGAGCATTTCTGATGTTACCAGTAAAAAATTGTGAAACAGCACCCCGCTTTGGGAAAAGTGTCTGATGGGCCAGTACTGCATATTGATTAAAACAGTGTATTGATGTGTGGTATTCAAATAATAGATGTTGGAAATTTTAAGACAAACGAAGTTGGTGTGCAGAGGAGGTTCAACTATGAGTTCAACTATGAACTATGGCTATTCTCCTCCTCTCGGGTTTGTAGAAAAAACCGGGTACCGGGTAGTAAATCCTCCATGCTGGGTTCAAACTTGGTCCCCGGTACCAGGTAGAAAAAACCAGGTACCCAAAAAACACGAATATACAGTATAACATAATAAGATCATTTGAAAACGTGTAAGATTTGTTTTGAATTTACAAAAATGTATGTAACTTCCTTCAAAATTGAGCTAGAAGCTTCAAATAAAAAGCATTTTAAGGCTCTTTTCTTCCTCTATCATCATAGTCATATTTTCATTGGTTATGGGGGGGGGGTGCGATCGCCCCATCAAATCCCCTCCTGGCTACGCCTATAACATTGTAAGACGATTTGAAAAGCATGATAAATCAATCTTACTCTATTTTCAATAGTTCGTATGTTGGTACGTGAATTGTTTTGATTATGATTTAAATCTGTAAATAGCTATTGTTACTTTAGCAGAGAAGTGACGTGTGTTAATTTACATGATGCAAGGTGTAAGATTTTGATTATTAATCACAATTTAAGTTATCCCAATTTTCGACGAAACGTCCACTGAAGTGTGAATTGTTACGTCTTACAATGTCATAGGCGTAGCCAGGAGGGGGTGCGATGGTGCGATCACATTCCCCCTCCCATAACCAATGGAAATATGACTATGATGATAGAGGAAGAAAAGAGCCTTAAAATGCTTTTTATTTGAAGCTTCTAGCTCAATTTTGAAGGAAGTTACATACATTTTTGTAAATTCAAAACAAATCTTACACGTTTTCTAATGATCTAATTATGTTATATATTCGTATTTTTCGTTTTTTTGGGTACCCGGTTTTTTCGACCGGGTACCGGGTACCAAGTTTGAACCCAGCATGGAGGATTTACAACCTGGTACCCAGTTTTTTCTACAAACCCTCCTCCTCTTCACGCTACATGTACATGTATAGCAGCTAAGTATTTCATAATCTACATCACTCATGAGAGATCTACATGATGTCAGACTTCTGGTCAGTCTGTAAGATAATAGACAGCTAGGTTGGCCTAGGTTTACTCGTGGTTCTTGAAACCCTCATGGATTACATGTAGTTCAATATGAAAAACAAATGATGTGTGATATTAAGGTAAAAATGAATATAAATAATAATTCATGATACAAAGGGTTATATTTATTCCTTCCAGAAGTGAATTTACATAAGAATTGTGGCTTCCCTCATGATCTTAAGGTTATTCTTTACAGAAAAAAATGCTATACAGTGGGGAACATAAAGAATTACTATAGCTATGAAAAATAGATACTGTCGCACATGTAATGAATTCTTACCTCAGTGTATTCAGTGCTCTATTTTCTCCGTCCTAATTAGTCCAAATATAGTGGAATTTGTGTCCATAATGACAAATAGGAACTTAAAAATTTGAAGTGGATATTCACATGTTAATGCCAACTCTTCAAATGTTGAGGTGATTTTGGGGCCCGATTACGCTGCAAGGAGGATTGGCTCCCAGAATGCAACATGACACGTGCCAGCTTTCAAAATGCTATTCCGCAATTTTGAAATTCTGTCACGAGTAAATAAGGTTAACTGATGTTGCATTCTGGGAGTCAATCCTCCTTGGATCACAAACATGGCGATTCATGAAAACAATCATTCGATTTGGTAGGAATTTATCCATCATTTGCAGGTATGAAGCTTTGGATTCATTTATTGTGCTACTTAAAGTGAATGGGAATTATTTTTCTACTGCTTGGGAGAGTTTGAGACAGGAAACTTAGAATTTAGGTCATTGTGACCATAGATCCCGGCTAGATTCTTTTGTAGTAGAATCAGTAGCTCAATAAATATTCCTCAAGATGAGACACCTCAGAAAATTTCAAATTTTAAAATGACGATTGTGGAGCCATTTCTGAAAAATATGAGACAAATCATACCTCATTCGAAGCGTCTTGTTATTCTTTAACTTTTTTATCATCAATGATCGTTATTTAAGCAATACTGCGTTGATAAGAGGCCAAAACAGTGATATTTTATCGCCGGACTCTTGTCAGGCCAAATCTGAATGGTGCTCCCATGGTTCCAGAAATGTGACGTCATCAGTACAATGTTATTTGGACACACAAGAGTCCGGATCTCGTGAAAAATATTCGCCGTATTTAAAGTCAGATAACTGCAACCATAACTCGAACAAAACAAGTAGAAATGGAAAGATGAAGATCTCAGCTATAATATAAGTGCAAAATCTGTCACGGGGAAGCAGGTACCATTTTGTATACGAAGTGTCTGGAGTACCTTAAAATTTAAGGCTCTTTAGCCAAAATGCTAAAGAGCCTTAAAATTTAAGGCTATTTAGCTGTGAACATAGTGTTTTGGCTAGAGAGCCTTTGTGTTTATAATCCGTGTTTATATTGTTTTTTATTGAAGTTTTCGTCATCTAAACAATAAAACAACACTCTCGAAAGTTTTTCAACCCAGAATGCCACTTAAAAATTTCACACATGTATATCACTATAAAGTTGCAAAAATTTATGCCTATCATGAAAAAACACTCTTGTATAGTGGTTAGGGAGCTCGCCTTTCGGTTCTCCGGCGCGGGTTCGATTCCCCGATGGAGCACTTTTTTATTATGAATAACAAGCCGGAAGTTTGTTCTCTGAGGTCCGGCAATTATGTACACAATTTTTTCTAGAATTCTTGGGCTTGCTCCCGGGCTTGCTCCATCGCTCAATCATCAATGTTTAATGAAATTAATCACTTGTATTGGCTTTGCTATAGTCACAAGCTTAGAGAATACAGGGAATCTCATTTTAAGATGGCAAAAAGGATGATGAAGACCTGGGGATGAAAAAGGATCTTGTTTATTCTAGATACAGCACATCTTGACGCAGTTTATCTTGAATGCTGGGACATTAGCCTGGGGACATCACAGGATACACTTCAAAATCCATTGCCTGTACGATTTCAATGCTGTTTATAAGATTTTTCATGTGACAAGATACTTTTTCACAACTTTTTGCAAAAACTTCCGCTCAAAAGTCCTTCAATTGTATGAATCATTTCATCAATAAATGTGACTCCCACAGTACGCACACCTTCCTCCGAAGGGCCTATGCATATATCTATGAAAAGGATCTTGTTTCTTCTAGATACAGCACATCATGACGCAGTTTATCGTGAATGCAGGGACATCAGCCCAGGGACATCACAGAATACACTTCCAAATCTATTGCCCATTAGATTTCAATGCTGTTTTTTAGAATTTTTCACGTGACGAGATATTTTTGCAAACGTCTTCCTCCAAGTGAGAATTTAAGCACATGAAAGAGCACAAAGAAAATCAGTACACTGAGAGATGAACTGCCGAGGAAAACAACGGCTTATGCAACACAAAAGCATTTTTATCCTAGCCTCCAATCCATCAATAAATGTCTATACGTCAAAATCTTTACTAAACGGACGTTGTGATTTATAGTGGATAAAATGGTAAAAATAACATTTTTCTGGCTATATACGTGGTTGCCTGTCGGTCCTCTCTGGTGAACCAGAGACAAATATTTTCGATATATACATGAACTTTAAAGTCGATGTTTGAACCTTTAAAAAGCCGAATTTAGACTGAGGATTGAAAAGGTTCTAAGAACTTTTATTTCTCTCGGTAGACCGGAAGTAAATTTATGAGTCGAGCAAAAAGTGATAATGTTTTTTTATGAAGTGGGGAAGTCAAAACAGCACTAATAGAAGTCAAAGTAAGCATTCGAAGATTATTTAGAACCATTTAAAATTAAATCGACGGCAAAATTGAATTGCCTGAAATCTTTATATTTTCTTCTTCATCTTCTTCGCGGACCTCAGAGAAGACACTTCCGGTTTAATAATCAGTGATTTTATCGATCAAAACATATTTCTTTTTGAATTTGTCCGATATCTGCTAATATGGTATGTATATTTGTGCTGATTGTTAAATTACAAAATAGGTTGGGTATAGAATATGTCCAAGTCGTTTGATCTTGTCCGGCAGAAGCAATATTTCGTCATTTCTGTCGCCTGGAATTCCTTTAAGGCTCTCTAGCAGAATTGGCTATCAAAATGCTAAAGAGCCTTAAAATTTAAGGCTCTTTAGCCCAAATGCTAAAGAACCTTAAAATTTAAGGCTCTTTAGCATATTGGTAACCCATTTGGCTAGAGAGCCTTAAATTTTAAGGCTCTCCAGGCGCGGCCTTTTGTATAAGGAACATTTTGAAAGGTGGTCACTTTTTTTTGAAATTTTCCAATTTGGTGTCATATCTTGTGTATTATTCTTTGAGCCTATGAGATCCTACTACAAAACGATCTGGCCAACATCTGTGATTGTGACAACTTTTGATGGTTGAGGTTTATTATGTCTCCAGAAAATAATATGGGCGGGTATAGCAATTTTTTCAAAAATGTACCTACAATACACTGTCAGGTCAACAAAAAAATAAAATTCCCATGGCCTATTCACATTCTTTTGAACTCCAGACATAAAGCATACATATCCAAAACGCATATCCTTTATTAACTCCACACAACATACCTTTATTGTCATCTGGCATCACTTTTTCTGAGTTTCTTCAGGTCCGTGGTTATTTATCAAATATAAGGACGAAATTAATTAAAATGATGATTGGTTTTACAGACTCGACTAAACAAAAATGGTGAATAACGGGGATTCCCCAGTTTATATCTTTCATTATCCGGGTATTTTCAAGATGGCCGCGCCCTTGATAGTCTGAAACTTTCAAAACAGTGGTTTATCACGTTTAACACAGTGACACTAGATGTTCAACGGCCATTTACCTCTCGTGATTTAGCATGTAACGTGTCCGGCATTCTCGGTGAATAGTGCCCAAATTGAATGCCCAAGTTTTCTGTCATTCTAAGGGGTCTTTTTATGGAATTTGCTTTAAATTAGTAAAAAATATTTGTAATTTGCTTTAAATTATTAAAAAATATATGTAACTGATTTGCAAAATAAATATAAAAAATTTCTAAAAAACTGTCTTATTAGTGTCTTATATTAACTCGGCGAATAGTGCCCAAAAGGAGTGTTTTCAATGGCAATTTAACATGGGTTGGGCACTATTCGCCGAGTTAGGCTATATATAGGGAAGGATCAGTTCAGTCAGTGTCTTATATAACTCGGCGAATAGTGCCCAAAAGGACATTTTTCAATGGCACTTTAACATGGGTTGGGCACTATTCGCCGAGTTATATATAGGGAAGGATCAGTTTAGTGTCTTATATAACTCGGCGAATAGTGCCCAAAACCACATTTTTCAATGGGAAGTTAACATGGGTTGGGCACTATTCGCCGAGTTATATATAAGACAGTTTTATATACATTTTAATTCATTTTTTTATTTTTCAAACAATATTTTATGATTCTTAAATTGCCCTTTCATTCTAAAGAGGGATTTATTTGAGGGGCCTTATAATAAAAAGGGGCATGGTATTTTTGGGGGAAAAGAAATAGAAAATTAAGAAAAATACGAAGATTTAAAGTTGGGCACTAAATAAATAGTGCCCAAAATACAATTTTCAATGTGTATTTAACATACTTTGGGCAGTATTTACGTATTAATGAAAATATAAAATTATGAAAAAAACTAAGATTTAAAAGTTGGGCACTAAATTAATAGTGCCCAAAACCACTTTTTTCAATGGGAAGTTAACATAGTTTGGGCACTATTCGCCGAGTTATATATAGGGAAGGATCAGTTTAGTGTCTTATATAACTCGGCGAATAGTGCCCAAAACCACTTTTTTCAATGGCACTTTAACATGGTTTGGGCACTATTCGCCGAGTTATATATAGGGAAGGATCAGTTCAGTGTCTTATATAACTCGGCGAATAGTGCCCAAAAGGACATTTTTCAATGGCACTTTAACATGGGTTGGGCACTATTCGCCGAGTTATATATAGGGAAGGATCAGTTTAGTGTCTTATATAACTCGGCGAATAGTGCCCAAAAGGACATTTTTCAATGGGAAGTTAACATGGGTTGGGCACTATTCGCCGAGTTATATATAGGGAAGGATCAGTTCAGTGTCTTATATAACTCGGCGAATAGTGCCCAAAACCACTTTTTTCAATGGGAAGTTAACATGGTTTGGGCACTATTCGCCGAGTTATATATAGGGGAGGACCAGTTTAGTGTCTTATATAACTCGGCGAATAGTGCCCAAAACCAATTTTTTCAATGGGAAGTTAACATGGGTTGGGCACTATTCGCCGAGTTATATATAAGACAGTTTTATATACATTTTAATTCATTTTTTTTATTTTTCAAACAATATTTTATGATTCTTAAATTGCCCTTTCATTCTAAAGAGGGATTTATTTGAGGGGCCTTATAATAAAAAAGGGGCATGGTATTTTTGGGGGAAAAGAAATAGAAAATTAAGAAAAATACGAAGATTTAAAGTTGGGCACTAAATAAATAGTGCCCAAAATACAATTTTCAATGTGTATTTAACATACTTAAGGCAGTATTTACCTATTAATGAAAATATAAAATTATGAAAAAAACTAAGATTTAAAAGTTGTAAAGAAAACTGTATACAATGTACTAGTGTATCGTTTTTACAACTAATAAGGAATAGTTCAATATATAATCCTATTAGGATAAAGATATTTGACCTTGATTTTGTACATGCGATACCTTACATGTTCTGTTATTGGGCCATAAATAAGTACTAGTCATGGATTTGCAGAAGTTATAATTTTCCATCCAACATTGATTTAATTATGGTGAAAAATGTACAAATTATTAAATATGTTAATAAAAGGAATTACCTTTATCATTATTCGGCGAATAGTGCCCAAAACCACATTTTTCAATGCCAATTTAACATGGTTTGGGTACTATTCGCCGAGGTATATATAGGGGAGGATGAGTTTAGTGTCTTATATAACTCGGCGAATAGTGCCCAAAAGGACATTTTTAAATGGAAAGTTAACATGGTTTGGGCACTATTCGCCGAGTTATATATAGGGGAGGACCACTTCAGTGTCTTATATAACTCGGCGAATAGTGCCCAAAAGGACATTTTTCAATGGAAAGTTAACATGGGTTGGGCACTATTCGCCGAGTTATATATAGGGGAGGACCACTTCAGTGTCTTATATAACTCGGCGAATAGTGCCCAAAAGGACATTTTTCAATGGAAAGTTAACATGGGTTGGGCACTATTCGCCGAGTTATATATAGGAGAGGACCAGTTCAGTGTCTTACTATAACTCGGCGAATAGTGCCCAAAACCACTTTTTTCAATGGGAAGTTAACATGGTTTGGGCACTATTCGCCGATTTATATATAGGGAAGGATAAGTTTAGTGTCTTATATAACTCGGCGAATAGTGCCCAAAACCACTTTTTTCAATGGGAAGTTAACATGGTTTGGGCACTATTCGCCGAGTTATATATAGGGGAGGACCACTTCAGTGTCTTATATAACTCGGCGAATAGTGCCCAAAAGGACATTTTTCAATGGAAAGTTAACATGGGTTGGGCACTATTCGCCGAGTTATATATAGGGAAGGATCAGTTCAGTGTCTTATATAACTCAGCGAATAGTGCCCAAATGGACATTTTTCAATGGGAAGTTAACATGGGTTGGGCACTATTCGCCGAGTAGATTTTATGTGTTTTTATTTAAATAACATGATGTTACATACTGAATAAAGAAATAAATATTTCATATATATATATAACCTCATAATATTTTTAGTTCTATATATAAGTATATTTAACCTATTTTAAAAAAGACCCCTTAGAATGACAGAAAACTTGGGCATTCAATTTGGGCACTATTCATAATCATAATTTTGTTTCTTCAAGCATGATAAATAACCCTGATCTTTCAAGAGAATAAGAAAAAATTGATGACCCAAAGGCAATCTTGGTAGCAGTTTCGTTCAGTGTGATTGTACCTTTTTCCCGGGCTTTTTCCCGGTCATGTTTTCTAAAAGTTCGCACTCGTCAATTATAAAAGATGTGTATTTGTTTTTGATATCAAGTCACTTTACCTTTGCTAAATGTAGATTTTCTATTACAGTTTAACTTTTTTTGTCACACAATATTATAAGGACCCATCCCGGCAGGTTTCATGTGGCAATTCCAGTTTAGCAGTGAGATTATCCGGGGTGAGGATCCGGTATACAAAACAGCTGATTGATATCCAAATCACTGTGTAAACGGTATACTTGAAAATTTCAATGCGGGGGGCTTTTGGTAGAATTATTAATAAATTCGATGCTTCCATGTTTCAATTATTTTATAACTTGACTGGTCAAAAGGGAATGACCATCGTAGACTGATACACTAGAGCCGTTCAAATAACTTAAACCCGGTGTGAAAGAAATTATAGTCCCCCAGGGATTATGGTCCCCTTTCTTTACGGCCCTTACTGGCCCTGATTGTTTATAAGATAACTTAAGGGAAAGAAATCACCATATAAATCAATGAAGTGTAGGACCATAATTTGATAGGACCTCCCCTTTTACACCGACGCAGTCTTCAAACAAAAGTCGACGAGGGTTATCCGCACATGGAGTAGGTAATTTTCTTGGCCCTTTGATTAAACATCTATACAGGGTGTCAAATAAGTACCGTCCCCCCCTCTACAGCCAAAACCAAGATATTTGGTACCAAGTGTGATATATCATTGGAAAGTTACGTTGATTGTCATAATCTGAAACATGTCAATCAATCTCACAATTTTTTACAATTTATCAATTGAGGTGGCCATAGGTCTAGAAGCATGGCAATTAGGCGTATTTGGCAGGATTTTAAGAATCAGGTATAAGAAAGGTCAAAGGACCAAAAGATGACTAAATATCTATGTGGCAATGAATCTAACAAATTTCTGCATAGGTATGTGTGTAAAAAGAGGTGCAAGGAAAGTGGTGATAACCTTTTTGCAACAGGTAGAATGCGAAAATGATTAACCTTTGACTGTCTGAGGTCATATCCTTGTTTTTTGACCCAAAAAAGCTGCTTAAAGGAGGGTATGTTCACTATAAAGGACATCATAAAAAATATTGGTAAATTTTATTCAAAATAGTTGAGATTTGGTGAGTTAACATAACTTTGGATGATCTTTCCAATGGTATATCACACTAGGTACCGTCTATTAAGGTTTTAGCTGTAGCAGGGGGGGGCGGGACTTTTTTGACACCCTGGGGTCCGTTTTTGAAACCATCGTAACTTACGATTTGGTCGCAAGTCATTGTTCATCGAAACAGAGACAAATGGTTTTCTCGGAATCGTAAGTTACGATCGTACGAAAAACGAACCCCTGTATAGTGAGTTTTTATAGCATTTTTACGAAAATAGCATAGCGGGCAAATCTTCCGATCCCAACCTGTGTTGCAAAGTCAACATGTAACGTGTGAAGACTGAGACCGTGGTGCAAGACTGTTGCAAAGTCAACATGTAACGTGTGAAGACTGAGACCGTGGTGCAAGACTGTCAACCACCATATTTTCCATGAGAGAGGAATTGTGTCTCGAAGTGCAATATAAAAAAAAATTATAGCCATTTATTATCAGAAACCTGAGACCATCATAAAATTTAATGTTAGTCCGTCAGCAGAAACGCACAAAACTCACTCACAACTGAACTAAAATTTCATTAAAGTAACACCGTCACCCCTGTTTTATATGGTTGGCCTATTAGTATAAAGAATGCATGCGTTGTTTACGGGTGTGTAGGCGTTAATTACGCTCGTGTAGATGTAAAATTACGCCCGTGCTGACGAAAAATTTCGCCTGTGTAGGCGTAAATTACGCCCGTGAAGAAGTAAATTCTACGGGCGTTCAGAATACATTTACAGGCGTGAACTTACGGCGTTAAAATTATTAATTACGGGCGTTAAGACTGTTATTTTACACGCGCTGAGAAACATCTTCACGCCCGTGGAGTTTATTTTTAGCGCCGTAAATTATGAACCAATCAGAACCTTACTTACATGATGATTTAATGCATCCTTGCTAAAAGAGCAACTCCGAGATACTTGCGCTAGTAAACAACAATCAGAAGCCTGCTTACATTTTAGTGTATTGCATTGAGGTCCTTAAATATTCGTTCAAGATTGAACTAGATTTAACCAAAGAAGTATTCATTTTTTAGAGCAAATTATATTAAAAGGCAAATTGAAGAGACATTTACTGTGTTGGCAGTTATCAACACCCATTGTAGAAACGACAAAATTGCAGAGTATTTTGAGAAGGTATACATGTTTGGTTTCTAAATACGATGATTTTTGGATAATTCTCCAATCTAGACGTCGGCTTCAGAGGTAGGCTAGGTAAGGACTTATTAAGCTCACACGCATTGCAGCTTACAGTCTCATTATACAGTCAGATCGCTAATGTATCCCTCTAAAGGATGCGTCCAGATACTAGAATTATAGTATCTGATCAACTGCAAATTGACTCTAGACTATATCCTGCAGATCTGGCATTCTTTGAAAATGTACTGAAAATGTCAAATGAGCCTATATATATACCTAGTATACCTAGCCAACATATGTTCAAATTTGGTGTTAGGGAGATGTGTACTTTTTGGAATCTTTATGCAGCCGTCTTTATATGTCACATGTTATTTCCAGGAATACATAACTCATTTAATATACGATGTAAATCTTTCACATTTGCACAAATAGTGCACCGAGATACCCAGAAAAGAAATAATATTTCATATGCCTCCAATTGCAACAGTTGTTCCTGGCACAATCATGAGTATGTTATTAACTTGCACAAGGATCTTGGAGTTGTACTTTTAGCTATAATGCATCGTATCATCATGTAAGCAAGATGCTGATTGGTTCATAATTCACGGCGCTAAAATGAACTCGACGGGCGTGAAGATGTTTCTCAGCGCGTGTAAAATAACAGTCTTAACGCCAGTAATTAATAATTTTAACGCCGTAAGTTCACGCCTGTAAATGTATTCTGAACGCCCGTAGAATTTACTTCTTCACGGGCGTAATTTACGCCTACACAGGCGAAATTTTTCGTCAGCACGGGCGTAATTTTACATCTACACGAGCGTAATTAACGCCTACACACCCGTAAACAACGCATGCATTCTTTATACTAATAGGCCAACCATATAAAACAGGGGTGACTATGGCGGATCCGGGGGGGGGGGCCCATGGGGCCAGGGCCCCCCCCCCCCTAAGTTGGGCCCAGAAAAAACAAAAATTGGGCCCAAAAAATTTTGGGCCAAAAAAGGCCTTCAGGCACCAAAAAGTGGGCCTTTTTGGTCATTACTAGGCCTTCTAAGGCCTTATTTTTTAATTTCAGGCCAAATTTTGAAGAAAATGGGCCTCAAATTTCAAAATTTGGGCCCACTTTTCGGTTTTAGGGGCCCAAAATTTTTTTCCGCGCAAGCGCAGAATTTTTTTCTATAAAGGACAATTTGGGCCCCCCCCCTTGTTGGTTACTGGATCCGCCACTGGGTGACGGTGTTACTTTAAACAACGCATGCATTCTTTATAGTAATAGGCCAACCATAGTTTTAACCTAGGTTAACCCACGGTGCCCATGTCAAGCTGCGCGCCTACTTAGGCGCGCAGTTTGTTTCGATCACAAACTGCGTGCCTAAGAACATTGGATCATTTAAGTTGGAGTCTGTATTTTGAAACGTTATTTAAAGACATTTATCCTGCATTGTTTTCTTGTTCAATGCGTTCATTCTGTGGCGAATATACGAATCTTGCAAATACTAGCAAAAACTGTGTGCAAATGAATCTTAGTTTTAAAACATAAGCAGATTAATGGCATTTTCGTCACTGATTTAATGGGAATTTATACATAAATCGATCTAGCACTTTAAACATAAATGACAAATACTTTAGACTCGTTTTATATTTAATTCCTTACACATTTATCATGTTTAATTCAAAATATTTCGAAATAAAACAGATAATCAGGAGATTAAAAAGAAATAAACCACAAACTGCGCGCCTATTTTAGCCAGAAATTACAATCTGTGCGCATACACTATTAAAACTACATATTATCATTGGAATTTCTACAGAGGTGCGTGTAGGTGTTTTCGATGTAGCTTTGTAAATTTTGCTTTATCGTCAGATTTTATGAGATTTTCATATTGAAAGTCAAAATGTATAATAGAAGTGACAATTAAGTTGGGAACGAAAAAACATTTATTTTCAGATCACCATCTTGGTGGATGGACTCTCATGGTGTTTCAATTATGGGGTTCTACTATTAGACACATATGTGCCTTGTATGGCGCTTATGTTTTCTAATAATACAAAACAAGCTTGGATAGGCAAGCAGTTTTGAAATATTAGGCACGCAGTTTGGGAAATACATGTGAATATAGGCGCGCAGTTTGACAAGAAAAATGTTCAAATCACGTTTATTATTATCGTTTTGAACACAAACTTTGCTGTTTTAATCAGATGGAGTGATCCTATATATTCTAGCATACACAGACACAATGGCTGAATAAACGGCAAATGACGATAAAAAGACATAGATATAACTTTACACTGTAAATTTTGAACACAGAAGTTACTTAAGACCCTTATATTGAGATAACTAGGTTTACATCGGGAAAAACATTGAGTACTATGAGTAAATTAAGTTCATCTTCACAGAGTGGTACTATCTTAGAACGAGACTAACCTTGTATTTTTCGTATTTTGGCTCTTTTTGGGAGTCGTGTCCTCCCCGTCTCACATTTTGAAATATGCGCGCAATTTCAAACTGCGTGCCTAGTAGGCACGCTGCTTGACATGGGCATCGTGTAACCTAACCTTGTAACTCAAATATTATGATAGGTTAACGTACCCGACGTGTAATAGTACAAAACAGCTGATTGAGTTTAACGTGCATCCGAAAGGGTATACTTGGGACTTTCATGTGGGGATTTCGGTAGCTACGATCCAATTATTAAATTCATGCTTCAATGTTTCAAATATTTTTTAACTTCTAATTAACGTTAATTTCTTTCACGGGGAAGTAAATGTTACTAAATTATGCTAAGTAAATGTAATCCATATAAAATTCTTGCTAAATATCATCTTCAAAATATTGATTTAATATTATTCAAAGTTAGTGAAATGCATATAAAATACGATCACATTTTCGTACAACGTATTACGCATACAGAGGGAACGATAAGCTCCACTGTTTCTTGGAATATAATATAACGCTTTCTAAGCATTTATTTGGAACATAATTGATTTAAATGCTCTACCTGAAGTTTGGTGTCGGACGAAATAGGTGTAGCCTAGATATTTCTGTCAATAACATGGATGCAATGATTTTTTATCATAATAGGTCCGTTATTATAAATGGTAATTTCTGTTGCATTGAAATAATTCTAAAAATAAAACATTTTGTAGATGCAGTGTTGTTATTAGCAAAAAGTAAGAGCGGGAAAAGATGATTTTCCTTCTGTATATTAGAGCATGGGCATTCAATTTATTGAAAGCCCATGATTAGAGTAACTATAATACGTTATTTTGAAAGTAATTTCATTAAAACAACATAGGACATATGCTTGATATGTTGACTTTCTTTACGAAGAACGGAGTGGCTCCAGGACCGACAATTGTCGGTACTGGAGACTGTCCAGGGGTATTTGCTGGGGTACCGACAATTGTCGGCACTCTATCGTCAACTAGTAGTGCCAGATAGAGAACCGACAATTGTCGGTACGCAAGTGGCTGCTACGTGTTTTTGCTAGAGAGCCGACAATTTCATAAATAAATCCACTATTTTTACGTTCAGAAATAACCTCATCACTGGTAGTCTAGTGGTTAGTGAGCACGACTTGACTTGACTTTTACTTTATATGGAGAAAAACGATGTGTCAAGAATCCATAGTAACACATAAATGAGTAAGTCATGTTCTTTATCTCTTATTGTTTTATTTTTAAGAAAATTAGTAGATAACGATCAGTGCATCTGCCAATATGAAATAAATTAAAAAATGGTCCACTTACTATTATAACAATGTGATGATGAGACAGTTGTCTTGCAGTGCCAGTCAATAGCTTATTTACTGACTACAAATATTTCCCTATTTCAATCCGCATATATGTCTTCTTTTATGTAATATCAGAGGTACAACTTTGCTTCAAGATTTTTTAATATCAAGTGAGTGCAACAACTTGCCGTATCCTTACTTGATTGTTTTGAATTCAATACTTTGCGCCTCTTTGCTAGTTTGTAAATGCCTTGCGCGTTTAGTGTCCAGAATGCTCGTTCATACCGTTATATATCATGAGCGGATTAATACATCATAACGAGAACACTGGTGATCCACTCGGAACGGGTAACCGACGAAGAAATGAACCTATCTTCGGAAGTTCCTCTTGGTATCATTAATTTTAATTGGATTAGGTCATCACTTAGAGCTCTACCATATGTAACAGAATATTAACGAGAAGTATATTATTGGAGGAACTATAAAATGATTTCAACCGTTAGCTGGTATAAATCAATATCAGGTAGTACCAGGAAGGTAGTATTATATGCTAATCTTGATTGGCTCGTAGCTAGGGTGACCTGGTAATCATAAATCAATCATCGTGGTCCACGCCCTCTCCATCTCTATAGGGCTCCCCAAGAGGGGGCAGTGGGGTCGCTTTTGTCACTTTTAAGATTTCAAAATTCTCACTTTGTCACATTTAAAATTTACTTGTCATATTTTGTCAGATTCGTTCCTTTTTAGTCAGTCAAAGTATTTAATGCACTAAATAGTCTGTTATGTTCCATTGTTTGATTGTTAGAATAAGTCATCTTAACTAGCATCAATTTACATTCAGAACGAATTATCTATTTTTGTCACTCTCAAAACACTTGTCAGTCTGATAAATGTGCAAAATTGTCACTTGCAAGCATTGATTTGTCACATTTGTTCGTTTTTAAGTACCCCAAAGTCCTATTTTTAGAGGCCAGGTCGCCTTATCACATACCCCTTGGGGAGCCCCCTCTATCCTTCTGGATCTGCGATGCAACAGAGAGAGATGCTATGAGTATCAGAATGTAAATCAATAGGCAGGCTGACTTTGAAAATCCATCTAATTTGTTTTCAATTCAAACAGAACATAGCAGAAATGTTTTGCAAACATCAACACATTAATTTGAATGATAGCCTATATACAGATAGGAGAGGGACGTGCCGTTTGATAACAATTTGGCAATTTAATACTAAAATTTAGTTGTTTTGCAACTAAATATAAAGAAACAAACTGCAAAGATTTTTCATAGCTATATGTTCTTTAACAGGTTAATATAAAGCCATTTTGAATGTTTTTTCACCATTTTGACTTTATATCTTAAACATCGAAAATGTATTTTTACAAAATTTACAAGATTTACACGTTTTACAAGATTTACACGTTTTACAAGATTTACATGATTTATAGTTTACTTAAATATCAAGGATCGGCAGGTATCTATATAATCATGAACCCAATACAAGTGCTGTAAACTATAACCTCATCCTTCAAGATCGGTCCTTCACTGCTTTCATAGCAGATCATGTAATGCAATGAATTACTCTTGGGCCAAGGATGTATAACCTTCTCCTAGCATGTTGTTTCGAGCAATCATCATGCCTCATTTCTTCTAGCAGGCCTACGCACAGAACGAAACTGCTTGTGGAGATATGCATTAATTACTATCAACAAATGTGAAAATAACAAATTTGTACAGGGTAACACCTTTGAATTCCAAGGTGGAGCGACTGAAACCTTGTGATTGATGTGGAGCTGAATGCAAATCCAAACATGGAAAATGTGTGATGGTGCTAATCTTTGTCTCTAAAAGTGAATTAGAATTAATTACTCGGTGAAGCTTTAAGATATTTAAGTTAATTAATTAAATGATGACCAGATTTCAAGATTATATTCTGACACCACTCAAATAATTATTCCATGTTTGTCTCGGTACGACATGGAGAAATGGGTGATGCAAAAACAATATTTTTTCTAAAACAAAATAGAGTTACGTAGTGAAAGATTTTTACGATTATTAAATTCAAAGATGGTATGTCATCTAAAATGTCAAATTAGAATGGGTGTAAATTGTTAACAAATTTATTTGAATTATAACTCATAATTTATAAAAATGAATTCATATTATCAAATGAAACGATAAGCTTTTTTCAATGTCGGAAAAGACTTTTTTCCGTTTCATTAAGGTACAATTTTAGGGAACACCCTGTACATATTAAGCCAGGCTTACTTTTTGTCACTTTAGAACAGCCTAATAGTGATTATCCTGAACATCTCTGGAATTTGATGACACCATGGATCATAGGGGGAATCGGATTTTAATTAGGTCTGGGAGACTTTGAATAGCATCCCATGCTTTTTCTAAATAGTGTACAGGTGTGCTAAATCGAAACTCCCAATATTCCATTCTTTTAAAGCAGACATTTTACCTATAAAAAAAGTAATAAAAATGACACTGTGCTATAAAAAATGAGATAGAGAAAATATTGTGGCTCGGAAATAAAGAAAAAATGAAAACATGATCTGCCATGGCCGGGATTTGAACCTGCAAAATCATGGTTGCAAGCCTGATGCCCTTAATTTCAGAAATTTTCCTCCACACCACAATTATTAAATAGTAGTCAATAATCATGCTAAGAATATTAGAATACATATTTGAGTAAATATTCCAAGCCAAATTCAGAATTAATTCCTGTCATGACTGTCAAAAAAACATGGCCCCCAAAACAAAATTCTTGCTTCCAATTTTCAAAATGATATAGATTCATGGATCAGCTATTTTTGGCACCTGAACCCATCCTAATTCTTGAAATCCCCAATTTCAGCCTCTGAAGTCTGTGAAAGTCACTTTAAAAGGCAGAATCAGATCTATTGGGACGACAAAATTGCAACAAGCATGTATAGTTGACCTATAAATATATTCCTTACTTTTTCAAATATAATACCTCCCAAGGCTGAGATCCGCGATATGTTATCAATTTGGGGGAGTTAATTAAGAAATATAGAACGAAGAGCAGGGGTAATATCGTCGAATACACCCCGCGGGGCTAGGCACAAACGTTTTCTGTACCCCGAAGGGAGTTAGTACCGCGTGTATAACAGGGTGCAAGATTTACAAGGTGCCATGCAATTTTCAACAGTTCACTCCCGGTTGCTCTAATGGTGGTGAAAGCACTGTAACTACTTCCTGTAGGAAGCAATAATATTCTTCCACCGTTCATACAAGTCTTTCTTTTGAACAGGCCAGAATATTTTTAATTTTTTCCACCCATTTTCCTGTGTTGTTAAAATATGCTTGTTATCAGGGTCTAAAGAGGATGTATATGCTCCCATGACCATGGACATTGCCAATCTCGACGCGATGCAGATTTTCAACACATCTAGGTCGGTCTCATTGAGGGAGAAATATGAAGTATATCCAGCCAGAAAATACCCACCAACATCAAGAGGATCGATAGCATTGCACTCAACCATGAGATAACAAACCGAAATAGCAACGTCGAATATGTAATACGACAAAGTGGAATCTTGGAAGTCCAACACTCCACACACGTCATATTCCTTCTCAGACTTGTCTTTCTGATTTGATTCCCGTACAAGGACATTTTGTTCGTTAAAATCTCCATGAATTATTCCTGAAATCACAAATTGTTAACGTAATTAGTACTGTAATTGTAGGATTTTTGTAAAAATAGAATTAGCATGTCTGAAAAATAGCATTTTACAATGAAGAGCCCATCATATTTCATTTAGTCAAAAGTGTTTAATGTGTGCCTTTAGTGTATCTAGGGTATAGAGTACTAAAGAATAATACTCTTGGAATATCACAACCACCCCCCCCGGCACAAACGTTATACTTAGTATATAAACCATTAACCATATGAATACTCCACCTATAGATTAACTCACCTTTCGTCATTTTATAATACAGTGGCTCTACTTGTGTTTGGAAAGCAGAACGGATTTCATGTATTAGAGCATTTTTCTGAGGATCCGCAACTGCATGGACATACTTCTTCAATGTCTCAGGGGTATTGGTGAGGTCCCAAACACGTGTCTTCAATAGGCTGGTGAAGTCTGCATACGTTGAACTGTCAAACGTTGTCTCCTAAAGAAATAATGTAGAAATTAGGAACTAAAATATCTGCGACCTACACCTTTGACTTGCACCTTCGACCTGCAGGGTGACCAAAAAGATGACCGCGTCACAGGGATTTTACTACCTTCCTAGAAATTAGTAGTCGATTTTGATGTACGAGGGTTGATCATAAAGTTCTCATAATATCTCTCTTATTTCTTTATTTTTCAATATTTTTAAATGAAATTTTCACAGAATGTGCAGCATGGAATGTTTTATTAATCAAGCAAACAATATTTAGAATAACAGAAACATTAGATAAGGAATGGTTGCCATAGTAACTTGAAATCAAGGCACCTGAGGCAAATAAAAAAACTAACTCGAATAGCCCCCATTAACCATGTTTAAATACATAATAAGTTGTCAAATAAGCTATCAAACACATTAAATTGTCAAATAATATGGGCTCTTAACTGTTGTGAACTATTATAATGGTCATGTGAATTGTGTGATCTCATAATGGATGATTGTTATGCTTCATTTGAAGTGACTGTTAGACCCCATTACTGTTTTGTCAAACATCCTGAGGAAAATTGATTTTGCCCCTTTAGTTCATTTTTAACATGTACAGACCACACACAGGGTGTAATTTTGTTGATATCTTAGCAATATATTTGTAAATAGATCATGTTTAGTCTGACCAAAGGATCTTACAAACTTAACATAACATTTTATCAGTATGAATTTTACTTTTCTGAAGATGTCTGCTTCTTTTGCATCCTCTTATTCAGTCATTTCTGATCATTAGCTTTGCGTCTTAGACTCTGGTATCACATCCAATGGAGCATGAAAGCACCCCTATGACATCACACAATTTACATGATCGATTTATTTAATTCTTAAAGCACATATTCAAGTTAAAATTTTAACGTGTTTTGTAATTCATGAGAGTTTATTATGTATGCATACATGGTTGATTAAGCTCATTCTCTCAATTACTTTTATTTGCCCCGGGTGCCTTGATTTCTCGTTACTATGGTAGCCATTTCTTATTTAATATTTCAGTTAAACTAAATATTTTTTGCTTAATTAATAAGGCATTCTATGCTGCACATTCTGTGAAAATTTCATTAGAATATATTGAAAAATAAAGAAATTAGAGACATATTATGAGAACTTTATGATCAACCCTCGTATATCGCATTTCTCTTACAACTGTAATCTTGGGTAAATTGTCGAAGTGACAATTTGAAATGAATCATAACAATGTCCATTTTGATATCTTTTAACAATTACCGCAGGAGAAAAGAAATTGGGTTTCGAACATGATGTGAATAAGTTCATACTTTGGCGTATGCAGGAATAGGGTATGCTACTGAACACGTGGATGCGCCAGACTGGATGCGCGCCTAGTCTTGTGTGCCTTAATTAGTACTATGAGATGTAGATATGCACCTCTGTCATTAAGAAGATATGAAGGCTTGTCTCTACAATATCAGGGGCGTAGCCAGCAATTGTAAAGGGGTGCGATTTTTTGGGCGCACCCATCGCACCCCCCCCCCCCCCCCCCCACCACCTGGCTATGCTCATGATATTACAGTGCCCCTCTACAATATTACTTACCTTAGGGTGATGTGGATATCCATCTCTACCAGAGGCGTAGCTAGCCCATTTTGCGAGTGTACGCCCGTATGATTTCCCGGTTTTATCAAAATTAACAAAACGATGGTTCCATAAAATAGGAAGATCCCGGGTGTTCAGAAGATAGGGGACACACTAAACACTCTTAATTCAATGAAGGAAATATGTATTGTTTGATCATTTTGACATAGCTTTTTAAAGGGATTGAATTAACTGTATTAACAGATAATATTCGGGAAACAAAATAGACAGATTCTATATAATCATGCCATCGGCGATCGAAGCCGTCTATCAAGGCGATTTTATTTTTTAGGCTACCTAAAACTGTATGTATGAGGCTCATTGTTTTAAGCTTTTGTGGTCATTCTCCATGAAATATTATTATTTTTTCTGTGTTTGTTTTTATCTAGCTCACAAGATGATTAACAATAAAAGAACAGTTACACGACCGTCTCAACTCCATTTCGGATCTCAACAATCTGTACGTGATTCTATAGAATAAATTCTATCTTTCTGTTTTTTTGCATTTGCGAACATGTCAATAACAGTATCAATGTTTATATCCTGTTCCCTATGGATATGTGTCATGGCCAAGGAAGAAAGTCTTTCCTCATTCATTGTGGAACGCAAGTATGACTTAATGCGTTTCAAACTGCTAAAGCTTCAAACTGATTCAAAACAAAGAAAATGAAATAATCGAGAACTTTTTTATTTATTTATTAACACAAGTCTTCATAGATCTCCTATCGATTTCTATCTCTTGGTAAAAAATTATTTTTCATCACAATTAATCAGGTAAATTTTATTTTTCCTTAAAATTTGAGAGTACGCCTGGGCGTACTTGGCGTACACGTAGCTACGCCACTGCTACAATTTTGCTTACCTTCAGTAAAAATGATTGTGTGTCTCTATATTATCATATTAAGTTACATTAATAAGATGCGGATGTGCACCTCGAAAAACGTACTTGCCTTTAGAAGATGGTCTATTTTCCCAAGCATCTGACCAGCGTTGTAGAATAGAGATGGCGTGTATGGTACCGTCAGTAATACTTCCCCAGGTATATATGTCAACAGACGCACTACATGCTCTTTATATGGTCTATCAACTCCTTCCTCTGATTAAATGAAAAAAATCAAACGAACTTTTGAGACCAAACAATCAAAATCTAGAAGCAGTTTGAAAGTGTAAATTATTGAGTCAAAAACGCCTAAATGTGCAACAATATATTAAGAGAATTTGTACGCGAACGTTTAAAATATCATAAGAGCTGCCCAGGAAATTACTTTCCACGCACGGACTTAGGCTGCGTTTTGAACTGCCTGCGGCGCAAGTCAATTGCATAATATCTAATAAGTTTTCACCCTAGTTACAACGAAAAAAGCTATAACTTAGCCCCTGCGTTGCAAATTACTTGATCACACGTTTTCAACAAAAAACAGCTCATCCAAGCACACTTACACCGCTAATATTACTATGTGTCAAACTTTTCGGCTAACCACGTGTGTCAACCGCGTCGGCTAGTTGCTAGTGCACCACAGGAATTCAATTGCAATAAACCGTGGAGTCTTTCAAAATAATTATGTGAGTGTTATTACGCTCGGATGAGCTATTTTTGTTGAAAACACATGAGCATGTTATTTGCTCTGCATGACTTATTGTTCTTTTAGACTTAGTGATACCTGAGGAGAAAACTCGTTAAAATATTACGCAAATTCACTTGCACCGCGATAATACAAAAAATACAACCTTTACAACTGTTTCTTATAACACTTTCACACCTTGTTCATACTCAGTCGGAAAATTAGCTATTACGAAGGGGGACTAATTCCCAGAAGACCATAATTCTACACGTTCACGTAGTTCCATTGTAAAAAAGTAGCGATGTAGCTAAGAAAGATTATAAAATTGAAAATACGTCTACCATGTTTGCTCATCCACCCTTCGTCAACTGAGTTCGGCTTGTAAATGACCTGGAGAGACTTTTCTCTCCCAAGTACATTTGGAACGGGTTGTGGACATGGGATACCATGGTTGTGTAGCACTCTCTGCAATTTGTGTTCTGCATCTATAATCAAAAGTACAAACATTCCATGAATCTCATTCTGGTAAGTCCTTTTCATTCTGATACTCATAGCATCCCTCCCCGGGCATCTCTCTCTGCTGCATCGCAGATCAAGTACTTTTATAACAAACAGTATAGGGACTAGCCTGTAAGATAAATAGATACTAGTAAATAATAAATTCACTTTCGAAATCAAAAGTTTTTGAAAGAGCTTAAATAGTCAAGATTGCAATTCTTCTAAAAATACAAGTAAACTTAACATTTATTTTATTAAACAATCTTACCAATGTGTGATTTTCGAGATTCCAAGGAGTTCGTAATCTTGAGAGTATACCCATAGGGCCATCGTTTCTTCATAGTATTGTTGTTGTCATGTTCTATTTTCACCATTACGAAGAAATTTCTATCATTGTAGCTGGGCATTTCCTTGATGAAAATCACCTACAAATCCGAAATTTTAAACATTCATCTTTTTCTTTTTTTCATGTTTTGTTTTGGGAAAAGGACATTGGGCGTGGAGTAAAAATTGTATTTTTATTAATCAACCCGTCATTTTGAAGTTGATTTAACAAACAACCTGTTAGTCGACGAACACTGTTACTGTGGTCAGTGATCGCATGATTTTTATGTCAATGTAACGGTATTTCTATGGTGTCGGTCAAGTTGAACAAAAAATTGAAAAGCCATCTTCAAAATTGAACACAAATTGTGTCTTATGTAGGTACCCTGTCTGACACCCAATTTGAGTCCCAGGGAGTCCCTCGGGGATTAATTTTGGAACCCCTGCTATTTATAATTTACGTTAATGACATACTAGTATTCACAGCATCAAAAAGCCTTAAATCTGTTTTCTTTGACACCAATCGTTTAGCTTCTGACCATCATTTAACAAGACTAGCTACATCGGTTGAATTGGCGAATATAGGTTGTTTCTTCACTGCTAAATACAAAAAGGTAACCCAAACAAATCTTAACAACTTCGTCAAATGGGTAAGTCATATTAGGCACAATTGAAATGGTTACGATTGTATGGCCATTTTACAAAACATGCTCCAAATGCCAAAACATACCAAATTACCTAATATGAACCGGGATATGAACCCCCAGAATTTTACCTTAGGGGTTTTGATAGTAAATGTGTACATAACAACCGCAGAAGCCTCAGAGAGTTTAAGACAAAAGATTAGAAGGGGAATGAGAGCCATTACAATAGGCATTTGTGAGCGTGTCGTCAGAAAACTTCATGATGCGTTCAAGTTTGTCTACAAACACTAGACTGGCATTTCGGGCATGTTTTGAACAATGGCCATAAAATTGTGACCATTTGGAAAAGACCAAATCGGGGACCAAAGAAACTTAAATGAATGAAAGAATATTGAACAATGTTCAATTATAAAAAATACGTTTTTAAACCCATAAATTGATGACTGAGTTATTCATATTCAAATGAGTTTGACATCAAATTGCAATCAACCCGGTTGCCGCCGCTGACCGAAAATTGCATTTGCGAATACTAACTAAAGTCATGGAACATCATAAAAACACAGCGCGCGCCAACATAAACATCCATGTTTGGTATATGCATTGTAGTTTATCATGAAAATACTTGTATATACCACGGTGGGGATTGTCATCACGTGACCTTCGTAATTGATGGTGTCTGAACAAGTTGTACGGTTTTCTCGATTAAGCCAGAAAAATGAATATTTTTCATATTTATACTTTGTTAACAGCGTCAAGTTTCTCCCCACTTATGTATACTATCTCAGTCTTTCAAACGAACCTAAATTGACAAGCAGAGGACGCATATTATTTGAGATATGACTGTTTTTCGTTTCGAAGAATGATGGTGTCTGAACAACTCTTAAATTCTGTATGATGGTGTCTGTACAAATTTTTTAAATACACGACATGGATACCAGTCTCCATGTTTTCATGTGTAATTGTTTATTATATACTATGCATTCCTGTACTCTCGTATATTTAAGGCTTTGTATAAAAACCTAGTACCTCTTACCCACGTCCCGACCCACGTACGTGGGGCATGATACAGTCTTTGAAGGGTTCAATTTTTAAAATATAAGATCATTCAATCTTCGTCTATGCTGAATTGTAAATGCATTAGTGCACGTCGAAAAAAGGCGAACGCATTCCGTTCGGACTTTTCACGCGAGTTCCGAATGTCACGCATTTGCATTGAAATATGTGTATATGTCGAGCATTTTCTTCGAAATATTTCGTACCATTTTGGATGTTGACTATACTCGTGCTACAAATGTACAAAGTGGATTAAGAATATAACTATACAATTGAATAATAACTCAAGGGAAATTGGTAACCTACCTAGAATGTCAAGATAAGGCTGTCCCAAGGTTAAGAAGGAGCATTATACCCAGCTCATTTGAAAGAATAATTGACTTAACATCAGGATATCATCAAGTCGATACATGCTGATATTCATATGCTAAGTCAATGGAACCAAATAAAATAATAAAACAAAAAATGAAATGAAAATCAAAGGTTAAGGTCAAAATTGCAAACAAGAATCTTTTATTATCAGATATGCACTGACTTGACCTTTACAAGGTCACTATGGCCTCAATAACAATTAGGATGCACCTGAACACTATGCCATGATTAATGCCTTACTAACTACCATATTATATGTCATAATGGTCATGAATGACCTGAGGGCAGTTTTATATACTTAGTATGACGGATCTTTTATCTATTAATGCTCGTTCACTAGAAGCAATATTCACTAAAATTGTCACGTTTTTCATTTGCTGGGGACTTCCAGGAAGTTGTCTTTAAGGTGTGACTATATTGCCACATTTAGGTTGCATTACAACCTTGTCTTTATGGGTGTACTACTCTCCCCGTCATCCAATTCGGAATCACCATCCATAATTGAGCAAACAATTACACTTTCGTGTGTTGGGATGAATTTACGATCCCTGAGACTAAAATCATCGTTCCCCTTGCTGTGATTAAACAAAATGAAGCATAGAATTCCATTTAGCAAATCCCCGACATATTAAAACCTAATTTAGCGTAGATTTTCCCTATTGGACGAGCCTTTGAGCCTTTGGCGCTATTTTTAAAAAATTGATGTGATAATCCTTTAAAGCTTTAAAAATTGAACCCATCAAAGACTGTATCACGACTCACGTACGTGGGTACGTGGGCATAAGGTTTTTTATACAAAGCCTATATTTAATAAGTTATTAGTGTAGAATCTAGACCCTATTAATGTTACATAATTTTGCAGAGCAATTTACTTTAATCAGGACAATGACATCACGAAGAAATCCTGTATTTTGATCGGTCAGATTTCTCTGGCCTCTCAAAAGGTGACTGGCTTTACTGAATAATCATCTTTGTTCACTCGGCTCCCGTCGGAATGCAATGAAGACTGAGCGTGCGAAGATGCTGAATAATACCATCCCTGGGCAGTCTAAATCGATTGATGGATTCATGTTATATTGTTTTATTCAAGTACATCAAGTAATCTTTTGTAATATTGGATAAATAACGTCTGATCAATTAACTTAATCGCCCAGTTTCTGGTGACAATTCAATTCAATACAATTCCTCTGATGGATTATTGTCCCACACATGATTTGCAAATCTTTCAGTGAATGTTGGAAATTCAACCAATGGATGGCAGTGATAACAGGCAGACATCACAATTCTACGTTGATTTCGGTTTAACACATTGGAAAGAAGCAGATGTATTTATAAAAAAACACATGAAAACACGAGGACTACTTTCCAAGTAGTGTATTTTAAAATTTGTACAGACACCATCATGCAGAATTTAAGAGTTGTTCAGACACCATCATTTTTCGAAATAAAAAACAGTGATATCTCAAAAAATATGCGTCCTCTGCTTGTAAATTTAGGTTCATTTGAAAGACTGAGATAGTATGCACAAGTGGGGCGGGATTTGAAGCATTTAACAAAGTATAAATATGAAAATTATTCGTTTTTCTTGCTTAATCGAGAAAATCTTATGACTTGTTCAGACACCATCAGTTGCGAAGGTCACGTGATGACAATCCCTACCGTGATATACCAAGTATTCCAATCTATTTTCGTTGAATACATGTTCAGTCTTCCGTACGAATACCATTGGAAAGCTACTGTTGTCGTCTTACATAGTACCCCACACACAATTTTGTCGCCTACTTTGATGTGTTGTAGAAAAATATCCAATAAGAGTTTTCTCATGAAGTTTGGCATACATTAAATTGAAACAATTTGTGACACTCAAATCTTTTTGTTTTGGGTAATATGACTTCACAGCAATTTGACTTCGGTTTCTAAATTGCTACGCATTTACAGATTTGACCTAAATTAAGCTAAATTTTGAAACAATTTGTAACAAATTGATTACAAAAAAATGTGAATATTCTGGTCAATCCTATCCTATTAAACACCATTATAATTCACTGGTAAAAGAAAAACTGAACCAAGCAGGAGTGACTGTTATAATGTTACAATGATATGATGTTACCCCTGAAAGTTCACATGTTTAAACCATGTGAATCATTTCCAACAAAAGGTAAGGCGTCGGTGGCCACCTGTGAGGTATTGGGCAAATATGGCCTCCCGATCGTAGGCCAACGAAAAATTGAGTGCAAGCTCACTGTTAATAATGCCTTAATTGTCTTAAACAAAATACAACCATTTTCTTGAGATTTTATGAGATGCGAGCTACTTGAAAGGATTTTTTAATTGAGTGAGACAGTAGGAAATGCTGTAGTGGTAGGATGGGATAGAAATCCAAGCAGGGATGTCGTATTAAAAGGGGTCTTCACTCTTAAACAATAATAAAACCACACTTACAATATTCCTGTTTAGGAGTTAAACATCTCCAACACATAGTAACAATATCTTAAGAGAACAGACAAACCATATGTAATGCAATAAGTTTGTAATCAAAATGATTTAAATTCTCTTTAAAAAATGCAAAACTGGAAATTTTCGTCGAATTTTGTTAAAACATGAATATTTAAAATTGCTTGTTTTTCGTCAATATTACTTAAATTTCCAAATAAAAAAATTTGAGTGTCACAAAATGTTTCAAGTTTAAGTATGCCAAAAATAAGCAAACTCTTTTTGGATATTTTTCTACAATACATCAAAGTACAAATTGTGTGTGGGGTACTATGTATTTTTCCAGAATGTATTATATTGAAGGAATAATACTTTATAACCAAAAGAATTCCCATGAAAAGACTGATAAGATGTCACTGGTAACTCAAAGAAATGCTGATATTTCAAATTTTCTAATTTTCCAAATTTTTTCTCAAAGTTGCTGGACAACACTGGAGCTCCCATTGACCTCTCACCAGGTTTACTGAACGGATCGTACCTCCATCCCATATAAGACTTTTACCAAATCCTTTGCCACTGTTTCATTAAGTTGTGGTTTTATAAGATTACTTTGTTGAAGACCTGCAGTATCCAATTCTGTGTCTTTTTCTTGGTATCCAATTTCCATTTTGCACGAAGGCTCGGCCTCTTGACATACGTATTTGACCGGGTGTATTGATGACCCCACTGATCAACAAGTTTTCTTCCAATTCAATTGACCACGTTCACGTGACGTCGGATCTAATTGATACAGGTAGAGTGAAAAAACTGCATGAATAGCTTTGAAAATATTTGTTCGATGTTATCACATTTCAGGTATTGGTGGCCAGTCATGTATAAAAACTGGCTGAAGCAGTAATTGAATTACAAAAGCATGAAATATGAAAATGCAAGAGAAATGTCCTATTTTGATATATTGACTTTCTTTTCACAATATACAAAAAATTAAACAGATCACAGCTGATAGATTTCTGATTTCTATATACATATTTTTACTGCAGTTTCGCCTGACCAGGTAAAGTAACTGCTGAACTGGAAACCTGATTTCGCAAGCTGTTCATTAATCATCAATATATTATTCAATATATACTACCCTTGGTATACCACCCTATGCAGACAGAGCCTGTGGGAAATATTGGGTGCGGCGCAAATGAGCGGAGGGTGCGGAGCTAACGGTCATTTTTGAATTTAAAATTGGGATATTTCTGAAACTAAGCCGTTTTGGGACTTCAAATATACCAAGATATGTGTATTTGACACCAAATATCAATAAAATTGTGAAAATAGTAGTGCAATTCATTTTATAGCGACGCATTATGCCTTAAACATTTCCCAGACCTATATATTTTGAGACCATCCTTTTAATACTGCGTCCCCAGCATTCATAAAAAATGGTGTTCAAGATACACTACCCATGCAAATTATTTTTGCATCTTGGAAGCCAGGCAGTATCTGTGTGATTTTATAAAATTCGGAAATGTTCTTCAGATATGAGCCCCCTCTAAATATTGGGTGCGGAGGTACGTTTATGGAGCACCCTCCCCTCATTTGCTCCGCACCCAATATTTCCCACAGGCTCTGTCTGCATAGGGTGTATACGCAGCGAACGGAAATTGACCGGTACGGGTCAAAAGCTGGACCGGTACGGGTTAACGGTTTTATTTGAATTTAAAACAGCCATAACTTGCTCAATATTGACTTCTTCGTGTCTAATTTGAAATATATGATGCCTCCCGATGCTTTTAAGTACCCCAATTTTTTACAGATTTTTAAACGGACCAAAACTCTCTAAATGCGCATTTATGCTCTTTTCTCTCGAGAACGACTGTCTCATTTTCACGATAACTTTTATTTAGTACTTCTAACATATAAGATCTATTTTTCCCCATCAAGGTATGATGTAAATGACATGCTATTTACATCTTGTGAGTTTCAATGACGCGCGTTTGATTTTATAAAAAATGCCAAACTTTGTGACAAAGAATTTCATCCTGCTTGCAGCGAGTAAAAATGAGGCCAATCTACTGGTATTTTGGCTATGTCATTTATTGTTCGCATCCACAAGATTTATTACAATCTGACACAGATGACAGTGAGGACGACGAAGCCAACGATGAAAAAGGACACAAGAAATTTCGAGGTAAGCGATCTAAAAGATCAGGCAGGATGCGAACAATAAATGACATAGCCAAAATACCAGTAGATTGGCCTCATTTTTACTCGCTGCAAGCAGGATGAAATTCTTTGTCACAAAGTTTGGCATTTTTTATAAAATCACACGCGCGTCATTGAAACTCACAAGATGTAAATAGCATGTCATTTACATCATACCTTGATGGGGAAAAATAGATCTTATATGTTAGAAGTACTAAATAAAAGTTATCGTGAAAATGAGACAGCCGTTCTCGAGAGAAAAGAGCATAAATGCGCATTTAGAGAGTTTTGGTCCGTTTAAAAATCTGTAAAAAATTGGGGTACTTTAAAGCATCGGGAGGCATCATTTATTTCAAATTAGACACGAGGAAGTCAATATTGAGCAAGTTATGGCTGTTTTAAATTCAAATAAAACCGTTAACCCGTACCGGTCCAGCTTTTGACCCGTACCGGTCAATTTTCGTTAGCTGCGTATACCAAGGGTGTATACACCCTGTATAGTCTGTATATGCGCAGCTACCAATAATGGACCGGGTGGGTGCGACAGCGTGACTAATGGTTATCAGCTGGTAACGGTTACCTTTGAATTTAGATAACCCATCTTAGCCTAAATATCAACTTTTTTTGCCTTTGAAATCTATGATACTTTGGATAGTATCACTATTAGCGAAATGAAGATTCCGGCCCAAATTCCAGCTTTAGTAATGGAGTTGCACAAAAAGGAAACATAAGCGACACAAACATATTAATGTAATTCTTTAATACAAAATGCGTAATTCTTCATAACCTTATAATAATCATATTAGTGTGTATCAAGTGTCCAATAAACCTCGTGTGATATAATTAATTTTAAAATACGCTTTGTTTGCGTAGGACATGTGATATCTGTAAATCCATGATGTGTTATTTATTGTATCATCAGAATAGATATTGAATACGGAAAATCAGAGTTGAAAATGAGAGTTGCCAAATTTTAGATTGACAAACGTCCAATTATGTAATATCAATTGCAAGAGTCCCATATTCAGGAGACATGACTGGTAAGTGTTTTATGTAAACCGTCTCCATCTCATGCCCTCTGGTGTGATGGTGAAGTTAGTACTACCTTGGTCGAACACTTTACTATGAGGATGTTTACTTCCACATTCACCGTTACACACAGCTGAAAAACGAATGTTAATTAATCACACCCGGTGATCGTGAAAATGGGACGGAGGGGGGGGGGAGCAGGCAATTTCCGCTAGAAAATTCAACAAATCTGGTAAAATTATTTTTTCAAGACATAGTTTACGATTGAATTGCAAATTGAATAAGCGCACGGTATGATAAAATATGTTAGGTATTCTAGGATTATTTTTCAACCGATACTCTTTTAAGATATAAGATCTATTAAAAAAGGCGCAACACAACCAACGTGCAAAAGTCAAAGTTTTTGCTATAAATCAAGCAACAATGGACTACACGACCTGTAATAAATACTTGTAAGTGATGTTATCATAACTAAATTAATGTCATTGCTGAATTTATAAAATAAGTTTCCATACGTAAAATAAAAAATAATCGAAAATAATTAAAATGGGACGGAGGGGGGGGGGAGGGGACGGAGGGGGGGGAGTAATAATTCCATGAAGTGAAACAACTTCACACGAATTCTTGTATTTGAAAAATGAACTCATTAACTTAGTAAGAAACTGGATGATATACCCATGGAGACTGAAAAATGGGGACATTTGGAGTAAAAGGACTTAAAGTCGCGAAACATCTCTAATCATGTCTTATATACATATTGCTCCCCCCCCCTCCGTCCCCTCCCCCCCCCTCCGTCCAAAATTCATTATTTTCGATTATTTTTTATTTCACATATGGAAACTTATTTTATAAATTCAGCAATGACATTAATTTAGTTATGATAACATCACTTACAAGTATTTATTACAGGTCGTCCAGACCATTGTTGCTTGATTTATAGCAAAAACGTTGATTTGTGCCTGTTGATGGCCTTGCGCCTTTTTTAATAGATCTCATACCTTAGATGCGTATCGTTTCAGAAAAAATCCCAGAAAACCTAACATATTCTACCATACCGTGTGCCTATCCATTTAGCAATTCAATAGTAAACTTTTTCTTGAAAAAATAAATCTTCCAGATTTGTTGAATTTCCTAGCAGAAATTGCCTGCTCCCCCCCTCCGTCCCATATTCACGATCACCGGGTGTGTTAATATATGATTCGACGTATAATTATACAATAAACTATTTGTGAAATTTTGTGAAACTTTGGATGTGGCTATTCTATTCATTTAATGTGTGCGTCAATCAAACTAGTGTCAACTGTCACCTCCTATATCCGAACAACCCAATTCACGAGGATATCATTTTAATAAGGTTGATTTGGTTACTAAAAACGCTGATTTGGTACAATGAAAACACAGAGTGAAACAGATTATCTACTTACCAACTTGTACGGGATAAGTTCCAGGTTCCCATTTCTCACATGGTCCTTGAGACGGGTCACAGCCGGGGTCGGGTTGGGCTTTTAGTTGAATATTAAGTTCGTAGTTACCTGCGAGCTTTGCTTCATTCAGGAATGCTCCCTCTTAAATTTATAGAAACAAGTTATTGTAATATTTCCTTTGGTTGGTGTAAACTTTACACTGTAAAGTGAGGCCATTTTAAAAGCATGTTTTAACATACTGTCGTTTCTGAGAAACGTTTAAAGCTTTTGCCCATCACCATTAATCCCTTTCTAGATTACCATTGCCAATTTCTACATAAGGGCAGTGGATGATTGCATAATTTCATTAAACACTGAAAGAGGTATTATTTTTAAAACCGAATTAAAATGGCCCCTTTAGGGATTTCAAATGTCCCGCTTGAAGTATGACGTAATGACTGACCAATCAGAGAAGTTCCTGACCAAACTTTGAACCAATCAGAGGCAGAGGTCAATACGACTAGATAGCGTGGGTGCAGAGATAATAGGAAGCGCAACCAAAGTTTGACCACTGTTTATAGTTATTTTTATCGCTTTTCTTCGAAGTGAGGTAAGAAATATTTACTAGTATGTTTTTTAACCCTCCGTCCTTCCCCATGGTGCACCACCTGTACTGAGACGGGGCGTTTTTTATACGCCCCATCTAATTTATGTCTGTGTTTAACATCACTCTTCTTCTTCCAGTTCAAGAAAACTGTAAGCATTACTTCTGGGGTAATCTTAGATATGAGGTTAGACTCCCTATTCCCAATGTCAAAGAAGTTAGTTGTTAATAATTGTACAGATATAAAATATAGAACAATTTTTGTAATGGATAAATACTTTTTCAACTTATAAATAGTAGAAAATGGTGGAGTTGCCGGTTACATTAAACTTAATCGTATTAGCCTAATTCTCAGAAGTCATTTACTAGTTGATGTCACTTTTCTTCATTAGTGCAAGTGCACTGGAACATACCGACTGGAAGGCCATCCTGGGTCTCTACTTGTAAGATGACTTGGCCTGTGCCAGTACCATTGTTGGTAGCCCACACTAAACGGATGTTAAAAGTACCTAGAGCGAATTAAAAAAATGTTTTTTGTTATGCAGGAATTTGTATACATGGTCAGCTGGAAAGATAGTGAACTTGAATAATGTTTGATTATATATTTCAGAATTCTCAATCGCAACGAATCGCAATCGAACGATACGGTAAATTGTGAAATGGTGTTGAAGATAACTAATAAGCTTTATATACATTACCTTGTGGTCCAGATGGTGGGTCCACTGTGAGGGATGTGATCTTTGCATCTCCATTATCGTTAATTGGGCACGCTCTAAGCAGCTGACAGTAGTAAATGGGATCTAAATCAGCCCTACAGTAACACAAACAAGAATTTATCTACAAACAGTAGGTCGGCACAATAATTGTTAAATAATCGATTTGATTTTTTCCGTTTTCCATGAGATGGTAAGCCGTTTACATAAAGGACTAGACCATGAACCAGATAAAATCCCGAATCTCCATCGACGGGTGAAACTAGGTGCTCATTTGGAACCTGCTTAGCAAATAATCCAACATGTCTTCTTTAAACTTAAGAGTAAATGCCTTATCAAAAGAAGCTCAATGATACTTTATAACGCATGGAATACCTGTTGATAATCTTGATGAATTCTTTAATTCCTTCTACATCACAGAACAGAGTGCATACAACACCCAAAGCCTTACTCCCCGTCTCTTGTTCTAATAGACTGCAGAGTGCACTGCACGAACCAACAACACCCGAGTCTAAAATAAATTGAATGAATAACTATAAAATTGATTCCTGGTGTTCAATTACAATAAATATTTGCAAGAAAAACCAGTGCAACCACTGAAAATCCCCTCAAGCTTGCACTGTCATGCATCAAGGCTTAATTTAGTTCTAAACCTTGAAATATGTTTTCCTCATCCAGAATGAGGATGAGGGTATCTTTGTCCGACAGAACGGATGGCAGGCATTGCCCATACTTACTGAGAATGATATTGAGGAGGGCGTTGAGCGCATTGTCACCGAATTGTATACAGGTTGGACAGAGGTCGAGGCCTGACTGTGGCCTAGAGGGGACCTTTACCAGCTGAGTGAACACATGGGCGTTGTTCTTGTGTTGCTTGAGATAGTATGGTGTGAGAGCCACACACTGACTCACCAACAGAACGCTGATAACTGCACACAAAGCTTGCTATAAAGAAAAAACGACAATTTTATAACGCTCCTTCCCATTTATTCAGGTTGACTCTTTTGAAATATTAAGTTATTTTATGTCATATGATGTTACACTTCATTTGCATATCAAAGAGCAGGGGCGGATCCTGGTAAGAAAATATGAATAAATATTACTGTATTAAAACATCCAACCATCAACGAAATGGTGGACATATCATTTTATATATATAGAGAGAGAGTTATCTGAGACTAACATTTATGTTAGTCTCAGGAGTTATTGATATACTAGTCTCTTGACCACCCATGCATCCAGGGCCGTCAGATGGGGGGGGGGGTGCGATGGGTGCGACCGCACCCCCCTTTGTCACCCCCCAAAATAAATTTGAAAAAAAAATTTGAAAAAATTTTTTTTTTGAAAAATATTTTTTTTTGTATTTTTTTTCATTGACTCATACACTTTTAAAGTACCCAGAAAGAACCAAATAGCATCTTAAAATTGCAAAATTTTCTAGGGGTATTGGCTCACACCCCCCACAAAACAATGGAAAAGTTCTAAATTTATTTTAGAGTTTTGTCTCAGACACTTTTAAAGTGCCCAGATATCATCAAATAGCTCCTTGATACAGTTAGTGTTTCTGGGGGACTTACTCCCCCTCTTGCATCTTGCACTTGCATAACCCCCCCCCCCCCCCCCCCTCTGGCGCCCCCCCCCTCTGGCGCCCCCCCCCAAAAAAGTGATTTTCTCAAATTCTTTAATTGACTCATACACTGAAAGTGCCCAGAAAGCACCAAATAGCGTCGTAAAATTGTAAAATTTTCTAGGGGGAGTGGGCCACCCCTCACACCCCAAACAAAACAATGGAAAAGTTCTGAATTTGTTTTATGTATTGTCTCAGACACTTTTAAATTGCCCAGACATCATCAAATAGCTCCTTGATAAAGTTAATGATTCTGGAAGACTAACACTTACTTGCCCTCTGGCATCCCCACTCCACCTCCCCCTCTGGCAGCCCCTCTGCCTTAACACCCCCCCCCCCAAAAAAAAATTGAGATTTTTCAAATTTTTTATTGACTCATACCCTTTGAAAGTGCCCAGAAACACGAGGGGAAAGAGTACCCGTGTATATACGACCTACCGCCGAGCAAAGACCCGAAGATGTCTGAAAATGTATGGGGTGGGTTGTAAACTTTTGTTTATATCTTGAATTTCTCAATATGAGAAACAGATAAAACACAGAATTGTGTGTAACTGATAAAGTTATTGTTCCAGGCACTCATGTTTGCAAAATAATGAGTACTTAGCGCAATGTTTACTATCCAATCGCTAAATTCAACTTTTAAATATTTGAATGATGATTTACATCTTGAATAAGTAACAACCATGGCTGTCTTTACTTCATTCGATTCAAAGATACAATAGGTGTAAATGTATCATATTTATTTCACTGCCATACGTTGCATATCATTGAAATCACCGGTGAAAGTTGAAAATGAAAGACCCGATTATGTCACGAGTACGATTATATAGGACCCGAAGCTACCACCGAGCTATTCCGACTATACCGTGAGTAGAACCCGATGAGGTAGTGAGTAAGCTTTCGAATGAGCATATAATATCATGACGATATCACAAATATTCCTTTTTATTTATCATATACTCCTGGCACCGGGATATAATATAATATGATATAATTCCCGCAGCACTATACGTCAACGTCTGTTTCCGGCAAAGTTCTTTAAAACATTGAATTCATGCTTACACTTGAATCACCATAATTTCCTATGTGTCTATGGTAAGAGTGCAACCCCAAAACATTTAATTCTGCATTGCAAGCGCCATTCTACTCAAAGAACACAACTTGAAGAATCCCAAGCTTCATATCCTCGAAACGAAAATTACCGTGATCTTTCTTTGATAATACAATACCATAGTCAAAAACATTGTAAATCCATTTTTTGCCATTTAACTCAGGCACATTAACTTTAATACTCAGTAATGGATGGTGCTGACTGAAGTGGACCACAAAGTCATCCATCTCGTGTGATTTATAACTACTGTGGAAGCATTTGTACCGAGGACCTGAAATACAATGTTTCGATGTGCAGTGGTAACTGGTGATAGCCATATTTTTTTCAGTTTCATTTATTGTTCACAACAAAATGATTCACATGAATGATGCAGATTGTATGTTTATTATTTTTTCATCAGCACGTCATAAACTCGACGATATAATCGGATTTCAACAGATTTTACTCAAGTAATGTTCGGATTCTGAGATCCTTTACTCAAGATATTTTCGGATCTTTATAATATTACTCGTCGATCACATCGGGTCCGATGTCCGATAACCTCGGATCTTTTAGGACAAAGTTTAAGTGAAGATTTTGCTGTTCAAAAGTGCTATTTTGACCTAATATTTTGACACTTAATATATTATGCATATGCACATCCATTTACCGACCCAAGTATGTCTTATGTATGGCTCATTATCAATTAAAGCGAGTATGAATGAGAAAAACAAATCGAAAACCATTAAACGTTTACCTTATCTCTTAATTTGGACATAAAAATATATTTCAACTATAATTCTAGGCCAATTGCGCCTGCTAGAACATCTTAGTAACAACTCTAACCATCCAAAGAAATTGTTAGTGACATTTTATTACCTTTATTGTCCATTTTCCTACGAGATGACATTATCAAACATTTGCTCGGCGGTATGTGCGTGTCTTGCTCGGCGGTAGGTTGTATATACACGGGTACTCTTTCCCCTCGTGAGAAAGCACCAAATAGCATCTTAAAATTGTAAAATTTTCTTGGGACTTTTAGGCACAGACACTTTTAAAGTGCCCAAACTTCATCGAATAGCACCTTGATATTGTAAATCTTGATATGGGGGACAAACACTTGCTCCCCCTCTGGCACCCCAGCCCCACCTCCCCCTCTGGCACCCCTCTCCCCCCCTTTGACACTCCCAAAATTTGAAAAAAAATTGCGATTGTTTTTCAATGTTTTATTGACTAATACACTTAAAAGTGCCCAGAAGCACCAAATATCATCTTTAAATTGTAAAATTTTCTAGGAGAGTTAGCCACCCCTCACATCCCCCACAAAAAAAGAAAATATTCTGAATTTCATGTATTGTCTCAGACATTTTTTAAGTGCCCAGACATCATCAAATAGCACCTTGATATGGTCAATGTTTCTGGGGGACAATCCCTTGCTCCCCTACTGGCACCTCACCCCACTTCACCCTCTCATTACCTCTCATCCTCTTTGGCACCCCCAAAAGAATTTGAAAAAAATTCACATTTTTTTATTGAGTCATAACGCACAAGCGCACCAGATGGTTGCAAATTGGCTCCAAATACAACCAAATTTCAAAATTTTCCTGGGGGAGAACCCCCAAACCCCCCCTCAATGCTCGGTTTTTTATTCACTCAACTCTTACTCCAGGGCTGTCAACTTGGGACCACCTAATATGAGTGACTTACAAATGTTGGACACCGAAGTCCAAATCTGAACACTTTTGTCCAAATTTTGAACACCTTTGGCCAACTTTTAAACACCTTTGGCCAAAGTTTGAGCACCTTTGCTAAACTTTTATCACCTCAAATTTTTCGTTTTTTTCCCACGTTCGTATTTTTACCGTATCATAAACATATTTTGAAAAATTTTTTACAGAAACATATTTGCGTGACAATTACCAGGTAAAATGCGTATTTGCGTGACATTTTGTGTCACGCAAAAAAAACTGGCGTGACTTCAAATTCTTCAGCAAATGCGTGACAAATTTGACAGGCCTGTTACTCCCGTGGTGGTGGCGTACTACTTAGAAACTTACACTTTGACAGTGCCCAGAGAAAGCACCAAATAGCATCTCAAAACTGTAAAATTTTCTAGTGGGAGTGGACCACTCCTCACAACTCCATAAAACAATTGGAACGTTTGGAAGTTGCATGCATTTGTTAATTCCAAACCAATATAGGGAGTAACTGACCCCCCCCCCCCCCCTCTGTCTTACGCGATTTCATTTACGCGGCAAAAATGACAATTTTATATTCTCTTTTGTAAGCTAAAAACCGCACCCCCCTTGGAGAAAAGTGTCTTACGGGCCTGAATCCCCTTTATAAAAATGCAACTTGAGACTATGATTTAAGAATAAATGTTCTCTTTGACTTAATTGCACTTACTCTACACAAGATTGATTTAAGTGCAGTCATGAGATCAAAGCAAGACATTAAATGAGATAATTTTGACAATAAGATTCCTCATGTTGACATAAGATTGAAATTTACCCCTGTAAGACGATTAGGTTTCTATTCACTGATGATAAGACATGGGTCCTTAAAAGGGCTTTTCAGTTTAAGATGCGCGTACTTCATAGATAACTCACACTGACTCGAACAGTTCATAATCAGAACGATCTTTTTTAATTGTACTATCTTCATGTTGGTTAAGCGTGATCTGAAAACTTTGGACAAGTTCGCATAAAACATGGAGGTCCATGTACAGAACTAAGATCTGGTTCATATATTCTTTGTTTGATAGCTTGCTTGTTTATTTGCTTGTTTGTTTAGAAGCCTTAATATCATAGTCATACAAAGGAAATCTTGGTTGATTTTACAAAAAGTATTCAAAATATTAAAACAAAAACCCCCAAAGTAGATAAAATTAAGATAAACCTTTTATTTCATTAACAAGATACTTTTAAATCAACCAAACTTTCTTTTGTACAATTACAATATTAAGAGCCCTAAACACGTTATGTCTATGTCATTTTGTTTCAATGAGGTTCGGATGGATGCTTCATTTCATTCCGAATATTATACAAAGAACCATGGGCATTCAAAAGCCCATGAAAGATCAAAAGAAGTGTCTGATGTGTTTTTTAAAACAACATAGAGAGAAGTATATGTATATATTTATACACCTTTAACACCGAATGACATCTAAAATATTTCTACACATGAAAATCATTCTTGATCCAACAAGGGTATTTCAATTCTTGAAGGATGATAAAAATGTCAAGAAGCACTAAATGTTAATATTTTGCAATAGATTACAAAAACCTAGGATGAAGAAATTATTTTCTTTATTCAAGCAAAAACACGGTGCAACCACGACAGTTCAAGTAAAATGGTAATTTGTGTCTTTTTCTACCAGCCTATTTAACTTCTTTCACCGCAAAATGCGCTCAATAAAGATTGTAAACCTGATGATAGCTGATGCTTTATGTTGAAGTCATATAAAACATTTTACATTTCTGGTTTGATGATCATTGCATGAGAACAGATAAAAATATTTATTCCTTTTTAAATCCCATATGCCGGCTATTTTCAGCCTAAGGTTTCAATAATTTTTTTCATTTCTCAATTTATAAAAGTAGAATTTTATCCACAACTTACCTTCATGTCTGAATAACTGCACAACTAATGTAAAATCACCAGGTACTATGTTTGGAATTAAGTATCACATGACTGTCACATGATCTAGTTGTCCTAGTGAACTCATTTGAATAAAATTGTGTACAAAGTGGCCATATTGGATTTTCACCTGAAAAATTGCACGAAAAGTACAGTTTTTACATGGTGTTCAGTCTACATACGAAACACATTTTCCATAAATACGTGAATATAACTCAAGAAATATGTCTGCCGGGGGATATAAATTAGAATTGGACCCTCCAAAACGCAACATCTTCGTTACACAGTTGCACGAAAGGTAACAATTTGCTACATTATTCATGAAATAATAGCTACAAATTGGAACAGTTTAGTTATTTTATTATACTGTCACGGTGTGGCCAAGTGTGCTGCCATCCAGATGTATGCATTTGGATTTCATCATTTATATATATATCAAAATGTATATTCCTAGTTCAAGAAAACTTTTTAATTGAAATAGATATTGACTGATACATTTTGCAAGAGTCAATGATAATTGTGAGCCTGTTTTGAAGTCAAGAATATCTCATGTTTCTGCTGATACCACCTTGATATCACTTAAAACCTCCATTTACTTTCTACAAATCTGCAGATCTCGCCCCTGCTATGGTCTCAGCTGCTATTGACACCCAACTGATCATGGGCTTTCAATAGAATTTCCATTGAATGCCCATGAAGTGATGTACCGGCCAAACTTCAATAAATTAGTGCTCTTACAATATGAAAATTGAAAAGCTGATCAACTAATGAAAATGGAAAAATAATCTTAGACCTTTTATATTTTTGAAGAGAGGAAGATGACGAAATACGAGCTATACCCATTGTTAAGGAGTCTGCGGGACAGCTCATTGAGACTGGCATCAATTCTATGCAAAAAACGCTGCTCCTCAAGCGAGAAGTGGATGTGGAGAAAGTTCATGATTTGTTGAATCAGAAAAGAAATGAATTCCATGACAGGATGGCTGAAGCCTCACAGAGACAAATTGAAGTGCAGAAGAAGCAGCAAAAGGTCAGGCATTGTCTTATTTCACTTTTGGACATGGCTGTAGATAATGTTTCGAGTTTTTGGTAATGACTACCTACATGTAGATACAGTAGCTCTGATTGTCAAAATAAAAGAATGATAAAGTCTAACACTGCATACATGTATTTATAATTTTACCTAACCTGCATCATAATAACATGTCAGGTAGTTAAAACATGTTTTGCTCTGTTCTCAAATATCGATTGTAAATATGATCTTTAAATATCATAGGTCTGCCACAACATTTGATTCATTCCAATTTATTCATAAGCTGTTCTCTTGATCTGCTTTTATCAAGAAAGATTCATGCTAAGATTGCATGTAAAGACAGAAGTACATTGATGAATAATTAATTGGAACTGCTTCATTGTTTATTTTTGCTTAACATATATGAATAAATCATTACAGTATGTATAGATTGAAGAATATTGGTACTTAGGGACCATTAGTTATTAAAATTGAAAATATTAGTTATTGTGGTATTTCATAAAACGTTAAACCCAGTACAATACCGCCATCTATAAGAACAATCTTGAAAATCATTCTCTGTTTATTTTCCAGATGAAAGACAGGGTTGCAAAGTTTGAAAAATTTATTAAAGAAAATGAAGCGAAGAGAAGACGTGCCATACAGAAATATCAAGCTGAAGTTAAGCTACGGGAACAGAAAATCATAGAATATGAACAGATTTTGAAGGAGCTTGAAGAAGTCCGGCACAGACATACTTTTCTCAAACGCCAACTTGCCAAGTATAAAAAATATGAGGAGTATCTGTTGAAAGTTATTGAGCATCTTCCAGATAGTAAGTTAATTCTGTTTAATTGTAAAATTCTAGCCTCAGATTCTGATAAAATGAATACACTACAATACAATACATGTGCTATGTTTAAAATAGATGGCAGTGTCATCAAATCTCTTTATTTGAATTTACTACTATTATATTCGCCTTAAAACTCATGTTAAATTGTACCAATGAAAGCAGATAAAAAACCCATGATTTTAAAAATCTCGATTAATTTTTTACCTGTTATGGTCTCCAACATTTTTGTGATGGCGGTCAGTGTTCGAAGTTGGCATTTGGTGTTTGTAACAAATGGCAGATGGTGACATTTTGCATATAAATGCTTTGTTCTTTTTTCCATCTGTCATAATACATGTGTAAACTATTTTTGAAACTCTGAATTTCAACCTCATTGTATGATTACAGATTACCTTGAAGTGAATGACAGTATGCTAGCTTCCTTGATGGCCAGATATCGTACCCTCAGCTCTACAAACAAAACCCTGATGGACAACCTATTGGACAAATCTGATGGGGTATGTATCTAATTCATGAGACAAAATGACATTTTACAAAAAAGTGGATATTGGTAAAATGAGAATTTTCTAAAGGAATCTGCCAAAATGTTAGCCTAGGGTTCATTTTTTATAAAGGTTTGAATGTGAAAAGAATGTTTGTAAAGAATAGCTACAGAACAATGTATTGATTGTATGCCTACATATTCTGATTGGATATAGGCAAGATCAAAGGATCTTCTTCAGTTATAAGAGTGGAGATAGTAAGTCAAGCTCATGCAAAATATTACACATATTCATCATGCATATACATGTACATGTAATTCGCTTTCCAGTATGATGACACCAAAAGAGCACTAGATGAGATGCGACAGGAACACAACAAGGAAAAGTTTGGTATCAACAACAAATTATCTCACATGCAGAAAAAACAAGAAGACCAGCAAGATGTCAATCAACAACTAGAAACAAACTACGCTATGGATACCGATGTATTACGTAATCAAAGGACTGAATTTGGTATGATCCTGATGTCTATTGAGAATCTAGCAGAGAAATGCAAGAGACAATTAGGGCCATCTATACATAATCTCACTCTAGCACAGAAACTGGATGCTATAAAGGTAAGTTGGTAACAATCATAAATTAAATCATGCTTGGTTAATTTTCCCTCACAGACTACACTAAAACAACACAAAACAAGGCACTACATGTAACATGCAAAATATCACCACCCATCATTTGTTACAGATGCCAAAAACCAATGGCTGAACTGGCGCCACAAAGAAGTTTGAGACTATAACAATATGTCACATCTAATTGTGGTGACATAAAAACATTCAGTATTTCATTCACTCACTCACTGGATATATTGATGGACAGTAGAACTTGTATGGAACATGTGGAATGCCATCTAATGTGTCCTGGCCATAACTGTTCCTTTCACAGTCAGGTGGTTCTTTTAAAGGGTTCACTAACATGCTATTTAATGGGTTTGAAAACTGTCCCATGTAGAGAGATGTTCCTTACAGGGAGTTAAATCAGTGCTATAAGTTTTTACTGTAACTATAGACCTACGTTTATATTATACTGAATATTATATATGTTATCCTCCTTTTGCGTTGGTCAAAATCCAAATCTTTCACCTCTTTTGACAAAGAATATTTTCTGCATTACATTTTTGGCTCACACAGTGAGCCTATGGGATCGACCAGGCGTCCGTCCGTTGGTCGGTCCGTCCGTCCGTTGGTCCGTCCGTTCGTCAACATTGGCCACACAAATTAAAACTGCTATTCGGATTGAGTCATATCCTCAGTCATTTTATGCATATCCATAATGCCTATTTGACCTATCATCGCCATTTCCCAAGTTCGCCCGGTTTCCGAGAAATTGCTGATTTTGACGTCAAAATTTCTGTAAATACTAGACACTTTGTTGAAGTAGAACTTTCAAATAACTTGTAGTAGTTGCTGTATATGCAACTTATGTCCTCTGAAGATTTCAAAGCTCTTTGAATTACAGTTTTTGGTGTTTACTCTATAAAATTTGACAAAAAGTAGTACTTTGTCATTTTCAGGAAACTTTCTTATGTATAAAGTCAATGGCAGGTTTTGTGATTGACAAGTTTCTCAAAGTTTACCTTATACTTGATCATTTCTTGCAATGAATTACATCATAACTAGATTTAAGCATTCCCTACATATTGCTCAATATATGTCAGCATCAAATTTTTACCGTTTTTGAGATATTTGACGTAAAAAAACAGTAAAAATAAGTTATTTTTCAACTTGCTTCAATTTGACCAAATTTTTTTTGAAAATCATCTACAAGTTACCAGGAGTTCAAATCTGACATTAGTTTTAGAATTTGACCTTTACTTGACCTTCAGTGACCTTCGAAAGGTCAAAAAAGTTATTTTTCAAATTGATTTTTGGATGTAAATTTTGGTCAGCTTAATCACATAAGACCTTACTGAGCTCAAAATAAGTTTAAAACTTTCAAGGTCAAAGGCAACTTACAAATGCCATAAAAGTCACCAAAAATAAAAACAATTTGTTTTAATTTGTCATATTATTCTACTTCCAGGAGTATGTGGTCGAGAGAGCAGATATAGTTAAAATGTCACAAAGACTGAAAACTTCTAGTCCAGATCCTGATCGACAGAGGAGTGGAAGAAAAAAAAGATCAGACCCATATACACAATTTAATAGAGTAGATTTTGCTGACTGAGTAAGCCTTACTGACTAGATTCCTACCAGTATTGCTAAATATGAAGCTAGGAGATATCTTCCTTCAATGCCTGTGTAATGGATTATACGATCTGTAGTGCCACATGTTGGTTGTGTATGAACCTCCAGAAACCTTCTATATTTGAACTGTGTGAAATGCCAAGTTTATGTTTAAAACACCATATAACATAACTAGAGCTCAAAAGGAGAGATGACTTGTGTGTGCCTCATTCCCACACCAAAGTATACTGTAAATTGCTTTAATTTCACGGCCATTTTAATTTGGCGCAATGATAAAAACTGCCAAATTAAGTCTCCATAAATTTTTTTCTCTACACACACATAAAACATGGTAGCAAGAGGCATCATTTAAAAAACATCACAGACAAAATGTATCACTTTCAAAAATAAAGACATGAACAATAAATATTTTTTTAAACAAAAAATGTATTTGGTCTCTTTTGTTTTAAAAAAATGCACATGACAATATGTGCTGCTTCTACCCTACCCTATACATTTACATATTAAGCAAATGTTGAATGATGTGATTGATGTACCTGTATATATATATTTCTGAGCATGCATTCAATGATGCTCATGGGTTGAGTTGAATACATTCCTCAGTTTTATTTATACGTTGTGTCCAATATCACAACATTGAATATTTGTTTTATTATTTCCATGCCCGTAACTGAAGTAGTGAATAATTCTGTCCCACCATTATATGTCTCAGGCTTCAGAAATTGAAGCTACATGTATATGAATTCATCATTTCAATGAAATAGACTAAATTTAATCACATGGTATGGATTAATCAACGAAAGAATGAGAACAATATCATGGAAAAGTAACATATTTGAAAGAATATACATGTGCAGTACTATACCCCTAGGTCTCCACACTAAAATAGCAGTAATTAAACCCAAGCAGTTCAAATGTTGACTGATAATATATATGATAAACATGCCTGAGTTATACAATGTGAATGCATCATGATAAACCATGGCATCTCAAATCTTCTCATGTTTCAGGTGAAACAGAAAGATGCTGAGTATCAGAATGATGTGAATGCACTAAAATTATATCCTACATGTCTCATTGAAAATATTTGTTTTCCTATACTCCTGACTCTGTAAAATAAATAAATAATCTACACCTCTATGATAAGAAAATTAACATATGTAAATGCTATACTACATAGCCCTAAATACATGTACCGGTATGTAGTCCCTATGCTCCTCTTTAACTTGCATGGTCTTATGGATTGCCTCAAAACACTCTAAACTTCCATCAATATCCCTGGGTGTCAAGTTTTGAGAGAGGAACGGGGTAAAGTCAGAACTAAATAAAGTTTATGGTTTGGTGAGCACTGATGTTTTGATAAGATCTCTTACATTATCATTAGTATATATTCACTAAAATTTTCATAATAAAATATATTTCTTGTATATACAAAATGTACAATTGTGACACTGACATTCTGGTTCTATAAATATAAAAGATGGGTTGACTATGCTATTACAGGTGACCTCCGTGTAAAAGAATACACGTTCAACACCAGGTCCGTAGCCAGGGGGGGTTCAGGCTATTTTTTGAGTGATTTTTGGCCAAATTTGCCAAAGTGAACCCCCCTAGAATTTTTTGGAAAAGTGAACCCCCCCCTTGGAAAATTCTGGCTACGGGCCTGAACACATACCACATGGAATTTAACAGATCGATTTTTGTAAAATCAATTCATTTTGCATTTTATTTTTTCCTTAGAAACTCATTTGAAATCTAACTAATATCATCAGACCAATATCAAACTACAATAATTTGAAAAAGTGAGATTCTATACATGATATTTTCTAATTACATTTCAGTAGTGCAAACACAATTCATAATACACTCACTTTAATCAAAATATTACAACTAATTTGACACCTTAGAGAAAATATGTGTCAAGTTCTGAGGAGTAAATTTGATTCCAAATTGGTTTATCCTCAATATTAAATGGACATTTTAATATCTAGCATTTTCTAACTTGAACACCCTTGGACCGGCGGAATCCAAGCATCAAATGTTTAACATGGATATGAGTTCAACATGTGTTTACAGACCTGACTGCAATTAAATATTTGAGTCAGAAATGTGCCAAGCATAGCCAAATTAACATATACTTCAGACCTGTGTTAAAATGTACTTTTTGCAATACATTTGTATGTAATTATTACATTAATTATGTACTAACCCCAATAAACATGTTAAACAGTATCAGTTTGAAATAACATAGGCAAATACACACATCTCTACTTTCTAAACAATAAACTTTTTCCCAAAAATATCATATCATAACACATTTCATCGCTGATTAGATGAACTACATTTAAATGAGATCATTCATCATTAGTCTTCAGTACATCATATCAATGTAGCATTAACAATTTTGACAAATCAAATGTGAGGTTATCTCTCCATTCCAAATGATAATAATTATTGAGATATGTGAAAGATAATTATGTGCAGCAGTTTTGTATGTACTTGTACAATGGTCATTAAACATCATTGTATTCATTTTTGACAATATGTTCAAAATAATAGCCCAGTATTCTCTACCCAAGTGGATGTCAAGTTCTAGTTTTCACATTTGCACATGTTGGTCACAACTTAAAGATTTTTAAAATTTCAAGTTGGTCAAAATGAGTTTAAAGTGGCAACAAGCCAATTTTTAAAATCTGAAGTGAGTGCAATTTAATGAGCGGAACAGTGTTGAGTTCACTTTGTACATGAAATTACTTAATGGTATTGAGTTTTTTTGATATCATTAGTGCAAAACAAAGTAAAACTTGATATTCATACTTTTTCAAGAAATTCATTTTGAGCAAAAGTACTACACAGCTGTCATGTCCTCTTTGTTACACATTAGGTAATTCGAAGTGTACTCTGTATCACACATATAACTTGGTTTAACAAAATTGCAAATTACATGATTTAACCTGTACAGTGTGTGACACATGATTTAACAAGTACTTTTGTCACACATTAGGTGGTTTAACCTGTACTTGTGTCACACATTAGGTGGTTTAACCTGTACTTGTGTCACATATTAGATGGTTCAACCTGTACTTGTGTCACACATTAGGTGGTTTAACCTGTACTTGTGTCACACATTAGATGGTTCAACCTGTACTTGTGTCACACATTAGATGGTTCAACCTGTACTTGTGTCACACATTAGATGGTTTAACTTGTACTTTTGTCACACATTAGATGGTTTAACCTGTACTTGTGTCACAAATTAGATGGTTCAACCTGTACTTGTGTCACACATTAGATGGTTTAACCTGTACTTGTGTCACACATTAGATGGTTTAACCTGTAGTTGTGTCACAAATTAGATGGTTCAACCTGTACTTGTGTCACACATTAGATGGTTTAACCTGTACTTGTCCTGAAGGTTGGACACCTTGTAGTTTCTGTTGCTCAATTTTATAGCTATCAGCCTGTTTTTCCTTGAGTCTCCTTTCTCGTTCAAAGTTTAACACCTGCCTATAGTTCTCATAGTGCATGACAATGTCCTGGACACTTTGTTTGTAGAGTATGGTGAGCATGGCATCATAGCATTCTAGCTCAGGCAGTTTGAATAATGACCACTGGAATTAGATGAACATGTGGGTGTATTTTTGTATTCAAAAACTAGGTACCTGTGCATTTACTTGATGCCCTTGAGGATTTATGTGGCCACTACTGTTAATATTAACCACTTGAATCCAAGGTTCTAAAATTGGTTTGAAAACCAGAATTTTTTTCATCTTTACCAGCTTTCAAAATTTTACCACAGACACATACAACATGTGATGCTTGAGTTAGTGATTTAGTAGGTAGATCATTTCTACAAATTGTTCAAATTAGACTAATTTTAGTAAAAAATTTGGTGACAGATTATCATTCTTGTCACTATAGATTTCAAAGACATTTCTTAGGCGACGAGAAATTTCGTCACTCTGGATAGTCAAGAGGTTAAAGGACAATAAGCCTATTTTTGTCTGTGCATGCAAATGGTGCTGATAAAAGAGCAATTAGTAAAACTGATAACAATGGACAATTAATCAAGAGACTGGTAATTCTACATATAACACCCATATTATAATGTTGCAACATAAAAACTACTTACCTGCAGTTTATGGTCATGTTCAGCTGGTGCTTTGAAGTATATAGACAACCACTCTGGAATATCTACAATAAAACATAAATACATGTACCAGGGATTAAATCACTAAAATCAAAACATTGCAGCATGCATATGCACATATACCAAGGGGTGGAAATGTGTAGAGTATTTTTGTTGCATACACGGGAAATATATTACAAAAACCAGTAAACCACCATCTTATTCCCCAAAATTAGGAAGGTGCAGTTTTATTTTGTTGTCTGTCAACAATTTTAGGTACTTCCCCAACTGCCAGTAAGCCCATCACAATCCCGATACATTGAGAAAACATTCAATGGTTACAAATTAACACCCAAAATTCTAATTTTTCAACAAAGTGGGATTAACCACAGAATTTTTGTTCACATTTCTATGGTTTACCATACATTCTAGAAAAAACTAGATGAATGGCTGTCAATTCATAACAATGGAATGTTCCCCCAATGTACTGGGAATATGATGAGCTTATTGCAAGGTAAGAATACACTACAAAACATACACATAATTCCAAATAAAACTACACTAACTGCTTTTCAAACATACAAGGGGTGATCAATAAGTAATGGACACTTTTTTTACACAGATGCTTTTTATAGACCAATCTCTGATTTTTTCCCAGTGATACATCATTCAATTGGTCTATTGGTTCAATTGGGGATTAGTCTATAAAAGGCATACGTGTAAAAAAGCGTCCATTACTTATTGATCACCCCCCCCCCCCCTGTATATATGTCACACATTTTGCCCCTGATACTGGCAATATAGAAAACATACTGCAGATTTGAATTGGAGTAGCTGATTTTTCAGTGTATAAAGAATATTACAAGACAATTGGATTTTTGACCAGCAAGATTCATATCATTATGACTTTGAAAAAAAACAATACTCTTTGAAGATATAATTGATAATGGAAAAGTAAATTTGTAATGCTTGTAATTCAGACGAAATCTTTTATCTGTTTTAAGTTCTCTTGCTTAGCATATACTGTACATGGTGTTCAGGAAACAAAAATGTATAGATTGTTTGCCTTTAGTATTCCAAATAAAGTCGGTGGGGCCCCAGTAGATATGTACCAAAAAGTAAATACATATGTGACTCCTGAGGTTCTGAAGTATACAGATAATTCAGTTACTATTGGTGAACCATAACCATGTTTACCTGCATTTAGCATAGGGTTAGGTGGCACTAGGCTCTGTCTTTGGGGTTCGATGCTCATAGGGTGAGGAAGATGTGTGATTGGGAGTGACTGCTGCATCATAATACCCGGATGGAACACTGGTATCAGACACGGGTGCACCATTTGAAATGTCTTGCTATAATGACTGAAACAGAAAAAATTGTAATATTATTATGTGAATTGTTAACAAACAAATAATATGGGAGATATACTCTCAACGTACTTGGGGCACTTTCAGACATGAATGGAGACTGTATGATTTTGGCCTCTGTATCTCTAGTAAGACAAATCACAGTTCTCATTCATATGAAGTTGTTGGATAGGCAAGGCTCACAATATGTGCAACTAAGTCAACAAGATGAGTAAATCTGAAAAATGAAATCTAAGAAAACAAGAAAATTACAAAGCTTGACACATTGGCATCGAAAATACTCACTTATAAAAATATGTCCCCTCTTTGGACTCAATTTTTTCCCACCCCATTGGTAGGCTTTCTTTTTCCAGAGGGTGGCTCCAGTGTGTGGTTTGGGTATTGTGGTCAATGTAGTACTTCCTTCCCCTTATAGTCCAGTCTATGGACCAGCCAGGGGGTAGCTCCTGTTCGGTTCCTTGACCCTGTGATGGAACCACCTGCCTTCCGGCACCCTGTACTGGCCTGACACCTAGGAATACAGTAACTGTGTAATGTGGCATAAGTGAGGATGCTAAGTGATGCAAAAAATATAAGAGAAAATATCAAGACTTCACCTCCTGGAATATTAGCCCAATGCCTATTGCATTCAGTTCTATTAATAAAGGTATTAATATGACAACCCAGGGGCGGATCTGGGAACCAACAAGGGGGGGGGCAAATTTCTGGTCAGAGAAAATTTTTTTTGGGCCCCTAAAAACCCAAAATTCTGAAATTTTGAGGCCCATTTACTTCAAAATTTGGCCTGAAATTAAAAAATAAAGCCTCAAAAATGGCCCAGTTATGATAAAAAATGCCCACTTTTTGGGCCCAATGAACGAACTGAATGTCAGTCACAGAATAGTGACATAAAAACAGAATCAGAGCATGCTTTTGAGAAACTTTATTGTTAGTTTAGGCAAACTTTAATTCATTCAGAATAAAACAAAATTGGTTATATCTTCATATTTTCATTACCATCTTATTATTCAATATCTTTGATCAACAAAGAACTTTAAAAAGTCAATTAGTATCATCATTTCACCATTTAACAAATCATTTTATTCCAGGAACAGAAATCCATTATTTTATTTGGATTGCTATAATACATTTTTTATGTGTCAGATATAATCAAATGCTGTCCATTCTTCATGATTAACATACACATGTACTCTGATAATGAGAGACATAATTGTATATAATTAACTCATGTGGGCACAAATGTAACAGCCAGACTGCAATCACCATACTTTCAATTCCAAATCAATTAAACAAATATTCCAATATGTAAATGCACTAATATCACAAAATTGGCAATCTCTGGGTAAGATTCTGTACTACCCAAATCCTAATATGTATGTACCCTTGAATTTCAAAATTCTAGAATGATTAGAAATATTAGACTGCCATTTAGTTTAACACTCCTCTATTAATACTGAGTGAATAACATGTAAAAATAATTTATAGTAAAATTCCACTTAACATCATTACTACAGGGGCCCCACTACAAATTCACCTGTTAATTGACTGGACAACATGTATGCAGCTCACCATTGAACTTCTAATTATCATATAGAATACCTTTACAAATTGAAGCTATGATTTTTTGTTAGAAATTTAAGTGATAATCCTTGATGCAGGCCTAATATTTCCTTATTGAAGGCCATCTCAAGAGGGAATGGGAGGGGGGAAAAACAGAACAAACCAGGTGTGTTGGCTACAGGTGCAGGAATCTGAAGCTGAGACTGCTGGGCATAATGGTTCCTTATCTCTTGATGATACTGTTGCACTTGGTAATTATCATAGTCTACATTGTTGTCCCCTGTGTGATCGACATGCTGCTGTTGCTGGAGGCCTAGAAGATAGACTCGTCTTTCCTCCTCACTGGAATCTGCAAACAGAAAACAGAAATTGTCAAAATGACCTGTAAGGCCCTAGGAGTTTAATTGTTTGTTAAGCAGGTTTTGATTGTTAAAATGGCAAGGTAATCAAGATTTTTCTTTTTAAGATTACACTAAAATGACAAAAAGACATTTAAAAAGACATTGACATGCAAAATGTCACCACATCCATTTGCTACAGATGCCGAACTTTGAACACCATCCACAAAAATGTTGGTGACTATAACAATAGGCCAGTCGTGACATTATGAACGAAAAATACTAAAGTCCTTTAAAGTCAGGAAAAGGATTGGGCAAGTACTGTTTAACAGATGTTTAATTTGTAAGTGCCTAAATATCTGCTTAATAGGGAGTCAGGATCAGGTTTTAAAGTTTGCAGAAATATTATACTGTATTTTAAAATGTCACGATGTACAGATGAGTCACTAATTCAACATTTGCTTGCAAGTTGCAAAAACTGATATGACATAATGTCTATCATATAACACCAAAAAGTGAATTTTGATATCCAGGAATTTCATGAAATTTCAGTTTAGTTTGCATACCTAAAATGCCAGATGTTAAAAATAGATTTCTTTTAAAAAGTAGATAATAATACAGAAATTTAACACAAGTCATACTATCATTAAAACCATCTTCACCAAGAAACCATTGCAAGCTGGGGGACATTTCCTTACCATTTTAGCTAGGAATGTTCAATTAAATCAATTGTGTTATAATAGAGAACTACGATATCATAAATTTAAGAATAATAGAAATTCCCCTCAATAATCCAATAATCCAGATCCAGTAGAATTAAATGACTAATCAACTTTGACTTGTGTAGAAGTAAAAAACTCATGGAAAAATAAGAGTAACACAGGTATCCTACAGTGGAGACGATTAGGTCATTTAACGTTTATCCTGTCAATTAACGTCATTGTAGTTGATTGACGGATACTACGTTAATTGACGTTCTATGTTTTTCAATTGCGCATGTGTAATCAATCGCGTCAATTGACGTGTAATCGTATAATCAACGTGCGGGAACGTTGATTGTCGTACGGGCTAGGTCGTATTTTTATTATCGCCCATTACCAAGGTAACTGGCCGAAATGTACCTACCTCATTAGTACTTCTTGATGAAATTGTCAATGTTTGAAATTGTGAGAATCGATAAAAAGCGTCTATTATAAATCATAAACAGTTGTATAATTTATTTACGCGTATTTCGATTCATAACTGGCAGACTTACATCTAGAAATCACGGACCTCTTTCAAAAAACGATATCGGCTAGATAGTCTACTATCTGCACTCCCCTGATAGTTTGTCTTTTTAGCCTTTACTAAATTAAAGCCCGTGAATTGAGGTGACAATTTTTAACAGATGACATGCGATGTTCAACTAGTAGTACATATTTGCGATATACTGATTAAAAGATTGATTAATTGTTAAATCGAAGTAGATTTCTGCTGCAAATAAGAACATGAATAAGACCCCCGGACTGGGCCCCCGGAAGACCCCATCTGAAGCTTCTAAATGTTTATACTTATAAATCTTGAGCAGCCCTCATTGGCTAATCGTCTGACCTACTGACTTTTAACCTGTATATCATCATCATAAATTATGAATTGGATCCGACTCGCAGTGTTACGTATATTCAGCAATATTACTAATTAAAAATTAAATTAAAAAAATTAAATGTTAAAACAATCATTAAAATTGTTCAAGGACATGATAAAAGACGTCCTTATCATCATAAATATGAAGAACGTATTTATATTTTTTCTTCTAATTGTGATATTTCGTTAAATTCTGAAGTGGACTTTATTTTAGTCAGATGCACTTGGGAGAAATCGGCAATACGGGCCCATTCTAGGATGAAACATTCAAAATGTTGTATTTAATTTCATCATCAATATGGAAATCTAATTTTGTTCAATAAAATATACCAACACAATTTGTCCATAATAGAAATTCATTGGCGAAACAATGAGACTGTGATCATTATGCTATAGAGTCATTGCGACTATTTCATGGAGTCGCGACTCCATATTTCGACAACGTCTTCATTATTGCTTTATAAAAAAATATTGCATCATAGAAAACACAATTCCCACATGGAAGTTGAAGATATCTATCCAATGCTTCGAATAAAAGTAAAAACATCTTGCCCAAATTGTAATAAACATGTCCCAGATGCCTCTCTTGCGTGTGTTTACCGCAAAATAAGCCATCCTGATATTTGATCGTCAGTTGTTCAAATGATTATACTATAGTGTTTCTGCTTCTAAAAGCCTGGTTGAAACAGAAAGAAGTGAAGCCATGTTCTTCTGTATGCTAAATAATTACAAATTTAAGCTTATCTGTATGTATAAATATCACCAAAAAGTATTTTTCTGAAATGAAATGCAACGAAAATAACGTCTAAATCAATTTGAATTTGAAGTACGTCAATTAACGCGATACCTGGCAATTAACGCACAATGACGTCAATTGTCGTAATAAACGTTAAACGACCTAATCGTCTCCACTGTCCTATCACCAATTGGATTCTAACAATGAGATATATAAGATATAAGACAATTGAATGTTTTAACTTTTAAGTGCTAAATTACCATCTTGCTGGAACTGATTATGCTGAAGCTGTTGCTGTGGTGATTGATGCTGGTCTCCTGGTGGCCGTTTAAACTGGTTTCCATGGTTACTATATAAAGATGTTGGCACATTGTATCTTTGAGTCTGAGCTCCATTCTCTATAACAGGATTCTGACTAGAATTAACCACATGTTGATTGCCACTGATGTTCAACCCTTGGAACGCTTGTGTAATTTGGGTGGTTTGAAGATGTGGCTGCGAATGAAACCCAGGGCTGATGGCACTGTGAGGCCTGGCTGGTATAACATTGTTTAACTGGCCAGCAGGTCCGTGTGTGCCTGTTTGCTGTTGTTGCCTCGTGGCTTCACTTGTGACAGGTTGGACCACTAAGCCACTTGTTGAACTTGCTTTTGGAGGAGGTTTGTTTACATAAACACTATAATTGTTAACATTTGCTCCTTGTTGATGCACTTGCTGTGGTGCGTATCCAGTAGGAGATTTGTTGGTGCGTCTCTCGAATGTTGTGCCATGTCTAACAGGACTATGATAATCTGGATAAAATTGTAATTAAATGTATTATTTTGATGTTTATTCTCAAATAAGAATATACAATTCAAATTTAACTTTTACTACATGTCTGAAGTATAAACGAAAAAATTACTGAATTATTTCAATTCTGTATGACAGGTCTCAAATATGATACTGTATCTCTATGATGACTAGATTTTGAATATTTACTGACAAAAAATGAAGATTATTTTTCCTCACATTTACATCATTACTTGCTCTTAAGAATATGAATATACAGTGTGGGAAATAAGCACCGGACAACAGACAAATGTCGAGTCTGAAAATAAATTTGTCCAGACTGTTTCAAACTGTGTGGTCAAATTTGTCCAGAAAGATTTTGCTGAGACAATGAATTTTGTTTTGCACATCAAATGAAAGAATATAAATTGGCCTTCTTCTGAGGAAGAAGTTGTCCACAAATGGAACAATGCAAAATATAAAATTCAATGGTGAACAATATCAATCATTTTATACCCACCCCCTCTGTTTCTATGTATACATTTTTTATTTTTAATACATTGACCACGTACAAAAAACTTTCCAGGGTGTTTTCAAACTGTCTGGTCAAAATTTTGACCAGTCAAAAAATATTTGTCTGGAGTGTTTCAAAGTGACTGGACAAATTTGTCCAGTCACAGAAAATGCTTATTTCCCACACTGATATAAAAATATGACATTGATGCTCAGACAAAACAGATTAAAAAAGTGTAATTGACAGTGCAATTTTCTTGAGAGTAAAACCTCCTTCTAAACTATCAAAGGTACCATGAATGGTTTTAGATTGAAAGAATGGAATTCACTCTTTAAAGATTAGCTTGATCATATTGATTTTTTATCTCTGGTATCCTTTGTACATGTTACATGTTTGTCTATATCATAGGCATTCAACTTGAAAGCCCATGTCTATATTCACCAAATCATAGGCATAAGGACTGGAATAGGCCTATTTTGTTGAAATGTAATAGGTTAAAATATGACTTTGTATTGTTGGTACTTTATATCCCAGATATTTATCACACACTGACTTGATTCATTTGCAAGTTTACAAATGGAATGAATAAGTTTTAACAAATTTGCACATGTTTGGAGAATTAGAAATATGGTTTCAATACTTACTCCTCAGTATTGGTGGATTGTCTCTTTTAACATATTTGCCAGCTATACCTTCATGGAGGCCAGCTGGTTCTTTCTTTCTTGAAAGCATGACCTTCCTTGCTGCACAATGATAATAACTAACTATGGCAACATCATTCTTATCCTTTGAACACTAGATCTATAAGTTTCTGTTGCTATAGTTTCGAATGGTGAACATTTTATTGCCTCACAAATCGTTCTGTCGTTATCCAGAGACATATAAAAACAATTTTGCGTTAGATCTATCAAACCATTCCAATATATACCATGGGGCAATTGTCAAATCGATGATAAGTGTGTGATTGACTGTCTATTGATATTTTCCGATATATACATGTATGTGTGTCAGTAGATTTCTAGTTTTACACGTTAAATCTCTATATTTAGCACACGAGTTCTCCTTGTGACAAATGTGCACATAAACATCAACAAAAACATAAATCAAAATCAAATGTGTTCATTTGAATTTTTTTCGAATTTTTAGTAATTTACTCATGTCAAATTTGCTGAATTGTAAGGTGCTATCGCCTTCATATTTAGTTCTGTATCTTCCTTGGTTACTCAATAACGATAAACTACCTCATTTATTTTAATCCAAAGCTAAAAATAGCGCTCTGTTTCATCATAAAGAAACCAGAAGTGATCCAAAACTGTATTTACTTACACCGCTTGTGTAAAACGTCATCGAAATTGAACTGCGCAAAATTTGATGACGTATTACGCATCACAACGGTGTTTATCTTAGCAACTCCAAAGAAAAAGAGAAAAGTTTGAAGAAAACCTGCAGAAAAATAGCAAAATTCAACAATATATGGAAATATTTTCTTATAAATTGCATATATAATTAAGGAACTATAGACAACGGTTCTTAATAATAACAAGTATAGAATATATACCACTTTTTAGTGGGAAAACAAGGTACAATTTGATAGTACTAAATTTTGAAAATTATCAAACATGGCTGACACACAAGTGCTCAATAATGAACTGAACAGCAGTCAGCAGGGAAGTGTCAAAGGATCCAAACCACAAACTCCTGCAAATATGGAAATGAACTTAAATCCCAAAGAACAGGATTTTATCAATGCCAAGTCATACCTTCTCACAGCAAGCACAAAAACTGGATTGAATTTGTAAGTGAACTTCATATGTTGCCAAGACATAGGGTAGGCCTACATAGAAAAGGTCTTAGCAAATCATTATTTTTATTTATCTAAGATGAATTATCAAAGTTAATGTAAGATGAATAAATGCAAGACATCCATTTGTAACTTTGAATTGTCCTACATGTATATTGTCAAATAGAGTAAAACTAAGAGTACTTATCGCAATCATTAGCAACCAGTGGACAGTGAATATGAAAAAATATTGCAGTTATAAGTTCTTTGTAAAACTTTGGAATCACTTCATTATTGAATTTCACAAGTTCAACCATGTAAAAGGTAGTCAAACCTTTCTTGCAGAGATATCTTCTCCTTATCTGTTGTGTCATATGTCAAGATGACTCGGCACAAGAGAAGGTTTGACTAGTTAAAATGTTGATTTAAAAGTCAAAGTAATTTTGGCCAAATGTTGGCCAAATGCATATATTGCAATCTATTTTATTGTACCACATGTTGATTACTTAATGTTTGTTTGATTTTAGATTTGACCATCTTAGTCGTGTTTTAACAAAAGTATTAGATGAGCGACCTGAGAACAGCATAGACATATTTGAAGATCTGAGTAAAGAACAGAAGAAAGAAAAGTTTACATCTGATGTAGACACAGTACAAGACAAATTAGACCAAACAACAGAAGTAGCTTTAGCAAAAATACAGACTAAATTATTTTCTGTAAGTAAATGTAACACTTTCCTATTGACTTTTCCATGTAAATCAAGGTAATTTTAACTACAGTACATGGGTTAAAGAGCAGGTTGAAAACTGTCATCAAAATTGGTTTATATCTATTGCTCTATGCTATTAATGGCATTAGTATTTTATCATACAGGATGCGATTGAATCATCAGTAGGTACCCTAAAGCAAGGTGCAATGTGGATTCTCTAATCTAGTAATAAATAATCATTTAACTTTGCTGTACATTGCATAAACTTTACAATTAATATTATTATGAATTTTTCAACAAAAAATAGACTGGCAATCTAATCTACGTACATTGCAGTCTTCTAGCTAAACAACATCGAGATAATTAATCTACCTTGCACCTTGCAGAAACTTTATGAAATGTTACATATTTCAGTTTATTAAATTGCAGATTTTACTAATATTTATATTAAAATATTCACATAATGTTGATACATTGTTAAATATTTCACTTTGTTAGATTGTTAGAATTTTGATTTTAAGATTACAAAAAGTGTTACAGATTAATTTAGATTACAGTTCATATCGTATGTTACATACTTAGATTAACGTTTATTTTATATATTTCAATCTCACACAAGTAAAATGTACATGAGTGGATGGTAATTTCCTTTATTGAATAAGAAAATATGTGCTACAGTTCTGTGTTAGGTGGTAAAACCTATTTGTACAATATGTTACAGACTTAGCTAACAATCTAGATGAGAAACTTGTGACAGTTTTGTATTTTTTTAAATATACAAAGGAACAGACTGTAGTTAGATAAAAGTCCTTTAAAAACCTTTAAAAATCAGATTGAGAAAAGTTAAATGTTTGACGACACTTAAACAAAACATTCCTTTATTCAGAAAGGAGATGGTGAAGAGGAGGGCGCAGAAGAAGAAGATGTTGAAACTCCACTACCAAACATCATGGAGCTTGCCTTTTTCTTTGAACAAGCTGGAGTTGGCCTCAGCAGAGAGGAAAGTGTTAGAATATGGCTAGCACTGAAAAACCTAGTTGACAACCATCCATTACAACATGTGAGGTTCTGGGGTAAAATATTTGGTACAGAACAGAACTATATTGTTGCTGAGGTGGAATACCGCGAAGGCGAAGAAGAGGAGGAGGAAGAAGAAGAGGCTGAAGAAGGCCAAGAGGAAGAGACTGAGAAAGATAATGATGATGAAGAGGATGGTAAGTTCTGTTAACACTCATAAATATCTGTATTGTTACTGAATAGACATATTTCAGTTCTAATTAATGTGGTTTCCTCACATTTGTATATGAGTCTTTATAATGTTAATTCACCCAATATAATAACAATGTTCTTTTATGTGACTTGATACACTTGCTAGTTCATCAAGCACTCTTTATGGGGTGGGAACTATACAGCCGAAACACCCTAAAGTATTTACCACACCAAAAAATATAATTTCTGTCTGAACCTTGGATCACTGTAGCATAGGTAAATGGCCATATACTCTACTGCTGAGTTATGCATTTGGATAAAGTGAAACCGATTGAACATGCAAAACATGAAAATATCTTACTCTCATTTTTATTCCTTGCAGAAGAGGCAGAAGAAGATGACACACCAAAGCCAGACTTTAAACCTCCAGCTGTCATCCCTAAGGAAGAAAACAGAACTGGATCAAACAAGAAAACATACTTTGTCTGTAATGATCCTGGTAAACCATGGATAAAACTACCACCAGTTACACCTGCACAAATAGACATTGCAAGAAAAATGAAGAAATTTTTCACTGGGCGTCTTGATGCCCCTGTTGTCTGTTACCCACCTTTCCCTGGTAATGAATCCAACTACCTACGTGCCCAGATTTCCAGGATCAGTGCAGGAACTCACATTTCTCCTTTGGGATTCTATCAGTTTGATGAGGAAGAGGAAGAAGAAGAGGAGGGTGAAGGTAAAGATACATTTAATAGAGTTTTCCCCAGAATTTATGTTCCCCCACAAAATGTGAGATATTCCATTCTTGCATCAAAACTCTGCCCCAATATCCCTTAAATGATGATTGATTGATGCAGGACTCACAAAAAAATTCACAAATTTTAAAGATTGATGAAATGAAATGGTCTTACAAACTCTAGCTAGATACAAACCTTTGAGTGAATTATATTTAAATGATAAAAATTTGGAAAAAAAGATTGAAACAGTTTAATATTGTAAAAAAACTATGAAAAATTTGGAAATGTTTTCAGGTCGTGACACCTTTGTTGAGAACCTTGACTTTGAGGGTATCCCAGTGCGAGATTTAGTCGACCCCTCCCTACAGAACTGGGTGCACCATGTGCAACACATCCTTCCCCAGGGAAGAACCACCTGGTGGAATCCTGTCCAGAAAAATGAGGATGATTTTGAAGATGAGGAAGAAGATGAGGAGCGTGAAGAGCCAGATGAGCCAGAACCTGAGGTTGGACCCCCACTCCTTACCCCCCTTTCAGAGGATGCTGAGGTGGAGAACCTACCACCCTGGACAGCTAAGCTCTCATCTAATCTGGTGCAACAATATGCAATTGCAGTGATGCATTCCAACCTTTGGCCAGGAGCTCATGCCTTTGCCAATGACAAGTAAGTTTTATTAATGTCATGATCCACCATCTCATCAGTCCTTAATACAGTGACTGGATCTTATATCACTACTCTAAACTCTCAATTGAAGTAGATGTGTTTCTTATCATATACTTCCAAAATATAAAAATACATCGAGACAACTGATGAAATGTGGAAGCTGCAGTGAAGATTTAGATCCAGAGATGTCCAAATCCAATAGAATTGAATATAGAGATGGTCATCTTTTTAAAATTAACCTTAAGAATAGAGATATCACCATGAAATAAAGGCATTGTCTCTGGGCTTTTTTAGGAAATATGTATTATATCATCTTCATATTCCTAATTTTTATTTTTTCAGGAAATTTGAGAATGTGTATGTTGGCTGGGGTCACAAATATGCAGCTGATAACTACAGTCCCCCTCCACCCCCAGGCGTACAAGAGGAGTTCCCCAGTGGGCCAGAGATCACAGAAACAGAGGACCCAACCCCAGAAGAGGAGGCAGCTCTACGTGCTGCACAACAAGAAGCCGCAGAACAAGCTGAGGACATGGAAGATCTTGAGGATGAAGATGATGAGGATGATTAGACATTGGACTTTAATATAAGGGAGGGGAAGGAATGAACATTAATGCCAAAGACAATCCTGGAACCACATACTTATACATTCTGTGATGGATATCTACAGTCAGTCTTTCAATCAAACATTTTTGAACTTGAGAAGCAAACAAGGGCCCTAGAGTTAATTTTATTTGGCAAATATCTCATTTTGAACTAGATTAAACGTTTGTGAAAAGTGTCCTCATGAACAATGTAAATAATTGGGTCATTCTGTAAATATTTCATCAGTGCTCATAACTCTTAGAATGAGTGAATAATTCATAACTTCTTGTATATACAGTATAATAAAAGTTATGCCTATCAACTATATGATTTGTTTGTTTTTCAAACAGTGATGAAAGATATCTTTGAAAAACATATGAGAATATATGCAGCATGCATAAACGCCTCCAGATAAAACAAGATTTCATTGTTCACTAACAAAACAAGCGGAGGTTAACAATTGAACAACAGTTGGAGAGGGGCTATTCAGTCTGTTGGTCAATATTATTCTGTTTTATATTCAATGTATTTATAAGTTCAAAGTGAAATCAAGATACTCAGAAGGAGACCTTCCCTAGGTACTTCATCTTTACAAACACCACCTTTCCTGTATTTAGTCAGTTATTGAGGCAGTGGTAAGGTTATTGTGAATCCAGGTATGGAAAAACTTATGGTCAAAGCTTTATTGCACACAGCTAGGCAAGGTCTGTTCAATTGCATTATTATCCCATCGAAGGAAGTTCGGAGGGATATAGGGAACGCCTCCGTCCGTCCGTCCGTCTGTACGTCCGTACGTCCGTCCGTCTGTCCGTCCGGGCAATAACTCAAATACCGTTGGCCCGATTTTGTTCATATTTTGTACACATATACCTTATGGGGGTAGAAGTTCTGCTCGAAAGCCGATTTTCAAAATGGCCGCTCATTTTAAAATTGGCGGCCATTTTAGTGCCGATTTTACAGTAATTTAGGTGCAATATGTAAAACTGTTATATCAAAATGTTTTAAATGTAAAAAAATTATAAAGGACATTAATAATGCTACAAATGTAGATATTAAAGAAGCACATGGCAGCCATCTTGAAAAATGGCGGCCTTTACTCGTCATTTTACGATTTTTGCTATAACTCAAAAAATAGTGGAGCGATTTTGTTCATATTTGGTATGTGAATACTATAAGCATTGTACACTGTCTAAAGACACTTTTGGTAGAAGGCGGCCATTTTGAAATTTTTTTTGAAAAATGTATTTTACAATAACTCGAAAAGTAGTGGAGCAATTTTGTTCATATTTGATATGTGAATACTTTAAGCATGGCACATTATCTAATAAAACTTTGGGGAGTAGTCCACCATTTTGAAAAATGGCCACCATTTTTATGTGTGTTATTTTACAAGTACGTGTGCGATTTTTCAAAAATTTTAGAGGTGGCTACTGAAAAGCATATTATTTCTTCTGATGACAACTTGGCTAGTGAGCAACCATTTTGAAAATGGTGGCCTTTCTGGTGTGTTGTTTTATGATATTTGCTATTCGTTTGTAAAAATGCCAGCCATTTCTGTTCGATGGGATTCGCTACCCTTTGGCATTGCCGTTGTTCTGGTTATTTACTAGTATAATGCACCGAAGATAATTTTGAAATTCTTGTGAAACTCATGAAACCAATCAGTTGATGAATTTCATAGTTGAGTAGGGCTTCATCCTTTGGTAAACATGGAAAATATCACTACCTGGCATTTGTTACAGATGCTGAACACAATCCACAAAAAAATTGGCAACTATAGCAATATGTCACCTTTTCTGGTGGTGACATAAAAATGCCATGAATCTGTGTTTATGAACACCAAATCATTGAGAAAAGAATTTGTATGAAATTAAATTGCCTTAAACAACTTATATGAACAGGGTGTTTAGTGTCATTTGAATAATGAAGAAGTAACCATTCTTAGATTATTTTGGAATTTATGTTGCACATAAAGGACAATTGATAACTTGTATAGGAACATCTACTTCCATTGGAAGCACCCATATCAGAAGTAGTCAAACACAAACACATTTGTGAAATTAAGTTGGCAGCACCCATAATGATAGTAGACAGAAACGTGACAGAAGAGGCAACCAGAGTATAGGGAAATGAAGTTGCAAGTTTATAAATGCAACTGATAATCTGAATGGCTGTTACATATTGGTCAATGTTTAGATGTTATTTGCATGATTGTGAAGTCCATGTGTCAACTTTACAACAAATGATGTCCACTTGAAATAAATGCCCACTGGCTTGGAAAATTAATAAATACCCAATCCCCTTGAAAAATCCTGTCCCTCTTTATGTACCACCATGGGTGCTCTTTCTGAGGGCTTTTAAATAAAGGACCATGTCAAATAAATGCCCAGTGGGTGTATTTGCGAATAACTCAATTTGAAAATATAGAGTGTTACTTTTGGAATGTGCATACTGTAAGAAAAAAACACATAAATATTCAATATTTAAAAAAAAATTTATTTGATGAATAATTCGATTTGATACAAATCTGCAAGTGTGACATGTACAAATAACATACAAAAAAGGTGGGTGTCAAAAACTGTGATTACATCTCCTGAAGTTCTAAAACAGAACATGAAATAAAAAGCAATTAGGCCTCTAAGTCTCTAAGCATCAAAAATATCACAATTTGTCATCATTTTAAAGGACGATTCTCGGTTTGGAGAAAAAAGTTCAACATTGATTTTTTATACATAATATAGATTTGAATGTCTTCTTTTGAATAGTCATAATTTAATTAGGGTAATATTTCTAGGTATTTCGCGAACAAATATTAGCGCAGTACACTGATGAACTTCTTTCCCAAAATCGAGACTTGTATTTTATTGAATCGGTCTAATTGAGCGTTATCCCTGCTTCAGACCAATTTGTTATTTTTACATCTTGTAGATTTAAATGTCCTCTTTTGAATATTCATAGTTTAATTTGGGTAATATTTCTATATTTTTCATGAAAAAAATTATTAGCCCAGGAGACTGTTCTCCAAACCGAGAATCGTCCTTTGGCAAAATTTGCCAACTTCTACAACAAATGATAAAATTCTGAAAATGATAATGTTAAAGGTAGAAGAATGCTAAAATAAAATAATGATTCGTGAAATTCCTAAAGAGCTGTCATTTTTACATCTTTTTGGAACCATATATCTTATTTCCTATTTAATTCAATGTTGATTTTGATAAAATATTGCACATTTTCAAGAACATAAAATTAGCATTCATATTTTTCTAACATTGGTCACATTTTCCTTCAAAACAATTTCAAAAATTGCAGCCTAAACTAAATTGCAGCTTGTCAGAGTTTAGACCAATTAGGCGGACCATTAAACTGAAAATTAACAGTGATTCATATGCCTATAATGAATCAATCATCATCATTATGTACAAAACTAGATAACGGCAACTCCGCGGAGTAGCAAATCCCAACGAACAAAATATCAATTACCGAATTCCAATCAATTATACTCATTACTTTGGTTGAAAATGAAAAAATTAGATTTTAGAATTGCGAATTCCTGCAAAGCAGCCATTTTGAATTTTCTGAGGTACAAATCTGAAAAATAATACCATAATTGTGATCTACTCCAAAATTCCTTCAATTTGAGTATAATATAGCCATACTTTGAAGGGATCGAAAAATTATTGCAAAATCGTACACTAGACGGCCATTTTGAATTTTACGAGGCTCGAATCAGAAAAAAGATACAATATTTGCAATCTACTCTTAATTGCCTTTCATTTGAGTGTAATAAAGCTATACTTCAGAAAGATCTAAAAATTAGCGAAAATTTCTGTTTTCCTGTCCCCCCATACATGGCCCCTGGGGGTCAGGATGAAAAACAAGGAATATATGTGAAATAGATAAATGTTGTGAATACACTACCAAAATTTCAAACAATAATATTAATTACTTTGGTTTAGAATGAAAAATTTATGATTTTTGCGAAAAAGTCCCGTTATTTTTAAAGCGGCGGCCATCTTGAAAAATTTTTTTTTGTGTAAAACTATACACCAATATACATCTTTCCACTAAATATGAAGAAAATCTGTCAACTAGTATTTGAGTTATCTTCCGGACAGACAGACGGACTGACTGACTGACTGACTGACGGACAGACGGATGGACGGACGGACGGACGAACGGACGGACGGACGGACGGACGGAGGGCTTCACTATATCCCTAACGAACTTCGTTCGTTGGGATAATAACCCATTTATTCTTGAAGTCACACAACAGATGATGTATTATACATGTATGAGTCCTAAATCATCTTGTAGATTTATCAACATGTAAGCCTTTTTACAGGCATATATGTACTAACTATTATATACAGATGTTCAGTGAAACCTGTCAAATGGAACACCTTTAGAAGTGGAACACTTTTCAGAGTCCCAAGACCAATTAACTTAATGTTAAATGAAGATAAGTGGAACACCTCCCAAGTGGAACACTTTTCAAAAGTACCAAAGGTAGGTGTTCCACTTAGACAGGTTTTTACTGTGATTACAGATAGCAGTTATTTTAACTTAAAGTCCCCGTCTAAAGTTTGAAAATATTTTTTTATCATTCATTTACTATTTGTCAGGACTTAAAAAGTGATTTTAGAGATTTCTGAACAAAAAAAAATTTTGAAAAAAAGGTTGTGAGCATTTCATTTCTCAAATATTCAAATTTCCCGCCATTTTTCAAAAAAAGTTGAAATTACTTAATCATCAAATATTTCTTAATGCATTTCAAAAAATATAATCTTTTTAACACCAATGCAAAGATTGAACAAAGGACACACTATTTCAATAATAAAATGCCATATTTAATGGGCCACTTCAATGTTTTAGCATATCAAAAATATTTTGAAACATTAGTGATGTCACTAAGGTACCAAAAACTTTTTTTTAAAAATTGAAATTTTTTTTTCGATGTCAATCTTTCCTAAATATGTTAGACTTTCATAAAAACCAATGTTGATTGTCTAACCAGGTTAAAAGGAAGAATAAATTATGTTTTAGATATCATTGTACCATTGGTTTCTATGAGAACTAAAATTTTGAAATGCATTTTTCTCAGAACCATTTTCATGCACTGATAAGTTCATTTCTCGCTTATTTATGAACCGATTTTCTTAATTTTTTCGGCAAAAAATATGGGAGGATGAATGCTATATATTGGTATGAATTGTGTCTAATTAGAAGATATTAGTGACCTCTAAAAGTTGGTTTTAAATAAATTCACAAATTTTGGAACAAAAAGTCTATCAAAAACCACTTTTTGAAATTTAAAAAAAAGTTTCACATATCACACTTTGATAACATTGGGTAAGACTACAATATAAGCCAAAGTGGTTTAAACTTTATATGGGGCCTTTAAAGAAAATCTATATTGTTTTCTATGTAGCCTATCTACAGCAAATTGTAATATATCCCATCATTTACTATCCTCCAAATGCCTGGTAATTAGCAAACCAGGCACCAGGCAATACTCCATTATGATTTCTGGATTTCCTGCTTATAAATGGATCAATTTATTTTCTGCACCCTACACCCTAATGTTAACAGTCCATTTTTAAAGTACCATTTTAAAATAAGCCAACAAGACTAAGTCAAAAAGTACATTTTTTGTCCATAAAATTGCCCTTTACCACCTATTCATTAAAGCAGAATATTAAAATTGAAGCACAAAACGGTATGACAGAGCAAAAACTGCTGTTTCAAGAGGCTGACTTGAATAACGATCTATACTGGAAACAGAAGTTTTCATCAAGTACTTGTACGTAACGTAACATATTTAAAGAAATCATCAGAACAATTAACAGTTATAGATAGAATTATAAGAGAACATATACATACTATACACATAAAATTAAACTATTACTAATTAAAACACAAAATATTGGCAAATCATCATTTAAAAGCACAATAATACTGTCATATATGACTATAACCTAATTTTTCCTGCACAACATACATATTTAAAATATTAATAATCTCAACAGGATTATTCCTTACAAGGGTGCTTATTATAATTAAATAATATCTCAATATTTCACCCTTTTGTCACTGAACAAACAGATTTTTAACAGAATGGTGTGTAATTTACAGATTTTCAACGTGGGCAAAGCACCTAGTCGAATCAGTCGATTTAATGCTGGGAAGATCACTCTACATATCATAATACTAAAAACAATAATTTAAAAAATACTAAGTATATGGGTAAGTAGCTCAAAGTTTGCTTTAAAACCTTTTTGTATTTATATTTACATGTGATCTAATGTAATTTGTTTCATTATATGCTTTGGTTTTAAAACCTAGTACTTTGTAGATTGGTTGATAAGAAACATGATGATAAGCCAGTGATTTAACAGTGCAAAATATTAAATCTCGTCTTAGCAAAATAAGTTGTCATGGAGATTGTCATCGAGATGTCATTGATTAAGGAATGTCAAAAATATACAACATGGTGTAGCTACTAATCTACACAAGAAAATTCATGACGATTCCATCATAAGTGAGAGTTATTCCAAATTGAAAGGACATGTTTTTTGAATCACCTTGTATGTATCTTTATGTCCCATTTATCAGCTCAATGTAAAACATAAATTATTAAACATATCACATCTAAAAAAATACATTTTTCGAGATATCTAGTACTTTTACCCCATGTATGGCTTGTTTAAATTGCAGCTGAACGAATCAGTTAGCATCATAATCATATAACTCTTTATAGTCTCATTTCTAAACATTCAAAACATGCAAAATGTCACCACCTGCCTTTTGTTACAGACACCGAATGCTTACTATCGAATGCCAAACACCAACCACCAAACACCTTCCATAAAAAAGTTGGAGACTATAAGAACACATCATAACTTCTGGTGGTGACATAAAAATGTGCTGATTACCCTATATTCAACTGACAACTTAGATAATAATACTAGATATGAAGATATGCACATAAAAAACTCTACAATTTTGGCAATTACATGTACATGTACATTTTGGACATAGGCAGTACTACTGTAAGACGGCTTCACAGGATAGTCTTGCATAAGTCTTGGATTATATTTCATAAATTCCCAGATTGTGTAGGCCAGGGGTATTTCCCAAGGACTTTATGCAAGCCTAAGGTTTTTTAGTCTTTATTAAGTACATGTACATGCTCTCATTGCAACTTGGCAGAATATGTATAAATCTCCATTGGAGAAAGTTCCACTGCCTGACTAGTTGAAATGTCTGCTTTCTGATGCATATAGCTCAGACTCCACTCCTTCAAGTCGCTCATAGTGAAATCTTTGAATATGTTCCCTAGCTCAAAATCTCCCCCACTGGTTGTACATTGCAGGGTGTTGAGAGGCATATTGCACTGATACCCAAACCTCTGTATAATAAACCCTGTCGTTTCCACTTTAACATTGTTAGGATCAGGCATCCCACGTATCGATATAAGGTTAATATCACAAGGGAACTGGTCTTTTAATGGAGCAATTAGTTTTTTTGTTGGTACAGATTTGCTTTTTACGAAGAAAGTTACTGCTGGGTTCTCAATATGTTGAGAAAGAATTTGTGATGTCAATGAAGGGAACGACATCTTATCTTTGTATTGTTTACTTGATAAGGAACTGTCTTCAAAGTTTTCCAACATTAGGAAGAAATGGCTCGGTGTAGGGCGTGTATCCAGGACCCCCTCCCCCATACCTCTATTATCATCATATGTAAGGCGTCTATCGAGCATAATCTCCAATTCTCCATTGGAGAGAGTTGCGACGCCAAGCGCGCATGTGCCCAAAACACTCAATCTATGGTGGGGGTCTTGTATGTACACAGCAGATGTCATTGGATAATAGTTCTCTTGTATAAAACTAAAGTGACCCAAGCGGGTATTTCTTCGCATCATTTGAAATCCGTTGGAATCTGTATACATGGTCAAATCATTATGAATTCCAGTATTAAAGCGCATAATCAGTTCTTCATCCCGACTTTCGGCCATATTTACAATATTATAGATTTCAAGGCCAGCTCCTGTAACTGTAGTTGTGTTATACAGACGTACACAATGTAACACGCGTTTATAGACTACTTGTACTTCAGTTACAATAGGCCCACTAATAACCCTAAACATGGGTTGCGTTTCAAATTTTGATGACTTAGCGTGTCCAGTTGGGAAAAATATGTAAGCTCCACTACCTCTGGATTCATATGCAGCAAAGTCCATAGCCACCTTAGTGGTATTTTTGTTATTCTTATTGTGTATACTTTGTAGGAGTCCATTCTGTGTGGAAAACATCACCTTGTATTGAGGATTCTCAACAAATATCATGTGTGGACTGGGGTCACCACGCCCCGCTTTAAAATGGCGGATATCTTTATAGTTCATGTTTTTCTTGTTGTTGAAGAATTTCACCTCAGCGGGGAAATTATATTGGTTTTCTGACCCCCTTCTGTTTGAAATAAAGTAGGTTTTGGAGGCTAGTGGTGGGATATCGATAAAGAAGACCAGCTCAAATTCATCGTATTTTATTGTGTGAACATCCTTCCATAATGGATTTATCTGTGAGACTACAATGTGTCCTTCACTGTCCTTGACCTCCAAGTTGTTAGTCTTCACTACCACTCGAACACAGTCATTGCGTTGCAATGCCAACGGATTGAAGATAACAATAGGAGTTCCACTGACAGATACATCCAATACGTGGGAATCTTTATCATCTATCGGGGTTTTAAACATTCCCAGTTTATCTAGTGTCAATATGAAAGGATTCTTTTTATCTTTGGCATTTTTATCATCCTCGGTTTTTACGGTATCGGCAAATAAGAATTTTCCTGTTCGTATTAATGTTTTTTCAGCATCTTTTATCCCAAACATAAGAACATCTTCATATTCATGCGCAACATAGTTTTTCTCTGTACCGGTTATGGCATCGTGATGTTGAAACAGACCCAGACCACGGTGAGCAGCTTGAAGTGACTCCATATTATATTCAAGTGCTGGAAAAGGAGTGTTAGTTTTACTGGCATAGGCCACTGCTAACACATTCAAGATCTCAGCCGATCTGATCAGAGATGCTAATTGCCGACTAAGCATTTTATGAAAGGGCCTTGTTGTGAAATAACCAGTCCAGAACTCATCATTCTGGTCAGTATAAGGGTAGAAATCACCAGACAGAGTTGGAAAGCTAGCTTCATTTTTGTAGAAAGCCGACTTACGAACGGCGTTAAAATAAGTTTCTAGTGTTCCAAACTGGATTTGCATCTTGTATTTCTTATTTGCGTTGATATGTTTCATAAGTTTCTTGTAGTTAAAATACTGTTGGTCCCACTCTACGAACCTGTCATACCTGTAAAAAATAAAAAAGACACATTATGACATTGATCATAAAAGTCTCAAACCCAGACAGTAACAGCTGTTCTAATGTAATATACATCATATTGAGTTTCATTTCACAATGTTAGATTTATGTTTACATGTACCTATTGGGTAGATGCAAAAATGAGTCAGACCTGCCTTGGATTTAAAAGATGGTTATGTTGCTTGATATGGAATGACAAGAAAAGGTGTAATATCAAAAGGAAATTCATGAAAATAACAAATAAACCTCAAACCAACCGCAGGGAGAGCAGACAGTATATAATTATTCTCTACAGACTGCTATTAAACTGAATAGGGTCTACAATTGGTTTATTAGCCTCAAGAATATATAATTGTGCTATTTTACCTTGGTCCTTTCTATATCATTCTTACCATCTTCTTGAATGCCATAAGCAAGATGACTAAGATGATGAATTCAAAATATCTATTGATTTATTATAATAGTGAACGAAGAAAACTTATACTGTATATTAAAGCTAAAGTACTGTATTAAAAAACAAGTAAAAGAATGTAAATAAAAAAATATTAACTAATCAATTGTCACTCACCTGAAGTCATCTCCCAGGGGAACCAATACAACATTGTGACGCATCAATGAGTTCTTTTTTCTGTACTGGTCTACTATCATATTGGCACTTTTCTCAATGTTGGCCTTATCAATTGGAACTGATCGACTTTCTGAGTATTCACCTGGGATTTTTCGGAAGTCAAAACGCAGACAAACAAAAGGTCCAGGGCCACAACTGTGTTTGATACTATACAGTTTGTATGGCATAATTTGACACATCATATCATTTGTTCCTTTTTGGTCCCAACGCTGCCGCCAACGGAACTCTAGGTTGCGATTCTCAGCCATTTGGTATTTCACCTCACGATGGATTCTCAAAGCGATCATGTTCTCCATCCCAGCCTTTTTTAGAAGATATGGGATAGAGCCTGAGTGGCCAAAGGGATCAATAGCCCAACTGTTTTTCGGTTTGACTCCAATGTTGTCAATTAGCCACTGATGACCTGTAATCATCTCATCAATGATGCTGTAGTAGTGGGTGGTAGCTTCATCAGGCATAACCCAGCCTCCTAGTGTCAACTCCAGCTGGCCACGCTTCACCAACTCCTTAAATTTAGCCTTTTTATCATCTGGTTGTTCACGCCACCAACGCTCAAGGAAAACTGTTTCTGTCCATATAAATGACATGTCTGGGTATTTTGTCAGTTTGCTGACTGCATTGTCAAATATCAACATGACCTGGTCTCTGTAGTATTCTTCAACTGTCTTCAGCCATCCAGGATCTGTGTGAGAGTGCGGCATGATGATTACATTGATGATATCATCAGTGTCATTCTTCACTTCATTTACACGTTCCCGTGTTTGTTCTGACATGTTAAATGCCTTATTGAACAAATCTATTGTGTCTATGTCTGCTTCTGCAGGGGTCCGTTGTGCAAAATCACACTCAGATAAATCATCAATGACTTTCGCTTTTTGAACAGGGATAGGCCACACATGGGAATCAACCAAACGAGACTGTTTTATTTTTGACTTTGTAGTCCATGCATCCCCATCTCCATATAGAAGATATGTTATGACGATTCCAACAATAAGGACTGCCACAAGCACACGTTGCCAAAACTTCATTTTGGAAGTCAGTTCTCAAGACAAACGATGAGTTGACTTTAGCTGTAGATTGTAGTATTCTGCAGATTTTAAAACCTCATTGTTCTCAATTCTTTAATATGACTAAGAGCTCTCAACTTTTGCATCTGAAAATATTAAAATAGAAATATTAAATATTGCATAAAAATCCTATATGAATTTTCAATAATTAATTGAATTGAAATTCCAATATTCATTGTTCTCTATGTGCTTTTGTTGAAACATACTTAACAACATGCTGGATAACTGTAAATGGAACATACATTTCTAATACCACACATCTACATGTCATTGTGTTCGCCTAAGTAAGGTTTATTCAAATAAGGCTCTTTTGTATGTGCTACTTGTTTGCTATATTCAGTATATAAATCAATAAGTAATTGATCAAAGCTACAGTGTAAAATGAATGATTTTTTAATTTTCCAAGCTCAGCGATGTAGCAGGATAAAAACATTTAATAACAAACATGTGCAGCCAGATAAACACCTGGTTAGCGAGCAAAAAACCTGCTATAAAATTCAGTATAATGCTCGTCAACTGGACCACGAGGCCTTCTTTAATGGCTTTAATACACACAGGCCATTTATTGAATGACCATGTTTTTGAGGCTATATGCCAGGCTCAGATTGCATTAAAAGACAGAACAGAGGCTATACTACTATATAAGACAGTTTTCAATATCATTATTCCTGTTACCTGATCCTTTCACAGATAGGTAACAGCTATGTAATTAAATTACAAACTAATCTAGACATCCAATCTTTCATTTATCATACTGTTTGTGTCGGATAACTGCTACATAATAATATATTTACCATGATAGTGCTGTAACTGCTGTGAACACTACATAGTACAGTAAAACTGTAGACTGTTCATCATTATATTTTTGAGTGCAAGCTCTTCCGAGTTAGACAGGAATAAACGGTTTCATGAGATAGATACTATACTACTAGCACGGTGACCAAGTGTTAACAGTGGAAATTGGCCCGGACGTGTTTTTTCAAACTCTTTAGACGTGTTTTTTTGAAAATTTGAGAGGTGGGTTGATAAATTTGGTTATAAAATTGCTTTCGCTTGACTTTATGTAAAAGTAAGTAATTTATATTGCTTTCCATACTATATATCCTAACTTCAGGTATCCCTAAACACGCTATTTGCATGAATCGTATGCTATAGTCTTGTTATATCGGAAAGTGAGCAATTCTGTCAGTCTTATACATATTTTTGCCTGAAAATCACTAGCCTGACTTGTATTCAATGAATACAGCGATTCATAAGGAAAGTACTCACAATATGTGTGAAAACCACAAGTGAGAAGAGCTTAAATAAGTAGCAATTGACCGAATAATTTTTTTTAGATTAAACTATTTAGACGTGTTCAAAAGATTTCGGTTAATGACATTGACTTGTTACTGGAAACATTTAGACGTGTAAAGATATTGAGGTTTAACGATTTGGAAGTGGAAAACAGCACAATTAACATTATTTATTTCCAAAAATGATCAGGATGTGGAAGAAGTTGTTGTCTGAGTAATACAATCTTAACTAGATTGGTAAATTGAGACTCCAGATTGATTTACTTGAGTAAGTAACTGAGTAGCAAGCTGAGTAAGTAGATGATTAAGTAATTGAGTAAGTAGCTGAGTAGGTAGCTGAGAAGGAAGCTGAGTAAGCAGCTGAGTAAGCAGCTGAGTAGGTAGCTGAGTAAGTAGCTGAGTAGTTAGCTGAGTCAGTAGCTGAGTAGGTAGCTGAGAAGTAGGTAGCTAAGTAGGTAGCCGAGTAAGTATGTAGGTAGGTAGGTAGGTAAGTAGGAATTTTTGACCGAAAGTCGGATTGAAATTTGATTTGCAGATTCAGATTCCTGAGTAAATTCTACGCTCGTGTCATAACTCATACATTGAATTTTGAGAACTTTTTGTGTTGACTTACTTTCCGGACGCCATTCCTCAAAATTGGTAAGAGTAATCAAAAAAAGACAGTGACATTAATAAAAGGGCTGTTTCTAAGCTACGTGATGAAAAAAGATAAAGGAATAATGACGAATAGTGACCCAGATAATTCACAGAATGTTAGAAATGTAAGATTTAACCCAGTTCTTGACCTTGGGTTTTCAGTGTCCAAATTTTATATTAAAGGAGCTTTGGAGGTCCTTGTCTGTTGTAGGCTTTCATTTATTTTATTTGTTTCCAGTCTTTATCTCGTATATTTACAATTCATAATTTTCTTGAGCTCCATAGATTTAACAGAGGGATATCATCATATCGATTTTTTTAAACTTCAAAACATCATAACTTCCGAACCGGAAATCAAATCGAAATTTTGTTTGCAGATTTAGATTCCTGGGAAAATTCTACCCTTATTTCATAAATCATACATTAAATTTGGAGATTTATTTTCTTTTGACCCACTTTTAGGACGCCATATCTCAAAAATGGGTCAAAATACTTTCTGACGGCAAAAGGCTATCACTATTAGCACACTCTTTTCTACCTGTATACAAAATTTTGAAACAAATCCTAAAAGTGTGGTGCCAGAATCGCAAAAATAAGGAAAAACTATGAATTTGACCTAGATTTTGACCTAGGCATTTTGGTGTCCAAATATTGAAATTAGGTAGCTTTTGAGGTCCCCTTCTTTTATAGGAATTCATTATCTTAAGCTGTACTCAGTCTATATCTCGTTTTTTACACTTCAAAAAAATCTTTTTTCCTTGACTTTCTATCAGGATACCATCAGATTGATTTTTCTCGAAATTTCAAATCGCCATAACTTCCGAACAGGGAGTCGGATCGAAATTTGGTTTGCAGATTCAGATTCCTGAGAAAATTCTACCCTTGTTTCATAGCTCATTTATTAAATTTGGTTAACTTTTTAGTTTGACCTACTTTCCGGACACCATATCTCAAAATCGGTAAGAATAATCAAAAAACGGATGGCACACTCTAAATTTGTTTTTTTCTAAGCTACATGATGAAAAAAAGATGAAGGAGTAACAACAACGAAGATAATTCACAGAATGTTGATTTGACCTAAATTTGACCTAGTTCTTGACCTTTGACCTAGATAAAAATTTGACCTAATTTCCCATAATCCCAGATACATTCCCTAGTTGATCATGTAAGCAGCTTAAAGTAAGTTCTTCTAGTTGGTGAGAAATCTTGTAAGGAGGAAGAATAAGAAGAAAAATAATAATAAGAAAACTGGCAAAAGCAATAGACTCCATATTTTCAATCTGGAGTCTGATTATAAATTATTAACAAAAATTAAATGTACGACATACATATTGTAATATGTCAAGATTTATCTAGGGAATCATTACAGAATTTGATACTAAAATCAAAATGGTTAGAATCAGACACGCAAGGTTAATGCAAGTGAGGTTTGCCTCGTCGCTGGTCGATTTGAAAATTTGACTAGTCACATTTTTTAATTGCCCTATCGCTCATTTAAAAACATGACGTTGCTATTTTTCAATTTGCCTCAAATAAGTTTTAAAACGTCCCAATTGGCCTAAATCTCTTTCCCCTGTCATGAACGTGAATAAATTTATTGAAAATGAGAAGAAATGTTTAGTTTGCGATGCACTAAATGCATATATATGATCACCTAATGTAATGAATAACTCAACCATTATCTCGTACTCAAAATCTATTGGGTTTGCTGCGGGATATTTAACAATTTGATTCGTTGTTATTCCCTAATTTGCCTCGCACAATGCAAATATCTGCCTCAAATTATTTTTGACACTTTCCATTTGATTTTCATTCAATCATATAGGTATAAAACACTGCATATGCTGCTATCGTTGTTTGAGTAACCTATGAACTGTGCTGTAACATAATGTGCTTTAGCGAATTAAATTACAACATCTGATGATCTTGTCAAATCATACATCTCTCTTTTAACTTCTAGCAGAAACACGAGATAGTAAGAATTTAAAAGAATTTGAAATTACAAAATGTGTGAAAAGTGATGCATTACAAACACTCATCTACTAAATACTAATGCGATTATTTTCAGAAGCACAGACAAATTATTAAGCAACAAAATGTGTGAACTGTGAACACTATTACAAGACAATTCAAAGTCATTAATTTTATCACGTCTAAACGTTAACTGTACGATTCCAAATCGTTAACATGGTTTTTATAAGACACGTCAATGACGTTATATTGTCCCTTCTCCATCGTTAACTCCACTTTCTACATTTAGTCATTTATGGCAATTTTAATATAAAGATAGTTAAAATATTAACACAATCTTCAGAGTAGTAGAAGCAGCTGGACCGAAATTTGGCCAAATATCGGGAAACCATGACACCTCTAATCAGCACTATACAGGGTGTCTCAAAAAATGTACCTAAAAGTATATCAAGAGCACAGATAAACCAATCAGTATTTTCAGACATTTTTTGTATGGTCATGTAGCCAAAACATGAAAGTTTTCTCCCCAATACACCATTTTTGTTTCAGTCTTGTCTTTTTGATGCTTTAACCCTTTACCTTTTACATCACATAATCGATGTAACCTCATATTTTGATGACAGCCTGTATCCTTACTGCTACATTGTTCATCGCATTTGATAATAATTCCGGTGGAGTGTTTTGGATTTCTCTTTGGATTTTTCCCTTAAGTTGTTCTAGGTCTTTTTGCTTGGAATGAGCATTAAAACACTCCTTCAAATAGCCACAGAGAAAGATGTTTGAGGATGACGATGGCAGAACAAACACAGATAATCAGGTCAATTATCGACAAATGATCCAGGAGTTACGTTCCAGAGTTAGGCAGGCTAGCCTGGAGACCAAATGATATCCAAATGAAAACAGAGTGGTCTAAAACTGATACACACAACAAAGGCTACACTAGAATCCCAACCAATGCAGTTTCTTGAACCTCTGACCTCTCTTTATAAGGGGGCTATAAGACATTGTGAGGGCCTCCCCATTCACCATATCTGACGGCCCATACTTTTTTCTCTGAGACTATTTGAAGGACCATTTTTATGCTAAACCCAAGCTAAGAGACCTAGAACAAGACCAGCATCCGAAAAGAAATCAAAATATTCCAAAAGAAATATAAAATGTGATGGACAATGTAGTAGTAAGGATGCAGACTGTCATCGAAATATGAGGTTACATTGAATGTGTGGTGTAAAAGGTAACGGGTCAAAGTATCAAAAACGCAAAACTGACTGTGTATAGGGGAAAAAACGTTCATCTTTTATCTACAAGACCATGAAAAAAAGTCTGAAAATATTGATTGGTTTGTCTATGCTGTTGATATACTTTTGGGTACATTTTTTTGAGACACCCTATATACACATGATGTACAGTACTGTATCGCATCAGCATGGATTGTGGGAAGTACTACTATTAGATTATATCCACCAGGTTATGATGGTAAAAATTCCTCTTTCATATATTCATGGCTACTTCGCATGCATCTCGTATGTGTTGCGTGATCTGTTTGTTCCAATCGCGAAATTAGTTGCTTCTGACTTTTGTAGAGTCTACCAGAGGGGGAGAAACACCAGGGTCCAAAGATGACATACGCTTATAATGTAAATCTGTATTGAGATGACATTGTCGCTGATTGGTCAAAAGTCGACAAACAAATGACGTCATCAATGGCGGTTTCAAAATTTTCGAAATACGCTTCGAATAATATTATGTTATTTTCTGGCGTGTTAACCAATATCATAGCTTCTCATTTCACATCAAGATAAAGAAAGGTGTACGGAATGTGCCTGTATCAATTAAAACATCCCATTGAAGTGTAGTATTTGATAACTTCCGATGAAAATTCGAACGGACGAAGGTGGTATGCAAGAGACGTAATTATGTCTGTCATCTTTAAACACTGGGGCTGGGGATAAATATTCAGACTGTAAGTCACCTATTGTAAAATGTGGTGTTGTATAAATGTTACAAGTAAGTTTGTTTAATGATAAAATGATTACCTTATAAAGAACTTACAATATTATTTTTTCGTATATTGTCCTCTTACTGAAGATATTCATAAAATGTACAGACGCTTCTTGTAGCGAAGCCATTGATTAGGTCAAGCCATTTTGGCAATGCCAATTCTCACGATAAACGAGATTTAGCCAGTGACGTCAGTCTATTTGTAAACAATAACACGTGGAGCGGACGGAGCAACATTACGGATAAATTCCATTTGTGCGGGAATTTATTAGATCTAGTCATTTATTATCATTATCCCGATTAATTTTCTTCATTTATAGTTAATAGAGCGGAAATATTCATGAAGAAGGCCGAGGTAATCAAGTGGTCATGTGTTGTCAAAGTTCAAAAATTTGCATTTCTCGTTTGGATCTCGTGAACTCAAACGTCCTTGACATTGATTTCGCGATATACTTATGAACACATCCTGAAGATTTGGTGAGTCTGAACATTTCATTATTTTATATCAACTTGTACCCGCCTTATACAAATATTTTTGCTTCTAGTTTAAGATGAACATCTCTTCAACATATTCACCAATTTTCAAGGTGAACATTCTTGTAATAAACGAGAAGTTTATGTGCAAAAAATATCACAGCGATTTCCACAGGAAATATATCAATCATAACAGACCGAATATTATATTCGGTCTGTTGGATACATACTAGGGCTTTCCCTCCTCTTAGAGTCTACAGTATTATTTGGCCAGAATTAGCCTTGAAGAAGGCATTATCATTTGTTGATTTTTAAAATTTGGATATTTGTTTCCAAAAACGCTTTACATTTGGAAACAAATATCCAAATTTTAAAAATCAACAAATGATAAAGCCTTCTTCAAGGCTAGGCCAGAATAGAAAGATTGAGGAATGAATTATTTTTTTGTCTGACTGCCAATATTGGATAATCATGTGTAAAGATGAGTATTATTTTTTATGAAAAATTAAAATATCCATTTTTTCTGAAAATTACCTTCATGACCTCTTGATCCTTTCTCATCAGACATTACACCTGAACAGTACAAGTTTCTATGTGGAAACGTTAAAACATATATATAATTTTACTTACCTAGACTAATGGATTGATTTGCACTCAATGTCTAAGGATATGATGCTGAATTTTGATGAAAATGTTGGAAAAAATATTTCATCCTTTTACATATTTTTCTGACAAGAACTAATAATCTGTAGCTAAGTATGTCTCTCAAGGTCGCTATATTGAAATATATTTTATACAATATTCATCAAATTTGATGTTTGATCTTTATTCAATAATACTAAATATACCTCAAATATATTTTCTGTATGTTCAAAGTCTAAAACCTACCATTATGTATGTAATATCTTTTTGGGTAAATTTCGCTACAGCGACTTCAAAATTTGAAAAACAGTGCTTCTGATTGAATGGCAGGAAATATCAAAGACTGGTCTTCATTTGTAAAAGGTAGGCTTGTTACATTACATAATTACTATTTAATTATTGATTTACTGATTTGAACAACAATATTCACCAAAACAATGAAAGATTTAACAGAAAATTGACTTTCTGAAGGTCCATGAAATTGAATATCAACCATCTTTTGATTCTCCAAAATGGCCTTCCAACTCAACATATTAGCCATCCAACCAACCATGGGCTTTCAACTTAGAATTGAAAGCTCATGAACCAACCAATCAAGCAAGCAATCGACCAACTAATCTGCCAAATCCAACTTGCAACATGCCAAGAGCAACCAATCCAGCAATATAGAAACCAACCTGCCATCCAACCAAGCAGCAAAGCGGGGTTTGTGTAAAAAACCTGGTGACCTAACAGTTCCTACCAGGGTTAGGAATTTTATTTTTATTTTATGCCTTTAAACACCCAACTGACTTCCAACTCAACATACCAGTCATACAACCAATCAAGCAAACAACCAACCAAGCAACCAGCAAATCTACCAATAAACCAACCGCCAAAACAAAGAAACATCGATATTCTGTCAATCACTAGGCAATAAATCAAGCAACTAATGTTGTATTGTACATCGTATGTTAATTGTCAGTATAAAACGGCAAAGATTGTTTCAATTTACGCGTCTGTAACATATAAAAAATCTTCAAGACATCTAGTAGAAATCGCCATCGCAGAAAACAATCACCCTGTCAATCACTCAGATAATAAATCAAGCGACTAACAGGCCCATAGCCAGGATTTGCCAAGGGGGGGTTCATTTTTCAAAATTTTCCAGGGGGGGTTCACATTTGACAATTTTGGCCCAAATATGGCTAAAATCACTTGAGAAGTGCTCAAAATGGTGAAAAACTGCATGGTTTTGAAAGAATTTTTGGCCAGGCGGGGGGGGGGGGGGGGGGTTCGCCCGAACCCTGCGAACCCCCCCTGGCTACGGGCCTGACTAATGTCATCGTACATGTAAACTGTGTAAAATGTAAACTACTTTGGACTTCCAAATTCAGTCCATTGCATGTTCATTCAGTGGATATCTTGTGTAACCACGTAACCATGTTCTGATTTTGATATTAAAGTAGCAGATTATTTCTCTTGCAGATTCTTGGTAAAAATGATAACCTTTAAATTATAATATTAGTTGTAATATCGAATGGTGGTCTACACGGGAAGCTATGTTTATTTAGTGCTCGACATGTCAGTTGGCTACAATGTTAGAGGAAAATGTGCAACTTTGAAAATTGGTAACCCTGCTAGGAATGTTAGGTACCCGGTCACCTGGCCATCTGGTTAAGTCACCCATTTTTTACACAAACCCCAACAGAGCAACCAAGCAAAGCACCAAGAGAAACAGCAATTTGGTTGCTTGCTTTGTTGGCCTGCTGGTTGCTTGGTTTGATTGGTATGTTGGTCGCTGCTTTAGTTATTTGGTTGCTTGCTTTGTTGTCCGGTTAGATGGTTAGTTAGCTTGTTGTTCAGTTGCTTGATTGCAGATTGCTTGGCTTGAGTAGATGATTAGCCAGTTAGATTTCTGCTTGATTGTATGGGGTTGATTAATCATGGATGGGTGATCGGTTGGTCAGTTCTTTGCTTAGTTTGTTTGTTAAGCTCTTGGTTGCTTTGATATTTGGTTGGTCAGCTATTCTTGGTGTGTTGCTTGTTTTGATATGCTTATTAGTTTTATAATTGATAAGTTGGTTGTTGATTAATTAATTAAATGCTTACATTGTAGTTATTTGCTTGATTGATGAGTTGGAAGTGTGATTTGTCTATCAGTTGCTTGTTTAGTTATAGGGTTGGTTGCGTTGTTGATTGGATAGCTTGTTAGTTGGTCAGGTGGTTGGTTGGCTGATTTGTTGGTTAGTTGCTTGATTAGTTGCATGTTTAGGTGATTGTTTGATAAGTTGCTTGGTTTGTTCTTTGGTTGATTTGCTTGTTGATTGGTTGCTTTCTTGGTTGATTAGTTTGTTTATTGGTTGGTTGCTTGAGTGGTTGGATGGCTGGTATGTTGAATGGAGTTCAGTGGGGAGGATGGTTGTTTGCTTGGATTGTTGATTGGCTAATTGGTTGGCATCCAGAGCAGTGCTAGTGCCCTAGGTGAGAATCTGTCTTATGTTGAAAACTGGTTCAGACCAACTAGTTTTGAAAATATTTATTATGGATATCTCATAAACTATATGTATTTATTGTTAAATTAACTCTTTATTAATGTTAAGCCCTAGATAGATTAATGCAAAATGTAGATGTATTTTGGGGCATAAAATAAAAGTTGATTCCTAACCCTGCTGGGAATGTTAGGTACCCAGTCACCGAGCTACCCAGTTACCCGACTACCCAGTTTTTCACACAAACCCTGATGCCTTTATGGTCCTTAAAATTGAGATAACGGGTACTTAAATGCATTTTTTGTTGTTGTTTTAGATGGCCTATTAGATTCAGGACTGTTCAGCGGTGTAGGACTTATCACCAAACAAAGCAAACCCACATATACATATGGATCTCTAACTGACATAGAACAGGTAAAACATTTGGCAAATTTTGGACTGATATACAGACAATGTCACACAATCTCTTAGTGCAGGGTTTTCAAAGATCACTCCTTTAGTCCAATTATCTGTTAATATCCTGCAAATACTGAAAAACCAATCGTAAAAAGTCCATATGAGTGTATCAGTTAGGTAGTGCAACATAATAATTTAAATTCCTCAAAACATTTAATTAGTAACCTACTGTATATTAACATATTTCTTTTTGAGCTCTCGGTAACTACCTTGGGTGAATTTCTTCACCCTAGGTAACTATTGCTACCTTTTTCAAGATCCATGTGTAAAAATATCTAAGGGACCTTTGACCACTCCCTATAAATCTGTTGCCACCTGCAAATATTTTTGATAAAATCTTGTAGGGCTTAACTTATGTCAAGCATATTTATGTGATGTAACTCAGTATAAATGGTATACATCAGTCTAGAAACTGAATGCTTTTTGAATCATCTAATATAACAATAGAAATCCCATAGTGCAGCTATACTGTAGAATACCACTTTTACACCATCGGTCTTTCAATCTCATGGAATACTTCCTATGACAATGAAGTCTAAGAAAAGTATATTACTTTCAGAGAGTATAAGGATACGTTCAACAACTAAGAAACACAGATGATGGTATCATGGCAACTATTACTAAACCACCTGAGAAAAAATCAAGCCCTAACGCCATCATCGTAAATCAGCGTCAGAAAGGAAATCCAATACTGAAGCACATCAGGAATGTCCCTTGGGAATATGGAGAAATCATCCCAGATTATGTCATGGGCCAAGCAACATGTGCCTTGTTTCTTAGTTTACGTTACCACCAGTTGCATCCTAATTATATTCATGATAGATTAAGGCAGCTTGGTAGGAGCTACGCATTGCGAGTGTTGTTAGTCCAAGTCGATGTAAAGGACCCACACTTTATATTGAAAGACTTAGCAGAAATGTGTCTATTAGCAGACTGCACTCTTATATTAGCATTCAATGTAGAGGAAGCAGGGCGATACATAGAAACATACAAAGCATATGAGAATAAACCGCCTGATGCTATTATGGAACGTTCAAATGACGATTATTTTTCTACTCTTCAGGAGGTACTTACAAGTGTCAAATCGGTGAATAAGACTGATGTGATTGCTTTGATAACACGCTTCAAGACAATGGATGGGGTGATTCATGCTTCAGAGGAAGAACTAGCTATGTGCCCAGGGTTTGGACCTCAGAAAGCTAAGAGACTATATACAACATTGCACCAACCATTTAAAACATCATCCTAGTTCAAAATCTGATGTTGGACATTTTGAATCTGAATCTTTAGATATCAAAAATGATATGTGCTGTACAAGTCAGTGATCTTCTTTTATGAAATTATTTTCCACAATCAAATTTCAAAATAATATGTAATGATTCTTCACAATTGTCTAATAAATATTTAATTTTATAAAATTACATTTGTCCAGTGCATTTCACCTTTAATTAGAGTGTCAATAAACTAGAATTGTACAGAATTGTAACCTGCCTACTGTAAATCAAGGAAGTTTTACACCCAAGAGTCATTAAAATAAATCATTGATAAAGATTTGTATAATTTTTTTTTATATTCAATTTTTTGTTGTTACATAGTTATGCTTCATAATCAAGCAAAAGAGGGTGTTACAAACAATGCTTTTTTTACTTCAAGTTAGAAAACACTATGATCCCCATAATGGGGTATAGGAGAATAGGGATTTAAGAGGATGTATTTACCTCAAAACTCAAAATTACAGAGATTTTTCATTTTTGCACACTGGTTACTTTAACTGTAGCTCATTAAAAGAAAATAAAAGGCATAGGTTTCCAACTTGGTTTTATATCTTTCCCATAAAGTGTGAATGTGTTCTTCCTTATACTGTATTGCATTTATTGAGATTTTATTAAAGTGTGCACATTTGTAATTTTCATTAAGTTACAATCAGGTTTACTTTAAGGAGACAGTCCTGTACTACTCATTTCATATTTTCAGTCCTGTTGGAAGCAGTTTTGTGACTTATTCCAACTTTGGAGCAGCACAAATGAGCAAGTTACTTCAAAGAATCAGTTATCATTGACTTTTAAAGACAGCAAACATGTCAGCTATAAAATCTACAAGAAAACATTCTGCAGGTAAGGCTAATCTGCGATTACCACAATTATTTTGTGAAACCCCTTGGACTTTCAAGAATTGACACGGTCATTTTTCATTTATTTAGTTTTTTTTATTTCCAAATGACAGATACTGGTATTCAAATAACATAATACAATACTAGCCATAGCAACAGGTAACATTTACAATTTTCTAATCAATATTTCAAAGTTAAATAAAAACTCCAATTTTGGATGGTCTACCTTTTTTTATATTTGCTAATAACATTATGGGCCACTAAAATAACTAGATTAATTTTTTGACGGGTCAGTTTATCATATGTCCAAAAAATATTGGAGGGAGTGAAACTTTATTATGTCACCACCATAAGTGGTAATATATTGTTACAATCTCCATCTTTTTTGTGGATGGTGTTCGGCGATCAGTGTTTGGTGTCTGTAACAAATGGCAAGTTGTGGCATTTTGTATGTAAATGTCATTTTACATTTTGAGAGAAGAGTGAAACATTTTAAGGGAGTCAATCTGAAATGTAAAAATGTTTTGAGACAAAAGTGAAAGAAATGAAGCTGATTCAAAAAAACGTAAACAATTATTGGTGAATAAGATTGAGAATCTTGGCATTCACTGTAAAATTGATAACTCCATTTAAACAACGGCCAACAGGCTTTTAAAATTATTTAACAAGTAGTATTACACATGCAGGTGAGATGCTTTCTAAAATACATCTAGTTCATACTCTACCTGCTTTCATCCAACAATTGATATCAAAGATTTTTTCATTAAAGTTCTATGTGTATCTGGCAATGTTTTCCATGAACTACAACTATTTAATACCTTGAAACCTTCACATAAATATTGAAACATCTGTTTTTAATAACATATTTCATGATAATGACATCACATTAAGGCTAAACTAAATAAAAACATGGTTAGCGTATATTTCTTTATCTTTGTCACATAGTAATGTTACAAAGTCTAAAGTCTATTATATTCATATTAGTTTAATCAATGTGATGTTTGGAAAGTAAAAACATCTATTTTGACAGTAATATTAGGAATATGGTATATAATTTTATGAAGATACAGCTACCTTACATGCGAGTATTTACATAACTTGTGTATTAATAAGAGCTAAACAGATGTGGTCTTTCCTATAAAACAGTGAGTCCATGCACCCACATGAATGCAAGTTGTATGATTTATGATTAATAGTTATTCAATGAATTGTAGTTGAATGCAAGGAAAATGTCAATGGCTACTAAAAATTAATGAATAGAAAATGTAATATCAATAGCTTTGAGTATATTTTAACACTATTTTTTTATTAAATAGGGTAGATATTTTTGTGCATCCACATGATGTACCCTCATTGATTTGAACTGCTGCAAAGTGACAATTGAGTTGACAAGTGATGATTTTAGAAGTCACAATTGTCTGTGGAGCTGTTTCAATTTTTTTTAAATTTTTTTATTTCAAAGAAAAAATATGTCAAAGGAATTGCAAAAAACAATTACAATATAGTTACATGGTAAACGTACATTTTACAATACATGTTTCAAATTTTATATGGGTCTCTCTCACATCAACATTGCATATATGGCCTCACAGTCATGAATTACATGCCCAGTTTCCTGTTTCCTGGACCCATAATTTCAAGGATTAGATTTTTGCAATCATTTCATTTTGAAAAAGTGAAGATCATACTCTCAACTTATCTATATGACCATCAACTTGTAGCAGTTAATGATCCTGTATGTAGTATAATCACAGGTATCTCAAATTGTTAATGCTTTTAAATCAAATAGCACATGTTTTAATCGTAATAAATGTATTCTTTTGTTCCAGTGTGTATGCAACATCAGAGAGGAATCAAGAGGGACTGGTTGTCTGCAATCTTCCATATGGTATACTCATTGTCACCCATTCACAGCCACAACCTGGTGTTAAAGCTATAAAACTTATTGAACAATTCTGTGACCAACTAAGAAGGTGATGCATAGTGGGAATTTTATTGAGGGCTGTATTGCGGTTGGAATATGGACCAGGAATGCATAAAGCTGGATTTTAATCTTAAATGAACAAATGTTGGCTAGCGTAAATTGAGCCTTTGTCTACGCCTCTCTTTGATTTTCCCAGACTTAAAACACATGCAAACTTGGTAAACTATGACCACTCTAAGTGAGGTATTACACTATGTGAGTCATGTTACATATTCATTAGGGAGCATTCAAAATATCAATGTCAGAAACTTAACTGTATTTGCACAGTTAGGGAGAGGGGGTTAATAACCTTAAAAGTTAGTTATCCGACATTGAATAATGACATTGTTAGTCTCCAACTTTATTGTGGACAATGTTTCACCAATATAAAATGCGCACAATATTTACAAGTTAGGGAGCACGTCAAAAGATCAATGTTGCCAAATAAGCTATATATTATCAGTTCGGGGGGATGTCTGAAACCCAAAAAATAAGCTTCCCGACATTGATTGCAGGGAATTGCATCAGTCATTTTTTTGTCCTACAATCCTCTTTGCACGCTTCCATATTGAAAATATTTCAGTTGTTCAAATTTTCTTTTTCACTATTATGGCACAGCCAATATATAAAACCCAATCTAATGAATATGAAATACTCATCAACAAGGTATGAGATGATATTTTTTGTTAAAAATTGTGTGTGTCAACATTTTCCATATAAAGTTAACAGGGGGAGGTGGGGGGGGGGTGTCTGGGACTTAGCTGATAATGTATAGCTTTTTGTGCTACATTGAACTGTTGACGTGCTCCCTTACAGAGTATTGTTTTGAATTTACTGTTTTCAAAGGATGTTATTTCAGTGCAATATTTCTACTTAACCAGAATAATACTAAGAACCTTTTACTTAAGAATAACGGAAGCATATTATATAATTTAATTCATTTTATTTCTGAAAATTCAACATCAAATATCAGAATACAACTTAAAAACAATTATATTCAAAAATCATCTGTAAATCACAACGTCATATATAAATGTACATCTTATTACATCTTTATTTGCATTGAACAAACAATATTCCTGTTTCTCTCTTACACAATGTAACATGAATCTATCCAGTGTACAACAAGAATAAAAAGCATATGTATTAGTACACATGTCTTTGTAAAATCTTTTTTTACCATTTAAGGCACCAGAACACTATTTGGCAACGGATACATCAAAATGACAGACAACACTTAATATTCATTTATACAAGACACTTTCTTGACATTGCTTTTCAAGTGCAAAGAACTTGTTATGATTTGGTGAACTAAATTCAACATTTTTTCCCCCTTAAACCAATTACAAAAAATTCTCAATTTAATTAGAAATAAAATTTTATATAATTGTTTTAGTAAGCCCAAACCACATTGTCTTTTGTTCTTTTCTACCAATTTTTAGAATGAACTGAACCATTTAAAAAATAAAGACCCCTTAAAATATATACAGGGTGGGCCAAAAAAAACGCCACTTTTTTTTCAAGACACTATAACTTTTTTATTTTCCAACCTACATGCACCAGAATTTGCAGTTATTTAGTTCCAGTAGTTCTTAGTAAGAAAATAATGCAATTGGTCCCTCAACTTTAAGTATATTTTGTTTTAAAAGAGGTGTTCAATAGGTCCGCCACCCTCTTTGACGATAGCTTTCAATCTTGGGCGCCATGCTGATATTGCGGTATCAATAAAACGCTGGCTGAGGTCCTTCCAACTGGTCTTGATTGCCAGCTTAAGTTGGGCTATATTTGAAATTTGGTGCTTATACACCATCTCCTGAAGACCTCCCCATACCCTATAATCACAGGGGTTTACATCAGGACTGTTAGTTTATAATTCATGATCCATGGCTAGATAACAACCTCAAGTTTCATTTGCTATGCAAATTATGATTTTGTATCAAAAATTAAAAAAGTTATAGCATTTTGAAAAAAAAGTGGCATTTTTTTTGGCCCACCCTGTAGAATTAAAATACACCTATTATTTCAACTTTAAGAAGCTTAAAAATCAACCTAACCTTCCTTGAATAATTTCCTTCCATTGGAAGAACTAAGTACATTGTGTATAGCGGGATGTCATTTTGTTCCAACGAGGGTTGGATAAATATTTCATTCCATTCCAAACATATGGTAGCAACAACAAAGGACAGTGGCGGATGGGTATTCTAAAAATTATTTACAAAAAAATATTTTTCAACTTATATTGTTGCATTGACGATACGTAATGTTTTCTGATTTTTTTCTATACTGGTTGAGAGAAAAGATGTTGAATGAGTTCACCAAATCATAACCACTCCTTTGCAATGATATATGAACTACAATCAGGGACATTCAGTGCCTCCCCATTTTAAATCATTTAAAGAAGATACTATTAGTATAAGTATTTTCATCAGGGGTTTAATTAAGACCCAGGGTGTCCATTGCCAGGTTACTTTTGACATGGGCATCAGAGAATATGGATGGAGAAAATAATATTATGCAATTCATCAATAATATCATTTGACCAGCTGCTCTCAGAACATTAGCTCGGACCCTGATTTCAATCCAAATGAGGCACAGTTGGATGGGTTAACCTTATATATGTCAAGCCATAAGGTTCTTTGGCAGTCATAAGCATTCAGTACACAAGAAACAATAAATACATTAACAATGAAATTATCTTCAAAACTATACAATATTCAACCACATTATGATGCAGTGTCTTGTATTTATCAAGTTTGACCTCCTGTCTCAACTCAATAATGCTGTTCGATAAATAAAACATTGCCCATAATATAGAGGCTAAAACAGTAATTCAGTTTATGTGTATAACAGACTAAATAAATGTAGTAAGACTGCCTATAAGTGCTTACAAGTGAATTATGCACATTGCATACTATACAGGTTCATTTTAAAATCACTGTTCAGATATTATATGCATTAAAATTAATTATATTTAAACCTTAACGACTCAACTATACAATTCAATAAATATATGAAAAAATATCTTACAGGTAACAGTAGTCCAATCCACAGGGCACCTGCAGATAAGTTTATAATGTAAAGGCTAATGAAAGCTGCTGCCTTTTACATGCTTAGTTTTTCAAAATATGCTGTTAATGGATTCATTTTTAAATATCAATTTTCAGCACCATTTTTAGTCAATAGAACATGAGCAAGGTAATGATTTCTTTGCAGAAGTTTATGAACAAACAAGCTTTATATCCCATTGATTATTTACCATATCATTGTAGTTCCTTTTTTGGCATAAATCTGAATTTAATGTTGGTGGTTGTTGCTCTAATCTACCAATTGCACACTAGTGACAATTATAAGTAATTATTGTAACCCCCTCACACCCTAGCTGTCATGGTAACACAGGAATGCCAAATTTTGAATTTTGATCAAAACTATGACTCATTAAAAGTTTCAGATTTACTACCAGAGCAACTTAACTTTTGCACCAAATCACTCTGTTGGGTAAGGTCTTGTTTGAGTGTATGGAACAGTTCATCATTAGAATGTATTCCGATGTTATTAACAATTCCATTGATTGTCCTTTTTGGTGGGGAAGCATCTTTTGGGGAACTTATGCTGCTTTTGGAAGCTTTGATTATACTTCTTGTGCCACCTATTATCAGGCAAGTGGCTCCATCTTTAGTATTATCTGAGGTGAGATCAGAGTCCTCTATAGTGTTCTTTGATAAGCATTTAACGCCACCTATCATGTGTTTCATTGAGAATTCAGATTCCCCCATTGATGGCACGGCTGTTTTGGAAGACTGGAGCTTCAGCTGCAGAAATTTAAGTAACTCATGATTGAAGTTAGGGACCTCGTCAAAATCTGGAAACACAAATACCAAGTATGCATGGAGGTTTACCTTAGATATAAGAACATTCTTTCTATAACTCATTATAGGTAGCTGTAAGTGAATCTCTTTTCAACTGATTTGTACAGCAGTACAATCACAAGAAAATACAACATAATGACGTCTATAGAACAAGAAAGATTTAAATTCTGTACTTCAATTCCATTTTATAACTTCATGTTATTACAAACGCAGCACCTAGCATGTGAAACACCTGAGTGTTGACCAATCCCTACCTGGGAATATGTTGATATCTATGATTGCATATCTGCCTGTAGTCATGTCCTGCACAATATCAACTCCTATCAACTCTAGGCCAAGGTGTGTCTGTACATGGCGACATATTCTCCTGATCTCATCTTCACATACAGCCATCTTGGGTTGGATGACATCATCAAGCTACAATAAATATAGATTATCGATCATATGTATGTCCCCTTGTAATACACGATTCAGTCATATGTGTGTTAACAATGATTTGGCTCTTTCATAATAAAGGTGAATATCGGGCCTTAAATGACAAAAATCTCACACTTTATGAACTACATTATTTTAAGAACAATCAGAGATTTTTAAGTTTGTATTTCTATTTACTTCACAAAACTCGTTTGCTGGAGAGCAGTTTCCAAATCAATTTTAACAGATCTGAAATCAACCTGGGTGAAATAGAAGGTCTTAATGCTAGCTACATAGATTGGTAACATACCTCATTGAGAAAGCAGGCAGAGTAGGGCTTAGACACATCGTGACTGTTGAAAAATATTGTATCTTTATCTGGAACCAAAAATATTAATGCACATTTTCAAATAATTTTTAGGAATGATGAACATCACTTATTTTATTTATCTGAAACTAAAAATATCAATCCACATTTTCAAATACATAAAATGTAGTTTTTATTCTCTTATTCTAAAACATCATCATCGTCCATGAATGAGTGATCTCTAAATTATGGATGTGAAGAGTTCTTACTGAAGTTTTTCAACATTTTAAAGCTTTTTGTCCTCTTATAATTGTTTTAGGAAATCACTCACCTGTATTCAAGAAGTTTTTTAGAGAAGGTCGTTGAACAATATGTATGAGATCACCGATAATGAAGACTTTTTGCAGCACTGCATTGTGGTTAATAAAGCTCTGCACGACGCAGGGAGTCTGGATGTCTTTGAGACCCATGTCATTGAAGATAATGGACATCTGTTTGGGTGGAAAATATGTATTAGAAAAAAGAATGTCAAATAAAAATGCACTATACAAAGACCTGTGTATGAAATCTAAAGCAATGTTGACTTATAAAATACTGTCTCTCATTAATCCTATCATGGGCATTCACCATTAAATCAAATTGATTCCTCTGAACAAGAAGGAAGGTTAACCTGGAAACCCCATGGACATGAATTCTTTTTTCAGAAAAAAAACATGGCATGTCCACTTACCATAAGTATATGTTGTTATCAACAGTGTAACTTTAAAGGCTCTGACAGTCACCTCATCTCTGACAAATATGACACAACATCAATTAGACTCCATAATAAAAGAAAAAATTGTTTGAATAATGACATATGTGAACTAACCTTATGTGAACTTGGTCCCTGGGCCACAAGAGGTTTACAGACTGGAAGGAAAAAACAATGATAAGCATGTTAAACTAAAAACTCCTATTTTAATGCATACACTTACATTTTCATTTATTTGAACTAGACTACAATGATTTCTTTCAAACAGAAATATGTAGAAATCAAAATGACAGAAGTCTGAATTTCTGCATACTACCAGACTATGACACTTAAAAGATCTTGATATGCTATTGATACAGCCGTATAGTGTATATCACAGACACTGCATTAACATGACAAAATGTCACCACCAAGTTGGTCACAATATTGCTAGTTTAAATCTTTAGTGAAAAAATACATTTTGACCTTTTTTGACCTTGACAAAGGTCATTAAAGGTTAAATCTGAAGTCAAATTTGAATTTCTGACAACTTGTAGATGATTTTGAAAAAAAGTTGGTCAATTTGAAATAAGTTGAAAAAAGATCTTTTTGACCTTAAGAAGGTCAAATCTTAAATCTAAAGTCAAATTTGAGCTTTTAACACACTTGTAGATGATTTTGAAAAAGCATGTTGAAAAATACCTTTTAGAAGATCATTGAAGGTCAAATCTCAAATCTAAAGTCAGATTTAAACTTCTAAGAACTTGTAGATAATTTTGAAAAAAATTGAAGTCAGTCTTAACAGTACTTGTTAAGTTATTGGAAGTTGTAAAAAATTGTTACAGATGCCAACTGCAGACCACCAACCGCTGTCAAAAGGTTGGCGGTGACATAATAAGACAAGTGCTTGTGGATGTTTCAATTGAGAGTCAGTGGGTGAAACGTGTACTCACTACAAGGAAATGTAAGGCCGCTAGCTTGCATGAGTTGTCTATTGGTGGAGATATCATTAGTATCCAGTTCCACATAGGCAGGTACCACAACACTCAGACCTGAAAAAGCAATATTGTTATAATCCATAATACATGTAAGGTGTGTCCAATTCCAGCCAATCCGAACACAGTATTTCACATGACCTCAGTGCATGAAATAATCAATCACGCATTTGTTGTATATGGTTACTAAGGTGAGGAGATTGTAATTGATGTTTTGCCAATACTTGACCCTTGAAAAAAAAGAGAAAATATGTTCTTTTAGTGATTTTTGTATATTTAAGGTGATTTTGTAGAAAATATTTTGCAATGTGTGAAAAGAATTGAAGCCCAAGATTCAGTGCATTGTGGCTGCTTCATTCCACTCAGATGTTGTTTCCTTTACATTGCATTCCCACTGTACAGTCATACAAAGATTTGGAAACAACCTTCATGGTATGATTCAGCAAACAATGCACTGAGTCCAGGGCTTAAATCCTTAACTCAAAACATGCATTGTAGGCAATGCAGTGCAACTCATTCTTTTCTTACCTTCTTCCTGTGCATGGCACTCTTCTATGAGCCTATAGTGGTTGTTTCTACTGAGAAGTCTCTGCACATTCTCTAGTGGATCTATTGCAATGGTTCTTGGATTTGACATCAAGTAGCTCTGGAAGAAATAAAATTTTCTTTCAATGAAATCAAAACAATATCATGCTTTAATATTTTATTTCTATCACTATAAACACTACAAAATGAGTGAGATTTACAAATTTTGTGCTGTTTTTAACACTTTTAACATAATACACTTAATATAAACACTAGTTCATCGTTATGCATCCTGACACAAATTCTACGGAAAACATATATGAGCCTGGCCATAGGAAAACTGCTCTTATCACAAAAATCAAAATTGTTCTACAGAGCCAAAATTGTGCCCAAGATTAAGAGGGAAATGTGCTAAATTCAAATCCGACATTTTGGTCTATGATGCAAGGAAAAATTGTTAAAACATAAGTCATGGCTCATTTGAACGGTCTCTTTGTGCTTTTTAAGATAAACAAAAAATAAGAATATTGAAAAAATCTGTGATAAGGCCCCTTTTCCTGTGGCCTGGCTCATATATAGATGAGAGATTGAATAGGGGTAATCCAATCCCCCCTCAATCCGATATTAATTTATTTCGATTATTTTTTGTATAACGCATGGAAACTAACTTTAAAAAGTGAACAATGTCATTAATATTCAGTCATTCCAGATAGTAATGCCCCAATCACATTTTTTCTGTCGCCGTGTATTTTCTCTTAAATAGCCCCGTGCCTGTAGTGTTAATCATTATGGTTGTATAGGATGGTCCAGTGCCTAATATTGTCACTAAAAGTTTGGCTCCATTTGTCCACATATGTGTTGTCACAATCAGTTAAAGTCAGAAATTCTTAAATTACGTTATTGTCGCCAAGAAGCATTTTTAGGTATATGGAAGAAAACAGACTAAGTTTATTTATCACAATCCGTATTATATATTTTCACGGGTAACAATGATGTGTAAGAAATATTCATGCGAAGTTTCAAATCGAAATACTAACAAGAACCTCTTCTTTTTCACGTTATAATAATGTCGCCAGATTCTTGAAAGTTACTGCCTGTTGCATGTATACCTGATATGGAGCTTATACCAATGTGACTTTTACCTTAAAACCAACATCAAATACTAGCATACATATAAAATATTCATAAAATATACAGAATGTCAATGTATTTACCAAGATATATCATTTGTGATTTGTCAAAAAATATTTTTTGAAACTTATGGATAAGGACTTTAAACTACGTTACCAAATATCCTGCATAATCAAAGAACGAAGGCACTGTTTTCCACATATATTGTACCACAGCCTTGGATGACTTGATGTGAGACCCTACTCTGTCGGTTAGTACTGAATTAATAATTGATTCGCATTAAAATGTCAGAAATATTAAATAACGTTACCTTAAACTACGTGAGCCTTTTTTACGAAACAATCCTATTTTGACTTGTTATTTAACTACAAGCTCAATGACAATGGGTCACATGGTTAGTTTTGGTGCGCCATGGCGCCATGTTGACTCAAAGCTCTGTATTATCTCTGACAATCGACTACAATCCATCAAAATAATTGAAAATATGTAAATAAATACCTAACTTCATTCACATTCTCAGTAAAAAAACATTTAAGGATTTTTTGGATTATAATTTTGAAGCACATCATTCATTAGAAACATATTATTTGTGGTGCAAGAACAAAATTTTCAATTTGAAATATATTTGGTGAAATTCGATATTGAATGTTGGATAAATTACGTTATGTTCGGTAACGTGATTTAAAACGATTGTTAATCATTTTCTGACTTGATTTAGAGTTTCAAATAGGGGAACATTCTTTCAGAAAATGGGTAAATCCATATCAGTGATTCAAAAAGCCCATATTGAATAGAAAATAGAAAAGATTTGGACAAGTACAGAGAGAAAGGGCACGTGTTAAAGAAATGGTGAAACAGAAACCTTTTTGAATTTTGAATTCCTGTTGATTTTATTTTCTTGTACAAAATAAAGTATGAAGGCATGTAAAATTTTTAGGAAAGTATCGTCACAATGTTTTCCTTTATTGAGTCTGGTAAGAGGTCAATTTTAACTCCAGGAAATGCTGAAATTTCATGAAAACATTCAAATGGACGTCTTTTCAATTTTCCAATGTTTTCTCAAAGTTTCTGTACAACACTTGAATTACAATGGAACTTTTACCAAGTTTATTAAAAGAAGATAATGTGATAATGTTTTCCTGAAAAACAAGGAAATGCACACATGCCATCATACTTTATTTTCAACAGAAAATAACATGTGCAGGTCTATCAATTTTTTCAAAAATGTTTTTCTTACACCATCAGCTTAAGCGCTACCACACACCCAGAGTAGAGCTCCCCCTTGAAAAGGTTTGTTTCTTGCTTTGCCTTGTGAAGTGCAAAAATGAACACCAGAGTAAGAGAACTGACGCAGACGAACCCTTTGATAATGAACCAGCTGTTATGTACATGATTGACAATGATACTGCTGTACATGATGGTGCTTGGTACATTGGAAAAGTAGTTAATGTGGATGGCGTGCTATGAAACATCATTTATGATTACTAGTAACAGACGGCGTATTTTCAGTGGCCTTCACTAGAACATGTACTCTGGGTAGCTAGAACGTGTACTCTGGGTAGAACATGCAAACGTTCTTTCCCAAATAGTGGATTTGATTCCCAAGTAAGTGATTGCAAAAATGTTCAAGATTACCTGAACTGATGATGAACTTTTTGCCTCCAAAAATTGAATCAAGAGACAATGACATCTGATATGTGGTTTTGGAAAGATATGATTTGAAAATACGTTTTATTGTAAACATTTACTAGTTCACGTTGACAATACTGTTTTAGCGATGTCTCTAGAGATGTTGAATTAAGTGATTAAGTTGTTATAAGAAGTTTAAGTTTTACATAGACCTTGAACAATATTTGCTCTCGTTATCTAATGACGACTGTACAGTTTTTTAACAAGCGTTACCAAAATTTGCTGATTCAGTGCTAGGATAAGGGGTCTATACCAAGTACATTTAGCACCATTATTATTCACAATATGTAATGATTGGTCTGTTTTTTTCATTGTAATGTCTTCTTGATAAGATTTAATGACACATGCATCTGATGTTCCAAGATGTTAATCTACGTTACCATTCGTTTAAATATAGTACGCAAATGCTATATTTTACATGAACATAGTGTGTTTTCATAAAAATGAGTTTCTCTTATATATAAAACGGAGCAAATTAATTCTTTGGAAACCACTATATTGTGCAACTGTTGAATTGAAAATGTCAGCTCCCAGCAATTAATCTACGTTACAATATAGGTATGTTCAATGCTTGAGTTTTTTTACAAATAGATAACCATGGCAGTATCCAATATTAGTGTTTAACAATGCAGAGATATACTCCTTTGCTCTGCTAAAAAGTTTTAAACTGAGGGAATGGTCACAAAAGATTCACACTAAATGATTGAATGACTGACAAACATTATGGAAATTACAATTTTAAGGACAAAACTAAAAAATATTTGTAATTGAGCAAAAAAAGTTCAAAAGCCAACTATCATTAATCCTCTTGATAAGTATCGGTACCCTAATGTCTGTACTTTAAGGTAGAAAAACATTTTATTTGGTAGCACTGTCATAAATTAAGAAGTATTCAAATCAATTAAGATGGTGCCTATAACGTAATTTAAAGTGGCACAAAAACTTAAGATGTGTACCACATATTTCAAATCAAAATTACTACGAAACCAAGAGAGTTTAAAAGCCAATTTTTTGGTAATATGCTGTAGACATATAACCTCATAAAATAACAAGGTATGACGTGAAACGGAGAAACTTTATTTTTATCATTTTCCGAAAACCAATTGGGGCATTACTGGAATGACTGATTGTGATAATAACATCCATTATACCTATTTATCACGGGTCGCGTAGACCATTGTTGCCCGATTTATAGCTAAAACATTGACTTTTGCTAGTTGGTGATGATACGCCTTTTTTAATAGGTCTCATATCTTAGAAGGGTATCAGTTCAAAAAAATACTAGATGACCTAACGTATTTTGCCATGCACTGTGCCTATTCATTTGACAATACAGTTGTAAATTTTCTCTTGAAAAAATAAATCTTCCAAATTTGTTGAGTTTTCTTTCAGAAATCGCCTAATCCCCTAACCCCCCTCCATCCATTTTGTATGATCATCGGGCGTGAGTTTGTCAACTTGTGATTCTAATATTGACAAAATGAAGAACAAGTTAAAACTGATTGTTTTCACAACAAAAATCAAACATTTATAAATCATATTATAATATTAAATTTCTAAAAATTTACAAATTTTTTACCTGCACATTCTGTATCCTGTTCCTTGCTTGATCATCTCCAGTATCAGCTTTAGCAAGGACATCATTAAGCTTATGTAGGATCAGATCATAAGGTCCCTGGTCTTCAAGGTTGATGTCCAAGTCAATCTGGATAGACAGAAAGCTGAATTACAATTTAAGTACTAATTTACTTATTACTATTTCAGGATCAGAAAGTAAAAAGAGAAATATTTCAGACAGATCTATTGGTTAATGAAAACACAGAATTAAATCCTGCGCTAAGGGGTGATGTAAAAAGTCTACCCCTAGTGGGGATTGAACACACAACCCCTCGCTTTCAGGGTGATTACTCTACCACTAAGCTATAGGACCAACTGACTCTTCCATATCAACACTGCATAATAGCATTACTGCCATTACTAACTTACGCGCCCAGTTTACTGGACCCAATATTAGTTTTACCTGTCTTTCAAGGTTTTCAATCACTCTATTCATTATGTCAAGTGGTATTTCCCACGAGCCATTCTCCTCAGGAGAAAGTAATGGTTCATGAAAAGACCGAATTAAATCCTACACTTAGGGCTGATGTGAGAGTCAGTCTTTTTCATTTCTTAGTGGAGACATCAGAAGTGGTTTCATTTAAAACAATAGCACTATGATATGAATGCAATGAAAATGTACACATTTTTCAATGATTGCACTTACTTGATGTTTTTAATGTATCTTACAATAATCAACACAATACTCTTCTTATAAAAAATTAAAGTACAATTTAAGCAAAGTATTAAAAACTTAAGAGCCCTTATCTATTACTGTTCAAAGAAAGAAGAATGGGATTGGTTTGCTACATTAGATGAAGTAGTCTTAAGTAAATGTTTAGTCAAAAGTTCAATTAGTATAAAAAAAATCAAGTAGCAATGAATAATTCAGTACTTTTAAGAATTATTTAATATCTGTACTTATTTCATCAGTCCTTCTTAATCTAAAGCTTGTGAGAAACTCAGATTTAGTATTAGGCAAAGAGTGTTTTTGGCCAGTGAATTTATCAAGTAGTCTATGTCTATGTCAATAATCTGCAAAAGGCTAATAAGCCCATATAAAGCAGATATATAATTTAACAGTGATAGAATTTGAATAGAATATAATTTAAAACCTTAACATTTAAAAATAGATCTATGGTTTACAACTCATTTTACCTGGGGAGACTGTCAGGCTACCGCGTTGACATCACCCCCTTTTACCAGTAGTGCAGGCTTGTTGCTGTGCACTGGGGACCCTTTACATTAAAACATAGATCTATATTAAAAACACACCTATTTAATTGCAGTTATTGACATAGGCATAGTATGATGATTTAAAACTACTTAGACTGTCACAGTCTAAGATGTCACCAGGTAGAGAGTTCCATTTAGCTATTGTCCTAGGGAAATAGCTAAATTTGTATGCATCCGTTCTAGCTGATGGTTGTATGAACTTAGAAGGATGATACAACCTAGTGTTGGTATTGATCTGTTGGCGGAAGTATGAAGGCACGTCGATGGCTGCTAGGTTCTGCTTTCCTTTGTAGAAAAGGAAAACTCTAGCAGCCTCTCGACGCTCCTTCAGTGGCTCCCACTGTAGGTCTTGAAGAGCTTTGGTGACGCAGCCTGGTTCCCTTGAGTGACATTTGGTTACAAACCTGGCTGCTCTTCTCTGTACCTGTTCCAACATATCAATATCTTTTTGTCGGTATGGATCCCATGCCGAGCTGGCATACTCTAAATTAGGCCGGACTAGTGACTTATACGCCTGAGCCTTCACTTTTTCAGGGCATTGATGGAGGTTGCGCCTGAGAAATCCAAGCACCTTATTGGCTTTGGATACAATAGTTTGAATATGTGTAGTCCAGCGTAAGTTATTTGTGATGTCAATTCCTAGGTATGGGATGTGTGTTACCGACTTAAGGTTTTCCCCTAGCATGGTGTAATTGTGCATGATAGGGGATTTACCTTTGTGAATATTTAGCACATAGCATTTTGATGGATGGAATTTCATTTGCCATGTTGATGCCCGGGAGACCAGTTTATCAAGATTCTCCTGTAGTGTTAATGCATCTTGCTTGCTTTCGACTGTCATGAATAAAAGGCTGTCGTCGGCAAAAAGCTTAAGACTGGCTGAGGATGATAGGTTATTGCCCATATCATTGATATAAACAAGGAAACAGAGTGGTCCAAGAACTGTTCCTTGAGGAACTCCTGATTTTACTGGAGTTTTTGAACTTGATTCACCATCGAGCACTACCTGTTGTGATCTTCCCACAAGCCAGGATCTGAACCAGTTCAAGTTATTATTGCGAATTCCATAATAGTCGAGTTTGAGCAAGAGGCGTTCGTGAGCCACCGTGTCAAACGCTTTGGAAAAGTCTAATACCAACATGTCTGTTTGTTTATTGTTGTCGAGGGCCCGAGCTATATTCTCTATTGTATTGACAAGTTGTGTTTCACATGAGTGCTTTGACCTGAATCCATGTTGGAATTTTACTAGAATTTCATAGAGGTCAAAGTGGGCCATAACATGATGGAATATAATATGTTCCATTATTTTACATGGAACTGACGTCAGAGATACAGGCCTGTAATTCACAGCCTCATCTCTTCGTCCCTTTTTGTAGATAGCAGTAACATTGGCATGTTCCCAGTCCAAAGGCACTAAGCCTGCATCGATAGACTGTTGAAAAATTATTTGAAGGAATGGTGATATGCTGTCACTGCATTCCTTCAGGACCCTAGTCGGAATAAGATCGGGTCCAGTGGCTTTTGATGGATTTAGGCCAGTTAGCAATTTGTGAATTCCTTTTGTCGAAATTTTGATATTTGGCATTTCAGGAATTTGACTAGGTACCATTGTCGGTAGAGTGGCATCCTCATCTGTGAATACAGAATTGTATTGGTCATTGAGGATGTTTGCTTTCTGGGCGGCGTCTGTTATTTCGTCGCCATCTTTGTTACGCAGCACACTGATACCTGATGCATCTTTGCGTTTAGACTTTATGTAGCTCCAGAAGCGTTTGGTAATGCCTTTGTGCTGAACATTCTCATTTATGATTTCGCTTTCATCAATGTCAAGCAGATCGTTGATGTAGCGCTGATGTTCTTTACGAATTTCACTATGGATTAATTTCCGTAGTGATTTGTATTTATGCCAATGATGAGGTTCATTTGAACGTTTGGCAACATTATATCGTCTTTGTTTCTGTCGGATCATTCTCAGTATCCTGGTGGTAATCCAGGGTACTTTGAATTTCCCACTTAGAGTTTTACTTGGAATATGCTCATTGATTGACGATATTAATGTAGATTTGAAGGAGGACCAGTTGTCTTCAACTGATCTACTTTCACAGTTCTCTTTGAATTCGCTGAACTTAGATCGTAGAGTCTCTTTAAGTCCAGTCCATTCTGCCCGCTTGTATATGTGGACCTTACGAGGCTTCAGGTAGGTAGTCAGGACTCAATTTGTTTTTGTTCTTCCTGGTCACATTATAAGGCCTAGGGTTTGTGTACACAAGAAAACAAGAACTGTGCAGTGTGGGTCATATCTACTCAACAGTAGCCCCAGGCGGATGTAAATATTTAGAGCTGAGTGTAAAATTGAAGTGACTTGCCACATTGTCAAGCATGAAAAACATAAACATTCGCCATTGTTGAATATTATAGAACTAAGTCAATTTTAAGACTATTATTCACAAAAAACTGTGAGTATACATATCATCAGAGGCAACAATGTGGCCATGCTGAATTCTGCCTATTAACATAATTAAAGAGGGATGTGGCGATAGGAAAGCACAATCAAGACCCCCTGGACTTTTTTGCTTGTTGAGCCGTATTACATATTCAAATTATTTACTTCGAAATTAATTATCTGAAACTTGAATAAACCGGGGAAATCAATATGTTATCTGATTGGTCGTTAAATTTGTTTTATCAGTATGGTTATGTGACTAACACAACTCCGTAAATGACAATTCTAAAAGAAATTATAAGCCAGCTTTGAATCTGATTGGCTGCCTGGCTCAAGTCACGTGCCGAGTTTGCTGGTGGTCGTGTGTACATGTCATTTGATAGGGTTTCCCTCGATTGCCGCTATCGAACACAATTGAGTTCGATTCTGACAGTTGGTTGTTCTGTTAATTTTCTCAATAAATCGGCAATACTTTACCCATTCTTGGTCTCAAAATACATCTAAGGTATGTAAGATATCATATAAGCAATTATAATGGGATATCACTGATTGTCCCGGGGAATAACATAAGGTGTAGTCTGGCTTCAATTACATACCATATTTGTTCTAATACACACACAGTGCATCTCCCAAATTCTCCTGGAGATGTCTCATATTGCAAAATACAGGCGATTTTTGAATGGTACACACGAGGGGTGATCCAAAAGTCTTGGACGCCTCGCTCTAACTTTGCTATTTTCTAATATAATTACATGAAAGTTTCAGAGAGTAAAGATCAACGTCTTAACAACTTTGTGTATAAGTTTCAACAGAAAATAATATATTTCAGCTACTTTTCTAAATGTTTTTTAATACCGGGTCCCTGCCACCCGGAACGGTATTTAAATATAGTAAATCACGTCACAACTGTTATAATATGGCAAATACTTTAGGTGCAGGTGCACAACCTAACACCAGTCATGATATGAGAGAATTTCCGATTTTCAGTCTAAGTGCCATCTGCCATCATCATCTTCACATATTAAGACCTACTTTTCAACATATTTTCCACAAATTTGAACTCATCTTTCATACCGCTTTACCAATGAATGGAAGTCATTTATGAAACCGCCATTGCTTATGTGAAACAAATGCTGCTGGAGTGCCACTCTAAACCTCATACCCTCCTTTTTTCTGGAGAAAATGAAAAAAATCACACGGAGCCATATCTAGACTGTATCGTGCATATGGTAGCTGCTCAAGGTCAACAATAGTGAAAATATCTTGTACTATTCTTTGTTCCACTTTGATTTCTTTCATGTTCTGCATTTCAGCAGCCATCTTGCAGCAAAAATGATACCAGAATGAGGGTTGCTTGTCTGATGTCATTTTCTTAGAATTTGACATATACGGTCATTGCCATATGTGACATCATAACTAAAACACAATTAATTGGTTGAGTATTAACAAAGGAAAGGTAAACTAATATGGTTTAACATTCAAAATTCAAAACAAGGCACAGACGTGAACAATATCGTACCTAAAACACAGCATTGTGGTCTTGTTGACCAAGAAAGGAAGATGGCCGCAGAAAAGTTAATCAGCTCTAGAACTTATCACTGTGTAACATATGTAAAAATTTGAACGGTTTGGCTGGAAACCTGTAGACAAGTCTTGAAAAGTGAAGATTTTAGGACGGAAAATCCAAAATGGCCACCTTAAAATTTACCCAGAATGCCCAAAAACCAATCAGTTCTTGACGTTGATATGTAGAAACATCCCTGAAAATTTCAGATGAATCCCTCAAATGGTTTGGCTGAAAATCTGTAGACAAGTCTTGAAAGTGAAGATTTTACGACAGAAAATCCAAAATGGCCACCTTAAAATTTAACCAGAATGCCCAAAAACTAATCAGTTCTTGACGTTGATATGTAGAAACATGCCTGAAAATTTCAGTTGAATCCCTAAAAAGGTTTTGCTGGAAACCTGTAGACAAGTCTTGAAAGTAAAGATTTTAGGACGGAAAATCCAAAATGGCCACCTTAAGATTTGCACAGAATGCATAAAAACTAATCAGTTCTTGACGTTGATATGTAGAAACATCCCTGAAAATTTCAGATGAATCCCTCAAATGGTTTGGCTGGAAACCTGTAGACAAGTCTTGAAAGTGAAGATTTTAGGACGGAAAATCCAAAATGGCCATCTTAAGATTTACCCAGAATGCCCAAAAACTAATCAGTTCTTGATGTTGATATATAGAAACATCCCTGAAAATTTCAGATGAATCCCTCAAATGGATTGGCTGGAAACCTGTAGACAGGTCTTGAAAGTGAAGATTTTAGGACGGAAAATGCAAAATGGCCACCTTAAGATTTACCCAGAATGCCCAAAAACTAATCAGTTCTTGACGTTGATATGTAGAAACATCCCTGAAAATTTCAGATGAATCCCCCAAATGGTTTGGCTGGAAACCTGTAGACAAGTCTTGAAAGTGAAGATTTTAGGACGGAAAATCCAAAATGGCCACCTTAAAATTTAACCAGAATGTCCAAAAACTAATCAGTTCTTGATGTTGATATGTAGAAACATCCCTGAAAATTTCAGATGAATCCCTCAAATGGTTTGGCTGGAAACCTGTAGACAAGTCTTGAAAGTGAAGATTTTAGGACGGAAAATCCAAAATGGCCACCTTAAGATTTACCCAGAATGCCCAAAAACTAATCAGTTCTTGACGTTGATATGTAGAAACATCCCTGAAAATTTCAGATGAATCCCTCAAATGGTTTGGCTGGAAACCTGTAGACAAGTCTTGAAAGTGAAGATTTTAGGACGGAAAATCCAAAATGGCCATCTTAAGATTTACCCAGAATGCCCAAAAACTAATCAGTTCTTGACGTTGATATGTAGAAAGATCCCTGAATATTTCAGATGAATCCCTCAAATGGTTTGGCTGGAAACCTGTAGACAAGTCTTGAAAGTGAAGATTTTAGGACAGAAAATCCAAAATGGCCACCTTAAAATTAACCCAGAATGCCCAAAAAACTAATCAGTTGTTAACTTTGATATGTAGAAACATCCCTGTAAATTTAAAATGAATCCGTCAAATGGTTTGGCTGGAAACCTGTAGACAAGTCTTGAAAGTGAAGATTTTAGGACGGAAAATCCAAAATGGCCACCTTAAGATTTACCCAGAATGCCCAAAAACTAATCAGTTCTTAACTTTGATACGTAGAAACATTCCTGAAAATTTCAGATGAATCCGTCAAACGGTTTGGCTGGAAACCTGTAGACAAGTCTTGAAAGTGAAGATTTTAGGACGGAAAATCCAAAATGGCCACCTTAAAATTTACCCAGAATGCCCAAAAACTAATCAGTTCTTAACTTTGATACGTAGAAACATTCCTGAAAATTTCAGATGAATCTGTCAAATGGTTTGGCTGGAAACCTGTAGACAAGCTGAAAAGTGAGACGCCGCCCACCCGCCCGCCCGCATACTAACATACTATTAGTTATTAAGATTCCGCCAAGTCAATTTTTCGAATAAATCTTATTTTTTCTTGCTTCTGTTACTCAAGTTGCCAGTCTTACTTGGAAAAGTCGAGTGTGTGTTTATGGAGTATGTGCATCCATTAGTGAGAATATGGTGTGCTAGTCATACATGCATGATACTGTCGAGTGTGTGTTTATTGAGTATGTGCGTCCATTAGTGAGAATATGGTGTGCTAGTCATACATGCATGATACTGTCGAGTGTGTGTTTATGGAGTATGTGCGTCCATTAGTGAGAATATGGTGTGCTAGTGAAACACACATGATACTGTCGAGTGTTTGTTTATGGAGTATGTGCGTCCATTAGTGAGAATATAATGTGCTAGTGAAACACACATGATACTGTCGAGTGTGTGTTTATGGAGTATGTGCGTCCATTAGTGAGAATATGGTGTGCTAGTGAAACACACATGATACTGTCGAGTGTGTGTTTATGGAGTATGTGCGTCCATTAGTATGAATATGGTGTGCTAGTGAAACACACATGATACTGTACTTACCAGAGAGACATCAATCCCTGCATCCCTAAAAATAAAAAATAAACATGCCATATACACGACCTGTTAAATTATTATAAATGATTAGAAAAATGTAACAATTTGTGACAGACAGCAACAGCTGATGCTAGTCACAGAATAAGTTGACAGTGTATTTATTACTTTGTTTTTATTTCAGGCATAGTCATAATCCTTTTAATAAATAAAAGTGAGATACAGATGGGCATCATTTACAAATGGTGAATTAAATAATATGTAATCACTTCTTAGAAACAGTAACAAACATCCTGAAATGGAAGTGTGACGTTAATAACATCTCATCAAACTATCAAATGTGGTTTAAGATATGCATTTCTCTGAATCAATAACTGAGCAGTATCAGACTATTTTATTTACAGACAGAAAAAGGGCAATTGATAAAATGCAACCAATTCAAACATCCATATCTTGGATTTGAGAATTTTTTTCTATCGAAAAACAACCTTTTTATTATAGATGAGTTTCCTTCCCTTCGGTGTACCAATCAATTCTCGGGAAAACCAGATTCACCAAAGTTAAGAATTCCCTTAGTTTCTTTCCCAATGAGATAATTCATTATATTCATGTTTTCACCCACCCTAATATGAAGTCAATTTTGTCTCCTGAATATGAAGAAAATATGTCAACTGGGTAAGTGATTTTCTGGTCAGACAGTTGGATAGAAGAATAGATGGACAGCCTCACTGTATCTCAATAAAACTTTATTCATTTTGATAATAATTAATTAATAATAGTGCTCTCCCCATGATTTTCTTGATTTTTTAACATATACATTTGGAATTTTGGACTTTTTGAGCATCACTTCAGGGTTTTTTTTGCAACATTTGAGGTTTTTCCAATTTTTATGCAACATTTTAGTATATATTTGGCTATTATTTGTACAATGTCCACTCACTCCTTACGCTCAGAAGGTAGTTCCACTCACCCACTCATGAGTAAAAGAGAGGTCCCTCTGTCTTACCTCTTTCAAAGGGTGGCAGCCTTTACACCCACTTCAGAATCATGACTGCTGATAGTGAAAAAATAATATCAGCTGCCCCTTTGTGAAAGTATGGAAGTCACCAGCTGCCTCTGTGCCAATCAAGACTTCTTTTTGTCAAGTAGAAGTTTTCTTTTGAGAATCAAAATTGGAGGATATCACGGAAATTTATGAAGTGCCAATCAACTCTCCTGAGATTTAGAAATGTGGACAGCCATTTGTTAGCAACTCCTAAAACCATTTCATTCAGAGCAAAGCTCTCATTCGAAAATCTTGTGAGATTCTGGACAGAACAATGTGACCTCCTTTAAAACCACTATTTTGATTTCCCTGTAGAAAACATCTACTCGACAGATAAAGAGAAGTCTTGATTGGTACAGAAAAGGCTGATAACTTACACATTTTCACAAACTGATGACAGTGATGTAGTAAACATTTGGAAATTGAACAGTTGACTTCAGTTTTTCACTTTCAGCTGTCATGATTCTAAAGCAGGTGATAGGAGGCGTGTAAAGTTTGTTCCAACAGATCAGTATTTAGAGCGAGACCCCGAGTAATTACCTCTGCCTCAATACTGCCAATTGGCCAGTCAAACATGCAAAATTAATTTGAAAATATTTTGCCTACCTTGATAGCCGCACAAAGTCATCAAACTTCAACTTGTTTCGTTTCTTTTCATTCATCCAGTATCCTACTCGTTTCATATTGCTCTCTTTGTCAGACAACTGTGTAAATTCAATGCAAATTGATTAAAATTCCTGGTAATTGTCACATTTCAAATGACATTTTCGGCTCACACATGTTCTTCGAGAGATGGCGCTACGAAATGATGAGACGACACAAAAGAATTTTCAGTCTAACACGTAGACCTTTATGTTGTCCTATTATGTTATCAATTTGAAGGTTAGTTTGACAGGATGTCTTATGTTGACATAAAATTAAAACCGGTGACATAATTGTCCAGAAGTAGGTGCCAAACAAGGTTTACAAACTTTGATCTTATAATCTATTTGGGGTGGTGAAATTTTTAATTCTCCGGAAGTTAAAATCAGGTGAATCCGAAAAGTTCTGAAAATCAATTTGCAGGTGTACATTGTAATAAAACGTAACAACTGAGGAGAATGCTACTACTTTAAAGTTGAATATAATGCTGTATTTATTTGTAAGTATTCAAAAATTATCTTTCAGCTCAGAAATCACTATTACACCTAAGCTTAAAACCACGGACATCTAATACGTTCTTCGAATTGCCCTGGAACTATATTTATACCAGGACTGGCATCCAGATCCAAGTATTTTTTAAGACCGCCGACTCTCGTTGGGCTATTTATCCCTATTGACTCAGTTGTTCATATAAATTTACGTACCTTAGATGCTTTGTAATCGACGTAGATAGAAAATATTGTTTCCTAAATTGTTCTGGAAAGCGATAATTATAACTAAATGTACTTTGAACAGGTCGACTGACAAAAAAGCCGGGCTTCTGACACGTCTCGTTCCCGCTCTCAAACAAAACGTGAAGAATGTGACGTCACTTCCGAATCATAGCATTCAAAATAAGTAGCGTTTAAACTCAATACCATAAGTAATATATCGGTGGTCTAGGGGGAGAATCCTCGCTTAGCACGCTGGAGGCCCGGGTTCGAATCCCATACCCGCTCTTTTGTTTTTTTTCGAGGTCGTTATCTTCATCGTCTAGTTTACGAATACCAAATGTCGATGTGATGTTTTAATTGATAAATACGAATTCCTTACACATTTCGTTATCTTATTGTGAAATAGCAAACTAAGAGATATCTTTACTCGCTAGGAATTAACATAATATTATTTGAAGCGATTTTAGAAAATCTTGAAACCGCCATCTTGGTAATATTGATGACGTGATCACCATCGGTCAAGGTCAGGTCAAAAGTCATCCATCTTGCCATTTGCCCGGCGTTCTCTTACCAGTCGACAAAAAACGATGAAATCACGTTGAAAATAAAATATACACTTTAAAATTGAGGCTGATCGAATATGACAAGACTCCATTGAATACAGCTGTGCAATTTACAGTCACCAAGATGAGCTAATTTCGGAGAGATTCGGGAATTAAAAAAGGTAAGCACTTCCGGTTTCCCAACTTAAAAGTATTTGAAGTCCCAGAATTTCGCCAGAAACATTCTCTCTGACTGTGCTTAAAACCTAAGTAAAAAATGAATAGGTGTGAACACCTTGATGTTTGCTTACGTACTCATATCAAACAATATTCTTATTATACATAAATTGACATTCCGAAATAATGAAATTTCTTTTTGGAAGAAAATTCAATAAGTTTTACATCCATGTCTGAAGCAAGAAAATATATATTCGTACATTTTTAAATTACGTTCGTATTTGATATAAAGGGAAGTAAACGATTGAAATTCACTCTATTTGGTTACAAAAGAAAGATACAAAATTTCAAATTACTTTACCTGTAAAAAATGAATAGGTGTGAACACCTTGATGTTTGCTTACGTACTGACGATAAAAGAAAACCCGCCAAAGGAAGAAAATTTTGGCGGGAATTGATTTGATTGGCTGTTATAGAATTAAGCCATTTTAACCTTGGGTAAAAATAGCCACCTTTACTATTAGGAATTTTCTTGGGGCCGTTATTGAGTTTAACCTCTTTGCTATTCTTTCCTTTGATGCAAGTTCTGGATCCATCGAAACCATTTTGCCGCGATAACGTGCAATTGATACTTGACAATAATATAAAAACACATAACATCAAGCGATTTAACACAAAATTATTGTGTTAAATGTTCATTTATACTCGTAAAATGAGGCTACACTTACCGATCTCTAAAATGACATTTCCGCATCCGTCATTGTGTCTGTTCGTCCGAGTGTCCCGGATCGTAAAATTAAACTACCAGCGAAACGAAATTGTTGTCAAATAGATTGATAATTATTATCGCGATAAATTGCATTAAAAGATAAATTTTGAGGATAGCAGGTATCTTTGATTGATTTATATAGCGCGTGTATACACGCAAAATAGTTATTAATTGCAAACCTTCTGTTTGTAAATGCAGTGCCGCGATGACGGTTAATTTCTGATACGATTTGCAATTTCGATGTTACCGAAACTGACCGACATTTTCGTTATATTCCAAACCTGTCTCCAATATTTCCGTAATTATGCATCAATAGGGTCTAAAGGGGATACGGGATATTGTGTATGTATTCATAAGGTATGTATGCATGCTTGAATCACATTCTTTGTGTAATATGACCATGGTTTCAGGGTTTAATTAGTTCCGCTTGTCGAAACCTGCTGAACGATTAAATTAACGCATCAAGGGCAAAATGATCATGGAGGTTAGACCTAGCCGGGGCCATAAGACATGTCAGATAAGAAACGAGGCCCAGGCTAGGTCTAATGTTGTTGGACTAAGCAAGGCAAGGCAGGAGATTCGTCCACAGTCGACTTTGTGTAAAAAATAGAAACATTTATACATGTCTTAACTTTTGTATATTCTAGTTTGTTTTGTAGTTCAGCTATCATATCTGTGGCCTCTTAGGGGAGGCATCAAAAGTTCGATGTCGGATCGGAAACTAAATAAATCTAGTTTTGACTATGACCCCCCCTCCCCCCCAAAACTAAATACCATGAAAGTTGATCGCTGACTTCCGGTTCGAGAATTTGAAAAATTATTGCTAAACATGATCTACTTTTTGTTAATCCTATCATAATTTGCGGCTTTTAACAACTATTGATAGAAAAGAATCCATTGGAATGATCTTGACGAAGAAAGCATCAGGTAAAATCTTAAACCATTCCAAGGCATTCTGAGTCGAAATTGCCAAAAATTTGAAATGTTGAAATTTGTCGGATAGCAAACTGAAATGGGTTTGAACCCCCTCCCCCCCTAACTAGATTTATTTAGTTTTCTATCCGACATCGAACTTTTGATGCCTCCCCTTATATCTGTGGCCATGTTATTTTCGGAAAAATTAACATAAAGTGGGGGACAAAACTAAACCTCAACCATCAAAAGTTGTCACAATGAGCTAAATTCTAAGTTTTGTGTCTCCAACTCTCCCAAGTGATGGAAAAATAATTCCCGTTCACTTTAGTAGCACAATAAATGAATCCAAAGCTTCATACCTGCAAAAAGGCTGCAAATGATGGATAAATCCCCACCAAATCGAAATAATGTTTTTATGAATCTGCATGTTTATGATCCAAGGAGGATTGACTCCCACAATGCAATATCAGTTAACCTTTTTTACTCATGACAGGTTTCAAAATGGCGGAGTGGCATTTTGAAAGCTGGCACATGTCATGTTGCATTCTGGGAGCCTATCCTCCCTTGCAGCATAATCGGGCTCCAAAATCACCTCAAAATTTGAAGAGTCAGCATTAACATGTGAATATCCACTTCAACTTTTTAAGTTCTTATTTGTCATAATAGACACAAATTCCACTATATTTGGACTTACTAGGACGGAGAAAATAGAGCACTGAATACACCGAGGTAAGAATTTATTATATGTGCGACAGCATGTAATTTTCATAGCTATAGCAATTCTTTAAGTCTCCCACTGTAGCTGAACAGTGAAACTCCCTAAATTACAAAAGGCCATAGCTTTACTACACATTAATATTATATATAACTATCTGAAATATACAAAAGTTAGGACAAGTACATATGTTTCTATTTTTTATATACTGTTGCAATATGGTCATTTGATTGCTTATTTTTTAAATTCAAAGTAGTTCCAAACATTTAAAACTTTACTGTAGACCTATCAATCTTCATTATTCAGTTTTAGACTTAAAGGTGTCATTACAGTAATTCATTGAAAAATATTGAAAATATTCACAACATTCAAGTCCTGAGGTATATATCGCTATTTTCGAGCGAATTAGCCAATATAATGACTAAAATATTTTTCAGTTTCTGTCCAACTGTCAAAAAATCAATTTTTAGAAAAAGTTCAAATCCCTCAATCAAATCATTTCGTCTACTTACTCATATTTAAATGACTTATTTTTTGAAGTCAAATGTGTGCCTATTCGCCTAGTCAGTAGGCAGATTCTCGAAATTGGATCCAAATGCAGTAAGAAACTCAGTCATTTTCTTGACAAAAGTTTCTTCTCACCCTCTCACGCGGTCCTAACTTCGACCGTTAATATGAATTTTTGACCTACCAGGTGCTTGAAAATCAAGGATTGCGAGTCTCATACTGCACCGTTTTTCTTCAAACTTATACCATTAAAAGCAGAACAAAATTGCCTTTCTGTCGGTGCATTACTTTATTGTAAAGAGTCCCTCATTCTAGCAGCGTTTTGGTCCCCAGCTGTTAGAAGGCCTTCTTACAACTGGGGACCAAAATGCTGCTGGAAGTAGGGACTCTGTTGAAGAGAATAATGTACCATCAGAAAGGGATTTGTGTTATACTTTGAATGGAACAAGTTTGAAGAAAAACGGTGCAGTATGAGACTCGTAATCCTTGATTTTCAAACATCCGGTAGGTCAAAAATTCAAATTAACGGTCGAAGTTAGGACCGCATGCCTCTGTTCAAGTGACGTCAAGAGTTCCAAGAATTTGCCAGAATTCCATGAATGAACTATAGTAAAATGTTTGAAGGGGTGATAAATATCCAAAATTATAAATAAACAGATTCAAATGTGATAATCCAGTTTACAAACAATTCTAAACAACAGTAAATTCGCACAATGTAATAAATGTAATAAACCTTAAGGTCAAGGTGCACTTTGATGAAATTTCATGACCATGTGCTATTTTCAGATAAACATAACTCATTCCACACATCATCTACATCTTCCATTCTTGCACAAAAGATGCATTAGTGTACCTAGGCTATTAATTGAGGGCTAATAATTCTTCAGAATATTTGAATAACTAGAATATTCAGTGGTTTACTTTTCAAAATTGCAAAAAAATCCAAAGTGCACCCTGTGTTAAGTGCAGTTACTCTTTTGACTTCCGGTTTGGACTCCCGTTTTTGTTTGGTCATAACCACTGAATTGGTGTACATGTATATTTAAGAAATATAGACCGAAGAGCTGGGGTAATATTGTCGAGTACACCTCGGGCTAGGCACAAACATTTTCTGAACCCTGAATGACCTAAGGGAGTAAGGGGTTCGAAAGCTTTTGTACCTAGCTCTAAGGGGTGTATTGGGCGATATTACACCTGTTCTGAGGTCTATATTATGATTCTAACATGAAAACTTGTGACTACTAAAATTTAATTTGCTTCCAAAGAGACTAAAATACATGCATAGGTTAAATTAAAATCATAAAAAATGCATTTCCTTTAAAAATTCGTAAACACTTTTCTCAAATTTTTTTATTTGGTCCTTCCCCCATCTTTTGAATGATATCATTTTTTTGACGAGTTGATATCAAATATCAATTGAGTGAAGTGAATGAGCGAATGCTTGTTATTGCATAGACAATAACATAATAATCGTGAGATAAATATTTATATATACATGTATATGTATACATTTCTTTATTGCAACCATAAATTAATCACATATATATTTTTTTTTTGTGATCATATGTAAACGATTTGCATTTGTGGATTCACGAACAAAGTAATCGCATCTAAAAATCAATAGCTTCACAATGTTAACATGTCCCAGCTGGCAATATTAAAATATTAAAACTCTATTGAGTTTCATTGTGACCGATAAAATCAATGAATCCAATTTCATAAAATGGGGTGATAAATTAGAATCCACAGGTCTTTGCCATTATATTTATGAATAAAAAGATCTACTCAAATCATATATAAGAAGAACTATGATCTCCCCATACAGTTTGCTAAATCCTTATTTCTGTTGTTTTGGTCATATCAATTTTTTGCCAACGAAGAAACAGATTTTCGATAGGGGAAATTTTAAATTCTGTATTGAGTGCTGATCACAGTACATTTAGTTTGTACATGGGACACACCATCCTCCAAAGCAGGTGTCCAGAATCCGTACCTCCTTCTTCCCCCCTGCTATAAGCAGTTAGCATTCCCCGATTGAGAACTTGCAATTTGATTGGCTGTCGCAACACTGCGACAGCAATCATGTATACGTCATCAGCGCATAATTGGATCACGTGATTCAGTTTAATCGGGCGCGTCCAACTTGGTTATAGCAGGGGGTAAAAAGAAAGAAGATATTCTGGATTTTGAAGCCCTGTGATCGGAGGATGGGGACACACAGCAAGGAAAAATAAACACAGTGTTTCTACTAACAGACACTAAGCTACTCCAGATGTTTTGTTAAGTGACAGATTTGACATGGGTTTAATCTTTAGTTTTCTTCATAAAAGCATATTTTGATACAACTATACATGTATTGTGATGTTTGATAATGGAAATCTATGGTTACATGTAACTAAATCCAATGTATTTGTATTAAATGCATTTTTGTAAGGTTTCTACAGGTTGATTGTCTGGTTTGCATGCTCAAGATCACAAGTACCATTTTCCCCTATACATGTACTATAAAATTATGAGAATACACGTAGGATGTCAAATTGAAAGATTACATGCAACATTTTACACTCTATCATTTGCTCCCTTATTGACATTTGTTTGGGTCACTCTGTATTTCTTATGTGGCTTATTATATTATTTAGAAATAAGCTTTAGTGTTAGAAGCACAAAGTCAAGAATTGTGCATCAATTTTGGAGTTACGTAAGTAAGTTATTGGGTACATGTAGTGTTTTGCCTGTATGTTTAAACTGATGTACAATGTAAGGAATAATATAATGGTACATCATGTGATATTCAGATAATATCATGTTATCATTAGAGCTTGTGAAAATAATTGAGAAAATAGCTAGACAGTATTTGCTTTAACTATGAGGGATACACCTGTAAAACAAGTCTTCTGTTATAATGAAAATTAATCACATGATATTCTAATTTTAATGATAACATAATTTTTGCTGTGTTTCATGATGATTGATGCAGTTCCAAGGACAGATTCACTTGGCATCGGGCTAGACTCCCAGTAGTTGAGGCCAGGAGGTGGCAGCACCAACCAAATCACAGGAGGTAGGACCAAGCACCCACAATGCAGTTCAGACAGCGCATGGCCTGGTTAATGGTCATCATATTTCTTGCTGGGACATGTGGAATTGTTTATTACATATTTGATGTTAGCGAACAATTCAATCAGTTTGCCTTGGACCATGTGCAAAAGTATCATCAAGGAATACAAGAAGATGAATCGGAACTCTCATACTTTAGATCATTCATGCGTCACCTCACAGACATTCCATTGCCGTTATGGATGCTATTATTCTCATTACCCTACCTCCAGGTCTTCTGTATGTTATTAGCATGCACGAAACCTGAACCCCGTTTCTCACTCGCATTCCTATGGCCTATTTATTTCTACATCAAGTGTCGCTACCTTTGGTGCGGACAGAACTCTTTTGATAAAGCAGTTAATTCAACGAAACTGAATGGACACACTTTGATATTGGAAACCTAGCATTTGCTAAGCAAGCTGTTATATTTTGTAGCTTGAATGTCTTCAACATAAGGTTCTAAGGAATATAGTCTTACACACAACCCCGTGAAATACATAAGTTTGAGATGACCCACTTACTATATCCTTTGCAAGAGTGATGAACTTTTTTGTACTCTTTAGATGAGTAATTACTAGTGAGGTTTCGTACAAAGGGATATAGCTAAAATTATCCGCAACCACATCTCGTTTTAATTGAACAACTACGCATAAATCTGGTGAATGTGTTACATTACTTTAGATACTGTACCTTGGGCTAAAAATATATGCGAAACCTCTCTATTGTCTCTGAACTTGCTGCTCATAGTAGGATTGCTTAGCCAGGATCTTAGGGTGGCTTTGTGAAGCTTCGTGATTGGTTAAACATCAAATCATAAAATGAAGATAGAGGAGTTAGTGTGCTAGTGACAATCCATGGTATTCATTTATATGGAGCAATACCGTTATTGAATTTTCTTGGGGTGATGCGTAAGACTGTATAACAAATGAACAAGAGCCTTGATAACTGAATTGTACAATCATGGATATATGCACATAGGGAATTCTGCTGTATTTTATGTGATAATGATCTAGAGATAGCTTAAAAATTATCTCAAAGTAAAACAGAGTGAAAATCTTGAATACAATGAAACTAACAGAGCAAGTCTGATTATTGTTATAAATCATGAAGAATAATATAAATGGATTAGTATTTGAGCCATAAGGAACGATCAAATTGATTTATTACCCAAAATCCCCAGGCATCTATGACACAAGCATTATTTGGAAATGACTTTCAATACTTGGTTCACTCAGAATGGACAGTTTTACTGTTAAATGTAAGTTATGTTGACAGAGACTTATGGGCTGCAGAGACTGTCATAAATAATGGATTCCCATACCAATACTTTAACTAATGGCAAACACGTTGCATTGATAATTCAAGTAAGAATGGCTTATAATTTTGCACTTATGAGGGAGATCTGAACATGATTTTTATGTAAATGATAATATTGGAACTAGTTTAACTACCCATTCTAAAAACAAATGTCCAAAACTTCTCAATGTTGAACAAATGTGTTTCAACTTCATGCTGGGTAATGTTTAAGGTGCTTATGCTTTAATAAATGAGGGAGTAATAACTGGTTATATATAGACTCACCATTGTGAAATGATCTGTCTCGATTGATGAAGACTATCAACATGTATTACAGATAATCACATGCATTAACTAATGGTTTTGCATTAAAACACAATTTGTTTGCTAGTTGCATTAGTTTATTGGTGGTTGCAGTAGAATCTTTGAACATAAGGGCATATTTTTCACGAGGTTTTCTCTGCATACTATCTGATGCTAATTGGCTAACATTCACCAAGTCGAGATATAATAGGAAACTGTGAGATTTGAATTGGGATTGTGGGGTTTGAATTATTGTAATATTTGCATAATAATTAATGATAGCGTTTAATTGTGATACCATATGTTTGTGTATAGATTTTTGCACTTTTGAAATCTAAATATTTAACATTGTTTAAGCTATGTTTTAATTACTTGTTCAAATGACATTGGGGTCCATGTTAAAAAACATTCCTTCTAAAGATGTATATGTACAGTTTAAAAGATGTACAGTTTGGAAGATGTACAATTCAATGCAATAACTTATGACACTGTACAGTAAAACCTGAACATCTGAACACCTTTCATTTGAAAACGTTCTATGTGAACACTTTTTACAGTCCCACTCTATTAAACTGAATGCCTGCCTGTCTGAACACTTTCGGCCAGTCTTTGTGGTGTTCAGATTTTGCTGGTTTTACTGTACTCATGTATAATCATTTCATCATGGCATTATACCATTATTTTTAATATTCAAAAAATGAAAAAAAAATTGTAACCCATCAGAATGACAATTTGATGAGGGGTGATTAGATTTCTTAATAAGTATTGTATTTTTCAAGTGTATCAACTCATGATATTAAAACACTCACTTAAACTATCCCTCCATGAACTAGCGTAGATAAGTGAGAGTAAAGCTCACATTAAATATTTTTGTTTATAAAATAACATTAAATGTTAAAAATAATCTGCTTGTACATTAGAAAATGTACACGCAGTCATAGAATGTATATATTTTATTAAGGGGAGATGTAAAAAGTGGGTTTTTACTTGAGGACTGGGTTAACATAAGTAGTGTACTAGTGGTCTAAGCAAAACAATTCTGAACTTTTGCTATGTGCTGTAAAACTGTCTGATTGAACACCTCTCAGAAACAAACACATCTTGAAAAAAGAACTGATCAACTGGGATAACATTTTGACAATATGGAGGGTGTTCAGTATACACAGGTTTAACTGCATAAGATTAGTTTCTGTCATATATTAAATATTTGAAAACAAAATTAAAATAACAGAAATTATTCTCTTCCAATTCTGCATTCAGAATGCTAATGTTCTGTTCCTATCTCGGAAAAGGTTGAAATATTTTCACTGACCAAAAGACAGAATAAAATGTAAAAATGTGTACCTTTTTAACATATAAATGTTAGGGAACTGGAAATGTTGAAACTAAGTCATTATAAGGGTTACCCACTGTGCATTAAGAAACCTTTGATGACATATGATAATGTTATATGTTGATTTTAATGCAACGTCTCATTTAATAAATTCATAATAAAATTGAAAACTAGTAAATACTGATGTTATGGTTATGTATGAAATAATCATTTTGAAAGTGACAAAAAATTAGTACAAGGCTTAGCATGCAAAAATGTCACCACCTGTCATTTGTTACAGACACAGAATTTTGTTACAGATGTCATTTGTAACAGATGCAAACACTGTCCACAAAAAAGTTGGATACCATAATATATCACGTGACATAATAAACACTGGAAGCTCACAGTTTGAACTCACAACCTTTAAATTATGACAAGTTCACTAAACTTTCAGTGACAGTGCCCTCTAGACTGCTTGGTCAAATAAAAAAAGGTTCTTTCATCAGAGAAATTGACTAGAATGAATTGCTGTTTTTAGTCCTTTAAGTTGTAGAGCAGTTCCAAATTACATGTGTATGCACTGTTCCACAACTAGCTACTTTGACAGAATATCAATGTAACAAAATAGATGAACTTCCTCTACGAGTTTTCTGTTTTCTTGATTTAAACCTCCTTATAAGTCAAGCTGCAGATTATAATTCGGCACAAAACTAAAAAATATAGTCTAGTTTTAATAAGTTTCTTCGATTTAGAATTTGCTTTGTTAATGAAGTTGCAATTTATATATTTGGCCCCTCGCTTTTAAAATATTGATGAAAGTCCGTTATATTACCAATGTATGTTACTTTGACGACTTACGTCAATGTAACAAAAGCAATGGTCTAAATGCATCACACCTTTATTTAAAAATCAAATTATAAACCGAGAGCATTTCTAAAGGCTAGAGTATATTGTCTAACTTTGTGCCAAATGATAATCCACAACATGACTTATACGTAAGTTTTAATCGAGAAAACAAAAAACTCGTATCCAGGAAGTTCATCCATTTTGTTACATTGACGTTCCGTCAAAGTAACTAGTTGTGGAACAGTGGTATGGGCATATGGTAAAACATGTGCTCGAAAATGTGGTAATGACTATTGAAATTATCCTCCTTTCTTCATAAGAATCCTTCTATGATACAACAAAACAAGTATGATTCAGAATAGGAAGACTACTGTATTGATCAATAATATATATACACAATCAGTTCATGTACAAAATCTCATATTTACAAACATCTTTCATGTCTTCCTTCGAGACATGTACATTATATACATTTTTGTTGTTTATTTATTCTGTTTACATTTATTAGCAACATATCCCAATAACAAAAACACAAATAGTATTGAAATTCTTAAGATGTATTCAATATATTAATGTCCATCAAATAATACAATTATTAGTTTTTGTTAGTAACTCACTTATTTTCAATACAAAGATGGTATGCAAGATGGTTAAATAGAAACTGTAGTAGATTTGGTCAGAAATCAACCTTTCAGTTTGATAAAAAAGAGATTTGAATATTCTCTGAAATAAATGTTTATTCAGTCCTTTAGTATAGCAACATCTGCATGATAATCAAATATAAATACAAAAATACAATGATAGTAGAAAAACTAATCCACTACTCAACATTGCCATAAAATCTATTACTTCTAAGCCTATTGTTATTGGAATATTGAACACATTGATGATCAAATATCTAATACCAGCACAACATTGAGACATAACCTAATTTTACAAATATACCATCAAGTCAACAATCAGCCGTAAGGCAGTAGAGATAATCCTAAAACCTGATACACCTAATACATACTATGTTATAAAAAAATTTTGGCAAAAACATTTTAACTTAAAATGAAATCACTTATCGTCACATTCTTCTACAACAGAGAGTTTGTGTACATTTTACAGCAGTTAACACCCAGCCTGTCACATCATATGTTACACTCTGTCACCTCATAAAAAACAATTATGCCATTTACATTTTATACATCTGTACAGAAAATAAATACAGGAGAGAATTCTTGAGTACTGCACAGCAAAACTTGAAAACATGAACACCCCTTTTATGATACATGTGTATTAAAATGTGTTTGCCTTGTAGGTGTTCAATTTTACGAGTACAACTGTATTGAACATTATAGCTCATCGCAAGAGTGGACTCTCCATAACTTACACCTATATATACCCTAAAACCTAATAAATACTTTTGGCAAAAATGTTCAAACTTAAAATGAAATGCAATGTTGAATAAGGGTGATCTCTCTGTACAAAAACATTTATTCATTTGATTAAAATCTTCATTTCAATCAGATGCATGTGGTACACTGAAATCGATCACAAATGTGTCAAAATGTAGTGTGACAGATCAAATCTTATATTGCAGTTCAATTAAATACTCATTGTATGCTTTATGATATTGATCTTTCTGGATTCATGATATAAAATTCTACAATAACACTTTAATTGATAATTTTAATTTTGGTTGCAGTGACACAATTTGCTTTGTATTGGGATATGATTTTGGAATGTACAATATTGTAATTCAACGGACAACAGTAGCTTTCACCATTTTGACCTCAATGTTTACATTTTACACACCTTATGTTTACATTTTTACATTCTTTCACCATACCAGTACTAATCATGTGTTCTGTAAAACTTTATGTTTTTTTGTTTAATATAAATCAGTATTGAACTCTACAGAACATATTACACTTCATAATATAATTGTATTGCAAATGAAGGTGAATGATAGAAACCACCTTTATCCATTCAGGTAATATAATATCATCACTCAAACAGTGTCTACTTTCAACATAATACCCAATGATTTTAAATTGCATTGATATGATAAATTGGGATGGGATGGGTCCTCAATATGTTATCATTCAGTTGTATTTCCAAGGGGCTTGGTTGATTAGTTTTCACACTGACAAAACCAATTTCATATTCTTTTATTTCATGAAGTCTCATATCCCCCCTTCTTCTTCTTGTATAATTTGAGGTTATATAATATGAGGTTATATAATGGTTCATTCTGTATATCGTGTTTATACTCGAGTGAGTATATATATATTCACAAGTGAGCGTAGCGAACGAGTGGATATATTATATTCTCACGAGAGTATAAAATGCACGATATACAGATTGAACCATTATATAATCTTATTATGCCACTCTAAGTTCAATTACAGTTGATTCAAACACAATCATAACAATTATTAAAACCATAAAAATATCCCGTAGCCAACTCAGTAATGCCGATGTTGATCTCGATCCATTTATGACGTCACTTGATTCTAGCAAATCATGTGGGAACCATTTATGACGTCACTTGATTCTAGGAAATCACGTGTAGCAAACCATACACCTCGTTCTTCGGTCAATATTCATTAGTTCCCAGAATGCACTTCTACAGTGGTATACGCTGGAGTGTATACGGTGGAGTGTATACGATGACGATATACCACTCTCCACTGTATATCGTTGTTATAGACCCATGTTATACAACTGTAATTGGACTTAGAGTGGTATAATGGTTGATATATATCGTATATCGTGTTTATACTCAAGTGAGTATATGATATATTCACGAGTGACTGAAGGGAACGAGTGAATATAACTCACGAGAGTATAACGATATACAAAATCAACCATTATGTGATCTTATTATCCCACCCTAATCTTTAATCAATAAAATGTTAATCTAAATTCATCAGTTGTATATCAAGTCGAAGAGTTGTATACGCTGCCCAGGAGTTGTATACGCTATTCAGGATTTGTATATCGTTCTCAAGAGTTATATACGATGAGTGTTGGTTTTATATTGCAGTTATACAATGTTATTACACAATCATATAAAGCACTTAGGGTGGATAGTCAATATCATCCAATTTATGCAACGCTTTTTACACCCTCTCCCTTTCCCAATATGCTGGCCTGGTAATTAACTTTGCAAAAAAGTGACACATTAATATTTAATTCAGCCCCTTGTATACAACTGAGCCATTGAAACACATACTTAGCTCATTATTCAAATGGCTCAACTCAACAGTTCAGTCCACCTTATATGCCTTAATGTAACCTTGTGATGTTTAAATAATTAAAGTGATTATGTTTGGAATGATAGTTATGTGAGATCATTCCTTTCACTTTCTTTCATTGCTCAGTTTTAAAAGCCTTTATTAACTAGCCTTTAATTTTAGTTGTCCCCTGCAACGCTAAAACTCATGATAATGTACCCATTTGCCTGATCATTTTCTCTCATGTTGAATTGTGTTAGAGCTATATTCAGCTTCGAAAAAACGTACCATATGAAGCGCCAAATATGGTGCCATATATATATGGCTTAAAAGTAACATATACTGCAGAGATATGTAGATTTAACCCAAGTCAGTCTGACACACAGCCCAAGGACACAGATATCTCATGAGTCTGTGTATTAGACTGACAAAGTTTCAACCCTGAAACAGGGAGTAAAAAATACCCAACACGACATACCAAAAGCATCAGCATACCTTCCAAATATGCATATTATACAGTACATTTTTACAAAAGTTCTATTTTCTACATACTGCAATGTTTATACATCATAACGAATATTGCATATATGAATTGTGCACAAGAAGATTGTTAGCTTGCTTAATATGGATTAAGAATGTATTATTTCATTTAAGAATGTATACAGGCAGTGCAGTTTTATTTAGAGAAATTGTCTGAAAAGTAATTCAGTGTGCAAGCTCACATTTATCTCTCATCTGTACATACACACAGTGTACACAATTTGACTAGAGCACCACTTGCTTGGCCTAAACATTGACATACACAAACATGGAGATTTACATACATCAACAGAAACTCTTAGCATTTTGTATCTACATGCTCTATAATGTAGCTTAGATAAACAGATGCCAATTTCTGAAAATCTCATATTTTTCAATATTTTTCGTATATCCTATCTTAGCAACAAAGATTCAAAAGTGAAGTGATGTTCTTAAGTGGTTGAGTCTAACTGGCCCGTGTGCCTTTAATTGGCCTACATGACATATCTGGTCCTACATCCTCATATATGGGCCCTTCAACATAACTGACCATCATTTTCAGGAATTTATGATGATCACAAACATCCAATGTTTAAGTATCGCAGTCATAATCCCTTGAAACCTCATTCTCCATCTTCTCCTGAACGAGACTATAAACTCGTTGCGAAAGTTTCTCTGAATAGTTATGCATTAGAGGCATGACTGCTCCCAAAGCAGCCTCTACGATGCTTTCTTGTAGTTTCTTCATCTCCTCATCGGGTTTGATGTCATTGCGGGTCGTTTCGGTTGCTTTACCTGTTGCCATGGCGATTGATTCATGGACTTCCTCGAAAGCTTCTGATAGGACAGTCTTCATCTTGTTGGACTGTTCAGTGTTGTCTGAATTCTTCAACACCTGAAGACATAACAGGAATAAAAGATTTTATTTCATAAATATGGAAGAGTAGGAGGAAAAGACCTGGTAGTTATGGTTCACGTATCCAAATTGATAATTCAGCGAAAGTGAAACAAACATGAGAGGGCTTAAGTTGAATGTGAAGTATATGACTAATATTGCACAATTATAGCATTTTTGGGAATATTTCTCAGTACTATGTTGTGGTGTGTTATGACCCTCGATTGTTTAAATAATCAAAAACAGGTATTTTGGAAACAATTTACTGGCAATTGGTTTTAAAGTTCAAGGTCAATATTTTGAAGGGAAAACATACAACTTAAGGTATTTATCAACTTATCACAAAATTCATTTGAAGACATGTTTTGAAAAATGAATAAAACGTAGTATGATAAGCATAATGTGTATTGTAAAAGATTGATATTTAAGCAATGAAATCATCAATTAGATTATATACAGCTGCGTCTAGACATCTTATATTATCTACTAAACAATACTACAAAGCATCAAATACATGATCTTAAGGCAGTTTCTTAAACAATTGAGAAAAACAATTCCATTTAAATTCAATTGTATTTACCATTGCATCAACATCTAGAGAGATGAGGCATTAATATGCAAAATGTTACCACCTGTCATTTGTTACAGACTCAGGCAGGCAAACACCATTGAATAAAATGAATTGCATTATTCGATACCTTCAAGAAACGAGACCCTGAATTTGAATACATATCTGTGTGAAATAAATATGTTTGTCATAATGAATAAATGAATGATCGGTAATATGTAGCATGCAATTGTAATATCTAGAAACAATCATAACATGCAGTAAATGAAACATTCAAATACAAATCACAAAAGAAAATATCTAAACTAAATACCCCAAAAAAATATATCAATCTCTCCACAGTCCACCATAAAAATAAAAAACTGGGTGCTCCCTTTCCTTTTACTAGAGTGAAATTGAAGCAATATTTGATCCCTTAATGTGCTTTCAGGAAGGATGACTGACTTGTAAAAAAATATATTCTTTATCTTTTCTCTATTCATTAACCTCTAATAAATGAAATATTGAAATAATGATAAAATAAGAAATGAAAGATTTTTTAAGAATTTCTAAGACATTAAAAAAGTGCATAAATGATTGCATATAAAGCTGAACTTTGAAAGAAACCCAAAGTATAAGACAGAGAACAATTCAGGGGTACATTTCTCAAAATAATTTTTGCTAAGGAATTCCAAACCCATTGTTTCTACCAAGGAAATCATGATTTCAAAAGAGAACTTCACATTAGAAATATTTTTTAGAAATGCATCCCTGAGTTTGAATCTTGAATCTTTTATTATAAATAGACTTGCATATTGCCATTATGCGCAAACTAAAAATGATCAGACCAAGGCCCACCTTAACCTAAACTTCCACCTGTCACATGTCACATTGAATACAATATATAGATAGCAGCACCTGTCTTACCTTCTTCATTGTATTTGAATAGCTATCCTACAACACAATTGCCAACATAATGTGTTAAGCTGCTAACATAATCGACATATTAAGGCAAAATCTGTGAGAATTAGTTGTTGGTACATTTTTGAATGGCGGTATGTGATCATAATGTGAAACAGCTCTCTAAAGTGAATACCATAGAATGTGAACATTGTTATGATCCAAGAATGTTATAGTGACTATGAACACTTCACTTTGAACCTGTAATCGCCAAAATTGGACTTTTTCATGTTTAGTTGGTTTGAGAGAGGTGGATCTAATTTGGGCAATTGACTGAGTTCTCTATGGTAAGTCGTTTCTAAATGTGAATATTTCCAATCTGGCATACAGATAGGGCCAATGGGATGGCTATACAGTAAACCCTGTCTAAGTGGAGCACCTTTGATACCTCTAAAACGTGTTCTACTTGGGAGATTTCCCACTTACAGAGGCTCATTTTACATTAAGTCAATTCGTCTTGGAACTCTGAAAAGTGTGTCACTAACAGAGGTGTTCCACCTCTAGAGATGTTCCACTTTACAGGTTTCACTGTAATCATATTTCTTTTTAATGTACCCATACCAGGTATTCAAACTCAAACTATGCAGGATGGGCTCACATGCAAAATCCAATGATTGCATGCATGCATGATTATTGCAGAAATCCAGGGACCTAAATGCAGAAATCCAGGGACATAAATGTATGTGAAGTCTTGCACTAAGTCTCTGCCATGGGACCTACCACTCTATACTGTCAACCTCTCAACACATTGTTTTGGAATAAGGAGTTGGTTAAATTGAGACTTCATGCTGGACTATTAAATACATCCTCCAACCACAGAATATCTTCCCCTTTCCCAGAAGAGGGAGGAATGAGTTATGAAGCCCTGTATTTGGAGGATGATTATATAATGATAATTTCATGCCTGGTGATCGGAAGAAATGAACAGAAGGGGAGAGTAGATGATTTTTGCTAGAAAATTCAACAAATCTGGAAGAACGTTTACAAAAGAATTGCGAAATGAATAGGCAGACGACACGGAGAAATATGTTTGGTCTTCTAGGATTTTTTTGAACTGATGGGCTTCTAAAATCAGCTACTCCCCCTCTGTTCATTTCTTCCAATCACCAGGCATGAATTTTATAAGAAGAAATTTGAATTTCAAACTGTTTTAATAATCCATGAAGACACTATTACACAATGTGGTATAATGGTTTCATGAAGAAACTGTTGCTCACCTTGAAATACATGTTGGTTGCCTGGCTAACAACATCCTTCATGTTGTTTACCAGATGCTCACATGCTGCTACACTGGCTGAAAACACAAGATATTACCAATATGTAAAAAATACAATATTTTCAAAGTAGGGGGAATAACACAACATGAAAACTAAGGGAGTAATGAAAGGCACCATGGGTTCAGTACGTTTAAAGAGGTGTTATCACTATTATTGAAACCAAATCATGGCTGACAAGTCCCTGTTGAATTAATTTCTCACAATCAACAAACTTCTGATTATTCACAAACCATTCTGTGCATGGATCTAAAAAATGGAGTAAAATGATCACTGATGAACGAGCAAAACTGAATTAATTAAAATATTGCTTACCTTCCGTGTCTGGCTTGAGTTTGCCAACTTCTCTGTGTTCAGGGCTGCAACATACATTATGCATAATAGAATTCTTTACTACACAAGTATTATTTCACTTTGTTCAGAAATGGTAAATTTGTCATAATGATAATCACATAAACCAAAAGCAAAATAATGCATTCTGTTACTGAGTCTACTCTTTTTCCTTAAAAATCATATATTTTGGTCGAATTTCAATTTCTAAAATTTCGAATTTTCATTTCTAAAAAAAGTCAGACATGCTTGCTTTGCTTGACCCAAACATGTCAACTGCCATTAAACCAACTGTCAGAATTATAGACATTAGAGTGTTATAAATAAATGAATGTATGTGAATGTATGTAAATTAGAGAGCGAATGTGACAAAGGCTTCACATGAAACCTTCGTGTACAAACTTACATAGCTGGTGTTATCCAGATATCTGCATTCTCTGCACCCCATAAATTAGTTGATCTAGTAGTTCTACTGCTACAAGAGACCAAGCAAGCGATTAATTTACTACCCTGTGTTTAGATCATCTAGCAATATTTCCCTCTGACTACTGATCATGATTTATTTAACAGATTTGATGCTAATATAAGATCTTGGGTATCTCAAATGTAGCATTCATTGGAGTTTGAATGTGAAATGAATGTTAGCGACATAGAAGCGGAAAATGCAGTGTCAAGATTTTCTAGCTATGTTAATGTTCTGATTGGATAGAGACAAAATCAAAAAGTTTGAATAGTAATTTTCAAAATGAGTGTAAATGTCAAGTATAGAGATTTATTGAAGAAAATATGATGTTACTGAGAATATATCTAAATCTGGACAATCACAAAATGATCCAATTCAAAGCAATTTTAAAGCTTTAGGGTAGGCCAATTAAAATGCCTAACCCTTAACAGGTCCCAAAATGATCGTACTTCATCCACCCTAATGTTAGTATGTATTTTCTGCTTCTATGAAAAAATCTAGAAGAATAGGACTAAATCTAAATCTATTTTGATGAAAAAGCCAATACTACGACCAACTTCAAATTATAAAGGGTGTTCAGAAAGTAAAGTAAAAGAATATGGTTTTTGACAACTTTGGTAAAACCTTGACATCTGACATTTTCACAGAATGTACATCAGGGATTGTTCAATTCATACCAAACGCATTGTGGTGCTATTATCAGATGGGTTAAAATTATCTTACTTTCTGAACACCTTGTAATCATATAGCATTCCTTACTGATCTTGTACTTTTCCTTTGCCATCCTCCACTGTCTGAGTTGGCATTTTAGATGGAATATCAGGAGTTGGGCTTCTAGATGACGCTGGGGTTAATGAGCTTTGACTGGACACAGAGGGAGGACTGGACACTTGTGATAGTGGAGTGGACTCTCTGGAGATCTGTGACACTGGGGTTGAGCTTCTGGAAGCCTGTGACACTGGAGTGGAGCTCCTGGAAGTCTGTGACACTGGGGTAGAACTTCTGGAAAGTTGAGACATAGAATCTCCAGCAGCAAAAGACCTACTTCTGGTCAAGCTTCCTTCCCCTGATTTGGGTTGTACTTTATAAGCCTCAAGAGATTTCAGTTTATGTTTAGAAGCAGCTGTATCTACTCTGATCACAGTGATATGACGTTTACCATCTGGAGTTGATGCTCTTGGTGAACGCTGGGGCGATTCAGTCATTCTAACGCGATTCTGTATGGTGGATGCAGATATGGTGGCAGGTTTGTCTGTGCTTGTCTTTTTGATTATTTGCTTCACTGGTGAAACATTTGAGTCTGATTTGGTGTCATTTGAAGATGGAATATCTGGTTTTTCAGGTATATTATGCTCAGCAGTTCTGTCAATGATTGGTGGGCTTTGGACCCCGATGGGGGTAGAATATGGCCCTGGTTGACTTTCAATTCTGATGGGTGTCGAAGGTGGGCTTTGAACATTGTTGGGTGTTGAATCAAGTGTAGGTGGGCTTTCAACTCTGGTTGGTGTTGAATGTGAGGTCACAACTCTGGTGGGTGTCGAAGGTGGGCTTTGAACATTGTTCAGTGTTGAGTGTGATTTGGGAGGACTTTGAGCTCTGGTTGGTGTTGAATGTGAGCTCTGAACTCTGGTGGGTGTTGAAGGGGGTGTTTGAACATTACTTGGTGTTGAGTGTGACGTCGGTGGACTTAGAACTCTGGATGGTGTTGAAGGTGAGGCAAGGGTATTGGAATTAATTTCTCCTTTCCTCGGGGATGTTATTTTTGGAGATGTTGGAGAATAAGTTTTCTGATTGGTTGAGTGTCTAGTGGACTTGACATTTTGTGCAGCTGGTGATTTTTCTGAGTTATTAAGGAGTGTTGTTGGCCTTGTTGCAGTTGGACTTGATCTTGTGCTGATCTGTCGTGCAGCAGCTAGAGTAGTTTTAGTTATCCCAACTGTGTGTCTACGATCTGGCTCACGCTTACGTTTTTGAGCAACACTTTCTTTTCTTTCAGCTGCATCACCAGCTTCATTTGGACGTGCAGGTTTTTTAGGGCTTATCTTATCAGGTTTATCTGATGTCTTTGCCCTCCTTTGATCACCAATCACATTGAGTATATTATGTATAGTGGAGATAACATTCTTTTCAGCCACTCCTATCGTACTGGAACGTTTGGATGGTGATTGGCTGAGATCAGCTAGAGACATGGACATATTTTTCCTAAGATTGGACGAAGGTTCCTTAACAGGAAGGTCATCTGTATTGTTTTCAGCCTGCTGCCTGATTTTCTGTTGTGCAAGGTGAATCTCCAAGGGGTTTGGATTGCTAAGGTGTCTCTGTGACCTTGACCTAGGTCGAGTTTTTAGTGGTTCAGCTTTGGAGGCTTCTTGATCTTTTTGAGTGGTGGGCCGAGGAGGAAGCTTGTCATTTGATTTCCCTAGCAAAATATCCTTAGCTTCTGATAAACTTAGGTTCTTGTTAGATCGACTTCTGGAAGCATCAGCCGATCTCTTCAGGAAAAGATCTTGCTTGGAGCGTGCAACATTTGCATTTGGAGGTGGAGGCATGGCTAATCGATCACCACTATTCTGAAAAGGCTCAGTTGCTCCCTTAGTTTTAGAGTCCAGCAAACCACTAGTGGATGACTGAGAGCTATCACTCCCACTTCTTAAAATTTCACTGGCCCTTTCTCCAACTTTTAGTCCATCTGTACTGGGTAATTTCCTAGATGGTTTCTTAGATGGTTTAGTGAATACATCTTTAAATGACCCCTGTGACACATCCTCACTACTAGATGATAAATTATTAAGGTTTTCATTCTTCGGAAGTTCACTTCGACGGGATCGCAGTGAATATTTATGAATTCCTGTATTGGGATCAGATGTGGATTTGCTGCGTGCTTTCTGTTTTGTTTCTGGATCAGATACAGAATCAATATCAATATCCACCACTTTCATATCATCATCCTTTCCAGTGCCAATTTGAGATAAATCGGGAGTAGACATTGCATTGGATAATCTCGAGCTCAATCTAGTTGATCTAAGAGTACGCTTTTTTGGCAAGTTTTGTACTTTACGGGGGTCGCTTCCATTCCCACTCCCAGTCCCTACCTGGTCTAAGGACTGTACAGATCTTGCTCTGGAGAGGCCTGTGGTTGTCGTGGTGGGGGTGTTCTCCTTGGAGTTCTGACCTCTCTTGGCCCGCGATGTGGATGTCTGCCTCATATAAGAAGGCACAGGCTTGTCTGACACGGAGGTAGGGGTCATACTGGTTGGTCCTAAAGAGCGCCTGTTCAGATTTGCCTTGGAAACTGAAAAACATGTGGAAATGTTTATTAACAGATGAACAAAATATTCAGATTTTGTTATAGCAGATTTTGTAATTTATGAAATAGTGTCATTTGTTCCGGTAAAGATTAAAAGGTGGATTGGATCGAGTGGATTGGATTCATGTAAAAGGTGGATTGGATTGGCTATCTTCAAAATATGGATTTTCCTATAAAAAATTCTATTGATCTCCCTTTAGGAAGATTGGTGCTCTCTTCACTTGCACAATGTCAAATTATAGATGTAATATTATTTTGCTTGGGTGGGCTAGAAGGATGACCTGGTACCCGCTTTCTGATACACGATCTTATTCATTCCAAGTGTAATTTGAGACATTTCATAAATCATAAGGCAGACTGGTTTGAAGATCCATAACATCTGTTTTCAATCCAAACTGAACATACCAGAAATGTTTTGTGAACATTCACAAATTAATTTGAATGACAGGTTTTCTTTTTCTAAAGATCTATGTCTTACAAAAGTTGATTTACAAGGGAAAGCAGTTAAATACTTAAGAGTGTCCATGAACTAATTGGAGTATGTATTTGTCATTGCTTTGTTCTGATTTCTCAAAAGGGACCTGTAATACTGTAGAGGGAAATTGTTTAGAGGGAGATCAACAGAAATTTTTTTATAAGAAATTCCACATTTTGAAGATTCCCGATCCAATCCACCTTTTACATGAATCCAATCCACTCGATCCAATCCACCTTTTAATCTCTACCTTTGTTCCTGGTGGGAAATATTTACTTTTTTGGACTAAAATTCTTTAGTACTCAGATTTTGTCTTACATTATACTATATGCTGTATTAAGAAGTCCTTAAATGAGAGCATGCTGTATATGCAAACATGTTGATAATAATAATCCTATAAATAGATCTTTCTACGTCCATGCACTAACCAATCAATTGCAAATATACAGTGTACATTAATAAAAATGATTATGTTGAAAGATGAAACAAAAGAGATTATATGGTGAATTATTAAAGTAGTCAGAAGAGGGAATTTAGGCTGATTTGTTTGGTCAAAAGTCATTCCACTCTGCCCAACTTGTTTTAAAAACAGATTTTAATGATTATTTTCAAACATTAGACTGATAATGTCTTAGAAATTGTACAGATGTTAATATTATTGATCACTGTTGAGTTCTTTATAGCCCACCATCCACCTGACCTAGAAGCAATTAATTTAACAGTGCAGATGAATGTAAACCATTCTCCAATAGCATCAATTTCTCTCTTCCAAAACAGAGAATTTGATCTGCCAACCGCAGAGGTAAAACTGCCATGGGAGAATGAGTGGGGAGAATGAGTGAAGATGTGCACAACCAAAAATCAGAGCCATCAGAGCAATAACAAACTCATAATTCTTGAAATTCTGAAAAGATATGTTTAATATTATTAAGGCATTAACATGACAAAATGTCACCACCTAGTTGCTCACAATATTATGGACCAATCTTAAGTCAGATTTTAATTTCTGAGAACTTGTAGATGATTTTGAAAACATAAATTGTTAAATTTGAAGCAAGATGAAAAAATACCTTTTTGACCTTGAGAATGTCATTGAAGGTCAAATTTTTTTTGACCTTGAGAATGTCATTGAAGGTCAAATTTATTGTCAGATATGAGAACTTGTAGACGATTTTGAAAAAAGTTGGTCATTTGAAACAAGTTCAAAAAATACCTTTTTGACCTTTTTTGACCTTGAGAAGGACATTGAAGGTCAAATCTCAAATCTAAAGTCAGATTTGAACTTCTGATAACTTGGAGATGATTTTGAAAAAAATTGTCAATTTGAAGCAAGTTGAAAAATGACCTTTTTGACCTTGAAAAGGTCATTGAAGGTTAAATCTTAAATATAAAGTCAGATTTGAACTTCTGAAAACATGTAAATGATTTTGAAAAAAATGAAGTCAGTCTAAACAGTATTTGTTAAGTTATTGGAAGTTGTAAGAATTTGTTACAGACGCCGATTGCCAACCACCAACTGCCACCCACCATAAATAACCATAACAATGTCACCACTTTTTGGTGGTGACATAATAATGTGGTTTATTTGTCAAGCCTAACCCTTCACCTTAACTGGGGACAAAAAGCAAATTAGATGCTTGGTTACAAGCAAGAAATAATATTGAGAAAACAATATTATAAGTCTAGTAATAGACATGAATAACAATATGAGTGAAAGTATATGAACCCATCACCATCCTGGACTCTAAAAGCAAATAGCTACCAGGGGTAATTGCCATTGGACTATCAGGCAATTGCAGGCTAGCAGGCGATTTAAGGCTAGAATGAGTTTTATCGCTACCAAATCTTGTGGTGCCCGATAGGACATTTGAAGAGGACCCGCGGCGATTGAATTCTGATTTAGCCTCTTCCCTAGCTGGTTCAATGTCCTGTCGTGATAGGTCCATCTGAGATGACGACCATGTTTTCCTTGTGAGGCGGGGAGATGGTGCTACATAACATAGTATGTACAACATGTAGGGAAATAAGTGCAAAACCACTGAATATAAGCAATCACAAATTGGAGACAGTTTTCATTACATAGTGACTGATAATGAATCTGACTGGTTCAAATAGCTGTTCATCAGTTATCATATAATGCCAGTCAGATTATTACAGATCTATCTAAAAGTTCAGAGTTATCTGTGTATGCAAAGAAAACTCTCTATTGAATAAAATAGACCTTTACTATACATTGTTTAGCTGTTCATGCAAAATTCTACATAACTGAAAAACAAAATAATAAAATAACATTTAAGCTTCGATTGAAACATAATCATGTGTGAATAGGTAAAGAGGTAATAGTGAGGTTCACATATTTATTTAAAAAGGCCTAACTCTCAGAAAAGTATTAGCATTGCTGATTTAAGATTAATCTCTCTGATGTAAAATCACCAAAATCAGAATGATACTCTCTGTAAACTGAGACAGGCCTTTTTAAACCTATTCCAGGATCCAAGCTAGTATTGATACATTCCTTGTGCACACTCTGGATAAACACGTCATATATCGGGTGTCCCAAAACAAAGTGAAACACTTTTTCACAAGTATTTTCTCAGCAATAGATGAACCAGATGTTTTGAAAATTTTTACTAAGGAACTGTAGAGTATCATCAACAAGTCAGTATTGACAAATTAAAAACAGTATGTCAAAATATCAAACATCAATGGAAAAGTCTAAACAAAGTTGTTTTTCCCAGGAGATATGCTTTGTGTATTTCTTCCGATGATGTTGCCTCCCATGACACAATTATCCCGCCCTTTAATGCATGTTCGATGAAGTGCATTTTTTGCAGATAACTCCATTTACATTTATATGACTCCACTCCTTGCCCAGATTCTTCTTCCACCCCATCCTTTCTCCTTGAAACCGTTTTCAATGTTAGACTGGAAGCCTATCAAAGGCAATGTTAATTCTTCCAAACTGTTGACAGAATAGATTTTGGATACAGACAACAATGAAAATGTCAATATACCTGACACCCAGACAACCTATTTCTAGACTTAAACTGATTCACAGATGCCACAACCTTACACCTCGCATAAACATGATGAAGGTCTCATTGCTCTGATATTGGTTTTTTGACATGCTGCTCAATTTGTCAAAACTTGCATTCTGTGTAATCAATCTCTTTAATATTCACAAGCTTTGCCAATGATACCCTTAGGATACTCTATACAAATTTTCAATTTGATTAATCCATAGCTGATAACATACTTGTCTTAAAGCAGTTCACTTTTTTGGGACACCATATATTTTATACCTGTTGCTTTTGACAAGCTAGCTCGTCTCTGACACACATCTTTTCTATTTGGTCCTGAATATATGCATAATACTAAATCAAATTTGTCATTTGAGAAGCACCCCAGTCTCCATATCATTTATAGTCTAAATTCAATTTAAAAAAATAATATCAGGAAGACAAGGGCGATTCTCAGGTTATCATATGTGAGCTATGTTGATCAAAAGGTATACCACTTGTACTTGTACACGCAAAAGGTATACCACTTGTATATGTACACTCAAAAGGTATACCACTTGTATATGTACACTCAAAAGGTATACCACTTGTACTTGTACACTCATTAATATTTCTGTACATGCCCAAATATGCATGAAGGAATCAAGAAAGGAAAGAGAAAATATATGTACAACATTCATTAAATAAAAAATCCTCCTTACAGGCATATATACAGGGTGGCACAAAAATGTAACACTCTTTTTGGAATAACTTCATTTTTTGGAACAGTTCTCAAGACATGTGATTTTATTGCATCACCCTGTAGATGAATATGTCATAAGACATTACTGCTGAACTTCGCTACTATTGGTGAATATAGGAAGAAGAAACAAAGAACCTTAATCATCAAAAGTATGTAACTAATCCAAGAAATATCTCAAAATAAATAAATAAAAAAAAAATTACCTGATTTCACTAGATGTCCATCTGTCGATTGGCGCTTGCTTACATCTTTGTTGATATGGTCCCTATTTCTGAGCTTTACTGGGAATTCTTCAGCCTGAAATGAAATGCCATGAAACACATTTTGAATGTTAATGACTATTTTTTACCTTCAGTTCCTCTAATCATAATTTAAAATCCAATATAAAATAGTTATCATATTATTAAACCAATATCAAAGAAATATCAATTATTAAAACAGATTTAGGAACTTACAGTTCTGTATCGCAACAAAAATATTTTCAGGGTACAGAAATAAAATTCTAATCAAGAAGTCTCTAGTTACTTTCACAAGACAAGAACATTATGTCTCTCTCAATTGTATTCAATTTTCAGCCCAGTTTTGATAAGAGTTAGGAGGGTTTTAATATGGTAGAAATTAGTGTATGTGGATTATCTTACATTGTCCCCAGGAGTGTGTGTAGAATCCTCACTGCCACCTTTTGGTGCCCACTGTAACTATTATTAGAGAAGCAGGTTAGCTATTAGTTGAATGTTACAGTAAAATATTCCCAACAGGTTGCTTCTGAAAAACTGGACTTTGCTCATAAAAATCTCAGAGAAGTTTGGACATGAAAGGGAAATGTTTTCTTGTATGTCATAAGGTATTTCTACTAGACCCTTTTCATGTCTCATCTTAAATTTTTTCTATGTATGGAAGGATGAATAGATGAACAACATTTCTACATTCCAACTCAAACCCCTCAATAATAACCTTTGCCTTACTTACCTGTCTTGTAACTGATGGTGCAATTTAGTGCTGCCAAATGTTGGTATCATGTTTCCCCATGAATGAGTCAAGAACATTAACCATGTTTAACCAGATAGAGTGTTCAAACAGATTATTTTAATGTGAAAAATAATGCTCTCTAGTGTGAGGAAATTTTTCAGAAATTGTTCCTTGAAAGTGTTAGAAGTGGAGTGGGACAATTTCTTACATCTTTGAGTTGTAGAATTTGATTCTGAACAGTTGATCTCTAAACAGGTAAAAAGCAAAGATATCACTAATATGAGGGATACATCAAACCCATATATGGTCATTTCATACACCAATTCATTTACTCTTCTAAATTCATATTTTTGAGTGTGTGGATGTTATACATTAAGCAACTATATTATAACATGTTACTAGTATTCTGTTACATATTGTATCGATCATCTACATTGTTATGTACATTACTGTTAAATAGTCTGCATTAAAACTTACAAAGCGTTCAATGTTCTAGAATATCAAAAATAAAGTGAATTACACAAAGTATTAATCAATTTACATCTGAAGGGTATGGTAAGTAAGCAATGTATTTTCACACAAAAATTTTTTTTTTGTTATGATCAAGACATTATACAAAAATTAAAATTGTATATTTGAGGAACTATCATATAATGAGCTACATATATCCACTTGTTAACAAGATGCATGAATTGAGGTACACTGAACTTACAGCAGCTAGACGTTCTCTGGCCTCTGCTTCAACTCTGGCCTGTTCTACCCTCTTAGCTTCTGCCTCCTGCAAATGCAATATTAGATAGTTAGAAAATCTTTAAAGAAGACATACAGTGATAAATATCTCACTTTGTAAGAGCAAAATGGTAAAAAATCTTAAGTTTGTTTTGTTATGGTGCACAATGGAACATCTTTTTGAGATTTTTTCCACTAAAGCTACAAAATATTGCCTCATATGTAGCCAAAATATTAATATTAAATGATATGTAATGAATAAATTAAATGCTTAAATGTATACATCGTACCTCTTCGTTGCCTCTCTGTACAGCTTGGTTATACAAGTTCCTGGAAATATGGTAGATTTATGTCACACATACAAATAAATAAGAATACACCTTGGATATGAACACTGCTGGGAGCATCTTATAGACATGCTTTGAGAGGTGTTCACATCTAATAGGTGTTCTAGTAAGGACTGTGAGCTTACTTCGAAGGTGTTCACTAGGGGTTCTGATAACATGGCAGTTCATAGAGTAACTGGAACATGTGACTAAAGAGGTGTTCACATTTCCAGTGCCTTGCTTTAGAGGTGTTCATGTAAACTAGTTTTACTGTATATAGTAATGTCATGGTTCATATTTAATTAAAGGTATTTAATTCTATAACTGCATAATATATTCAAATTATTCTTAGCAGATGCAGATATGGGGATATATACAATTTCTATGCCCCTTCAATGAAACATAATATAAAACATTACTGTCAATACAAGTATGAATATTTCAAAAATGTAAAATTTTATTTATCTCTAAATGGTGCATTTTAAAAAAAGCCATTAAACAGCAGCAAATGTTGCAATATTTTTTTCTTGGCCATTTGACAAACTACCCAGATTTTTTATTGGTGTGTATGGTACTAACCATAACAAAATAAACAATGCTACTGTCTATTGGTGGTCTATTATCATTGAAGGAGCACACAATTTAATTTAAAGTTTTAGAAAAAGATTATTCTATAACATTATCTAATAACTATATGTTCATGTATATAATAAACAACAACAGGAAAATACTGTACTGTGAACATGCAAAATAGATGTGTATGAAATATGAAACATATACAATAGAAACATATACAATAGAAATGTGCAGAACAAACACAACACAACACAATGTGGAATCTAGACTATGTGCTCATATAATTGTATACTGAATAAAACTTATTATAACAATTTTTCTATCATTACATGTCAATACTGTATGGATACATGAGGCTATACAGGGGTCCGTTTCTATTATTACAACATAGTATGCATAGTTGAAACTATGTAGGAGCCTGTTTCTAAAATTACATGATAACATGTATAGCAACTATGCAGGGGCCCATTTCTATTATTACAACATAATATTATAGATGAGGCTATACAGGGGCCCGTTTCTTACCTTCTGATCATGGTTGATTGAGCATTATTGGGGACGATGTTACTACTGGAAAAACCAAAAGCTTCATACAAGCTAGATATCAACAACAGTAATTTGACAGCTTCAGTCAGATACATATTTCAACTTTATTATTCATAAATATTTATAAATTGTTTAATATGTTGAATATGTTTCATATATTCAACATATTTCATATATTTGACATATTTCACATATTCAAAATATTCCAGATGTTTACATATCTCATCTCAGGTGACCCTATGTAAATGACTGATGCTTTAACCCTACAAATGATCCCTTGACATACCAGGGTCTGTTTCACAAAAGTTTGTTGAATACATTGTTGTTTCATGCAGATCATTTTAGAACACTTTTTAAATATCAACGAAGGTACTCAACATCTTTAATTTAGAAACAGACTGAAGCGTATTATCCAAAATATCAGCATTCGTGTATAAAGCAAAATGTGTTGATTCCAAGCATGTAAAAAACTTAATAAAATGTATCAATGATTTATTTAAGCATGCATTTGTGTTTGGAAGTGATCATAACTTTATTTTATCATGCATTTTGTGCAGATTTTAAGTAAAATACTATAATAATTAGTATATTTTAATGATAAAAATTTAATAAATAAAACATGCAAAATAATAATAAAATTGTAAAATAATGTTAGTACAACAATAAGAATGAGTTATATTAATATATACCTGTTTTTTCGACTGAGTATAAAATTATCAAAAGTCATTTTTAGTAGAGATTATCAAAATACATGCCATATTTAACTTTGTCAAATTATTTATGATAACTATCTCTTTTACACAATGTGAAAATATTTTAGTCATTATTAGTATTTTAATTTTTTAGTAAAATGATTAAAACATAACTACGAGGGGGGATTCATAAGTAGTGGGACTTTTCTGAGGCAGCAAGTCCCTGTGTACATATCTCAACCAAATATGGCACATGAACGGACTAGGATATAAGGCATTGTTTGGTGAAATTTCAATTTAATTCATTTTGTTCCCTAGCAACAACGGTTGCTATGGTAACCAAAAGTAGGGGTTAACGGAGCAGTTAAAAAATGTAGGGCTTGATCAACATAAATATGGTCATAAATATCTCAAAATGACAGTTATTTTCAAATATTTGCTTTCATATTGTCTCAAGCATTGTAGTCATGACAACTGTAACATATATTTCATCATCATGGTATTGTGATGTCACACAAAGCAGTGACGCCAGGACACTGCCATTTTCAGTCCTTCTTGGACGGAGCAAAATTTGATTAAAATAGCAATGAAAAAGCAAGAATCACGTATAAACATCCGTGCTGTTATTAAATTTAATGCTTTGAAGAAGTTTTCAGTATTAAAGACCTATAGAGGTTTGTTGGAAGTCTATGGGAAAGAAGAAGTAAAAAAATCTACATTATATAGGTGGTATTCTTTATATGTATTCTGAATATGCTGTAGGAGCCGAGATGACAAATCTTCGAAAATATGGATTTGAGGGTGCATCTAGAATGGTTGAGGAGATGCCAAAAATGCATTGATTGTCATGGCGAATACTTTGAGAAAGAGTGAGATTGCACCAGAAGGATTAGGAATCAATAGTCTTGCACAGAATTGATGTGCTCCACAAAGGACTCGCTAAAAGTCACGGATTAGATCACGTCTTGAATATCAGTTCAGACTAGTACTTGTATTTAACTAGCAATTAGTGACAAACAATGTGCTCCGTGGACCCTGTTGTGACGTCATGATTGGAACTCTCACTTTACTGAAGTTGGGTGTAACTTTTTGAAATTTTTAAACATTGATTATCGCATGTTTGTGGTTCTGTGTTCCAAGTTTGAATAAAATCTGGTTCATATAAGGGAAGTTATGGCATTTGTCCCACTACTTATGAATCCCCCCTCGTATATATACAGAATACATGTTGTCAATGAATACTTTAGTATGAGGTTACTAAAATATATCGTTAATTCTAAAAATTAATTGATTAATAAATGTGACTACTGATTAGTATTCAACCTTTTGTAAAATTCGTATTAGAATATCTATTAATTACATATTATATATTATCCTTCAATCCTCATGTAATATTATTATTAAAAATAAATTTTCTACGTCACTGAATTGCATTCATCAAGTTAGTCAAACTAAACTATAAAAATGTAATAGTCTTGTCATCGCAAATACACGCTGCGGAATTAATAATGCATGATATAGGAAATCGTAAAATCCTCAAATGTAAAAAGCAAGTGCAGAGATACTAGACATGAATACTACATAATTTAGTTTAACGAACACACATACATGTAAAAGAAATAAGAGATTAATAAAAAGCATGTGCAACTTAAATTAAAATAAAGCTCAGCAATAAACATGAGATAGAAATTTGAAACAAAATGTAAAATTGAACAAGTTAGTAATAGATAGATGCATACAATAAATGGTTTATATGTACATAAGAATAGAATAATACGAGGGTTGATCCAAAAGTTCCGAACCGTTTGCTCTAAAAATCGTAATACTTGATGAAAATTGTTCATATTTGGCCACAACCACCCCACATATAGTAGTTTCATTTTGTGTAAAAATAAGCAATAAATTTGACCAGCAACATAGGTATCTGGTTACCATAGTAACATGACAACAGGGTGAGTGGAGCAAGAGTACGACATATTTTTACAGGTAGAAAAAAGTTGATTCTAAAAGAGTGTTACAGGGTACTAAATTTCAAATGAGTCAGTCATGCCTGCCTATTAACCAATCATTTTTTCAATTTGTCCATATTTCATTGTTAGGTCTTTATTTAATTTCGCAAAATAGTCTCTCATCCCCTTATATACACTTTGTATATCTGCTGGCCCTTTGATCAAACACATCTTTAAATTCACCATCACCTGTCTCAGAAAGCCACTTAAGAACAGCAAGGCAGACTTCATTTAATGTTCAAAAGCTTGTCTTGTCTTGTAATTTGTACTTCAGGTCACTATAAAGATAAACGTCAGAGGGAGGCAGATATAGTGAGAAAGATGCAAGGGTAAGCCAAGGCATGTGCATATTTTCATTGACGTTTGAGTAAGTATTGAGGTATGGAATTGCGCATTGTCAAAATTGGACTGGATTTTATGCTTTAATTTGACTGCTTTTGGCGCAAGGCATTCTTCTGGTCAATGACATCACAGTTGCCAACTATAGCTTGTATGATATCAGATCACACATATAGCATTGGTCTAACGAAAGAATAGCATTACTAACAAATTTGAAATACATTTGGTACCCTGTATACACCCTTCAAGTGTCAACTTTTTTCCAACTCTACAATGTGTCCTTCTCTTGCTCCACATACCCTGTTGTCATGTTGCTATGGTAACCAGATACCTATGTTACTTGTCAAATTAATTGTTTATTTTTACACAAAATGGAACTACAATATATGGGGTGGCTGAGGCCAAATATGAACAATATCCATAAAATATTAAGATTTTTAGAGCAAACGGTTCGGAACTTTTGGATCAACCCTCGTATAACAAAAGGTACAGCTATGTTCTATGTTCTAGGAAACTAACATCTAAAATATACACAATTCTAATAAAAGAATACTAATAAAATACTTTATGCCTGAAATCTATAACTAAATCAAATTCAAATCTTTTTACTTAAAAGAAAAGGCCGCAATAATTCTGATTCTCCATCACAGACAAATGTTTAATTTACTGAATATCCGCGAATCAAAAATCAAATTATAATGGCCTTATAGCTGATATGCACCTGCTTAGGTTGATCAACTACGATAGATCACGTAACATACCTTAGATGTGTGGCTTGAGAACGGGAGAGGAACCGTGAGGATATGCTCAGTCTGTGGTTAGGATATGAGGGCTCAAGGGACTCTATCTTGTTCCCAAACTGTTCCTGACCCAAGTTAGGTTCCCCAGCAGTACTTAAACTTTCAAAGTTTGTTTTCAGGAACTGAAATATTAAATCATAACGTATACAGTACAGTACAGTGTAATATTACAAAGAAATCGGAACATTTTCAAGGAGGGTCTGCAAATTTTTCAGTGTTTATATATTAATAAGATAAAATAATACATAAGGGTTATTAACAGACTGGGAGGTATTAGATACAGGGTTTATCCCAAAGAAAACAAGGCATTAACATGCAAAATGTCACCACATGCCATTTGTTACTGACGCTGAATGTCAACCGCAAAAGGTTGAATAATGTCCAAAAAATAATTGGAGATATAACAATAATGCCACAACATCCAATGGTGACAAATAAAAAGTATATTTATTACCTGAGGGGTAAACCCTTAGCCTGATAGTACTCTAAAAAACTAACAATACCTTATTGATTTTTTCACTACATAAATGTTATATTCATTATATACATGTACACATACATACATACATGTATACATATTCCCACATGTTATCTTCCTATAATATCTGTTAGTATGAATGAATAAACACAAGGAGCACACGCGTCTTGAACTCGCAACCTCGTGGTTATGGAGCCAAATTGGCTAGCTTGAACGTGCTGGCGCTCAAGCCCTCTCGGCCAACTCGACAACCCCAATGTGAGATACAATAGAGGTCTAATGGCATTACCTGTCCAGGTGTGCCTGACTCCATGGGTGTGTTTGGGTCGGATGAACCAGGGGACATCATGTCATCCATCTCTTCATCAGATTCCTGGGTATTTTCAGAATCTAAAGCAAAATACAACAATGATTGATGTTGGATGATACCAATATATCAAAATGTCCCTAAAAACCTGTATTTAACTAACTAAGTGTATTTGTGGGAGGAGGTGTGAGTGTTCGACTATTTTGAAGGAAAAAATAAGTATAAAAACCAAAAAAAACAATATATTATGTTCAGTTTAATTTTGGGGAATTAGGTGGTCTGAATCTGAAATGATATTTATCACACTTTTGGGATCAAATATTAATCAGATATTGTTTAGAAATCATTGTACATTAGATTTATTTCTGTCCATACATATTTCTAAATGATTTTTGTCATGTCATAATTATCGTGCACTCTTTTCACCACAACACTCCACCAATTTATTCAACCCCATTACGACTTATTCAACCCCATTACGATTTATTCAACCCCATAACAATTTATTCTTCCTCTGAAGATGTCAACATCAAAATAACAGTTCATTGTCAACTAAAATTGCAAAAAGTTACCATGGTATTGTTACGAGACAAAGCGATAGGTTGCAATGTGCCCTCACCTTTTGCTAAGAATTCATACCATTGTAGTAGTCATTTTGATTATTGTGTTGTTAACTTGTTACTGAGGAAACAAACTTGAACCAACAGATGCATGGATGTAAAGATAAATAGTCCAACAGATGAAGGCGAGATGGAAAAGGATATACACAAAGATAATCCAAATATGTGTGCACACAGATCAACATAGATATAAATTAACATACAGATGATCAACATAAATATGCATCCAGTCTGACGATTGAATATGCCCCAAGTTTTAGTAGTGGATAAAAGCAATGTATAGTAATATAGCATTAGTGAAACACAAAAATTTTGTACACCTGTCCGTATTATTTCAACAACAAACAAGAACTTGGATTATATCGTATATATTATAAAATATATACAATCATATCAATAGCCTGTCAACATTAACTAAACAGCACACAAGAACATATGAACATATACAATCATATCATGGAAAAACTCAGCGTTATAACAGACAAAACTCAGGCAAAGAGATTCTCATTAACACATGAAAAAATGGAACTGAAAACCATGAACCTTGAATGTTGTGTATGATAGCACCACATGCAGATTCTGAAAGGGTAACAAAATCAACCAACCATGGTATTCCCTAAATACACCACCCAAACTTACCTCTCCTGAACCATCCTGTATATGGAAGAATCAAGTGTTATTAAAATTATTGGTGATTAAACATCAAGATAACACAAATCATTAATTAAAATAAAAATTAAAAGATATCTTATGAAGTCTATAACATATATTTCAATGAATGGCTTAATTTCAAAATCATTTTAATTTAAGAGACAAATCAAAATGAGGCTGAGAATTCAAAAAGAGGCTAGCAGACAACACTCACCCCCATCATCATTCTTTAAACCTTCCCTCTGTCTCCCTCCAATGGATTCAGTTACTGTGAAACTACTAAAATGTTAAATGAATGAAGCATGTTTTACAAGGAATAAAATAAAGAATTAAGTATTTTTTCCAAACAAACAAAATAGTTTCTACATTATAAGCATTGCATGATACAGAACTAAATGATAAACTGGACATTTGAACAGGCATCTATTACTCTAATGATTTCCAAGTTTTTTGCCTTTAAAATATTTCAGTTATATTTTCAAATATTGATCGTTGTGCTAAGTACGTTTTGACTCACTTCTGTGTGCCATCAGATATGCTGACCCTGCTAGGAGGGTAGTAGATGACTTCTTCAGTTTCATCATCATCTGCATCTTCCTCTTGTGTAGCATATGCTGACCTGAATGTAATAGAGCTGTCCGACTGAAAGAATATAAAAAACAATAAAATATAACAAGGCATTAACATACAAAATATCACCGCATGCCATTTGTTACAGACACTGACCAGCAAATGGTGTTACAGACACCAAATACCAACTGACATAAACTGGTATAAATGGAGGACTAAAACAATATATCACCACTTCTAGTGGTAATATAACAAGTACTAGAGGTACTATGTAGTATGCTCTTTTATAATATGGTAAATCATCTCAGCTTGATGAACAAATCTGTTACCTTCAACTTTTTATTCATCCATTGACCTTCATGTTATCAACTTCTAAGTGAACACTTCCAAACACGAGTCTCAAAAATGTTTACCGAAATGAGTTTTTACCACAGGATTATACTAATAAGGACTTTCTTTTATCTTACCATAATTTTTTTGCAGCATTAGCATATGTAATGATTGCTTCAAGTTGGAATTATACTCAGTCTTAAATGTAATAACAACTGAGGTAACTGAATTCCATGTGAGATAATCCTGAGATAATCCTAATCAAAGCTTAATTTTATTGATGGATGGATTGAGATTCATGCTGATCTTATCAACGCTCCAATAAAGTTCATCTATTTCTGCACCATTATCATGGCTTTTGTTTTTAAAACATCCAGGGAAATGGCAATGAATTGTGCTCTCACTATTGCATATTCCATAAGTGTTTCTCGTCACTATTTTGCTTTTGCTTATATACATTCTTACATTTCCTGTCTTATAAGGTTGTTACTAAATGTGATCTTAAATATTCCATGTGCTATATATACAAGTATTATAGGTTTTTCTCTAGTATTAATTTTTCTGCAACATATCCTGGTATCTATAAACCTGATATGTGTTTAATGAAAAGTAGTTTTCCAGAGGTTGTCCCAACCACGAGGTTGCCTTGAGTGTCCAATTTAACACAATCAAGTGTATCTCTTGGATTACCTAAGTTATCTGAAAGATCTTTAGACTCAAGTAAATACCTCTTAAACTTGCCACTTGGGTCAACCATATGAACTCTCCTATTGAAAGAATCGGCTATGATCACATTGTCTTCGTCATCAATACAAACATCATTTGGACATCTCAGTTGTTCATATCCAGTGCCCTCTGTGCCATAGGAAAAGACAATTTTACCATTTTTCTCGATACCGGTGATGCATTCTTTAGCTTTGTTGGGCAAAAATATGATTCCCTTGCTATTGGCTGCAGCATTTCCAAACGGTTCATAGCTCAATCGTGCCTTTGATTTCACTGAGGCATTATCATAGTCCAAATGAAAAACAAACTGTACACCACTAAAGTGTTCCCCATAAACCACTATCTCACCAGCTGGATTCATAAGCTCATACCAGGGAAATATTATCTGAGGTGTGTGTATGGTTCTCTGCAAATCCATATTTTCGTCAAAGATTCTGAGACAATTTCTGAATCAAACAGCATAGCAGTTATCGTTAACACTAAACACATTCAAGAATGGTCCATGCACAGAATACTTTTTTATATGTGTTTCATTGTTATATAGCACAAGTAATCGCCTTTTGCCTCCATGTAACAATACTAAATAAGTATTTTCCGCAAATGCCATTCCCCTCAAAGTAAAGTTGGTTTTAATGTATCTAGTAGTTTGGCAATCTTCTAATTGTATAGACTTATGTATCCTACCAGTGTGCAAAGTAGGACATTGACTATACAATGCCTTGGTGTTTTCACAAGGATTCTGAAGTTTCAATGCAGCCCCTATTTCCATCTTCCTTTGGTGAAAGGCGGTCAGACAAGGGCCAATCTTAGTGGTGTCTCCTTCAGGCTGAACTGTCCAAACTTGTAACTGTTCACGAATATCAATTATTGACTGAACAATATCAACTGGATGATCATATTTTTCTTTCCTTGATAAAGCACCGCTTAATATTTCTGTGCTTTGACCCTGTAGCTCCAATCGGACTTGTACATCATTCAATTTCTCCATGTTTTCTTGATGGCTCCATTCAGCAGCAATCTCCAGCTGGTTAAAGTGAATGTCCAACTCATGATGCTTGGCTCTACGGTCTGCCTGTAACTTTTGAAGTACATCTTCATTATTTTCAGTGTGATTTTGACTTGTAGTTTCAGCCAACTGCACATGACTGACATACAGTTCCCTCCGCTGTTCCACTAACACCATCAAAGATGACAACTGCTCGGCTGCGACTTGTTCTATCTTCAGAAACTTGTGACTTGCACGTTTACCAATACAGCACGGCCTACATGTTGGAGTTTTATCTATACTACAGAAGAACTTCAATGGATGTCCATGGTTGGGGCATGCTATGATCCTCTGTGAGTACAACTCCAAAGCAAGTTGAGCATCTTTTTTTCTATCCCCAGTCAGATCATAGAGGCGATGATAGGTTAACCGGGTGTGTTCCTTTCTACAGGGGTGACACAGGTTTTTAGCACATTCAACACATCTAGCAGCTGCTGGTAAACGTTGGCCATCCTTCATACAGTTGTCACAACTAAATGGAACCTTATCCCCCTTTCTTTTGCTTTTCTGGTGAACATCTACCAAGTTCTGAAGGGTGAAATTTTTCCTACATGAATCCTCTAGGTTTTCTGTGCGGACAGCTGCCTTGCATATTGGACATGGAAATTGAGATTTGTACTCATTTCGGGTAATCCAAGTTTTCAAACAGTCTGCACAGAATGTGTGTAGACATTTAAGAGATGTGGGAGTCCTTAATATATCCAAACATATAGAGCATGTTATAATATCCACATATTCCTCATCTGAAGGCATAGCCATTGCCATTGTGAGCACTTGGTAACTGAGTGATTCTGTATAGCTGTAGATCTGTATAGAAATATTTACAACCCTCACAAATTGTTTCACCACGAAGCAATTCCTTTAGTGCAAATCTGCCTCATTAGATTAGTTGAACACACTGAACAAACCATGTTAGCTATTGAACAATTAACTCAATTAACTGTTCATAATATGCTTTAGTTGGGGTTTCACGATAATTGGAGTTTAAATCTATTGTATTCACAGTATCAATCTAGACATTTTTTGGCAGGATTTTGCTTCTGCTTGTTACTGCATCTGTTCAGTTTTAAAAGTTTCTCACTGGGAATGTTATGCATAGCTGGTTATGTTGACCTATTTATAGCATAGCTGGTTATGTTGACCTAGTTATCGCACATTCTGATTTATCAGATTCTCTTTTTATCTAACGTTTTTGGTGAGAGGTATTCCAGAGAAGGATAATACTTGCTGTGGATCCTACAATGGTTATAGCATAGATGAGATATAAATATTGCAGCCTGTAGTACTTGCAGTATGTCTAAGCTGGGTCATTTAATTGGCTAAATTTGGACTGAAGATCACCTGCATTCATTTTCTGGTATGCACTCCTTTTTTCCACATTGATCTCAAGGCTACCCTCTGGCCCTCCCTATTATACGAAGATTTTGAAACAGTTGTTTCAGGATATCAATATTTTGATGTAGGTTGGGGAGGGGGGGTATTTCAGTTATAATATGTTCCAGAATAAATTGTTAAGAAAATAAATTATCAGAATGTCAAATAAATAATACCATGGGTATTGGGCTTACATGGTGAACATGTAAACTGAAAGTGCCAAAGATTTTTGAGCAACCAAAATGGCCACAATTTTGAAATGAGGTGACCTTCTAAGACACCACCTATTGGACAATTGAAGACTTTATATGGACACATTTTAGAGGTGAAACCACCTGAATTGTCCTGGAGGATTACACATGACCCAACAATGTGTTGGCAGATGACGGATGTGAACTGCCTATTTTGTATTCATAGGTAATTATAGGCTTATTATTGGCTCTATTGAATTATTTCTCAAAGAATTGTTCGCCATGTATATGTTATACAAAATGTTAACTTATATACATCACTTGATCATCACAGACAGATAGACAAGAAAACAGATAGATGGACTTACAAATGTGTGATCACCATGTGAGCTTATTGACATTCACAGCCAGTTGGGTTAGTTTTTGTCAAAAACAGTGATTTCAAGCTCAAAAGGGAAAATTCCCAATTCAAATCAATTTCTAAACACGAGAGGTTTAATTTACTGCATACTATATTTAAATAATAAAAGATTGAATTTAATATTGACCAACTGCACTTGTGCGCTACCTATGAACATTACAAACATTTCACAGAAGCCCATTTAACAGTTGATATACATATACATGTATAATCCTAAGGCAAATGCTTATTTACATGTATCTGCATGCACATTAATCATAACATTACCAACATTAATCATCACTATTATGAATTATTATGAATACACTAGTCACACTTATATTTGAAGGTTAATTTATATGTCATTTTTGATGTCCAAGCAAAGTAATATACAGAACTACACTAAAGAAAAACTTTCATCCTACTCTGAACTACATTCTTTTACTTTTGTACATTTTGAATTTTTATAAGCTTATAATTAACATAAAAAGATAATTCTTTCAGTCAAAATGTAATATTATTATAATATGTAATGTTACTAGATTGCAAGTTAATCTGGGTTGTATGTAGGACTATCCAGCATATATAAGATCACACTTACATCAAAGCTGCTCCCACGCTGTAACTTCCTCTCCAGTTGTTCTCGTGATTGGGGTGGGAAAAACTCATCATCTTCATCATCACCTTCGTTATCTACATCACTTATGATTGGAACATTCTGAAAGTTCAAATAGTATTGCAAATTAGTAATATCATTCAATCCGGAAGCCTATCAACAGAGGTTTTAAAACCTGCCACTATTGTTGAGGGACAGACAGACAGACAGACAGACGGACAAGTGAGTGATTGCAAAAGCTCACCGTGTGAGCTAAAAACCATTGTAATTTTCAAAGACTGATATTGTGTTTGTTTTAAAGAGGGTAACATAACCACATAAAGTAAGCCTTCATTTTCAAATGACAGAAACAAATGTCTCAATTTACAATAATAATATTTTCTGTATTATTTTGCCTTGAATGTGGTATCACCCATGTATAGCATTACTTTAAGATAGTAGAGATCTATGAAGTACTTACTGATGCTCTGTGGTCCCTTGAAATGATCATGGTATCACGACGTATGTCAGAGATGTGTTGTTCTGGTTCAATTGTATAGCGTCTTCTCTCTACAAGTACATGGATAATATAGTATTGCATATATAAAAAGAATCAGTGCGAGTTGTATTGAGTGTTTATCCAGAATAGAGATTCTGGTGTTAAGTTTGGTTATAAAATAAGACTGGTTGCTTGAAGACTGAACTTGAATACAATCATAACCAACAAGGCATGAACATGCAAAATTTCAACAACTGCCATTCTGTTACAAATGCCGAAAATGCCGATTGCCAACTACCGAACACCATCCACAAATAAGTTGAAGACTATAACACCACTTGTGGTGATTACATAATAAATCATAGATGCTAGAGAGCATTTCACTTTACACATAAACCTCTTTTGTTATAATCAAGTCGGTTGTGCCTTGCAGATAAAAATAGATTACATGTAGAATTTAAAATCTTTTAAGATAATCCCATAAATAAAAAATATCCCAACATACCAAGAGCACTCATAGGGTTCACCATAGGATTGTCATCCATGACAGATTTCACTGTCAAAACTCCCTCATTTTCAAGCCTCTGGGCCCAGGCTCCCCGGGCTGGCACAGCACCAGGAACATTCTCCTCAGGCTCTTGAAACTGCTCTGCTTGGATCTGAATACCAAAGAATAAATCATGAATTACAAGGCATTAACATGCAAAATGTCACCACCTGCCATTTTGTTACAGAAACTGAATGTTGACTGCTTAACACCGTTGACAAAAAAGTATAACAATGTCAACACTTAGTGTGGTGAAATAACAAAAATGAACTCTTCTTTTTGCATTAAACAAAATATACTCAAGTATAATATCAAAGGACACAATGTTCTGAAGTAAGCAGCAGATATGATATTAAGGTTACCTGTTTTTTAGCCCAGGATGGCAGATCCCCCACCTCCAACTGGAAGTCTGGTTTGGGTGAGGTCTCATGTGGAATGGGAGAGGGCTCCTTCAGGGTCTGCACTGGGAAGTCTTCAGGTTCTGGGGACCTGCCTAGTCTCTCAAGCACATTGGGGACAGTCACAAATGTCTCTCTCCTGTAAGTATACGACTCGATCATTTCTATTTTCATTATTTATATTTGGGTCAAAACATACAAAACATGTGCTATACCAATTTATAAAGAAACACATTTCCCAGACAGACATTATTTGTACGCAGCAGTTTCTAAAATTTCAAAATGCATTATCAATAAATAAAAGACATCAAGCGGTTTTACACCAATTGAACGAATCATATCTGTTAAGCATACATAATATTTATACACCTGTATGTTAAAGATAATGAATTAGGAAAATCTAGTTAGAATATTGAAGATAAATAAAACTTATGTATTGAATCTATATTTTCATGTGAGACTGAGCAGATAAGCTTCATAAATGTTAGAGAACTTAAACATGAACATGTAATCATTATTATTACTCCCGCAGAATACTATCCCCCTCTCAAGGGCTTTTCAATTGTTTTTTCCAAGGACCTGATTACAACTGCTTCCTAAATAGCTTTTTTCCTCAATCGGGTGAGTGAATATGTACATGTTCACATACAAGTTCATAACCTCCCTATTGTTCAATTGGTGTAATTGAACATATGTTCTACCATAAATTATATATACATGTACTATTGTTGTGGCTTATACCTAATCATTGAATATACAAACAAATAAAGGGTATACTTATAAATTAAACATACTTAGGGTTTTCAGTCTTGACGTCAAATGTTGCCTGGCCCATATCAGATCTTCTATTCAGCATTTGATTGGTCACTTCTGGAGCCAATCGCCACACAAATATACACCTATGAACAGATGTACTTAAAACAATAACAGAAACCATACAAGAACACAAATGTGTACAAAATGTCCCCACCTATGGGTGATCTCGTCAAATGGTTATCCTAAAAATGAGTAGACAAGACTTTACCGACACAATTTGAGGACGGAAAATCCAAAATGGCCACCTTAAAATTTATCAAGAATGCCAAAAAATTAGTCAGTTCTAGATTTTCATACTAAGAACCACCCCTGAAAATTTGAAATTGATCCGTCACACAGTTAACCAGAAAACATGTAAACAAGACTTTACAGACAAGATTTGAGGACAGAAAATCCAAAATGGCTGCCTTGACATTTATCCAGAATGCCAAAAACTAATCTGTTCTAGATTTTCATACTAAGAATCATCCCTGAAAATTTGAAATTGATCTACCAAACAGTTCACCTGGAAATGTGTAGACAAGACTTTACAGACGAGATTTTAAGACAGATAATCCAAAATGGCTGCCTTGACATTTACCCAGAATGCCCAAAAACTAATGAGTTCTAGATTTTCATACTAAGAATCATCCCTGAAAATTTGAAATTGATCTACCTAACGGTTCACCTAAAAACGCGTAGACAAGACTTTACGGGCAAGATTTTAAGACGGAAAATCCAAAATGGCTGCCTTGACATTTATCCAGAATGCCAAAAACTAATCAGATCTAGATTTCTATACTGAGAATCATCCCTGAAAATTTGAAATTGATCTACCAAATGGTTCACCTGAAAATGCGTAGACAAAACTTTACGGGCAAGATTTTAAGACGGAAAATCCAAAATGGCTGCCTTGACATTTAACCAGAATGCCAAAAAACTAATCAGATCTCAATTTTCATACTGAGAATCATCCCTGAAAATTTGAAATTGATCTACCAAACGGTTCACCTGAAAATGGGTAGACAAGACTTTACAGACAAGATTTTAGGAGGGAAAATCCAAAATGGCTGCCTTGACATTTACCCAGAATGCCCAAAAACTAATCAGATCTGGATTCTTATACTAAGAATCATCCCTGAAAATTTGAAATTGATCTACCGAACGGTTCACCTGAAAACGCGCAGACAAGACTTTACAGACAAGATTTTAGGATGGAAAAATCCAAAATGGCCGACAATAAAAAAGTGATTATGAGTTTTTGCTGAAATCTTTTTACAAAATTATCACATATAACTACTGTTAACAATAACATAGGCTTTTACAACAAAGTACACCTGAAATTATTTATAAAGCTACTAAAAAGTTAAAGTATGAAAACTGAAAAACACCATTCAATATGATACAAAGTATTATCGTGCGCTGACTTTTCTTAAAACATTCAAAATGGCTGACATGACTGAGCTAACAGGTCCAAAACCTAATAAGATCTAGAATGAAGTGAGCTGAACAAGATGTTAAAGTTTTAAAAGCAACTGTGAAGCCGTTTTTCTTAAAGTTTGCAGACAAGGATTTCAGCATTTGACTTCAAAATGGCCGACAGGAAGTAGGTATCGAGTTAATTTTTTTTCATCCACATCTGTATGCACTCATAAGTTATCCCTGAAAATTTGAAGGTGATATCTGTAGCGGTTTTGGAGAAAACTGCCGGACGTACGGACAGACAGACGGACAGACAGACAGACAGACGGACGGACAGACAGACGGACAGACGGACGCGCCTAGGCCGACAATATGGCCCCACACTATGTGGTGGGGACATAACAATGTAGTGTATTAAACTATACAACTTTACAAAAGGTAGAGCTTATTTGTAAATAATCACCTTATGTACCACACATACAAAATAAGGCATTAATATGACAAAATGTCACCACTCGTTAAGTTATTGAAAATTGTTACAGAAGCTGAACTCTGAACACTGACCACCAAACACCATCACGAAAAGTTGGAGACCACAACATTGTCACCACTTTTGGTAAAATATCTCATTTAAAACAAACTTACCCATCCCCCGACACAGATATCAGATGGCGTAAATCATTGCTGAATTTCACCCCTGTAGCTATCTCTGAATGCCCGAACATTGAGGCTGCAATCTCTCCAGAATAAAAGTCATAGACACACAGACTTTTGTCTGAGCAGCTTGTCGCAGCAAACATTCCAGTTGGGTCAATTGAGACTTTAATGAGCGTGCCGTCATCAGCAAGTGCTCCTTTATAACACTTCTTCTGTTTACCTGTCTTGATGTTATAAATTCTAAAACGAAAAATGTTTTTGAAGTTATGTTTAAAATAGACATGGATAGCATAAATAAAATGTATGAAGTGATTTAGAAAGGTAGGCAAAGCGGAATGAGTAATCTGTCAAGTTGAATTTTTAAATGTTGGAGTCTTGCCTCAAACCTCTCATCTCCTCTTCACCCAGATTGTGTACAGTGGAATCTGAACTCTTGCTGATCTGAACACTTTTGGTCTGTGCCAGAGGCATTCGAATTAAACAGGTTTTACGATATATCTTAATGGGGGAATACGAATGGCTTGATGAACTTTGATTTTTCCATATATAGGCTTGTGAAAACCTTCAATTTCACCTACCTGAGTTTTCTGTCTTGACAGGCAGTAGTAACAAACTTGTGTGTTGGGTCTATATCCATGTCATACAAAGTATTCTTTCCCACAAGGTGTTCTTGGAGAACAAACTGGAAGTCTGGGTTCTGAAAGTATTTCCATAGGTGTTCATACAAATTCCGTTTTTGTATTTCTTTCAACCGATTCAGTTCTCTGAATTGTTACCATGGTGACAGATATGGTCAAAATCGGTTTAAACTTATAACATGTCCAATCATCCATATGTATTCAATGTAAAAGTTTTAAGGCTATCTGATAATTACTTATAAGTTTGCAAATTGTAACAAAAGTGTAAGAATCTTGTTACAGATGCGAAACACCAATGTCAGTCACAAAATTGTGGAGACCATAACAATATACCACAATTGAATTGTAATGACATAATAAACTACACATTTTTATTTTTTAGTTGTAATATGTTAACCCTGGCTTACATGTAATTACATGTAGTAAATCTATCCTTTATGTTGATGGTGGACAATTACCTAAATTTATTTAGAAATCATTGACATATATTCATGCTTAATATATATTAATATATGCTACTAATAATGTTTTACCATTTGAGCATGTCTGAAGAGAATTGATTTATCAGCACCACAACTGAGCAATTTTATCTGGCCTTCATTCTCTGAGAATCTAACAGCAGTAATGGAAGAGGAATGGTCATCTAGGGTCTGAATAAGTCCATAATCTTGCTCCACATCAAAGACATGAAGCAAGCGGTCCCTACTGGCAGATGCTAAGAAATTAGCGCCCTTTGTCTGCTTGGTATATTCCAGACATAGGACCTCCGAATCATGAGCTTCGACATAGGCCATCTGCTCCATGAACTGCAAATTGTGAACCCTGTAGAAACAAATGTGAATCAATGACCAATTTTTTTTAGTAGTAGTGCAGTTACTTATTTTTTTTATATGTTTGATATATTTAATAAAAGTCTTAACATTTTCATACCTTATATTTCCACATCTGTCCCCAGAGGCGAGTTGTTGCCCAGAGGGTGAGATCTTGAGGGTCCTCACCCCCACCTTAGCCTCAGCAGCATCTGTCTTGTCTGTTGTACCCGCAACATTGCTGTTCTCATCACACAAATGCTCTCTATTACCATCCAGGTACACTATCTTTACAAGCTCCTAATAATAGGAAAAATAGGAAATTTAAGCAATAAATTTTGAAGCAGATTTGGCACTGACATACAGTAGTACATAGCATTATTATCCGTGTAAAATCATCTTGAAGCTTTTAACAATACATTTGCATTCTTATAGTACCCTGTTCTAAAAACATCCTCGATTAGAAAACATGATGTAGAAGTGGCAAATGTATTTTATCCATCTCAATGAAAATTGGTTAGAAATCTTTAAGTGACCAGTTCAATATTCTGATATTGTTTCAGAGCATAAGTACATTTCTGGTCTTACACACCAACCTCATCCCTCACTCATCTAACATGTCATTGAACATTCACTGATTTTTCTCAAATTAAAATGCATTTACTATTTCATTAACCATATCTTTTAGAAAGAGGAATTAACAATAACTCCAGATTGCCTTACATTGCTGTATATATTTCTCCTGTAAGCGGTGTCTGTTTGCATATTTGACTCTAAGTTCCAGATTCTTATGGTGTTATCCCCAGAGGCTGTAATGAATGACCCTTTCGGTAATGCATCATGTCCTTCCTTTATATCTGGATAGGTCTGGAATACAACATAGAAAACAAGCCATTAACATGCAAAAGTAAATGTCACCACTTGCCATTTGTTACAAACACTGACCACCAAATGCCAAACACCAAATGATGATCACCAAACACTTTTTACCACATAAAAACCACTGAATATGTGAAATGAAAGCCAATCACATTTTATTTTAAATAAAAAGCATTAACAAGAGTTTGTTGGGCGATATTAAAAGTTTTTCAAGATGAGATAGAGTTAAAATGTTGCAAGCAATCTTGCAGTGCTCTGAACTATTGATATTACAATATTAACATTCACTCCGCAATTTCAAGCTCATAACATATTATTCAATGTATTATTACCATTATGGACATACTCACATCAATATCCCATATACACTGACTGTGATACAGGAAGGACCAGACCTTCCCAATCTTCTTGACATCTGTAACATCCCACATATAGAGACTATGGTCACTGTATACACATGTCACTTTATTGCTCACATCATCGAATGCTATTGCAACAGTCTGTGGAAACTTAGCATTGTCAGGGTACTCCACTAAATGTCTCGGTTCCAACCCTTGTGAGACATCGACTCCGAGGTAATGTGGGCGTGGCATAGTAGCCACGAAGTGAAGATTATATGAATCGAAAATCCTCACTATACCATCGGAACAACCTATGTATATAGCATCTTCTCCCACTGACATACAAAATGCTTGGGACGTCCTTAATTCAACCCATTTATCAAGGAGCCTTTGTTCATTAAACTCACATAGTAATCCGCTTTGAGTTATCACATATAACACCTCACTGTTTTGCCCCTTCCCATATGCTCCATCCATGAAGCAGTTATTCCTTTGTTCCCCAAGGATACCATTTCTACCAACAAGTGGCAATGTTTCTCCTTTGATTTTAGATTTACTCGATTCAAGGTACCAGAATCTGACATGACGGTTTCCAATTGTTGCGAATTGTTGTCCATTTTCACTAAAGGCAACACCCTTTACTTTAGAGGATACCTTGTTAGAGCAAACTTTACGGTTGACTTTCCATTCGAATACATTAACTCCCATGTCATGTTGGGTCCCAATGGAGACTATGTAGCGTAAGTTTGGGGAGAAGGCCTGGAAATGAAAACCATGCGTATGCAGGCAATATATTTTCAGAAAATCATGTTAATATTTTCTTTTGCATTAATAGAAATGTGTTAGAGAGAATGAAATGATAAATATTGATGGGTGTAGTCCTTTTATTCAGAATTACAGGAAATGCTCCTTTAACTCTAAAATGTACAAATAGGCAGAATTCTTATACAATTAGGACATGAACTAAAAATGAGTTTGTAAAATATGAAGCTAGTATGAATAAAATGACAAAGAGTGATTATCTCACCACACAGCTGATCCCGAACTTGTGTCCCATAAACTCCGCCAGCTGTGTTTTCTCCACGACGTCCCACACCCTGACACATGGCAAGTGACCATACTGGAATTGTCATAAAAATTATAATTACACACATTCATACTTAAAGAGAGAAGGTAGAATATTGAAAAATAAAATTACTGTAGACATTTACATATTTCTAATCATCTGTGAACTGATATTGTTGGTTCATTTTTCAAAATGTATAGATTTTGAAAGATATAAGCCACAAAGCATCACGCCTCTTACCTCTCCAGTGACGATATATTTGCCATCTGAGGAAAATGACAGACATGTCAGTGTTTTGCGACTTGTGTTGAATATGTGACTCTGTTTGTTCTTCTTGGGGTGAAATAGAACTATCACACACCTGAAAGTACATGGGAATATGGGATTAAGCAACATTATTAATACTATTAATATGGGATTAATAATGAATGGATTCTTATATAGATGGCAGTATAATACTACTAACACAATCATATTATTATATACTCATATATAAAATTGAAAGGCAAAATACTACGCCTCTAGAAGAATACTATTTTGAGGTGAAACAGCTTTTATCAAAAATTCAACCAGACCATGATCTAATAAGGTATACTTCTATGAGTTTGTCTCAGCTGCTTTAACGCTATAGCCCCAAACATATCTATTTTCTACTCCCAAAACCCTCAAGGTGTTTGTGTCAAGATACCCGGACACATATTTCAAAATACGTATTTGTATGTCTCAATAACAATGATTATTTTTAGAGGCGTTTCATTCAATTCCATCATGCAATCTCTTTGGCATGAATATACACCAAGGAATGCATTCTTTATAAACTATTGCATGTTTAAAGATCTTTGAAGCAAGGCCTCTAATTTAAATATTTTCAGTTTTTGTCTCATATCCTATTAACACCCATGTTTTCTATGTCTACCCTACACATTTGTTTCACTTAGCTTCTTAAAAGATAGCTTCATGTACATATTCTTTAGTTTACTGTACAGTGTAGGGATGGTCTAAGCTATTATGCATTTTGCAAGTGTCTTTACATTTCATAATTATAACTTTGATTCAAAATGCATCACAACTTATAATGCCCATCAATACCGACGACTATGTAAAAGGCAACAATAACATCCATACAACTGAACTCATGAATCATTCATCCAATTGGGAACACTTTTTATAAGGTTCATTATTCAAGATTACATTAATAAAACCAGACAGGCATACTTAGCCGCCACTGCCCTTCTTTCAGAAGAAAATACCAACAAGTCAAGACAGCAAAACAGCTCAAGTGCAGATACTGTTAAACCAGTGTATTCCTTCAGTCATGTACCTTGATAGATCAAGATGGCAAGTGCATGGGAGACCTGGGAATTGGATTTGATTTGGTCACAATTGCAGTGAAACCTGTATATCTGAACACCTCTCTAAATGTGAACACTTTTTCTCAGTCCCAAATTAACTTTCTCTCACTGACTTACATGTTTAGAAAACCTTGAATTGTGAACACTAAATAATATGAACAATTTTGGCCAGTCCCTCAGGTATTCTCATTAGACAGGTTTTACTGTACTTAATTCAGGTGATTCATTCCAATGCTTGGGCTGGGCCAAAGACCCAAAACTTTAGAAATGTGGAGTGAAAAAAGGGAATCATCTAATGCATATACATGTATAGTATGCTCCTATAGGTATACCCAGAATGATATTTTGCGAGTGTGAATTGAGTAAAATGCTAATTCTGTAATTCTATAGCAGTCCTGGAATCTTACATAGAAGATATACCTCCACACATTGAACCAGTCACAGGCATTATCTAATAACCCTGACAAAAAAGTAACAGATGGGACGAAAGATACATACTATCTCTATAGACACATATAAAATTTTAATAGTACATTTTAATCAAAACTTCTTTTTCAACTTTTTTTAGTAAAGCCTATTGGCACTGACATAAACCTTTAAGATATTTGAGACAACTTTTCACCATCAACATCTGATGCTACATGTACATGGTGATGAACTTACAAGCATCTTCAATATTCCAATAATAGATATATTCATTAATTACATCAATGTTGTAGTGATCATCATTTAGTTATATCTACATTATAGCCAAGTATGTATCTACCTAGGCTAGGATATGCTAGTATAAACAATGTGAGGGTATAGATAGACATATGCTTAATCATTTCAGATGAGAATATTCCTAATCTTAGAAAAATTTAGAACCCTGGGCCTTTCATGTGCATCTGGGGTTCAAATGAATAAAAAAAAATTAGTTTCACTGCTCTGTCCACCTTCCCCTGGCCCTCTAGCAGACCCTTACACCTCTGGATCAACCATTCAGTTCTTTTCATGTAGTCTCTGGCTATCCCTCACATATCTATTCTATCCCTATAATAGTGACAATGGGGCCAAGTTATACTGGAGCTTGGTACAAGACTATTTTCCCTGAACTATTAAACTATGAGAATACTAACAAGTAAATTAAGATCTCCTTTGGGATAATAGAAAATGTTGATCTTATGATATTTATAAATAAATGAGAGAGAAAAACAATTTTTGAAGCAAAACATATTCAATCAACTGAAACAGAAGTGAGTGAATGCTTCTTAGCGTGACATCCTATGCTGTGGATCTACCAGCAGGACAAGCCTAAAAATTCAATATCTACAAAACAAGCATTGCAAATACCGTTTTCTGAATGTATCCAAATATGTAAACATTCATGTTAATTACACAAAATGTGCATTTAAAAACATAGGAACATTTTAAGCACTGTTATTGACAGCATGTTTCATCATGGGTGGCTAAAAGTGAGTTCTGGTCTGATAAATAGACCATATATTTCACCATGCACAACTGAAGAAATTCATAGCCCCCTTGGGTACCAGTCACAAATAAAGAATAAGAAGAACACTGTATATTATCAATTACATCACTGAAGCCCTTTTTAAACTTGCAAACTTAACGAATGCATACATGAACTTTGTATGAGTAAAATCTGGCAAAAATTAAGATTTGCGTAATAATAACGAAGATGAAAGTCTGAAAATATAGTTTAACTCAGAGACGAGATTATGAGAAGTTCAGAGTGACACTGACATTGGGTAGAAGCATATGAAGCAGCCACTAATTGCAAATTGTAGACAAGAGCATGAAGATTTCAAGAACTAATATCTTCACAAACCGCTATATGTTATGTGTTTTGATAGATAGAGGATTTTTCTGAATATTAGTGTGAAGCTTTGTTGAAGTATCTAATGCATGTCAAATGTCGAGTGTTCGAGCATATGGACTTATTCATCAATCATTACCACCTCCCATTTCTTTTTCTATTATAGAGAGGGAATTGGTGGGATATAGTATTTTGATACAAGGCTATAATACAAAATAACACCAGACTACTCATTGTATAACTATCTATTTTACCTTGCCAATTCACAAACCACAGTTGTGCATCATACCAAAACAAACCACATCCTACTCATGTGTGTTTTTATGGCATCATGGTCCCTGGATACATAGGTTTTCATCAATCCTCTCCTTGGTGAACAGTTGCTGGTGGAAGATGGCAAGTATTAAGATTTTACTTTTTGATTTCAATATCTTGATTAGCATGTATTTGACTCAAAGCATGATGCCTGAAGGTACCACACCCAAATGGGGCTCCCAAATAGGTCCCTTACACCAACTTTTATATTTTTGATCTGGTGTCTATCTCTTGGCATAGGCAAATTCATATTTACTTTTCTATCAAGAAAAGTGTAACTTATTTGTCCATGTTTCTTACCTTTTGACACCCCAGAATCACCACTACCATTTGGAAAACTCCTCTTATCATATGGATGGTTTCCCCATTAGGTGCCCATGATACCCTGGGCCATCATGCCATACTCCACAATTCAGAACATAATACATCATACTTTCACATCACATCAATCTATGAGATGTATGTGTGGTAGTGGTACATCAAAACAGGTATTCTAATGGGCTAAACAGGTCCAGTTTTTAATAGCTGGCCATTAAGATTGAATGTGATGTATTTTACTCAAGTACCACTAATGGTCAAGTTAAGTATGCACATAGATATTTACATATTAGGATCCCCTTTAGAAAATACAAGTAGAAATTTATCTTGATATTTTAACAGGCTTCACTCTGATTATGATATCCCATAATTCTGTTATTTCAATCTGTCTTGAATCATCATTATATCTTCCATATAACAAAATATGTTATCTTTTTATGGACATGGACGAGTTTTACAGACATAGGGGAGCTGTACGAGCGCTGGTATATTTTGCAGCAGGTACTGATAGGTGAACTGGATTGACTTTGATGATTTGAAGTGAGTAGTTGAGAGATGGTCACCTGAAGCCTCACAGGTACTGTTAGAATAACACACACTACTCTGGATCCACTTCAGTTAGTCATACTCCCCTCTTATCATTACAAATGATTTGCAATTTTAATACTGATGAGATCTTAACAATCTCAAATGTAGCTTCAATGGGAGTTTCAATATGAAATGAATGTTAGTAACTCATTTGTATACAAGGCATTAACATACAAAATATCACCACCTGCCATTTGTTATGGACAAGGAACTCTGACCACCAAACACTAACCACCAAATGACAAATACAGTTCACAAACAAATTTAAGAGTATATATGTTGTTAAGCTCTTTTTCAGGGTATATAAACAATTGGATCCTATCCAAACATAATGCAGGTTGGTGTTGCTCTAATTCCAACCTATGTTTATGCATGTACCTGACCAGAGGGACATACAGGGTGAGCCAAGTTATAAAGATCCAAAACAATAAGCTCTGAGCTTGTATATATTATATATACCGATGTGAGGTTCCATAAATTTTGGCACACCTCGTGACATTAATAAAATATTTATTATGAAAGTCTCTGGAACTTGTAATGCATTATAAAATATTAATGTAAGGTTAGATTATTCGATGAATGAAACCAATATAATACAACTGTTACATATTAGAATATTTTGCCTTTTAAAATCCAAGTCCAGCTCGGTATGATACAGTTGTGTTTATAAGATGAAACACAGGTGCTAGTGTTAAGTGAAGACTAAATATGTGTTAATCTGCACAACTGGAATCCTGAAAGTTCTATCTTTTCAAATATCATGATACGTTACAACTCTGCTCTGGGTATCTGTTGCTTTGGGGATCTAGGTATCTATTCTCCAGATGAATGTATGGCTTATCAGTCTTACCCACAGTATTAAACAGACACAAAATCTCTCAAATTGAGGCAATCATCTCATTTATTTTACACCTTTTGAGTACAACTTTTATTCCAAAAAGGCATATGCATGTAAAATAAATCTGACTATTGGTATTCAAGTCATCGCCAAGACAGACTGAAGGACAAAGGCATACTCTAAATTCCAAAACTTTATTTTTTGAGATGCTATATAAGCCATGATTTCTTTGGGCTGTTTATTAGACAGTATCAATATCTTCCCTTGAATATTATCAAGATCCACGATGGGATTAAATGATATCCATCAAGAATCATACACTAGTAGCCATTTGATTTCAGGGTGTTCCAGTTCCCATTGTTTACTAGCATGTTCTCCCATCAACACATTAGTGTAATCTACTTGTATAATATTGTAAGGTTCATTTACTTTACATAACACATATCTCTCTCTCTATACACAGCCCAGACAGGCTATGTATCATCTTCAAACACCATATAGTGTTTTCCCCAGGTGATTTTATTCTCAAATGGATGCTAAGTTCTTGTTTTCATTTTGGTCAAGATATATCTATTTTTCCTTGTTTTTCTGATTTTAAAGTGCATGAAAATAAGAAGTGCAAGATTGTTTTCATAATGTCAAGCTGGTGCAATGGCACTTGAGCTTCAATGTCAGGGGATAACTGTTATCCCCCATATTGTGATAGTTTGGAAACGTTTACATTTCTTAAATGAATGATATCATATTCAAATCTTTTTAGCAGAATGTAAAAAGGAGGAATAATCAGCAAAAGAACTATTAACTTGATGGAATCATGGGATGGCTATAACCTCCTGTGCTATACCTGCCAGAATGTTTCATACCCAGATAACCAAGGTAGTTATAGTGCAAACACTATATAGATACCTGAATGGGATGAGCTGATGTTATTTATTTTATTGTTTGTTGTTTATTTGATGTGGAGTACATTCCAGCTTTCATTCAGTGATGCAAGATATTAAAGATATTTACAACTGAGTTAAGATGTTTTCTACTGATTCATATTTGGTTGATTCATAATTAGACATCAGCAATTGCTTTACCCATCGAGAAAAATGATGTTGTTTTATACATAAACAAGACAGTGAAAAACGTCACACTTTTTCATCTTGAAATTCAAAATAGCCAGCAGGTAATTTTATTTACCACTCATGCCCAAAACCTAATCAGATTTTGCCAAAAGAAACAGGTAAGCAGTTTTTCTGGAATTTGGATGACAAGATTTATGTGGCGGTCGACTGCAAAGAGAGACACATGTATGCCCATCAGCATAAGACAAAAACAAAATAGCCTTTTGACAAGTCTGATAAACTATATCAAATTGATGTGATATAAAAAATGAAATGTTTGGTTTGCTACTTCCAGCTTCAATGAAGTAAAGAAAGGTTCCAAGTCAATACCCTAAAATACCCATGAATCTACTCCCCCGCTACTGCAACACGGGACAAAAACACACATTTATCATACCAACATTGTAAAGGAATTCACGTCAGTAATCAAGCAAATAATTCATTTACCATGTACGTAAATATAAACAAGTGATAAAGCTAAAAAGAATGTATCAACTTCAACACCAAGTAAAACTTATTTTCCTATTTACCAATAACTTTATTCATATAGATAATTATTAATGATATAGGCATACATAGAGGGTAAATCAACAAGTGATACCCTGAAACCAGAAAATCCAATTTGCCAATTAGCATAGATACGGACAAACACGGCACACTTTGATGTACGGACTGGGGCTTTTTAACTGAATATTAATTTTATATCTACCATGATAAATGAACATTTATCATACTGTAAATTAAATAATAAATGCGGGACAACCTTTATTAAAATGTTAGAGAGCTTGCATTAACATTGTGTTTGAGAAAAATGTACACTAAAATATATGAAGAAATGTATACACTATAAATGAATATACTTTTTTCATTATATTAATAATTGTTTAGAATATTCCTACAAACATATTATATTGTATGACAAATTTAGTGTGTGTCATATTTCACAATCAATGTGCTTATAAGGTGCATAAACAGGATGCATAAAAATAATTTAATTGTATCATAAAATTACATCATTCTATTAAAATCAACTCCAACAGCTCTGATTCAACCTATGAGAACCAATAAAAAACTAAATTCATAGTTCATACTGACTGTATCATAATTGATACTTGAGATTTATCCCAGACTTTGAGATTATTTTCAAAATATGAGAATCTTCTGAGATCAAATTATCTCAACTAATCAAGGTTGATACCCTACATTATAAAATGTTTGAGGAGAATATGGAACTATAAGTCTCTCATTAGATCTGCTCCCATATTCAATTTTATAGGAGGTCACCAAGGTAAAATGTGAGCACACCTTATCTTTTCAAACATAAGGTCCAATATGGACAAAAAGGTAGTTGGCTGAGTCTACAAATAGTCTTGCATCACATCTCTGTTCTGTGCTACCACTTGCAATATGTGTTATAGATAATGGGGAGTGAATATAGGGGCTTGGTGAAAGACTTATAACATACGCCCAGTTCATCAGAGAAAGTGTGTTAGAATTTTCTAATGCAACTTCATTTATATGTAACTCTAATTTTCCAGTAACTTGTTTTATGGTTGAAATTGCTGAAACATTGAAAGAGCCAAAAACGTTCCAATTTCCTTCTTTACATGAACTCAGAACAGGTGAATAACAATATCTTATAATAACATAGCTGACCTTTTGCCACTTTTATGAGGGTTATTGACCATACAAGACAGACATAGTGCACTCATACACCCCATAAACTCAAGATATCCTGATAACAAATTGTTAATGTACAAACCTTACCAAAACAAAACAAACCCCCAAAACAAAAAAAAACATACACTAGATACAATTTTATACTTACAAAGCAAGAGGAGATGATTGAAAGCAATCAAGTAGAAAAAAAGAAAAGTAACTGGGACCATTCGGATACTCATGGCATCTTTCTGTTTCACCAGAAATGCTGAGAAGAAATGAGATGTCATGGTTTATCATGATGAACTGGGACCATTAATAGCCATCATATCATTAGGAAATCACCTGGAAATACCTAGGAAAGCAAGTGTATAAGGTATACTACTTACCAAGTTGATTGATGTGTATATATTCACAGTCCATTGCTTTGTCTTTATCATATTTATAGACTGTTGGTACTTATCATATGAAAGGTAAATCTTTGGAAATTATGCAATTTATCAAGATAAGTTAATCTGTTGATATAATCCCTCTTTATGTTTGGGAAAAGTGATGAGATGATATGTGTGTTTAGGGTAAATAATAAACTGATAAACAAAGCTATGCATTTTTCATCTGAGCTTTAAAATAAGACCATTAGACACAGAATGTTCATATATGATTTATTCACATATTTTTCTTTGTTTGATTGTTTGTTGGTTAATACGAACATAGAATAAAATACACTTTTGTTTGTTTCAGAATTACGAAGCCATGCAAACTCAAGGGCAAATCAGATTCTCTTTCAACTGTTGAAAATCAAAAGCAACAAAAATGTTTTTAATATTTGTCAAAAGCTCTATTCACTTTCATTTTCTCAGCTTTTTATCAATCTCATTCCTGAAAAAAAAACTTTATTAATTCTAACGAATTCCTTTAGTTTACATTGTAGAGAAACCAGCAAATCTTTTCAATTCTCTACCACCTACAGCAAGTTAATCTTTGCCCTTCATTTCACCTGGTATTGATTCTCTAAATACACTTTTTGGATAATTTATATACAGTATTCAATACACGTCTCTGATTGTTACAAAGTGTTACATTTTTGAATGGTGCTTACCTTTTCAAATAAATTTTAATTTGTTTGAACTGTGATAATACGGGAAGAATAGACCCCAAGTATACTTTTAGTAGTCAACGTCTATTAAATAGCTTATAGTTTGATTATAAAGGTATTAGTTTGACTTCAACTTTTGTTTTACCTTATATACATGTATACTTTATATAAAAACATTTTCATAACAGAAAGTCAGTATTCTTTGCAAGAGTATTTGACTCTGTCTATCATGAGTTTTCATTCTGAGTAGAAAAGCAAAAAGTTGATCAATTTTCTAATAAACATATTCTTGACAATTTGATAGAAATGTCACATGTGTGAAATATACTTCAAATGACAAAAAAACATGTTAACGGGTAGAACATACCTGAGAAATTACCATGGTAATATATATAACTTAATGGTGTTCCCAGTTCTACCTCATATAGGATTCTTGGCAAGATATGGTACAGGTAGATAAAGGGGTACTAGGAGAGTAAAACAAAATACAATTAACCACGGTTACTAAATTCTTCATTGAATGTCTATGTTTATGCCAGCTCTCTTGATATTGTCAGTAAAGATACTTCCAGTGAAAAGAAATACAGTATAACCTATACAAGTCCATACTGTTAAACCAGTATATTCCTTCAGTCATGTAATAACTTTATGGATCAAGATGGTAAAAGTCCCATTTGGTACCTTTAAAAAGTGTTCAATTTGGGAGGTTCTACTTATAGAGGTTTCGCTGTTATCCACTTTCACAGTATATCTATGAATATGTATGTTTGACTTCATAATAAAGAAAACTGATCAGTAGTCTTCATACAGTATACATGTAAATATGGTAGAAAAAGTGTGTCTCAGAAATGTTTCTTTCATGATAGAGATGTGTTTGTTAGAGGTACTTGGGGAGACAGGTTTAAGGTCATTCTTACCTATATACTAATGCAACTTTACTTTGTCATATGTCAAAGCTCAGAGATAAAGAAACATCAAATGATTCAAGAATGAGCAATCTAGCAAAGGTACCCAATATAAGAACATTTGTCTCATATGACTCATATGAAATTGAGATAATGAACCTCTCTTTTAAGAAGCTAAAAATTAAACTATTATCATCAGTTTTGATGAGCTCAACTCAAACTCTACAGTGATCTCCCCCGCATTGAAGCAAGTGGGCATAGCACCCACCTGATATTTTAAAAACAGGCTTGCACCCACCTGAAAATCGATTTGCATCCACTTGAAAATGAGAAAAATTATGAAAAAAATGGGCATAATTTGACCAATTTTGGTCTGAATTGTGAGAATGAGAATTGTGCACTCACTTGAGAAAAAATACTATGGATGATCACTGCTCTATGAACTAAGCACACATGGAATTGATAATATTAGGGAGACAAATATGATTGTAATACGCCTTATCACATGCTCTTGAAACATAAGAGATGGCTCCAGTTTTAAATGAAACCATTGCCAAAAATCAATGTGAAATTAATTATAATATGACACATACGTCTCCTCCAGGTATGTCATGTTACTCAGATGCCCGAGGACTCTATATGAGTATATGTTGTACTAATTGCCATTTGACCTCAACCTTTAACCAGTTAATTGGCCTGGGGATAATCTGAATATCCTGAACCTCATATAGGATAATCTCTATGTTTTTCATACCTACTGAGGCTTTAGGTATATAATGTGCAGGAATATAGGGAGTGGGATGGATATTTTCTGTATCTCCCAAACCTCCTAGTATATAACACTTCTGTAGTTTGTGTATCTATCCTTTTCATGATAAAGCAAAATCATTTTTTATGATAGCTGTCAAGTCAATCTGTGCTTGAAATGAGATCAAGGATTGGGTGGTATTTAACAACTTTACTGACCACCTTATAACTAATTGTTTAAAACTTTGGCCTATATCCATGGCAACAAAATCAACCCTTCCATTAGTTTGATTTTAGTTGCTTAAAAGAGAGCTTCATCTGTAGTTCTAGGTTCTGATACTCAAGGTGACATTACAACTAATACTATTGCCATTGAACTTCAAACATCATCCCGAAAAAACTTTGAGACTATAGCAATACGTCACCGCTTGTGGAAGGAAGTATACTATGAATATCATGTGCTAGTATATATCTTATATATTCATATAAAATGAATATACAGATATTCTTATATGAATACTGGTCAGAGAATACAACTAAGGATGAGAGAATATTCCCCAATCACAACACACACATGGGAATTTGGCAGTCCTCCATCAACAAGCCAACAGAAGCTAGGATGTTTCCAAATGACTTGACTCATTTTTTGTGTTTCTTGGCATGACATATAGACCTCCCACCATTGATAATAACATACAGAAACTGCATACACAATGTTGGTTTCAAAAGAAAACTTTCTCCTGGTGGTTAGTTGGTAATGTCTATATTTATGTCATAGTGGGCATGTGGAGATTTTAAGTCAACCATAGAACACCTGAACATGTTCTACCTAGATTTAGATCTTCTCTATTTTGTTCTGAAAATCATCCATTCACTAAAGCTGTCAAATCAGGAAAGTATGTTCATATATGTCCCAAGGTTGACTCTACCTCATTTCTATTTACACATGAAATGTCACAAGTATCGTATAATATGTATAAAGAGATGTGATTACTAAATGTGATATCTGTATATAAGTTCAATGCATGATGATTGATTAGGCTTTGTAATTCAGATGCACATTTAATATTTTTATATCCAATTCAGCTGTCACATCTGCATTCTTGTATCTTTGGAAATATATTTGCATGGATACAGCGACTGTTATTAGTCAGACTCTACCTCTAGTATATGTGTTTTATTTTTGTGTTAAGTGCCAAGTATCTATAAAACACACATGATACAATAACCAAAGAATTGGTTATTGTTTGATTTTTGAATGTCTTCAAATGTTACCCCTTGTGCTTTTTGCAATATTTCTAGTATACCGAAATGCTTCAATATAATGGGCATTACTACAGTATATCTCCCTACCCTTGATGAAAAACTGAATAATTCAGACTTCCATAAATCCTTAGTACAGACCAAGTTCTTGTAAATCAATATTAAGATCCCAAAACATGCAATAATAGGTACTTAGCCCTACCTATTCTAAATATTGATTTTTTACTGAGAGACAAACTAAAATAAGCAGATACAGAATGATACAGTTTTTGCAACTTCATTTTTAGTCGACTAAATGTAAATCATCATTGAACTACACTTGTCACATAGTTCCATATTTTACTGCAATTCAGATTTAAAGTAGCTTTTCTGAATGCATATAAACAAACTAAAAAGAATCAAATTGTAATCTCTTCTAATCCTAAGTTAGCCAAAACATTCTGCATACTGAATGGTCTTTAATCTGTCTAAGTCCCTACAGAGGAAAGTCAGCATGACTTGACTAGAAGCGCAGTCGACACCTGATCTTAATTCTTTATATCAGGATTACAAAAGCCTTTATGAAGCAATAGATATCGTGAAAACAATTCTGGAAACAAACTTTAACTTCAAATACAAATTATTGACAATCGTCAACCAGCTAAAAAGAAAAATCTATTGAAAAGGGTGTTTATCAAGATTAGGTATTGATGAAAAATATTTAGAGACCTCCTTAATAAAAGGAATAAGAAGTCCCAAATATTAAATGTGAGGGATTTTTGAAATCAAGACAGACTCCCCTCCCCATTCTATAAATCCCGAAGTATGACAGTAGTCTTTATTTCCCATTCTTAGGTTAGATAAAAGATGGCCAAACATGTGATGCAATTAACACATACATGTGTGACTTATCTTATTGGTTGATTTAACATGTATTTGACATGTTCTTAAATTACAGACCTTGAAAAACAGCATGTAGCACCTGGGTGTTAATTCACACCATAATGTATTTTGATATATCATCATCACCATCAGGTTTAGGAGGATTGGAGGCTGATACTTCAGTTTCAAAGTGTTCATCCTCCAGAGGTGTTTCACTTATTGAAGTGTTTGAATTGTGGAGGTGTTTAACTGTTCATTTTTAGGAAGTGTTTGACTTAAAGAGATGTTTGCCTATAGAGTGTTTGATCAAACTTACATCCATGTAAGAGGCCATTCAAAATACAAGACCATCAACTAACCTCCTACAGAAGTAACCACTTACAGAGGGTGTTAATCAATGCTAAGGTGTAGCACCTACTTCAAACTACAAACTTCTATTTTAAACCGTATTTCATAAAAAAGAGCAACAAATCTTTTATGTATACACAGTACCTATTATAAATATTGAACCAAGTTTTTTAAACTTGACCTTTGTCGGGTGTTGTAAAAAATGTTTGATCTATTATGGTATGCGTTGATTGATTAAAATGTCATAAATCTTAACCAGGTAAAATACAAGTGAAATATCAATTCAAAGTAACAGTGAAGAAGGTAGCAATTACAATACTTGAGCTTACACTTGGACCTTAGCCTACAATGACTTAAAGGTTAATAGCTCAAAAATTAGGATTTTTGTTGCTGTCAAAGAATTTTCAAATCTATTTTTTAGATTGTTCCTTTTCTTGTCTTTTTATGATGCATGGCATAATACTTTTAACTAATTTATTTCCAATAGGATGACATCTGTGAATAAATAAGCCTACAAACTGTAAAATGCTTTTTACATAGACAAATATATAATATGTCATAATTTTTTTATTGGCAAAGTATCCGAACAGGAAATATAGCCAATATGATCTTGAGATATTGCATAAATGATACAGTATCTACAAAACAGCTGCCAAAATAAGGCAAGCTAAACCAATTCAACCTTTAGAAGTCCCTAGATATTCAGATATAATATTAACATCTACCAAGATATACTGTTTATGTCCCTGATAAGATCATCATAAGATTTGTGAATGATAAGTGAAAAACGATACTCTCAAATGAAACCTAATGAAAACACCTCAATTAAATCTGATCTCAGACTAGGGTCATAAGGCTAAAAATCTATTTGAATATTTCTTTCACAGGGAGTTAATAGAAATTATTTATTTTAGAGACGTATTTGACACATCTCAGAATGGGAATGAATACATGAATGACACATTCCAAATGCTTTTCTAATATTGTATTGTATCTACTTCAATATCAAAAGCTACAAGATCAAATTATGCAAACTTATATGAAAAATGATTATTTCTCTTTTAAAGCAATGACTCAAGATAACCTTGTAAATCATAAAGATAAAAACCTGAGAACTTATCTATAATGTCAATATAAACTCAGATAATTCCTGAGCACCCAAAACTTACCATTGACCTTCCTATAAAATACCAATAAGAACACAATTTTACACATTTCATGAAAAACTAATGTCAGAAGAAAACTCTACTGAGCGATCATGAAGTCATGAAATAAGAAAGAAATCATATAGATACTGCTTTTACCATTTTCACAAAAGCAAAAATGAACTCCTTAGCGCGATTCCATATTAGAAGAGTCATTGATTGATAAATATTATTCTAACACACAATCACAAGTATGAAGTTAGACATAGGGCAGTGTTGTATTTAGTCCAAGAATTGTAGACATATGGGATTATATACATTGTAGTTGTTACAGAGATTGTACAAAGTCATTACACAATATTTTGATCCCCTAAAACTACCCTAACTGGTAAGACTTTCAATATTTACCTCTTTTAAACTTTCTCAGCAGTGCTAAATGGATAGACCTTTTAACCTTATCTTGTCTTGACCATTAAGGCTAGAGTCAAATACTTTGAAAAATGTACCTACGTGTATATCTATAAATAAATAGAAGACCTGAACCAGAAGAAGCATCATATTTCGACATAGGACCCTAATGACTTAGACTTCTCAACTGAATTCACATTTTGAAAAAAAATGCTTTATCTATAGCCATGTTATGTTTGGGCACAGTCTACTGTCTCTTTAAAGATCTACCTTAAAACTACTACTATCCATGAACTTTGGTATGAATATAGGCTGAAATTAAAAATAATGATTATGTCATACAATTCTGACATCCTTACATTTTTTAATAATCCAAGACGAGTTTTGGCATAAGACAAAATACAAGGGGAAGAGATACAAAGAGGAATATGGTAAAATACAAAGAGGAATATGGTAATCCTTTGGTCCAAGGGTATTTCATTATAACACAAATGATTGTGAATATTATATGAAGGATGAATAATTATGATTATGTTGCCATATGGCCTTATCATGCAGATAATGACTAGTGATCCACCATCTTGGATTTCTAAGGTTTGCAGCTTTCATAAAATTATAAGGAAAGCAAGTAGGGAACTCCCAAGCACTGAAGCAAGAGCAATATGTTATTCAATGTGTCAGTTGAGAATTTGAAAGTTACCTTTGGGGGTGGTGATATCGACCTGAGAGACTTCTCATTCAAATGATAATGGGATATATTATTTGTTGTAGTTGCTTTACTGTAGCTGCATGAGCACATGGCCTCATCTTAACTTACCAACCAACCAACCAATCAAACAACCAACCAACCAATCAACCAGCAAATCGACAAACCAACCAATCAACCAGCAAATCAACAACCAACCAACCAGCCAATCAACCAACCCCAACCAACCAATCAACCAATAAACCAGCCAATCGACCAACAAACTAATCGACCAACAAACCAATTAACCAAACCAGTTGAAAAAAGGTATTTCATACATTGAGTAAATCCTGAAACATTACAGTAAAACCTTTGTATAGTGAACACCTATGAAATCAATACAATGTGTTCAATACAGATAGGATTTCATAATAGAGAGGGTTTTTATAGCAGTGAAAGGGTGTCTACTAAGGACATGTGTTAACCAGAGAAAGATGTTCATTAAGACAGGTTTTACTTTAATTGGTCAAAATAGGTAAAAAGAATTTACCTAGGTGACAACTGACAACAAACACAGATGTCCTCACTTACTCTTTAAGGTTGATACATTGGCAAGGATGTCAGACACCTCAGGTAGTATGTGTTTAGGAGGAGTTCCAAAAGTGTCAGCGAGGATGAGACCTCAACCATATTGACATCTAAACTACATGTTGTTGTTGTCATTATATATTTGACAATGAACATTTTCATGAATGCTGCACTCAGCCTGAGATAAGGTTGCTATATGTTGTTATTGTCTATGTGATGACCAGTCTCATTAATCAAGATGACACAGATTACAGCATTAAAATATGGCAATCTGCAAGGTGACATTTTTGTTGTGATATTGTTCTGATGAATGCAAAATGCAGTACATTTCCAAACACAATTCATTTCAAGACACTTCCTGTCTGCAATAAACCATTTCCTACCTATTTAAATATAAGTCAAAAAAAACTTTGACAAAATCACATAAAAATATTCATTGATGGATATAAAATAAAGAGTATCAATATAATCAAAGATTTTCTGATAAGCTAAATTTAACTTCAAGACAAGTATTTGATCCTAAAAGTATAAAAAATATGAGACACGAACTTGACATATGAAAATGAATTAAAGTGACATGATATGGCCTGACCTAAATCAACTAATTAACTGCAGACAGATTCTTTTCAAAAAATGAACTTGTGACAATTAGCCATGAGCAACCAGACTAATTAGTGAAAACTAGGGATGGGACGGTTCGTTTCGGTTCGGTTCGGTTCGGTTTTTTCGGATCATCAGCCGTCGGTTCGGTTTTTTCGGTTCGGTTCATTCATTTTAAGGATTTGTATTGATTGACATGATTAGCTGCTTTGTCTCTGACTTCACTGCTGACTGTCACTTTCTTTTAATACAACCAATAAAATAATCTTCATTTCTTTTGGGAAAACGGGAATTTGAAATCCAGCCGCCATATTTGAATGTATTGTGGGTACGCACAAAATAATACCCTATATCGAACCTGCGCAAATATAAATTTGCGCAAATCTTTGTATCAATTATGCCACGTTATAACAATATTTTATAGATGGAATTTTGTTATAGTATTTCATGAACACATATACATATTATTTAGAATACACGACTAAAGAATATAGTACCAGGGACCACATGATTGATTACCGAGGGATACGAATACACAGATACGAAACGAATCTAGTAAACGAGTGAGCTAGCAACAGACAAGACAGACAAGGTAGGGACTAGGAATATCAAAAATGTTGCTGTAAAACAGTGTTTTTAACTGTTTTATTGATACTTGACCAATGAAATATTAATCCGAAAACGATCCGAAAAGCTGATCCGAAAGTAGGGCCGTGATCCGAAAACCGATCTGAAGGCTATGAACCGCGGTTTTTCGGTATTTCGGTTATCCGTCCCACCCCTAGTGAAAACATGACTATATATCATATCTCTGGTATTATGTAATAAGGTCTTTGTGTAACAACAAAAAAATACATGAAGATATACATGGACTCATGAAATAAGTAAGATGCGCATTTCATAATAAATGCTAATACTGTAATTTTTTTCACTTTTGTGACATCATCAGCCTTACTCAGTCGAAATGTTGAGACATGCACAGAGCTCTATTTAGTGTCTACTTTCATTTCAAATATGGCGGCCAATCCGATGTCTGACGACCCTTACAAAGAATATAGGCAGTGTGCATTTTTACCTCCTGTGAAATAACAAGTGGAATTTAGTAGTTGTTGTGTGTTTTATTATCATTCTGCATCGTAATTCTATGTGATGTGGTGTTGAAATGTCAGCAGAAATACATATCCATACGATTATCGAGTGAATCAGATAACAGATTTTTCGAAAACCCGTCTCGTGCTAAGAGTGTAAAAACTTGTATTAACATGCTCAAAAGTGCCAATGTGCACATCAATGTCAAGCTAAATCAATGTTGTGTCTAAAACAGGTACCTGATCTACTCAAAACAGCTTGTCATTCACGAATACACGCTTAGCAAACACGGCGAAATGATCTGAATCTCGGAATTTCATTCGAGAGCTAGTAAAGTTTGCTCCGGTCTTCGTCATAAGTGTTCATCAGACTTCACGCATGCGCAGGAAAAAAACCATCAACCAATAACGTTTATAAATCAATTTTGCGCATGCGCCTTACAACGGTAAAGAAATTCGTATTTATAAACGAACCAATTTGAGATAACCCGCTATCAGTCGGAGAAATCTGACGATCTACGAAACTCACTTCAAGAAATCAAATGTAGACTGACGGCGTATTCTACTATGTTTTGATCTAAGATTTTCAGTATAGATAAAGTCTTTTATGATCTTTCGAATGAGGTAAGTCTCTAGTTCGAAAGACAATCGTATCAACTTGAACAAAAGTTGAGATTTGACGAAAAATTTTAACATGCGCAGAAGTCCCATTTTCGTTGTACCATATTGACTGTACTGTTGAAATATGATGACATCATTTTCACATGGTATTGACCATTATGTCATATGACATCAGAAGCATACATTATCCAGCAGTTACTGATAACAGTTCAAATTATATCCCTATATCAGCAAAATGAAGAAAGCCTAAATGCGTAAAATGCTAACATTAAATGAAATGGTGTTTCAGTGAAAATAGCAAATTGGATCAAAAAAAGTATTCACATTTGCATTTCCAGATAGATGTTCACACTTAGACTAGTGGACATTTCAAGTATACCCTGTAAGTTTATCCAGTGATCTCCCCCGGATTTTTCCCAAAGTGGGGGCAAAAATTCTCATTTCACACTGAAATTGGTCAAAACCAGAACAACGGCAACGCCAAAGCGTAGCGAATCCCATCGAACAGCCATGGAGGGCATTTTTGCAAACAAAGGATATAGCATCAAAATGACCGCCTTCTACCAAAAGTGCCATTAGACCAAGTGCCATTAGACCATGTGCCATGCTTATGGTATTCACATACCAAATATGAACAAAAATCGCTCCATTACTTTTCAAGTTATAGTAAAATACGTCAAAATGGCGGCAATTTTTCAAAATGGCCACCTTCTACCAAAAGTGCCATTAGACAGTGAGTCGTGCTTATAGTATTCACATACCAAATATAAACAAAATCGCTCCACTACTTTTCGAGTAATAGTAAAATACGTTAAAATGGCGGCATTTTGAAAAATGACCGCCTTCTACCAAAAGTGTCATTAGACAGTGTGCCATGCTTACAGTATTCACATACCAAATATGAACAAAATCGCTTCACTACTTTTCGAGTTATAGTAAAATATGTTAAAATGGCGGCCATTTTTCAAAAAAATTTTCAAAATGGCCGCCTTCTACCAAAAGTGTCATAGGACAGTGTGTCATGCTTATAGTATTCACATACTAAATATGAACAAAATCGCTCCACTACTTTTCGAGTTATAGTAAAATACGTTAAATTGGTGGCCATTTTGAAAAATGGCCTCCATTTTTCAAAATGGCCACCTTCTACTAAAAGTGTCTTTAGACAGTGTGCAATGTTTATAGTATTCACATACCAAATATGAACAAAATCGCTCCACTACTTTTCGAGTTACAGCAAAAATCGTAAAATAATGAGTAAAGACCGCCATTTTTCAAGATGGCTGCCGTGTGCTTCTTTAATATCTACATTTCTAGCTTTATTAATGTCCTATATAATTTTTTTACATCTAAAACATATTGCTATTACAGTTTTACATATTGCACCTAAATTACTGTAAATCCGGCACTAAAATGGCCGCCATTTTGAAATGAGCGGCCATTTTGAAAATCGGCTTTCGAGCAGAACTTCTACCCCCATAGGGTATATGTGTACAAAATATGAACCAGAACAACGGCAACGCCAAAGCGTAGCGAATCCCATCGAACAGCCATGGATGGCATTTTTACAAACAAAGTATATAGCAAAAATGGCAGCCATTTTTCAAAATGGCCGCCTTCTACCAAAAGTGTCATTAGACCATGTGCCATGCTTATAGTATTCATATACCAAATATGAACAAAATCGCTCCACTACTTTTCAAGTTAAAGTAAAAAACGTTAAAATGGCGGCCATTTTTCAAAATGGCCACCTTCTACCAAAAGTGCCATAAGACAGTGTGCCGTGCTTATAGTATTTACATACCAAATATAAACAAAATCGCTCCACTACTTTTCGAGTTATTGTAAAATACGTTAAAATGGTGGCCATTTTGAAAAATGACCGCCTTTTACCAAAAGTGTCATTAGACAGTGTGCCATGCTTACAGTATTCACATACCAAATATGAACAAAATCGCTTCACTACTTTTCGAGTTATAGTCAAATACGTTAAAATGGCGGCCATTTTTCAAAATGTTTTTCAAAATGGCCGCCTTCTACCAAAAGTGTCATAGGACAGTGTGTCATGCTTATAGTATTCACATACCAAATATGAACAAAATCGCTCCACTACTTTTCGAGTTATAGTAAAATACGTTAAAATGGTAGCTATTTTTCAAAATGGTGGCCATTTTTCAAAATGGCCGCCTTCTACCAAAAGTGTCTTTAGACAGTGTGCAATGTTTATAGTATTCACATACCAAATATGAACAAAATCGCTCCACTACTTTTCGAGTTACAGCAAAAATCGTAAAATAACGAGAAAAGGCCGCCATTTTTCAAGATGGCTGCCATGTGCTTCTTTAATATCTACATTTTTAGCTTTATTAATGTCCTATATAATCTTTTTACATCTAAAACATATTGCTATTACAGTTTTACATATTGCACCTAAATTACTGTAAATTCGGCACTAAAATGGCCACCATTTTGAAATGAGCGGCCATTTTGAAAATCGGCTTTCGAGCAGAACTTCTACCCCCATAGGGTATTTGTGTACAAAATATCAACAAAATCAGGTCAACGGTATTTGAGTTATTGCCCGGACGGACGGACGGACGTACGTACGGACGGACGGACGTACGTACGTACGGACGGACGGACGGACGTACGTACGGACGGACGGAGGCGTTCCCTATATCCCTCCGAACTTCGTTCGATGGGATAACAAAATCGGGCCAACGGTATTTGAGTTATTGCCCGGACGGACGGACGGACGTACGTACGTACGGACGGACGGACGGAGGCGTTCCCTATATCCCTCCGAACTTCGTTCAATGGGATAATAAGCCCATTTTTCATGACTTTTCTCATTTTCAGGTGGGTGCACATGAATTTTCAGGTGGATGCAAGTCTGTTTTTAAAATCTCAGGTGGGTGCTGCACCTACTTGCTTTAATGCTTGGGAGATCACTGTTATCTGTATATAATATTTCCCCAGACACAAGATTAGCTTCATTGCTGTGTTTACAAATACTTTTTCTTGGATGTAACAGATCCATTACCTTTATGAATCAGCCATATACCAGACACACAGAACATCACTTTATAGTCATGATAGTTATAAATATACATACAGAAATGGAAAATGATACAAGACAGTTCTATCCTTATAAATAGCATATCTGCTGTGGGAAATATGGAGATGGGGCATACAGACCTTAAATCCTAAGAACAAATTCTCACCTGCTATTATGATTCTTCCAATTATCCAAAATTCCCAGTGAAAAGAGCGAAACTCAATGAATGTACAACTAACTAAGATGACAAAATTCCTGTGTTGACGTCCGTTTAATCGGACATCAATTGTGAACAGTCACATCCGAGACATAGTCTTGCGCCAAGTCTCTGGTCATGCCCTTCCTATTTCTCAACCAGAATAAAATTGTAAAGAATAAGGGTGTAGTAGTGGGTCTTGATAAAAAGACTATGATTGTATCACCTCAAGCTGAACGAATGAAGCCGAATGGAGGAATGGAGATCCCATGAAGTTATCAAGTTGGGATTTATTTTACAAAGGATATCTTGAGATGCAAGAATCGTGGGCCATAATATATTTTTAACTTAAGGGCTCTTGATAACCAATAAGCGTGACTGGAGTTAGAATTTCTACACAGGTAGATGTGTAGATTCTAGAGATTACACCTGGATGACTGGATACTCGCTATACAGTCTGACAGTAATGACATCTACAACATCTGGAATCCTTTTATAACTCATCTTCTTACAAATGTCTTATATACAGAACACATTCAGGTCTATTTGGGTGTTTCTTAATCAGAGTGACTCTCGGTCTGGGGTCAAGTTTCAAGACACCCCCCCCCCTCTTCGCCTATCTATTTCACCTTCACATTTGATGTGATGAGGGTCAAGGGCTTGAATCAAAACTGACTCTGTCCACCTTCCATGAGTTTTGGCATATAAAAATTGGCAAACATATCTAAGAACCCCGAAAAGCTTTCTGATTTGCAAGTGCCTGAGTGTGATGGTAGAGACCATAGATACAACTATGATGAAAAGGTGCGTGTCATTAATTTTCAATCATTTTGACCCAAAGAGAGATGCTTGGATCATACTCTTTGAACTATTACTGCCCGATGACAGACCCATTGCAGGGAGCCTAGCCCAGAAACATGATGAATTTCAGAATCTAAAAGGCCCCACATTAGAAATACAGGCTAGAAATATGAAGAAATGTGCCTGCTCTTTGTGTGACAGTGTACATTCAGATTCTGTTTTCACGATCACAGAACTCCAAGATCCTGGGAATCCTAAGATAATACACTCGTGAAGTTGTATTTTTCAATCAACCTACTTTAAGCGTAGAACCTGGATGACAGGTGAGATGAGCTGTATGATTTTGACATAAATAACATATGGGTTTGATACTCCTTGATTCTTTCCATCTTAGTTTATCTGACTGCATATAGCCGACCTTGTATGTTTAAGAGAAATAATTACACTGTACACCCTAAACTAGAGAGCTTACAGATTTAGTTTATAAATTGTATTTCAAATACAGTTGACTTGATTTCAATCATAATTTTTTCTTCAAATACTGATTCTTGAACAAAACAAGCTTATAAAACTGAGACCATGCATCTGACTGAAATCGCTAACTAATTCCTGCTTTAAATCTTGTGTTGTGAACACTCAGTCTCTAACTAACATACCGTACATCTAATTCACACAAGCTACATAGGTACGGAAAATATGGGGAGACCAGCAACCTGGCATGAGACTGAAAAGACCAGATCTAGCATGTGTGAATGAATGGAATCTTCATGCAAGACTGCAAAGACCAGAGTCTAAGTGCATGAAATCCCAGTGTACAGTTTAAGGTATACTTTCCCAGTGTACAGTTTATGATGTACTTACCCTGCTGGGTATGCAATGGTTCCTGTGTTTGGGTCACATGTTAAAGATGCACTGCTGCTTACAGTCAACCCAAGTACTCGCTCTAAGGTAACCTGAAATACAAAAAATTATCATTAAATATGGGGCAAAATAAATGTGGACAATAGGGTTTTTGGACCCTGCCCTAGCAGTGTGTGAAGAAATGGATTCCAGTTTCAAGACTTGGGTTGACATCTACTTCACTCTGTCATGCCAGGAAACAACAAAAATTGTGGAAAATTCTTACAGAATATAAAATGTTAGATATCCTTTTATATTTGTGAAAAGTTGAATGAACACTAGGTTTTTGGGGAAAAGGGCAAATATTTGCAATCAATCATGTTTTGGCATTCTGATTCATCTGAGTCTCTTTTTATAACACCCGAGAGTCTCTTGCACTTGATCTCTTCCAGAGAAAGTAAAGGCTTTGGAATTTATAATGTATTTCAATATTGAATTTACTCGGATTATCTACAGGGAGAGGGTCAATCTGAATAACCCAGATGCGAGTAGAAATAATCTTGATTTACGTCATTAAAAATTCAAAATTCAGTCAAAGTAATATCATATTTGAAATCTACATGTAAAATTGCATCTAGAAATGTGGTTTCAAAAAGTGTTTATTAACTTTGAAAAATTGATTTTTTTTGAAAATGTGACTTCTAGCTCGGGGAGATTCCCCATAGTCCCCATGCTATAAAATCACAAAAAATGAAATATCTTTTCTTTTAGTGGACAGATAATATTTTGCTTTACTGGACATATTTTCATTAGTATAAGTATCAGGCACATAAGGGTTATATGAAAATTGAGCCACTTAAATTGATAATATTCAAGTTTGATGGAACTTTTTTATATACCTGCCATGTTAATTGACCCGAATCAGCCACCTGGTGGTGAAACTGGTAACTACCTACTCGCATTTGGGTAATTCTTATGTACAGTAAAACCTGTTTATTCCAAACTCGGGAGACAAAAGTGTTTAGCAGGTGTTTACATTTCAAGGTTTTATTAAGATGTAAGTCAATGGGAGATAACAAATTTGGGACTGAGAAAAAGTGTTCACATTGAGAGGTGTTCAGATATACAGGTTTCACTGTAATGTTTTCGCCAACATCAAAACATTGATATGGTCTCTTAGAACACCCCATAGAGATGAAGTTGTCTGTGTAGCCAAAAATAGTTCACTACACATCATCACAGTCTTCATTGCATAATGATTATGAAAACACCAATAGATAATTAAGGCTCTGTTAAATTGGTTAATTGAAAATGATAAATTGCAGGGTAATTAGGCCCTGGGTTAGAGCAGGGGGAAAACAATGATGTAATATATTCCCAATAACAATATTGTGCTGCCAGCTCAGCCAACTTATAACCAGCTTTCAGATTTCTGTGTTCATGTATTTAGCCTACTGGTCAGAAATAGTTATACCAGAAGACCATCATATGCTGCTGAGGTATACTTTTCTTAGATTTACTTGATCTTCAGGAAATACACATGTAAATATGAAGAGCAAAATGGCATGTGGTATACAGTCTCTACATTAGGTCAATGCAAATACATGTATTTAACAAAAATTAGCCATATTCAAACAAAATGAAAATTTTTTTCAATGAAAGTATTTAACTTGTAAAAATTTATGAATTTTTGTTGATTTATAACAAATCTACAAGGTGGCCACTATATAAGCAGTTCTGACCATCATATAAGTCATTAATTGATTTCTGATTGAACAATGGCATGACCTGTTGATTTCAGCTTGATTGGATGTAATAATTGATGCCTTCAATACCGAACGATCCATAGATGTATAGATACCAATTATTATCATAATACATGTCAGATCAGCTGGTCTGATCATAAAGTACAGACATACTGATTAAATTATTGATCAAGTTCATGAGAGAATTGAATCATTTCATGAAGAAACACAAAGATAAATTTCCAGAGAGGATCTTGAATTCTAAAGTTGAAGAATTCATGTGTCTGCTTATTATACATGTATGTAAGCCTTTGTAATAAAGAACAATTTACAATATTTCAATTTCATAGGTACGGACATATACATATACCGAGCGATCTATGTGGGATGTATATGATTGTACTCATAGTCATTAACATTAATATATAAATCCAACCTGTCTGTTAATATGACAGTTAACGATATTCAACACCTATAAAAATCATGATCATAAAAAATAAGTGAATGGTAAAAATTAAGCAGAGGCATGTTCAATAATAATTGCAGTGCGCGAAATAGACGTCCGACATCGGCCATTGGCCTGACAAAATTATAGATGGCTTGTTTTGATAAAAACACCCAGACATTTTGGCCTGCCAGATATTTGTGGCATTCGTTAGATTGCCCATGAATAGAACTCACATTTCAGTCCGGAAATCCTCCGAATTCCCAGCGATTTCGGCTTATTCCATGACTTTTGTTGAAGATTTAAAAAAATTTCAAATATTTTTGTTTTCGTACTGAAGCCCAAGATATAACGTGACTTTTGACTGGCTGTTGTTGTTTGTTGAAATTACGGTGATTTTGATTGGCTATGGATGACTCATTTCTTCATCGTCGTTCGCAAATCGAGTGCATTATCAGTATGCCGGATGTAGAAAAGAAATTGAAAAATCGAGCCGGCATCTAAGTCCAAAAAGTCGGCAGTTTGGAAGTATTTTGGGACTCCGATATCACAAGGTAAACGAATTGGTGATAGTTCACCATCATGCATGCAGATTATGTGAAATGCCGATCACATTTGCGGCAGATGCTTTATATTCGATTTTAATTGACGTATTTCTGAATATGATTTTGAAAAGTGAAACTGAAAGTGAAACTATCATCATCAGACATTGTATCATTTTTAATGTTCTGTCCCGTCCTGTCCCGAAAGTATCGTGTCCCGAGACCATTTGTACCGTTCCGTACCGTACCGAAATTTTTTTGGACCGTGACACCTCTAATATATACCTTGAATTTTAGTCTGTTAGTGGAGTCTGTGTACATAGTATGTGTTTTTGAATACCTTGAAGCTTCTGAGAGCAATTCTAAACCGACCAAAATCAGTACAATTTAGTTTGATCAATATGTACATGTTCATCATGTTTTGGTAAGGTGAATCTAGGGGGAAATCAACACACCCAGGCTATTGGTTAAGTCATCAAGTGCAGTATAGTGGATAATACATGACATGCAATGGAATTAGTTTTACTTTGTTAATATTGTACTAAACTAAATCTCATTTTAGAGTGGTTGTGGAGAAATATGGAAAATGAAATTTTTGGCCAGAGAAGTAAGAAACAGCCTGCAAAAAATTGGCCTGAGAAAAAATGATATGGCTGGTTAAAATCTGGCTGGCCTGCCAAAATGTCTAGGTTAAAAAAATCCTTATTTCACGCACTGAATTGGCTATATTCTGATATCAAAAGAGTTATTAATTCAACAATTATTAATATGACGTGTCAACTTAATATAATAATATAGAGGTATTCGCATATTGTGTACAGTAAAACCTGTCTAAAATCAAGACTAGTGTTAGGACGGGCTTAATGTGTTAGGGGAGGCATCAAAAGATCAATGTCTGATAGAAAACTAAATAAATCTAGTTTGGGGGGAGGGGGTCAAAGCTATTTCAGTATGCTTTCCGACAAATTTCAACATTTAAATTTTTCGCAATTTCGACTCGAAATGCCTTGGAATGGTTTAAAAATACAGACTTTACCAGATGCCTTCTTCATCAAGATGCATGAAACATGGAATATTATGCCTATTATTGTTGGCACATGTTTTAAGAATCATAAATAAGTTATAGTACTGGCCCCATGAAAGTCCAAATTGAGTCGCTAAAACATGTGAAAAGTCCGCGATCAACTTTCATTGTATTTAGTTTTGAGGGGGAGGGGGGGGGGTCCAACTCAAAACTAGATTTATTTAGTTTCCTATCAGACATTGAACTTTTGATGCCTCCCCTTAAGGAAATCAATAGGATCAATGTATATTATAGATTTTATCATACATGACCCATTATGTGCAAAATGCATGTATACCTATTGACATTCAATGTAATCAACTGTGCACCGTTACTTCAAGTTCAGCTTATCATATCAACAGTATAACATCGAACAAGGTCATTATTGTTGCAGTGTAAATCTATAACACATTATCATGTCTGGTCTAGCCTCCAGTATATATTTTCATTTACATGTAACTGTGTACCACACTGATTGATCCTTAGGACTATTTTAAAATCATATTTAAAAAGATTCTCAAATCTAAACATGTACAAATTACATATGTTCATTAAAATGTTCACTACCCTTTTCAATAGCTCGATTACACTTTTTTAATAAAATGCAGTTATTATAAAGGTTCTAGTCTTTGTGAATCAGGGTAACTCTCAACCGATCACATTAGGTTTACCTAGTGTCAGTACTTGCACTTAAATATAGAATTCACTTGTTTTTTAATCTTTATGATGAATAAAGGATAATATATATCTTCATCGCATTAGCAGACATAGGTCATATTTTAATGGATTTTATTTGTTAGAGGGTCATAGCGATGAAAGGAGAGAGGAAACATTATACAAAAAACATTTGATCGATTTTAATAAAAAAAGGATGTTTATTCAAAACATGCACTCCTTCAATCATAGCTAAAGCATTTTAATTTATATAAAAGTTAACAGTCAAACTGTCAACCTAATTTACCATTCAAGTTATATAAAACGATTTTTATTTGATATAGTCCCAATGCCACTGCCAAATGACCAACGGCAGGTTATAATATCATGAATATAGGATAGTCATATTTCATATCTAAATGTTCACAAATAAATGCAGCTTTTGTCATATAAATGCCATTAATTGTTTGTTCCTTGAACCAACTTATGCATATTTGATTAATCAGATATAGCTATAATCCCATTGCAATGTGATTATATGTTACACTATCGATGTTGGTTTAATGATCTCAATCATCAGATTGTTTTAAAACTTATTTTACCACCTCGGATTGAACATGAATTCATGATGCCAGAAAATGCAGCAGAATGATCACAAAGCAAATTGTATGAGCATTGAGATAAATGGGATCATGGACTCGATATGATCCAAGGATTATTAGGGATTACCCATTACCCCTGGATCATATTAATTTCAATCTTGATTTATAGTGCAGTGCTCTGCATTTATTTCATAAATTCCCTGTAAAACTAAGCAGGAAATAAGGGCGCTACGTTGAACTTCGATGATGCGGTTACTTTCGTCATGGGGCTATTTCTACATTGGCTTATTAATTTCAATCTACGCAGTCTGCCATGTTTGTCCTTTGAAAATTTTAATAATAAACACCAAAATTAAAATTATAGGGCATGGTCAAAATAACCCCATGGTCGAAGAAGCCCCATGGTGAAGTAACTCAACATGTTGAAGTTTGACAAAGTCAACAGAGTACCGCTAGTCTAATGATCTTGTTGTACTTACCCTGTCTGACAAAGGTATGGGTTTACTCTTCCGCTTCAAGCTAGGTGAACGCAACACCTTCCTTGGGTTAGGTACTACATTCATTGCAATGTCCTTAGGTTGATTTTAAATTCTTCAGTAGCTCAATATTTTGCCTAATAAGGTAAGGATCATTTCATGAATACTCCCTTGCTCTTGAGAATGGAATCGTAATGCCACATATAAGGCAAGACAGTATGCAAATCCAAACTATATGTAGTTGTCTCCGTCAATCAAGTTTAAGATATGATCAAGAACTAGCTACATTTTAAAGATTAATCCATTGTGACTGTATGTACCTGAAAAAGAAAATATTCAAACTCAAAAACTGAAAAAGTTGAGAAAATAAAAATTTCCAAATTTTTACTCTCAATAAAACACATTTTTCTACATTATTCGGAGGTTGATTATGAAACTATTTAGTTTAAAATCATCTTTGAATATACTTTGATGATAAGACATGAACAATATTACGTAGATGAAATCAGTGTTCGAATATTAATGAATTGAAAAAACATACGGTGAAGAACTTACTTTTCAAAGTTGGACTCAGCAGAATGACTCGATTTGTCAACAGATTTCTGATTGGTCAATCTACCAGACTCTGTATTTTCTAGACCAATCAAAAGAGTTTTCTTTAACCACCCCAAAAAATTTTATGCTGCCATCTATAGTTTCAATTGGAAAAGCTATACTAGCGACCTCTTTATATCATGCTAAAATATTTTGATAGACTTGTGGATACCAATTTTTGAGGAAGGGTAATTTATTATTCAGTTAGCCCAGGGTAAACTAATCTTCTGGTCCTGATCTGATGAAATAATCTCCCATATTTTTACCTTCTCTTCTGGAGAGAAGAAATCACTGTTATAACATCACTAAATACTGTAGTTCCTGTGATTTTATAAATATAAACATGGGCTTTCAATCTAGTTGAAAGCCCATGATATAAACCTTGACAGAGATCCTCAGCTCACATGGTACCCTTTGCATTCGTTGGACTTCACTTCTTAAAAGAGAGCTTCGTCTTCACTCTTTCAAACTAAAATAAACCTGTGAACTCAACGCGCCAATCAGTGTTCGTCGGCCAAATTCGACCGACGTTCTATATATGGTTATTCCTTCTGACGTCATCGTTGAGCCCGAAATTGACCAATGACATGCGCATATTTAATTAGAACGCATTTGGCGTATGTTTCTTCAAGCTCGCCGATTGGTGGACGAAAGGTCAGCGCGTAAGTCAAAAGTGATTTATTACCCAAACTGTCACCGGTACCCGTCGTGGGGGCGGGGCCACTAAACTGTAATATGGTCTCTACTAGGCAGAGTGTAGTTTAACTAGACTCTGCACGCAGGGTACTCACATGGGATACCTTTTTTGACATTTGGTTTTTTCAATGGACCGAAATTTTAGGATCTGGTATGAGAATGCCATCCAAATTATGACTTTTGAGGTATGGCAATGGTTGGATTTCCACAATCTGATATGAGGATGGTCATTCAAAATATGTTACCTAACACTTGCGGTTTGGCATTGGTCTAGTAGTTAGGCCTACATATATTCTTAATTTGTGATTGTTTTGGATCATTTTTGCCAAACATTTGCCTCTCAGACACTTCTTCTTTTGTATGGTATTGATCTTTTATCTGGACATTTGGTGTGGTATTGGTCTTATGCGGTCTTATATTTGGACACTGGGTTTGGTTTTTGGGCGTTATTTGGCTGGTATGGTAACACATCGAGATTTGACAGATTGGTATGGGAACATATTGATATCTGACGGTTCAGCCTATGACCCCCACCAAATGTTGTATGTAGTGTACCCTCGGGGATTTTACCAGCATAATATTCCTAAAAATGCCTCTTCAGTTAGGCAGTTTTCTACATCCTTCATGACATCATAGAGTTCCATTTTTAAGTTTCGTCATAAGAACCAAAAATCAACTGACCACCAATTTTCGAGTGCTCATAACTTCATCAAACATAACAAATATTCATTTTCATATTGTTTGAATTTTATTATTTTATACCTCAGCAACTTATCTGAAGAGAGCAGATATGGAATCAGATGTATTAAAATGTGGTGGAGACATTTTGAAAATATTCTGTATGATTTATTTTTCATGGGCGTAGCGCCTGTTACACACAGAATGCCCATGCGTACCAATTGTTTCAATATTTTTAAAAAACTAGGCCTATAAAAGTGTATATATTTATGATTGTTAATATTGTGTAAATACGCAATACTTCAGATAGCCAGATAATTTCTATATTTCGAAATCTTCAATCAATACAATTTGTCCAAGCATATCAATCGATATCGTTATGTTTTTCTGGTCCTTTAAAATCAAAATATCAGTCTACTAGTAACACTTTCAAACCGGATATAGATGATGCTAAATTGTACCGGGGAAGCAAAGAGGAGGGAAAACCCCATGATTCAATTGATGACATACGATTTCCTCCTTCGCTCACCTCCTTTCCCGGAAGTACATATATTTATACTTCCCTCCATCTTGGTTTTCAAAGTTTTCAAATTGACCTAGTTTTAAACCAATCAATGATCGACTCGCTAAACCAATCGGCGACGATGTCATCTCAATACAGATTTACATTATAAGCGTTTGTCATCTTTGAACACTGGGGTTTCTCCCCCTCTTGGGGAAGCCGTGTCTTTAGTTTTTCATATTGTGTAATTTTTTTGACGTGGCACAATCGAGGTGAAGACTGCAAATGAATTGCAAAAAATAAAATTTGTTAAAATGCATCGATTTATTTGCACATTTTCTGATAATTTCCGTATTTTTAACGATTTTGTTTTGTCAGAATAGAATTATCTAAAGTTAAAAAAACACTAAGATTGCATCAAATAACGTCTTTGAAAAAGAAGTAGTTTGCTCTGTTTATGCGGGTAAACCTGACAATGTTTTGATTGGTCAATCAGCCTGAAGTCACAGGTCGTGTCCACCCAATCTTGCCAATCAATACGGTTTCGTGACACCCCTGACAGTGTAGGAATTATAGAAATCTCGAAACCGCTGAATAACTTATCAAAATATCAGTGGGGATTCATTAGATTGTACAAGGCGGTAATAATTCAAGATCAGAAAAGTAAAAAAATACTTGGGCAAGGCTAATTGACTACCTGTAGCCACACAAACTAGAAAACAGATTGATCTGAATTATCCAAAAGGCACAATCATTGAATATAACATATAAATTAAATATATGTTGGAATTTCATTCTTCTTAAATGTCACCCCCTGTGTCTGTTCTCATTTTTTTCCTTTGTGGACTATTTGTTTCATCCTCTTGACATATGAGCACATTATCAGTTAGTCTAAACTCAACACACATCATATCCTTTTTAGGGGCGACATTTCTTACATTATGTACTGTAGCACCCTCAGGAAGGGGCATCCTGAGACCTAATTCTGCCATTTCTAATGCCTCATTTTCCTGGTCCTCACTCTTGCAGAAGCAATAGCAATGAATTGTTGGCATAATGGGCTTTATTGTTGCCCCTTCAGCCTGAAGATCACTTGTTGTATACAATCCTTTAAATACATCGAGAAACTGAGTGGCTATTGCTGGTAGATTCATAATTATGTGTATGTTAGGAGGTGCGATTTCCTCACCATGTTTCTTCCATTTTTTTAACATATCCATTTTCACGATATTGCGAATAAAGTCCCGTCCATCCATATTATAAGCATTCAAGTCAATTTTGTACTTCTTAGAGGTGTTTAGTTTTACATTATGTTCTAACCATTTGAATGATTCAGGGTTCAAATCATTGGCGAAAACGATGCATTGTTTTCTGCTAGCTGGAATAGCAAATGGACCAATACCTGCCATCATGTCATACACGATATCACTGGGACTCAACTGTGATATAATTCTTGCATGTTCATTACCTGTAACAAAAAACAAAGGACAACATTTGAGAAACATGGATGATGGTTTATACATTGTATTTGTTGAACATGGATTTACTGAACATAAATACAAGCAGTTTTATTTTAAAATGTGTCGAGGGATCCATTACTATATTTAAAATACATAAGCTTATACAATGGTACTGTTATAACATTATTACACAAGGTTTTAAAATGCAAAAGGTCACCAACTGTAATTTGTTACAGATGCCAACAGCCATACACCAACCATTTAATGCCCGACACCAACTGCCAAAAATCATCCACAAAAAAGTTGGAAATTATAACAATATGTCACCATCACAAAGGACAGCACAAAATCATACCGAGTTTGGGATTCCAATAGACTTTAGAGAAGTCCATCTCAAAACTGCATCCATTTTCTTTGTTGATGGTTATCATATTGTCCTCTCCCCCTAAAAGTTCTAGGCTAAAGTTCCGAAATGTTGTATCAATTGTATTTGTCTTGTTTATCACTGTCTTCACTGTTTTAATCTTATCAACTAGCACTTCTCCTGAAAACAAAAAGATGCAACTACCTAAATACTTTCATTTAATTCATTCATTGGAGAGTGAGAACTGACCAAGTAATATATATCCAAATACCAATATATTTACCTATCAGGAATTTGTAGTCATTTAGGTTATCTTTAAGATTCAGATGCACGATGTGGCCAATTGTGCTAAAGCCCCCAACTCCATCAGTATCTGTCGGTAATACAGCTTTCAACACATCATCCCAAGTCAGGTTGTCATATGTTGTTTCTAAACTGTACATTTTAAAACTGTTAGGATCAACATCATGGGCAGTCATTACACCTTTTTCATCCTCAGAGAAGTCATCAAATGATTTGTACTGGTTGCGATCAAGAAGGAGCAGCTTGTGTGTTTTAAAACATAGATTGTCCGTTTCAAGATCAGCAATAGCCTTTATATTTGGCATCTTCAACATAGACTTTTTGAAGCATTTGTTCAAGTGTTTCAAACTTTTTATGTTGACAATAATTCCTGGAACTTGAATTGTCTGTGTAAACATGCTGCGATCTAACTTGGTCATACCTCGAACTTTTTCACCCAATGAATTTGAAGTACCTGTCAATTCCATTCTATTCTTATTCACAGGAAATATATGTATTATCCAAGGGAACCTTACTTTCAATGATCTCAAAATATTCTTCCAATGTGTTATAGATCTATCCTTTGAAAGTTTGACTTGATAAATATTAGATTTATCAACACATGGAATCAGACGTGCACCATTGGCCCAATGTCTAAAATTTGTACATCTAGTGAAAGTCTCAACTTGTGTCAAACGTGTTGATACGCTACATAGTACTCTCGTAGCCATATATCCATAGAATACTGATGAAATTATTTTGAAATTTCTGAAAACAAAAATTACACCGGAAGTTGCATGTGCGTGAGTGAAACTGAGTTAGGATTCACGAAATCATAAACTGGATTCAAAAGAACTTCATTGAGTTTGTATTATCAATTCCATCAACTATTTCTAAAATAATAAAATAAATATGATTTACATGAAAGTTATAAAGTACATGTCAAATGACATATATGATAGGCAAAAAATACAACAACGTGATACAATCTACGCAGGCATTATTTTGCAACATGAAAATGAAAAAAACTAAAATGTAAACTGTTTTCTAAGTTACCAAAAAATGTCTAGATATATTGATGCACATGCTCATTTAGCAGCTAGTGATTTTAAGGAGGTAAGGACCTAAGATATTATGTAACTTTATTGTTTTGAACCACTGCTGTTTTGCGAGTTGTGACTGTTGAAGTGAGCTTGGTGAAAATTAAAAGTGGGTGATAATAGATTAGATCTACAGTCTGTTTCACTGCTTCAAAGGCAAGCAGTTGAAGCTGAAAAATAAGAAATCTAGACTATTGTGCCATAATATATAGAAAGATATATTCTTATTGCACACGAATGACATTTGTATATTTCAGATTATTTATTGTACATGTATTTAGTGCAATAAGCCTGCGCCCCTCTTGTAATTTGAGGTCTATCAGCCATGTTATTTTTTCAAAATTAACTTGTCAGAGAAGCATTAAAATATAAGAGGTTGAAGACTTTATACAGTCTGTTACACTGCTTCAAAGGCAAGCAGTTAAACCTGAAATATAAGAAATCTAAATAATATTGTGCAATAATATATAGAAAAATATATTCATATTGCACACGAATGACATTTGTATATGTTGGATTGCTTGTAAATTGGCTCATAAACTCTGTAACCTCTTATATTTTGATGCTTCTCTACCATGTTAATTCTCAAAAAAATAACATGGCGGACAGACCTCAAATTACAAGAGGGCACAGGCTTATTGCACTAAACACTGAATAATCTGAAATATACAAATGTCATTCGTGTGCAATATGAATATATTTTTCTATATATTATGGCACAATGGTCTATAGATTTCTTAATTTTCAGGTTCAACTGCTTGCCTTTGAAGCAGTGTAACAGACTGTAGGCCAATTTACAAGCAATCCAAGATATACAATTGTCATTCGTGTGCAGTATGAATATATTTTTCTATCATTAGACTATTGCACAAATGCTATAACATGCGTATTCCCATCTAAATGATTTGTCCTTCAGAGAAATGAAGATTTTTGGACGAGTTATGGTATCATCATACCCCAGTATATTCTCTTTCAGTCAAAAAAGTTTGAACCAAAACTCCCCATGACAATCAAAAGGTCTCACCTGTAGAATACGCCATCTATAGAAAATTGTCACTCTGATTTTGACAGATGGAGGCAGGTCAAAAGGATCAAATTTCTTTAAGAAAATGCACCTCCATCACATCAAATCATGTGTTAGAGTTGGTCCATACATACACTTTTTCATTCATGTACTTACCAAAATCCAACCACTGGTGATGCTAATATACATTATGTAACTACAATAATTGGACTATATTCTTGTTCTTAAAATGCCATCTATTCGTCTTCCCACTCGGCGGAATGATCAATAAGTTGTGTGTCCCCGATTTCACTCACGGGAAGTACATAAGTTTCACAATTGGAACTGTATAGGCTAGGGAATATGATATGGAATCAATTAATCAATAACAGTATGGCATCAGATGATATATGTCACGATATAGGGTAGAGATTTTTCTGTTTTTATTTTGTGCTACTTTTGGACTTAGAATAAAATCTAAAATGACCAGCCATCAGGGATCAGATTAAAAAAATAAGAACAGGACTCGTCAAAAGAGATAACGTATAGCATAAAATGGACTCTTTTTCAAAACCAACACAAATGGCGCAAAGTAGCACTTTCCAGAAAATAAACAAAGTTCAGCCTCTCGATAGATTTTCATACCTGTTTTTTCAAAACTAACAGAAATGGCGAAAACTAACATTTTTCAGAAAATAAACAAAGTTCAGCCCATCGATAGATTTTCATACCTTTTTTGAAAACCAACACAAATGGCCAAAAGTAACACTTTTCCAGAAAATAAACAGAGTCCATCATATGATAGATTTTCATACCTTTTTTCAAAACCAACACAAATGGCCAAAAGTAACACTTTTCCAGAAAATAATCAGAGTTCAGCCCATTGATAGATTTTCATACCTTTTTTGAAAACCAACACAAATGTCCAAAAGTAACACTTTTCCAGAAAATAATCAAAGTTCAGCCCATCGATAGATTTCATCCCGTTTTTTCAAAACTAACACAAATGGTGAAAAGTAACACTTTTCCAGAAAATAAACAGAGTCCAGCATACGATATATTTTCATACCTTTTTTCAAAACCAACACAAATGGTGAAAAGTAACACTTTTCCAGAAAATAAACAGAGTCCAGCATATAATAGATTTTCATACCTTTTTTGAAAACCAACACAAATGACCAAAAGTAACACTTTTCCAGACAAGAGTCCAGCCTATCGATAGATTTTCATACCTTTTTTTAAAACCAACACAAATGGCAAAAAGTAGCACTTTCCAGAAAATAAACAGAGTCCAGCATACGATAGATTTTCATACCTTTTTTCAAAACCAACACAAATGGCGAAAAGTAGCACTTTTCAGAAAATAAACAGAGTCCAGCATAGGATAGATTTTTATACCTTTTTTCAAGACCAACACAAATGGCGAAAAGTAACACTTTTCAGAAAATAAACAGAGTCCAGCATACGATAGATTTTCATACCTTTTTTCAAAACCAACACAAATGGCGAAAAGTAACACTTTTCAGAAAATAAACAGAGTCCAGCATACGATAGATTTTCATACCTTTTTTCAAAACCAACACAAAATGGCGAAAAGTAACACTTTTCCAGAAAATAAACAGAGTCCTGTCTAGCGATAGATTTTCATACCTTTTTTCAAAACCAACACAAATGGCCAAAAGTAACACTTTTTCCAGAAAATAAATAGAGTCCAGCCTATCGATAGATTTTCATACCCCTTTTTCAAAACCAACACAAATAGCCAAAAGTAACACTTTTCCAGAAAATAAACAGAGACCAACCTATCGATAGATTTTTATACCTTTTTTTCAAAAGGCCGTGGCTGGAGTGCCTTAAATTTTAAGGCTCTTTAGCATTTTGGTAACCAATTTGGCTAGAGAGCCTTAAATTTTAAGGTTCTTTAGCATTTCGGCTGAAAGAGCCTAAAATTTTAAGGCTCTTTAGCATTTTGATAGCCAATTTCGCTAGAGAGCCTGAAAGGAATTCTAGGTGACAGAAATGACAAAATATTGTTTCTTGGACGAGATCAAACGACTTTGACTATATTCTATACCCAACCTATTTTGTAATTTTACAATCAGCACAAATATACATACCATATTAGCAGATATCGGACAAATTCATAAAAAATATTTTTTGATCGATAAAATCGCTGATTATTAAACCGGAAGTGTCTTCTCTGAGGTCTGCGAAGAAGATGAAGAAGAAAACATATAAAGATTTCAGTCATTTCAAATTTGCCGTCGATTTGGTTTTAAATGGTTCTAAATTATCTTCGAATGCTTCCTATGACTTCTATTAGTACTGTTTTGACTTCCCCACTTCATAAAAAGAAGATTATCACCTTTTACTCGACTCATAACTTTACTTCCGGTCTACCGAGAAAAATAAAAGTTTGAACCTCAGTCAAGATTTGAAAAAAAACTTTTTGTTTATTTTCTGGAAAAGTGTTACTTTTTGCCATTTATGTTGCCTTTTAAAAAAGGAAAGAAAATCGATATATACTGAAGGCTGGACTCTGTTTATTTTCTGGAAAAGTGTTACTTTTGGCAATTTGTGTTGGTTTTGAAAAAAGGTATGAAAATCTATCGATAGGCTGATCTCTGTTTAGTGTTACTTTTGGCCATTTGTGTTGTTTTTGAAAAAAGGTATGAAAATCTATCGTATGTTGGACTCTGTTTATTTTCTGGAAATGTGCTACTTTTGGCCATTTGTGTTGGTTTTGAAAAAAGGTACGAAAATCTATCCTATGGACTCTGTTTATTTTCTGAAAAGTGTTACTTTTCGCCATTTGTGTTGGTTTTGAAAAAAGGTATGAAAATCTATCGTATGCTGGACTCTGTTTATTTTCTGAAAAGTGTTACTTTTCGCCATTTGTGTTGGTTTTGAAAAAAGGTATGAAAATCTATCGTATGCTGGACTCTGTTTATTTTCTGAAAAGTGTTACTTTTCGCCATTTGTGTTGGTTTTGAAAAAAGGTATGAAAATCTATCGTATGCTGGACTCTGTTTATTTTCTGAAAAGTGTTACTTTTCGCCATTTGTGTTGGTTTTCAAAAAGGTATGAAAATCTATCGTATGCTGGACTCTGTTTATTTTCTGAAAAGTGCTACTTTTCGCCATTTTTGTTGGTTTTGAAAAAAGGTATGAAAATCTATCGTATGCTGGACTCTGTTTATTTTCTGAAAAGTGTTACTTTTCGCCATTTGTGTTGGTTTTGAAAAAAGGTATAAAAATCTATCCTATGCTGGACTCTGTTTATTTTCTGAAACATTTCTGAAAAGTGTTACTTTTTGCCATTTGTTGGTTTTGAAAAAAGGTATGAAAATCTATCGAATGCTGGACTCTGTTTATTTTCTGAAAAGTGTTACTTTTCGCCATTTGTGTTGGTTTTGAAAAAAGGTATAAAAATCTATCCTATGCTGGACTCTGTTTATTTTCTGAAAAGTGTTACTTTTCGCCATTTGTGTTGGTTTTGAAAAAAGGTATGAAAATCTATCGTATGCTGGACTCTGTTTATTTTCTGGAAAGTGCTACTTTTTGCCATTTGTGTTGGTTTTGAAAAAAGGTATGAAAATCTATCCTATGCTGGACTCTGTTTATTTTCTGAAAAGTGTTACTTTTCGCCATTTGTGTTGGTTTTGAAAAAAGGTATAAAAATCTATCGATAGACTTGACTCTGTTTATTTTCTGGAAAGTGCTACTTTTTGCCATTTGTGTTGGTTTTGAAAAAAGGTATGAAAATCTATCGTATGCTGGACTCTGTTTATTTTCTGGAAAAGTGATACTTTTGGCCATTTGTGTTGGTTTTGAAAAAAGGTATAAAAATCTATCGATAGGCTGAACTCTGTTTATTTCCTGGAAAAGTGTTACTTTTGGCCATTTGTGTTGGTTTTGAAAAAAGGTATGAAAATCTATCGAAAGGCTGGACTGAACTGTATGTTTAAATGCCTGGTCATTTTAAATTTTATTTTAAGTCCAAAAGTAGCATAAAAAAAAAAAATACCCAATAATCGCTACCCTATATTGTGACACTGATGCATCAGATATGCTACAAATACAAACCCATTCCAAATGCCCAGTGTAAAAATAATGTTTTATTTTGATACTTGCAGGATATTCATGATGTAATAAAGCAAGCTCAAGATGTAAGTACATGCAAGGAGGATTGGAAGCCATTTTTTCAAACTTGTTACTCTGTTGCCCGGTCTATACCAATTTGGTATCAATATTACTCATATTTTGAAGACTAGAAATGCTGAAGAAGCTTAAATACTACCAAAATATTCATAATGTCCATCTTTAACGAAATACTTGGTCCAAAGAGAACCATATACAAAATTTAATTTGTGGATGTTGTTTGGTGGTGGTTGGTGTCTGGCATTTTTTTTAACAAATGACAGGTGGTGAACTTTTGTATTTTTGCTCGATGTTCATGCCACCTGCTATGAATCTCTAGGTCAATTCACTCATTCTTATAAATGTTATACCAGCGTGAAATAATAAAAATAATAGAATAAATTATATGCATGTACCATGATAATTGCATTATTTTACTTTATGTTGTAGAGTCGTGTAGCATGTGCTGTTGTTGTTGCTGAAACTAAAGATTGTTTTGAAAGAATTCTTTCATTGTATGATAGGTAATTGGTAGCAATTACTCTATTTCTCCTCATTTATTTTCCCATGGGCATTGATTAGAAAGTGGCTTTTACAAATGACTATCATATAGAATAATAGATGGCACTTTTGAAGTTAGATAAAATGTTTTCACTTTTCATAACCTCCTTGATAGTAAGCTCTTTTCCATCGTGAAAGATGTTTGAATTGTTTAAATTGATAACAATATATTTTCAAAATGTACACAACACCCATATAGCAAATCATTATTTAGTTTACATGTGTACCTATATTCCAGTTATCCAGAGTTCTGTATGCCATGTCTTGGGCTACATCCAGTACAAGGAGACTACAATAGTCCAAGTGAAGCAAGGAGTGTCAATTTAGAGGTATGATATAAATAATTCAATTGGTATAGTTATACTGGCCCTCTTGAAAGTATTGTATTTTAAGTCAAATACAGGATGTACCTAAAATCCAATTGCAGTTAATTTTAAAATGAAATACACTTTTTTTCCATGGAATTCCATGGAATTGATTCATTGTCAATGCTTTGGAGATCCCTTTAAATAATGCATGTATATACCATATTATTAAATATTTTATAGGATCTGGAAAAGGCCCTCCCAATTATAGAGGCTAACCAAGACAAACTTGTAGCGATCGGAGAGGTAAAAGAAAATGTTTTTCTTGCTTTACATATGTTAGTCCAATTATCATTTATAGAACAGGGTATCCCGAAAGAATTGGACCCCCCAGGCAGACATATACAAATGTCTTCATAGTATGTGTCATATATCAATTTAAAGCTTATTCAAAGTTGCATTGATTTGCCAAGTATCATGGTTCAACTCACAAATGGGAAAAGTTACATTTCAAAATTTAGTGTCCATGATATATGACACATACAATGGAGACATATGTCTGCTTAAGGGGGGGGGTCATACTTTCGGGGCATCCTGTATATTGTATCCTGATATCATAATTTTGCAATGCTCCAATATAATGGATAGAAATCATCTACAATTCAATATTTAACCTGTGCTTTCAATACAATATTTTTTTCTAAATCAGCTTACTCCATACAGAACAGCTCAAATTGACTTGGTGATCTAAATTGAAATATAAACTGTGTAATACTCTGGATATGTGAAAACTACACATTTCAGTAGAATCAAACATTTACTAATGTAGTTCAACTGTACAACAGCATGTTGGATTTAGATCGTGGATAAATATACATGATTCACTATTTAGAATATTTGTTGAATTTAAACTGATTTCTGACTTTTAGGTTGGTCTTGACTTTACCCCTAGGTTTGTCAAGCAGGACTCTGACAAAGAGGCCCAAAGAGAGGTGCTGAGGAGACAAATTAAACTTGCACAGAAATATGATCTTCCCATGTAAGTCATCTTTCATTTTGTTCTTGGGAAATGCTCCCTTTTCTCTTTTCCGATCAAATGATTTGATCTTCTTTGTGTCATTACTAGTATTCACTCTGTAGAATATATCTCTGGAGAAACTCCATGTTTAAATAGTGATTTGGGAAGTTTATGTATTGGTGTGCAACCATTTGTGCTATAATGCATTTATTTTGTTTTTTCTAGTAATGTTCACTCAAGATCAGCTGGAAGACCAACTATAGCTCTGCTAAAAGAAGAAGGTTTGTGTCTTTTCCATTACATATATCCCATTGGGATTTTATATAATGTACCCATCTGTTAAGAAAATATGAAGTTTGAGGTCTTGAATATTTTGTGATCTGAAGTTTCTTTCTCTATTGTCAAGAATGTAATTATATGATTGACACTTTGACTTACTTATTGTGGTTTAGAAATGTTCAAGTGTGCTATTTCATAGTATAATAAGAGGTTAAAATTACCAAATGTTGCATATTGGTTCGAGATTAGACACATTGTCCATTAGTGGGAATAATACAGTACATCTTGGACTTTCAAGAGATATGTTGAAAGCCCATGAGTACATGTTCCATCCCATAATAGTACAATAAGGTCATTTCGAAGGGCAATATAGTGAAATATTGGACCGAGGGCCGAAATGATGTTATTAGTATTATTACCACCATTAACGACCAGGACTGAAACAGCAAGAAAATCTTACGCACTGAACGATATCTAGTTTCCTGGGGAAAATTGCCAGTCGTTAAATGCATTCTCGACCGGTCTGAAATGCATTCTTGACCACCACTATGACGTCACATATTGCTTAGGTTGATATAGTAAAATGAACGCCTTCTAGACTAGCACTAAAACTGTGGTAATAATACATAATCAGAAGGAAATTTATGATTGAAAATAGATTGAAAATATTGGATCTGTTGAAAGCCCACGTCTCTCCTTATAAGGATTTGTTTGTCATTTACTTTTAATTTCATTGTTATTTTGTCAGTACATGAAAGAGGGGGAAGTATGTATGTACATGTATATAAATACAGGGTGTTAAAAAAAACGCAACCCAAAGAAATTGCTATATCTTGGAAAATACTAATCCAATTATGTTCATATTTTCAGGAAGGAAAGACGAGAATGTGTATGTATAGCCCCTGTTGTTAGTTAGTTGTAAAACATGATGCCTTGGACACTTGCTCAAAAGACAGGTGACAGCAAAATACGAAAAACGTGAATGGAAAATCACTATATCTTGGAAAATACTGATTCAATTATGTTCATTTTTCAGGAAAGGAAACAAGAGACTGTTTATGTATAGCTCCTGCTGTCAGTTAGTTGTAAAACATGATGCCTTGGACACCAGCTCAAATGACAGTTGTACTAGGAAAATGTGAAAACGCTGTCAGAGGTGACTGCCACAGCAATAAAACCAAATAACTTTCTAACCATAGTGTTTTGGCACTTGAGATTTGGCACAATTATCCTTATTCAATGTGTGGTGAATTTGTGGAGTTTCATCAAAATCACTCCAGGGACTTTACAGTCATGGTCAAAATGCCTTCTTAAGTCTCCCTGAACCAGGGTGTTTGACTGCGATTTGAAAGCATTTTGACCATGACTGTAAAGTCCCTGAAGTGATTTTGATTTCTCTCTACAGATTTACCATACAGTGAATGAAGATGATTTGTGCCAAATTTTAAGAGCCAAAACACTATGGTTAGAAAGTTATTTCGTTTTTATCATACCTAATAAAGGTACGATATTGTCGTCAGCTTGACGGGCGGGCGGCGTCTCACTTTTCAGCTTGTCTACAGGTTTCCAGCCAAACCATTTGACAGATTCATCTGAAATTTTCAGGAATGTTTCTATGTATCAAAGTTAAGAACTGATTAGTTTTTGGGCATTCTGGGTAAATTTTTAGGTGGCCAATTTGGATTTTCCGTCCTAAAATCTTCACTTTCAAGACTTGTCTACAGGTTTCCAGCCAATCCATTTGACGGATTCATCTGAAATTTTCAGGAATGTTTCTACGATAAAAGTTAAGAACTGATTAGTTTTTGGGCATTCTAGGTAAATTTTAAGGTGGCCATTTTGGATTTTCCGTCCTAAAATCTTCACTTTCAAGACTTGTCTACAGGTTTCAAGCCAAACCATTTGACGGATTCATCTGAAATTTTCAGGGATGTTTCTACGTATCAAAGTTAAGAACTGATTAGTTTTTTGGCATTCTGGGTAAAATTTAAGGTGGCCATTTTGGATTTTCCGTCCTAAAATCTTCACTTTCAAGACTTGTCTACAGGTTTCCAGCCAAACCATTTGACGGATTCATTTGAAATTTACAGGGATGTTTCTACATATCAAAGTTAACAACTGATTAGTTTTTGGGCATTCTGGGTAAATTTTAAGGTGGCAATTTTGGATTTTCCGTCCTAAAATCTTCACTTTCAAGACTTGTCTACAGGTTTCCAGCCAAACCATTTGACGGATTCATCTGAAATTTTCAGGGATGTTTCTACGTATCAAAGTTAAGAACTGATTAGTTTTTGGGCATTCTGGGTAAATTTTAAGGTAGCCATTTTGGGTTTTCCGTCCTAAATTCTTCACTGTCACACTGCTGTGTTTTAGGTACGATATTGTTCACGTCTGTGCCTTGTTTCCTGTTGCAGTCACCCCTGACTGTGTTTTTCGTATTTTCCTAGTACAACTGTCTTTTGAGCATGTGTCCAAGGCATCATGTTTTACAACTAACCATTTACAGGAGCTATACATACACAGTCTCTTCTTTGTTTCCTGAAATGAACATTATTGAACCAGTATTTTTCAAGATACAGTGATTTCTTTGGGTTGCGTTTTTTTAACACCCTGTATATACCAGTATACTATACATGTATACTATCTTAGTTTAATTTTAGTGATTGTGATTCTCGAGACCCTAATTTCCTGATTTATTATCATGTAGTCTAGCTAAAAGCCCTTGTCCCCCCCCTCATTACACCTACCCACAAGCCAGTGCAGACAAGACTATGGTGGTAAAGTAGATAAGGGAGGATCCAGAGACTTAAATCAATGCTAAATATTACATAGAGCTCATATACTGAATGTCTGTTTAGGTCATCTCATGTTTACATCTTTATAGGTGTAAAGAGGGCGCTATTGCATGCATTCGATGGCCGTGCAGCTATTGCCATGGATGGGGTTCAAGCTGGATACTATTTCTCTGTACCGCCATCTATAGTCAGGAGTGAACAGGTACATCGTCATAGTGACAGAGTTATTGAAATAAAGTTCTCTTATCAATAGGTGTCAGGGCAGCAGTTCTCCATAATTTTGGTGGAAAGGCATCTGTTGCTCTAGAGGGTGTTGCTATTGGTTACCAGTTCTCTATTCCGCCTTATGCAATACACAGGGATGAACAGGTTAGATCAAAACCATTGACCCTCTGAACAGCTGTTTCCATATCTTTTAAAGGCCCCATGCAAAGTTTGGAATATTGTTAAATCTTTGAAATATTATTGTTTGAGACATTTTTGAAATAAGTTTTAATTTTGATTTTCCTGCCTATTTAGCAGCAAACATTTAGATTTTTGGATCATCAAATGCAACACTCTACAGTAATAATGTATTAATTCACATTATTTTCTACAGTCCATAGATAGGTAGATCAAGTAAATGTGACAATATTTCGATCATTTAATTTCTTCTTTAATAGATATTTTTGAATATGTTAACTTTCAAAATAAAGCATTGGTGGTACACAGGCATATTGAAGTTGAAGGGATATGCAATGGTTATCCTGTCTTAAATATTCCTGTACCATTTAATTTGAATGATTTGACTTTTTAAAATGCATTTTTCTGAACCATTTTTCTGCACTTTCTGTGAGTTAATTTCTCTCAAATTTTAGTAATCCCAAGAATAAACACCAGCTTTATGAAATATATTATAAAATATATGTTAAATATAAGTAATTTATCTCATTCTTGCAGAAATCTAAACTGGTGGATAAAGTACCATTGACCCATTTGTTGTTAGAGACAGACTCACCTGCCCTTGGGCCTGAAAAACAAGTAAGTTATAGAAGGACTCATATAGATGGCAGTTCTTGTGGGTTGTTTTTCACACCCGACCCATTGTTTTGTGTGAAAATATTTCTGTATTAAAACTTCAAAAATATACTTGTACATTAATCAAATTGATATCGCATTTTATTTTTCAATATATAGTTTCAATATCATAAGGTTCTGTATATTTTCATTGAATCTTGTGAGATTTTTGAAGCATTTTTAATTATTAAGTATATAATTAAAACCTCTGAATTCTTTGCCATCTCTTGATAGTCCTTTTAATATGACAAACTAAAAACAGTCACTTATGATAAATGTGTTAATGTGATAAATCTCCAATTAATTCGTTACTATAACAGTAAAAGTAAAACCAGAATATTTGTGGGACTGATTGATTTTTGGGGGTTTATTGGAGAGAGGCAGATTCAAAATTTGGGCCAATTAGTGGAAGAAAAATGGGGCAAGTGTAAAATATTTACAAGTTGTTATATTAGCCACCATCCATCCATCCATTCGTCCATCCATCCATCCATCCATCAATCTGTCCATCCATTAAATCAACTTTTTAAAATATGGGCAAAATTTTGAAGGCCCCATTCAGTTTAGGCTAATCATTCAAATTTTAATTTTCATGACTTGAAAAACTATCAGCCAATTCCCGACATTTTAGAAACAAAAATTTAGATTTTTAGATCATCAAATACAAAACATAACACTGTTTAAACACATTGTTTGTGCCACTCCACTGGATAGATCAGGCAAAAGTTGATTATTTCAACCATTCATGGAATGTCATGAGGATACTTTGAGGATATCTTTATTTCTTGTACAGATATTTTCTAAATATGCTTAACTTTCAAAATAAACCAATATTTCAAAAATTTTTATCATGTTTTGAATATTAATGTACCATTGGATTCAATGAGAAGTAAAATTTTAAAATGCTTTTTCTCTGAATGCTTTCTCTGCGCTAATGTGTTAATTTCTTGCTTATTTTCTATCTATTTTCATAAATTAATATTTTCATTACAACAAAATAGGTTAGAATGTATGTTATGGGTTGATGTAAATTATTGCCTAACAATGTACATGTTTCTGCTATTCTAGCTACAGATTCATAATTCCAAAAGTATTCAATCAATTTGCTTGAAACTCTACAGGTACTATACTTCACAAATAAGATAAAAAAATTAGTAGCAATTGAAGCATACCAGAAATCATTTAAACTTTATTGCAGTGTTTTATATTTTATTTATATACAGCAATGGACTCCAGCAAGGATACGGACCTTTCCATTTTCTCTTTCCATTTTTGTACCAGTATTTTGTGTCAAAAGTGATGCCTCCTATCCTCGGTTTACATACTTGTCCCTGTCACACGGTTTTCCTTCTATAAAAACAACCAGCTCTGTTTTGGTATAAGACTAAAACTAAGTATTTAATGGATATATCAGTATATATTGCCCAACTTCCCATTTTCCTATCATGCCCAGGGGTGGTTGAAACCATGTATTGTTGTCAAGAACAGCTGTCAAAAAATAAATATCAACAATAAAAAATGTAAAAATTTGTTTTGAAGAATCACGCCCCATTCTCAACACGTCGTACTAACAGAAGTGGATGACGTGCTTTTGGAGTCAAATTTGTAAGAACGTACTCATTTATTTCAACGTTTTGACAGAATATGAGCCTTTCTTCCTCATAGAAACATCGCCCATGCTACGCAGAGATCCCTTTAGTATTGCTATGTCTCAACATTTTTTCTGAACACGATCTAGAACTTCTCAAACCTTCTAAAAAGCACAACATCTTCTTGAAAATATTGTCATTTTTCACAAAATCCATCATATTTCCGACATATTGAGTTATATCGTCATGTTCAATTATTAATAAAATCATTATACATCATCCAGACACTTCAGTTTTCAAATAAATGGAAGAATTCGGAGGAATTAATTTAAGTTGGAAAGTGTACGACGTGAAGGGTGTGTACAAAGTGCACCATGATATTGTTGCTCATATGTCCTTGTTCTTAAAGGAATATTCTTTGCCAGACCCTTTCTCTCTTGATATGGTAGCTATAATCATATATATAGTTTCCATATTTAGCAAAACATGGGAAAATGTTTTAATATGGTCAATAATGATCATTTAAAAATCTAGTGCTTATTTCCAGTGAGCTGCCATCTTTTAAGATTTCTTGCAGGAAGTGATGTCATCAACTCTCAACTTCTATAACCTTGCCCATAACAGTATAGGAAAGTAGGACAAAATCACTTCTAGACAAATGATCATTACTTTCTGTGCAAAAATATTTTCAGGGCTTGTCAACTTAGAATAAAAGAAGAGATTTTCAGAAGGATTAAATAAGATACAAAGTTGAAGGAGAATATTTAGCTGGTTTAGTAATTTTTAATAGCTCCTCACCTAATGCTATATGCAAAGTTGAGAGTCGATGACATCACTTCCTGTGTGAAATTTTAAAAGATGGTAGCTTACTGGAATTGAGCATCACATTTCTAAGTGATCAAATTTGACCATATCAAAACATTTTTGCGTGTTTTGCTAAACATGGCAAGCATATATATGGTTATAGCTACCATATGAGGAGAGAGATGGTTTGGCAAGGAATATTCCTCTAAGTTCCAAAACACATATTTCATAAGATTTACATGGATTTGCTATATAAATTTATGAAAATATGAATATGTTTTCTTCAAGTTGTGTCATGGGGTTTAGCAAGCCATGGCTGAAAAGTATCCATGGGCAAGAGAACTAAAGAAATAAACCATTGAACCATCCTATACAAGTATTTGTTATTTGTAATAACAAGCTACGTGCTTATTCAGGTCTAATGAAGTGTTGTATGGTTGTCAAGGTGACAATTCATGATGCCAACTGATACAAAAAAAGAACTTACAACTTGACCCTTGCAAATGTTTCCTTGAAAATATATTTCATATCTTTTAAGTGTTAGTCCAGGACTTAAATCCTTTAATAATTATGACTTTTGGGGAAGATTTTGTGTTATGATTTGATGACACGTTCTAGCTCTTGTCAAGATGGATAACCATCTATACCAATATATTGTCCAACCAAGTAATTACAAAGCACCATGGTCTAAGGATATTTCACTTCGTACCCATAGCAGCAAAGCCTGCTCTTGAGGAATGTCACAAAGTGATTTTAAATGCTATCAAAAACTACTTTGAATACCATTAATAATTACGTCTTGATGGCTTTCAAGATAATTAATGACTACATTATAAGTAATCTCTGATGGCACTCAAATGAATTTTTGATTGAGCTAAAGGTGATTCTTGTCATGGCGTGCAAAGTTTTACAATTCATTGATCTCGATGGCTACAAAGTAAAATATTCTCCTTGTAAAACTTAATATTGGCAATATCTCAAGGACGGAATTTACTATATTTGCACATATGGAAATCTTGATATTCCAAGTTCTTTTTAAAGGTCTTTTGTAAAAATGTAAGAAATTTTGGAAACACCTACACTACTTCAATCGATGCATAACATTCTAAAGTATCGTTTTTCTAACCATATATGGCTATCAGGAGTGGAAGAGGAAATATATTGAGGAAAATCTGATTGGAGTTGATAATTTTCAAGATGGTTTTTCAGGAAGTTGAGTAATGCGCTTGCGCCTCCATGCCATGAGATTTCCACTTCCGGTAAGTCGCATGCGCATTTGCGAGACTTCCTAGAAAACATGGAAAATAACAAGTACCAAATACATTTTCGTCAATTAAACTGTCTCCCGACTCCGGATCGCGTGATATGGTTAGGAAAATGATACTTTAGAATGTTATGCATCGATTGAAGAAGCGTAAATGTTTCCAAAATTTCTTACATTTTTACAAAAGACTTTTAGAAAGGACTGGGAATATCAAGATTCTCATAGCCATCAATCTAAATGATGGCTATGTGCAAATATAGTAAGACAGAATCAAGATAATACATATCCACCTTTTGTATATGCAGTTCAATGATAATGAATTCTACCAGGTTCAGCAACGACCGATGCGGTACATCGTATCTCCATTTATATGTCAAATTTAAACCTACAACATCTTAAAATTTTTGGAAGCTCCTCGTTGGAAGAATACGCATTAACGGAGTTAATCACTAAAAGCGCACTGGGCGTTTATTTTGCACAAGGCATTTATTTGAAACAACTCAAAATAAATGCCCATGGGGCTTTATTAAGAGGGAAAACCATTTTCCAAGAGAATGGGTGTTTATTAAGCTTAGAGGGTAAAGGTAGTCAATAAAAGCACTTTAAACATATTTCAATGAAGTTGTTGAATGTCCTCCACCTCGTACACACCCTTCATGTCGTACACTTTTCAACTAAAATTAATTTCTCTGAATTCTTTCATTTATTTCGGAAACTGGAGTGTCTGGTGTAGTTATTACATAATATAATGGAAGATGTTTGAAATATGATGGATTTTGTGAAAAATGATTTCTAGATCACATTCAGAAAAAATACTGAGACGTAGCGTTACTAGACAAAAACGTTATGTGACAATAATACAAATGTGCAATCACCGTTACGTGACATAATGAAAACATGCATTAAATATAATCTATATACAAATGTAGTGCAAATGATTAAAACTGCAAGAATACCAAGTAAAATGCTTTGGAAAAGAACTGTAACGCAAACACTCAAAGAGTTCCATCTGAACGAATGGCACATTAAACTATTAACATATAGAAAACTCAGCCTATACTCAAATATAGTGATCGAGGTGAAACCAATATCATGGTGGATCATGGCCCGAAAATATCCCAGACTTGTCAAATACTCTCGGCTGATGGTTATGTTAATGACAGGTGAAGGAAATCTTCAAGTGAATATAGGTCGCTGGAAAAATACCCCAACCAATGAACGACTATGCAAAATGTGCAGATGTGAAATTGAAACGTTATCTCACATGCTGCTTGAATGTGAGCCTTTAAATGTGGAACGAACCCCTCTTCTGGATATGATGAGAGAATATGGTCTGACTGACACTACATGCACAAATCAGCAGAAGTTGAACTTTATTTTTGACGAGGGACAGATTTTAGACTGCGAGGGTCTTATAAGGATAGCACAAAGTGTTTATAAAATGTATAATATGCGACCGAAAGAGGATACGTTAATGTAACAAAAAAATGTATGATCTTAACCCAATGCGGTGAATACCTAGCATGTTATTGTTACTTACACTGTATATTAGAATGCAACTTTCTGACATCTTATAACTGTATAGATAAAAATTGTAAATTACAAAACTACATAAAATATTGTATAAATGTTGTCGTACTAAATTATACTCTCATACTATGTACTCATCAAAACTGATGGATAAAATAAACATAATAATAACTAGATTTGTAAATTGAACAAAGTTCAATTTAAGACTCCAGATTGATTTACTTGAGTAAAGAGCTGAGTAAGTAACTGAGTAGCAAGCTGAGTACGTAGATGATTAAGTAATTGAGTAAGTAGCTGAGTAGGTAGCTGAGTAAGCAGCTGAGTAGGTAGCTGAGTAAGTAGCTGAGTAGGTAGCTGAGTAAGTAGCCGAGGTAGGTAGGTAAGTAGGAATTTTTGAAAGTATATTTGATGGATCTGCATTGTGGATACTGGCAAATGTGAATCTAAAATGGCGTAGAATTTAAACCGGGAGTCGGTGATTTGCAGATTTAAATTCCTGAGAAAATTCTACCCTTAATTCATAACTCATAAGTTAAATTTGGAGATTTTTTTATTTTTACCTACTTTTCGGACACCATATCTCAAAAGTGGGTCAAAATACTTTCTGATGGCAAAGGCTAACACTATTAGCATACTCTTTGCTACCTTTATACGAAATTTTAAAGCAAATCATTTAAACATAGTGTCAGAATCACAAAAATAAGGAAAAACTATGGATTTGACCTAGATTTTGACCTAGGGATTTTGGTGTCCAAATTTTGAAGCTAAGTAGCCTTCGAGGTCCCCGTTTTAATAGGCTTTCAATATATTAAGCTGTACTCAGTCTATATCTCGTATTTTACACTTCAAAAAATCTTTTTTCCCATTGACATAACATGGGGAAGCAAATTTAGCGATTTTTGAGCTTTCAAAACGCCATAACTTCCGAACAGGAAGTCTAATCGAAATTTGGTTTGCAGATTCGGATTCCTGATAAAATTCTACCCCTGATTCATAACTCATACGTTAAATTTGAAGAACTTTTTATTTTGACCTACTTTTGGGACACCATATCTCAAAAGCGGGTCAAAATACTTTCTGACGGCAAAAGGCTAACACTATTAGCACACTCTTGGCTACATGTATACAAAATTTCGAAGAATATAATCAGAGTGTAGTGTCAGAATCGCAAAAATAAGGAAAAACTATGAATTTGACCTAGATTTTGACCTAGGTCCTGGACTGGATTTGGACCTAGACTTGACTTGGACCTGGACAAATACTGGACTTGGACCTGGACTGGACCTTGACTTGGACCTGGAAATGGACTTGACTGGTATTTTTTCAATTTTGTTTTCACTTTTCTTGACATTCTATAAGGTTATCATCAGATCGATTTTTCTCGAAATTTCAAAACGCCATAACTTCCAAACCAGAAGTCGGATCGAAATTTGGTTTGCAGATTCGGATTCCTGAGATCATTCTACACTTATTCCATTACTCACATGTTGAATTTGGAGAACTTTTTGTTTTGACCAAATTTCCGGACGCCATATCTCAAAATCGGTACGAGTAATCAAAAATCTGTTGGCACACATATGAAAGAGCTGTTTCTAAGCTACATGATGAAAAAAAGACAAAGTTGTTCCCATAAATAATGACAAAGATAATTGATAGAATGTTGAAAATGCAAGATTTGACCTAGTTCTTGACCTTTGACCTAGATAAAAATTTGACCTAATTTCCCATCATCCCAGATACATTCCCTAGTTGATCATATAAGCAGCTTAAAGTAAGCTCTTCTAGTTGGTGAGAAATCTGGGAAGGAGGAATAATAACTAGACATGTAAATTGAACAAGTTCAATTTAAGACTCCAGATTTAAAACTTTTTTTAAGCTGAGTCATCCAAAATACTGTAAGCTGAGCCATTCAGAATAAGCTGAGTCATCTAGAATACAGACATTTAGACAACTCTTAAGTAGGTTATCTTCGTCTCCATTGGCTTAACATGGGGATATCATAATATCGACTTTTCGAGACTTCAAACAACTATAACTATCTAACCAGAATTTGGGTCGAAATTTGGTTTGCAGATTCGAATTTCTGAGTAAATTCTACGTTTGTGTCATAACTCATACATTAAATTTTGAGAACTTTTTGTGTTGACCTACTTTCCGGACGCCATTCCTCAAAATCGGTAAGAGTAATCAAAAAAGACAGTTACAATAATGAAAGGACTGTCTTTAAGCTACATGATGAAAGAAAGATAAAGGAATAACGACGAATAGTGACAAAGATAATTGACATAACATGGGATATCAAAATACCAATTTTTTAATTTTTCAAAACGCCATTACTTCCAAACCGAGTGTCGGATTGAAATTTGATTTGAAGATTCGGATTCCTGAGAAAATTCTACCTTTCATTCATAGCTCATATGTTAAATTTGGGGAACTTTTTATTTTGACCTACTTTTCGGACACCATATCTCAAAAGTGGGTCAAAATACTTTCTGACGGCAAAAGGCTAACACTATTAGCACACTCTTTGCTACCTCTATACAAAATTATGAAGTAAATTATTAAAGTGTAGTGTCAGAATCGTAAAAATAAGGAAAAACTATGAATTTGACCTAGATTTTGACCTAGGCATTTTGGTGTTCAAATTTTGAAGCTATGTAGCTTTTGAGGTCCCCTTCTTTTATAAGCATTCATTATGTTAAGCTGTACTCAGTCTATATCTTGTATTTTACACTTCGAAAAAGTCTTTTTTCCCATTGACTTAACATAGGCACCAAATTTAGCGATTTTTGAGCTTTCAAAACGCCATAACTTCCGAACCGAAAGTCGGATTGAAATTTGGTTTGCAGATTCAGATTTCTGGGAAAATTCTACCCTTAATTCATAGCTCATATGTTAAATTTGGGGAACTTTTTATTTTGACCTACTTTTTGGACACCATATCTCAAAAGTGGGTCAAAATACTTTCTGACGGCAAAAGGCTAACACTATTAGCACACTCTTTGCTACCTCTATACAAAATAATGAAGTAAATTATTAAAGTGTAGTGTCAGAATCTTAAAAATAAGGAAAAACTATGAATTTGACCTAGATTTTGACCTAGGCATTTTGGTGTTCAAATTTTGAAGATATGTAGCTTTTGAGGTCCCTTTCTTTTATAAGCATTCATTATGTTAAGCTGTACTCAGTCTATATCTTGTATTTTACACTTCGAAAAAGTCTTTTTTCCCATTGACTTAACATAGGCACCAAATTTAGCGATTTTTGAGCTTTCAAAACGCCATAACTTCCGAACGGGAAGTCCGATCCAAATTTGGTTTGCAGATTCGGATTCCTGAGATCATTTTACACTTATTTCATAACTCACATGTTGAATTTGGAGAGTTTTTGTTCTGACCTACTTTTTGGACGCAATATCTCAAAATTGGTAAGAGTAATCAAAAAACGATTTGCCTTACGGAATTAGCGTTTTTTCCAAGGAACATGATGAAAAAAACCCGGAACAAAAATATTGAAAGACGACTGAGAAAAGTGGTGAATTAGTGAAAATCCCAGATTTGACCTAGTTCTTGACCTATGACCTAGATAGAAATTTGACCTAATTTCCCAGAAAGCCAGATACATTCCCTAGTCAACCATGTAGGTTGGATTAAGTAAGATGTTGGAGTTGGAGAGTTGTTGTAGTTGGAGAGAAAATCTGTTAGGAGGAAGAAAGAAAGAAAGAAGGAAAGAATAACTAGACATGTAAATTGAACAAGTTCAATTTAAGACTCCAGATATCAAACTTTTCTCAAGCTGAGTCATCCAATTACTTGTAAGCTGAGTCATTCAGAATAAGCTGAGTCAGCCAGAATATAGACATTTAGACAACTCTTAAGAATGTTATCTTCGACTCCATTGGCTTAACATGGGGATTTCATCATATCGACTTTTCAAGACTTCAAACCGCTGTAACTATTTAACCAAAAGTTTCATCAAAATTTGGTTTAAAGATTCGGATTCCTGAGAAAATTCCACCCTTAATTCATAACTTATAGGTTAAATTTGGAGAACTTTTTATTTTGACCTACATTTCGGACACCATATCTCAAAAGTGGGTCAAAATACTTTTTGACGGCAATGGCTACCACTACGAGCATACTCTTCGCTACCTGTGTACAAAATTTTGAAGCAAATCATTGAAGTGTATTGTCAGAAACGCTAAAATAAGGAAAAACTATGAATTTGACCTAGATTTTGACCTGGGCATTTTGATGTCCAGATTTTAAAGCTAGATAGCCTTCGAGGTCCCCTTCTTCTATAGGCTTTCAGAATAATAAGCTGTTCTCAGTCAATATCTGGTATTTTACACATCAAAAAAATCTTTTTTCTCATTGACATAACATGAGGCACCATATTTAGCGATTTTTGAGATTTCAAAACGCCATAACTTTTGAACCGAGGGTCGGATTGAAATTTGGTTTGCAGATTCGGATTCCTCAGAAAATTCTACCCTTAAGTCATACCTCATACGTTAAATTTAGAGAATTTTTAATTTTGACCTACTTTCCGGACACCATATCTCAAAAGTGGGTCAAAATACTTTCTGACGGCAAAAGGCTCACACTATTAACACACACTTTCCTATCTGTATACAAAATTTTGAAGCAAATTATTAAAGTGTAGTGTCAGAATCGTAAAAATAAGGAAAAACTATGAATTTGACCTAGATTTTGACCTAGGCATTTTGGTGTCCAAATTTTGAAGCTATGTAGCTTTTGAGGTCCCTCTCTTATAAAGGCATTCATTATGTTAAGCTGTACTCAGTCTATATCTTGTATTTTACACTTCGAAAAAGTCTTTTTCCCCATTGACTTAACATGGGCGCCAAATTTAGCGATTTTTGAGATTTCAAAACGCCATAACTTCCGAACTGGTAGTCGGATCGAAATTTTGTTTGCAGATTCGGATTCCTGAGATAATTCTACACTTATTTGATGATTCACACGTTGATTTTGGAGAATTTTTTATGTTCTGACCTACTTTTCGGACGCCATATCTCAAAATTGGTAAGAGTAATTAAAAAACGATTTGCCTTTCGGAATTAGCTTTTCTCTAAGGAACATGATGAAAAAAACCCGGAGCGAAAATACCGAAGGACGACTGAGAAAACTTGTAAAATAGTGAAAACTAACGATTTGACCTAGTTTTTGACAGTTGACCTAGATAAACATTTGACCTAATTTCCCAGAAACTAGGTCTCATTACCCAGTTGACTGTGTTAGCAGATTTAAGTAAGTCTTTCTAGTTGCTGAGAAAACTGGTTCGGAAAGAAAAATAATAATAATAACTAGACATGTAAATTGAACAAGTTCAATTTAAGACTCCAGATTTCAAACTTTTCTCAAGCTGAGTCATCCAATTACTTGTAAGCTGAGTCATTCAGAATAAGCTGAGTCAGCCAGAATATAGACATTTAGACAACTCTTAAGAATGTTATCTTCGACTCCATTGGCTTAACATGGGGATATCATCATATCGACTTTTCAAGACTTCAAACCGCTGTAACTATTTAACCAGAAGTTTAATCAAAATTTGGTTTAAAGATTCGGATTCCTGAGAAAATTCTACCCTTAACTCATAACTTATACGTTAAATTTTGAGAACTTTTTATTTTGACCTACATTTCGGACACCATATCTCAAAAGTGGGTCAAAATACTTTCTGACGGCAAATGCCTACCACTATTAGCATACTCTTCGCTACCTGTGTACAAAATTTCGAAGCAAATCATTAAAGTGTATTGTCAGAAACGCAAAAATAAGGAAAAACTATGAATTTGACCTAGATTTTGACCTAGGCATTTTGATGCCAAATTTTAAAGCTAGATAGCCTTCGAGGTCCCCTTCTTCTATAGGCTTTCAGAATAATAAGCTGTACTCGGTCAATATCTGGTATTTTACACATCAAAAAAATCTTTTTTCTCATTGACATAACATGGGGCACCATATTTAGCGATTTTTGAGCTTTCAAAACGCCATAACTTTTGAACCGAGGGTCGGATTGAGATTTGGTTTGCAGATTCGGATTCCTGAGAAAATTCTACCCTTAAGTCATACCTCATACGTTAAATTTAGAGAATTGTTAATTTTGACCTACTTTCCGGACACCATATCTCAAAAGTGGGTCAAAATACTTTCTGACGGCAAAAGGCTCACACTATTAACACACACTTTCCTATCTGTATACAAAATTTTGAAGCAAATTATTAAAGTGTAGTGTCAGAATCGTAAAAATAAGGAAAAACTATGAATTTGACCTAGATTTTGACCTAGGCATTTTGGTGTCCAAATTTTGAAGCTATGTAGCTTTTGAGGTCCCTCTCTTATAAAGGCATTCATTATGTTAAGCTGTACTCAGTCTATATCTTGTATTTTACACTTCGAAAAAGTCTTTTTCCCCATTGACTTAACATGGGCGCCAAATTTAGCGATTTTTGAGATTTCAAAACGCCATAACTTCCGAACCGGTAGTCGGATCGAAATTTTGTTTGCAGATTCGGATTCCTGAGATAATTCTACACTTATTTGATGATTCACACGTTGATTTTGGAGAACTTTTTATGTTCTGACCTACTTTTCGGACGCCATATCTCAAAATCGGTAAGAGTAATCAAAAAAAAACGATTTGCCTTTCGGAATTAGCTTTTTCTCTAAGGAACATGATGAAAAAAACCCGGAGCGAAAATACCGAAGGACGACTGAGAAAACTTGTAAAATAGTGAAAACTAACGATTTGACCTAGTTTTTGACAGTTGACCTAGATAAACATTTGACCTAATTTCCCAGAAACTAGGTCCCATTACCCAGTTGACTGTGTTAGCAGATTTAAGTAAGTCTTTCTAGTTGCTGAGAAAACTGGTTCGGAAAGAAAAATAATAACTAGACATGTAAATTGAACAAGTTCAATTTAAGACTCCAGATTTAAAACTTATTTTAAGCTGAGTCATCCAAAATACTGTTAGCTGAGCCATTCAGAATAAGCTGAGTCATCTAGAATACAGACATTTAGACAACTCCTAAGTAGCTTATCTTCGTCTACATTGGCTTAACATGGGGATATCATAATATCGACTTTTCGAGACTTCAAACAGCTATAACTATCTAACCAGAATTTAGGTCGAAATTTGGTTTGCAGATTCGAATTTCTGAGAAAATTCTACGTTTGTGTCATAACTCATACATTAAATTTTGAAAACTTTTTATGTTGACCTACTTTCCGGACGCCATTCGTCAAAATCGGTAAGAGTAATCAAAAAAGACAGTTACAATAATGAAAGGACTGTCTTTAAGCTACATGATGAAAAAAAGATAAAGGAATAACGACGAATAGTGACAAAGATAATTGACATAACATGGAATATCAAAATACCAATTTTTTAATTTTTCAAAACGCCATTACTTCCAAACCGGGTGTCGGATTGAAATTTGATTTGCAGATTCGGATTCCTGAGAAAATTCTACCCTTAATTCATAACTCATACGTTAAATTTGGAGAAACTTTCATGTTGACCTCCTTTTCGGACACTATATCTCAAAAGTGGGTCAAAATACTTTCTGACGGCAAAAGGCTAACACTATTAGCACACTCTTTACTACCTGTATACAAAATTTTAAAGCAAATAATTAAAGTGTAGTGTCAGAATCGCAAAAATAAGTTAAAACTATAAATTTGACCTAGATTTTGACTTAGGCATTTTGGTGACCAAATTGTGAAGCTAGCTAGCTTTTGAGGTCCCTTTCTTTCATAGGCTTTCATTATGTGAAGCTGTACTCAGTCTTTATCTCATATTTTACACTTCAAAAAAATATTTTTTCCCATTGCCATAACATGGGGCACCAAATTTAGCGATTTTTGAGCTTTCAAAACGACATAAATTCCAAACCAAAAGTCGGATTGAAATATAGTTTGCAGATTTGGATTCCTGAGAAAACTCTACCCTTAATTCATAACTCATACGTTAAATTTGGAGAACTTTTTAGTTTGACCTACATTTCGGACACCATGTCTCAAAAGTGGGTCAAAATACTTTCTGACGGCAAAAGGCTAACACTATTAGCACACTCTTGGCTACATGTATACAAAATTTCGAAGAATATAATTAATCTGTAGTGTCAGAATCGCAAAAATAAGGAAAAACTTTGAATTTGACCTAGATTTTGACCTAGGCATTTTGGTGTCCAAATTTTTATGAAAAGAAGGTCTTGTGGTCCCTTTCTTTTATGGGCTTCCATTATGTTTAGCTGTGCTTAGTCTATATCTCGTATTTTACACTTCAAAAAAATATTTTTTCCCATTGAATTAACATGGGGCACCAAATTTAGCGATTTTCGAATTTTCAAAACGCCATAACTTCTGAACCGGAAGTCAGATCGAAATTTGGTTTTCAGATTCAGAATCCTGATAAAATTTCCTATAAGACTGATATCCTGGACATTGGATTCGGAGAAATTTTTTTTGGACCTCGTTTTCGGACACTGATATCTCGAAATCGGTTTGAGATACCAAAAAACTAAATGGACCCTAGGTTTTCTACTTTTTTATGAGAAACACAATGAAAAAAACCAGGATCAAAAATATTGAAGGACGACCGAGATAATGGGAAAAAGTGACAAAGTACTGGATTTGACCTAGTTCTTGACCTTTGACCTAGATAAAAATTTGACCTAATTTCCCAGAAAGCCGGTTTCAGTCTTTAGTTAACCATGTAAGTTGGATTAAGTAAGCTGTTATAGTTGACGAGAAATTTGGTGAGGAGGAAGAAAAATAATAATAACTAGACATGTAAATTGAACAAGTTCAATTTAAGACTCCAGATTTCAAACTTGTTTTAAGCTGAGTCATCCAGATACTTGTAAGCTGAGTCATTTAGAATAAGCTGAGTCAGCTAGAATATAGACATTTAGACAACTCTTAAGTAGGTTATCTTCGACTCCATTGACTTAACATGGAGATATCATCATATAAACTTTTCGAGACTTCAAACCGCTATAACTATCTAACCAGAAATTGGATCGAAATTTGGTTTAAAGATTCAGATTTCTGAGAAAATTCTACCCCTAATTCATAACTCATACGTTAAATTTGGAGAACTTTTTATTTTGACCCACTTTTTGGACACCACATCTCAAAAGTGGGTCAAAATACTTTCTGACGGCAAAAGGCTAACACTATTAGCACACTCCTTGCTACCTGTATACAAAATTTGGAAGCAAATCATCAAAGTGTAGTGTCAGAATCGCAAAAATAAGGAAAAATGAATTTGACCTAGATTTTGACCTAGGCATTTTGTTGTCCAAATTTTGAAGCTATTTAGCTTCAAAATGAATGAAAATGAATTTGACCTAGATTTTGACCTAGGCATTTTGTTGTCCAAATTTTGAAGCTATTTAGCCTTCGAGGTCCCCTTCTTTTATAGGCTTTCAGAATGTTAAGCTGTACTCAGTCTATATCTCGTTTTTTACACTTCAAAAAATCATTTCTTTCTCATTGACATAATATAGGGCACCAAATTTAGCGATTTTTGAGCTTTCAAACTGCCATAACTTCCGAACCGAGAGTCGGATTGAAATTTGGTTAGCAGATTCGGATTCCTGGGAAAATTCTACCCTTAGGTCATACCTCATACGTTAAATTTGGAGAACTTTTTATTTTGACCTACATTTCGGACGTCATATCTCAAAAGTGGGTCAAAATACTTTCTGACGGCAAAAGGCTAACAATATTAGCATACTCTTTGCTACCTGTATACAAAATTTTGAAGCAAATTATTAAAGTGTAGTGTCAGAATCGTAAAAATAAGGAAAAACTAAGAATTTGACCTAGATTTTGACCTAGGCATTTTGGTGTCCAAATTTTGAAACAATGTAGCTTTTGAGGTCCCCTTCTTTTATAGGCATTCATTATGTTAAGCTGTACTCAGTCTATATCTTGTATTTTACACTTCGAAAAAGCCTTTTTTCCCATTGACTTAACATGGGCACCAAATTTAGCGATTTTTGAGATTTCAAAACGCTATAACTTCCGAACCGGAAATCGGATCGAAATTTTGTTTGCAGATTCGAATTCCTGAGCTAATTCTACACTTATTTGATAATTTACACTTTGAATTTGGAGAACTTTTTATTTTCTGACCTACTTTTCGGACGCCATATCTCAAAATCGGTAAGAGTAATCAAAAAACGATTTGCCTTACGGAATTAGCTTTTTTCCAAGGAACATGATGGAAAAAACCCGGAGCGAAAATACTGAAGGACGACTGAGAAAACTTGTAAAATAGTGAAAAGTGACGGTTTGACCTAGTTCTTGACCTTTGACCTAGATAAACATTTTATCTAATTTCCCAGAAACTAGGTCTCATTACCTAGTTGACTATGTTAGCAGATTTAAGTAAGTCCTTCTAGTTGCTGAGAAAACTGGGAGAGAAAGAATAATAATAATAACTAGATTTGTGAAATTGAACAAGTTCAATTTAAGACTCCAGATTTATTTGACCTAGATAGATCAGTAAAGAGCTGAGTAAGTAACTGAGTAATTAGCTGAGTAAGTACCTTAGTAGTAGTTGAGTAAGTAGCTGAGTAAGTAACTGAGTAAAAAGCTGAGTAGGTAGCTGAGTAAGTAGCTGAGTAAGTACCTGAGTTAGTAGCTGAGTAAGTTGCTAAGGAAGTAATAACTAATTAAGTAATTGAGTAAGTAGTCAAATAAGTAGCTGAGTAGGTAGAGAGGTAAAGTAGGGTATGCAGGAATTTTTGAAAGTATATTTGATCAATCTGCATCGTGAATACTGGCAAGTGCGAATTTCAAACTGCAAAATGGCGTAGAATCTAAACCGGGGGTCGGATTGCAATTTTAATTTCAGATCCAGATTCCTGAGGAAATTCTACCCCTAATTCATAACTCATACTTTAAAATTGGAGAACTTTTTATTTTGACCTACATTTCGGACACCATATCTCAAAAGTGGGTCAAAATACTTTCTGACGGCAAAAGGCTAACATTATGAGCACCATCTTTGCTACCTGTATACAAAATTTAGAAGCAAATCATTTAAGTGTAGTGTCAGAATCGTAAAAATTAGGAAAAACTATCAATTTGACCTAGATTTTGACCTTGGGATTTTGTTGTCTAAATTTTGAAGCTAGGTAGCTTTTGGGTACCCTTCCTTTATAGGAATTCATTATGTTAAGCTGCACTCTGTCTATATCTCATATTTTACAATTAAAAAAAGTCTTTTTTTCCCATTGACTTAACATGGGGCACCAAATTTAGCGATTTTTGAGCTTTCAAATCGCAATTACTTCCGAACAGGAAGTCGGATCGAAATTTGGTTTGCAGATTCGGATTCCTGAGAAAATTCTACCCTTATTTCATAGCTCATATGCTAAATTTGGAGAACTTTTTTAGTTTGACCTACTTTCGGGACGCCATATCTCAAAATCGCTAAGAGTTATCAAAAAACAGATGGCACACTCTCGATTTGTTTTTTTCTAAGCTACATGGTGAAAAAAAGATGAAGGAGTTACCACAAGTAACAAGAAAGATAATTGACAGAATGTTGATTTTACCTAAATTTGACCTAGTTCTTGACCTTTGACCTAGATAAAAATTTGACCTAATTTCCCAGAAACTAGGTTGATGGGCTATGTTAGCTATGTAAGTAGGTTAAAGTAAGTTCTTCTAGTTGCTGAGAAAAAGTGTTCGGAAAGAAAGAAAGAAAGAATGAATAATAACTAGATTGGTAAATTGAACAGAGTTCAATTTAAGACTCCAGATTGATTTACTTGAGTAAAGACCTGAGTAGGAAGCTGAGTACGTAGATGAGTAGGTAGCTGAGTAAGTAGCTGAGCATGTAGCTGAGTAAGTAGCTGAGTAGGTAGCTGAGTAAGCAATTGAGTAGGTAGCTGCGTAAGTAGCTGAGTAAGTAGCTAAGTAAGTAATAACTGATTAAGTAATTGTGTAATTAGTAATCAAATAAGTAGCTGAGTAGGTAGGGAGGTAGAGTAGGGTATGTAGGAATTTTTGAAAGTAGATTTGATCAATATGCATCGTGAATACTGGCAAGTGCGAATTTCAAACTTTAAAATGGCATAGAATCTTGACTGGGGGTTGGATTGCAATTTTAATTTCAGATCCGGATTCCCGAGAAAATTCTACCCTTAATTCATAACTCATACGTTCAATTTGGAGAACTTTATATTTTGACCTACTTTTCGGACACCATATCTCAAAAGTGGGTCAAAATACTTTCTGACAGCAAAAGGCTCTCACTAATAGCACACTCTTTGCTACCTGTATACAAAATTTTGAAGGAAATCCTAAAAGTGTAGTGCCAGAATCTCAAAAATAAGGAAAAACTACGAATTTGACCTAGATTTTGACCTAGGCATTTTGGTGTCCAAATATTGAAACTAGGTAGCTTTTGAGGTCCTCTTCTTTTATAGGAATTCATTATCTTAAGCTGTACTCAATCTATATCTCGTATTTTACACTTCAAAAAAATCTTTTTTCCTTGACTTTCTATCAGGATACCATCAGATCGATTTTCCGAAATTTCAAAACGCCATAACTTCCGAACCGGAAGTCGGATCGAAATTTGATTTAAAGATTCGGATTCCTTACAAAATTCTACCCCTAATTCATAACTCATACATTAATTTTGGCGAATTTTTATTTTGACCTACTTTTCGGACACGCCATAACTTTCGAACCGGAAGTCGGATCGAAATTTGGTTTGCAGATTCGGATTCCTGAGAAAATTCTACTCTTAATTCATAACTCATATGTTAAATTTGGAGAATTTTTTATTTTGACCTACTTTTCGGACACCATATCTCAAAAGTGGGTCAAAATACTCTCTGACGGCAAAAGGCTAACACTATTACCACACTCTTTGCTACCTGTATACAAAATTTTGAAGCAAATCCTAAAAGTGTAGTGCCAGAATCGCAAAAATAAGGAAAAACTATGAATTTGACCTAGATTTTGACCTAGGCATTTTGCTGTCCAAATTTTAAAGCTAGATAGCCTTCGAGGTCCCCTTCTTTTATAGGCTTTCATTATGTTAAGCTGTACTCAGTCTATATCTCGTATTTTACACTTCGAAGAAGTCTTTTTCCCCATTGACTTAACATGGGGCACCAAATTTAGCGATTTTGAGATTTCAAAACGCTATAACTTCCGAAGCGGAAGTCGGATCGATATTTTATTTGCAGATTCGGATTCCTGAGATAATTCTACACTTATTTGATAATTCACACGTTGAATTTGGAGAACTTTTTATGTTCTGACCTACTTTTCAGACGTCATTTCTCAAAATCGGTAAGAGTAATCAAAAAACGATTTGCCTTACGGAATAAGCTTTTTTTCTAAGGAACATGATGAAAAAAACCCGGAGCAAAAATACCAAAGGACGACTGAGAAAACTTGTAAAATAGTGAAAACCCACGATTTGACCTAGTTCTTGACCTTTGACCTAGATAAACATTTGACCTAATTTCCCAGAAACTAGGTTTCATTACCTAGTTGACTATATTAGCAGATTTAAGTAAGTCCTTCTAGTTGCTGAGAAAAAGTGTTCGGAAAGAAAGAATAATAACTAGATTTTGGAAATTGAACGAAGTTCAATTTCAGACTCCAGATCTAGACTTTTTTTTAGCCGAGTCATCCAGAATAAGCCGAGTCATGCAGAATAAGCTGAGTCATCTAGAAAGAGATGGATAAATAAAATAGGAAGGTAGGATAGGATAGAATAGGAAAGAACGATAGGATAGAATAAGAAAGAAGGATAGGATAGAATAGAATAGGAAGAAAGGATAGGATAGGATAGGAAGGAAAAGATATGAAGGAAGGATAGATAGGAAGGATAGGGTAGGATGAGATAGGAAGGATGGATGAATTTTTCAATATTTTCTTCTCTACTCTTGACTTTCTATCAGGATACCATCAGATCGATTTTTCTCGAAATTTCAAAACGCTATCACTTCCGAACCGGAAGTCGGATCGAAATTTGGTTTTCAGATTCGGATTCCTGACAAAATTCTACCCCTAATTCATAACTCATACGTTAAATTTGGAGATTTTTTATTTTGACCTACTTTTCGGACACGCCATAACTTCCGAACCGGAAGTCGAATTGAAATTTGGTTTGCAGATTCAGATTCCTGACAGAATTCTTCCCTTAATTCATAACTCATATATTCAATTTGGAGAACTTTTTATTTTGACCTACTTTTCGGACACCATATCTCAAAAGTGGGTCAAAATACTTTCTGACGGCAAAAGGCTAACACTATTAGCATATTCTTGGCTACATGTATACAGAATTTCGAAGAATATAATTAAAGTGTAGTGTCAGAATCGAAAAAATAAGGAAAACTTATGAATTTGACCTAGATTTTGACCTAGGCATTTCGGTGTCCAAATTGTGAAGCTAGATGGCTTTTGAGGTCCCCTTCTTTTAAAGGCTTTGATTATATGAAGCTGAACTCAGTCTATATTCCGTATTTTTCACTTCAAAAAAATATTTTTTCCCATTGACTTAACATGGGCACCAAATTTAGCGATTTTTGAGTTTTCAAAACGCCATAACTTCCGAACTGGAAGTCGGATCCAAATTTCGTTTTTAGATTCGGAATCCTGAGAAAATTTCCTATAAGACTAATATCCTGAACATTTGATTCGGAGAACTTTGTTTTGGACCTCGTTTTCGGACACTGATATCTCGAAATCGGTTTGAGATATCAAAAAACTAAATCGACCCTAGGTTTCCTACTTTTTCATAAGGAACACAATGAAAAAAACCCGGATCGAAAATATTGAAGGACGACCGAGAAAATCGAAAAAAGTGACAAAGTACTGGATTTGACCTAGTTCTTGACCTTTGACCTAGATAAAAATTTGACCCAATTTCCGAGGAACTAGATTCTGAACCTAAATTGACCAACCGATTGACTTTACTGAAGACCCTATGGTTATTGAGAAAACGTGCCTGGAATAATAATAATAATAATAATAATAACTAGATTTTGGAAATTGAACGAGTTCAATTTCAGACTCCAGATCTAGACTTTTTTTTAGCCGAGTCATCCAGAATAAGCCAAGTCATCCAAAATAAGCTAAGTCATCCAGAAAAAGATGGATGGATGAAAAAGGAAGGAAGGATAGGATAGAATAGAAAGGAACGATAGGATAGAATAGGAAAGAAGGATAGAATAGAATAGGAAGAAGGGATAGAATAGGAAGGAGAGGATACGAAGCAAGGGTAGGTAGGAATGATAGGATAGGATCAGAAAGGAAGGATGGATGCATTTTTCAATATTTTCTTCTCTACTCTTGACTTTCTATCAGGATACCATCAGATGGATTTTTCTTGAAATTTCAAAACGCCATAACTTCCGAACCGGTAATCGGATCGAAATTTGATTTGCAGATTCGGATTCCTGACAAAATTCTACCCCTAATTCATAACTCATACGTTAAATTTGGCGAATTTTTATTTTGACCTACTTTTCGGACACGCCATAACTTCGGAATTGGAAGTCAGATTGAAATTTGGTTTGCAGATTCGGATTCCTGACAAGATTCTACTCCTAATTCATAACTCATACGTTAAATTTGGAGAACCTTTTATTTTGACCTACTTTTCGGACACCATATCTCAAAAGTGGGTCAAAATACTTTCTGACGGCAAAAGGCTAACGCTATTAGCACACTCTTGGCTACATGTATACACAATTTCGAGGAATATAATTAAAGTGTAGTGTCAGAATCGCAAAAATAAGGATAAACTATGAATTTGACCTAGATTTTGACCTAGGGATTTTGGTGTCCAAATTTTGAAGTTAGGTAGCCTTCGATGTTCCCTTCTTTCATAGGCTTACATTATTTTAAGCTGTACTTAGTCTATATCTCGTATTTTACACTTCAAAAAAATCTTTTTTCCCATTGACATAACATGGGGCACCAAATTTAGCGATTTTTAAGCTTTCAAAATGTTATTTCTTCCGAACCGGAAGTCGGATCGAAATTTGGTTTGCAGATTCGGATTCCTGAGAAAATTCTATACTTAGTTCATAACTCACACGTTAAAATTGGAGAACTTTTTATTTTGACCTACTTTTCGGACACCATGTCTCAAAAGTGGGGCAAAATACTTTCTGACGGCAAAAGGCTAACACTATAAGCACTCTCTTGGCTACATGTATACAAAATTTCGAAGAATATAATTGAAGTGTAGTGTCAGAATCGCAAAAATAAGGAAAAACTTTGAATTTGACCTAGATTTTGACCTAGGCATTTTGGTGTTCAAATTTTAAAGCTAGATGGCTTTTGAGGTCCCATTCTTTTGAAAGCTTTCATTATATTCAGCTGAACTCAGTCTATATTTCGTATTTTTCACTTCAAAAAAATCTTTTTTCCCATTGACTTAACATGGGCACCAAATTTAGCGATTTTTGAGCTTTTAAAACGCCATAACTTCCGAACCGGAAGTCTGATTCAAATTTGGTTTTCAGATTCGGAATCCTTAGAAAATTTTCTATAAGACTAGTATCCTGGACATTTGATTCGGAGAACTTTTTTTTGGACCTCGTTTTCGGACACTGATATCTCGAAATCGGTTTGAGATATCAAAAAACTAAATCGACCCTAGGTTTCCTACTTTTTTATAAGGAACACAATGAAAAAAAACCGGATCAAAAATATTGAAGGACGACCGAGAAAATCGAAAAAAGTGGCAAAGTACTGGATTTGACCTAGTTCTTGACCTTTGACCTAGATAAAAATTTGACCCAATTTCCGAGGAACTAGATTCTGGACCTAAATTGACCAAATGACTGACTTTACTGAAAACCTTATGGTTATTGAGAAAACTGGGTTAGAATAATAAGAAGAAGAAGAAGAAGAAAAAGAATAATAAGAAAACTGACGAAAACAATAGACTCCAGATTTCATCTGGAGTCTAATAATAAGAAAACTGACGAAAACAATAGACTCCAGATTTTCAATCTGGAGTCTAATAACTAGACTTTGGAAATTGAACGAAGTTCAATTTCAGACTCCAGATCTAGACTTTTTTAAGCCCAGTCATCTAAAATAAGCCGAGTCATCCAGAATAAGCTGAGTCATCCAGAATAAGATGGATGGATAAAATAGGAAGGTAGGATAGGATAGAATGGGAAGGAACGATAGGATAGAATAAGAAAGAAGGATATGATAGAACAGAATAGGAAGAAAGGATATGATAGGAGAGGATAGGAAGGATAGGAAGGAAAGGATACGAAGGAAGGATAGATAGGAAGGATAGGATCAGATAGGAAGGATGGATGAATTTTTCAATATTTTCTTCTCTACTCTTGACTTTCTATCAGGATACCATCAGATCGATTTTCCGAAATTTCAAAACGCCATAACTTCCGAACCGGAAGTCGGATCTAAATTTGATTTAAAGATTCGGATTCCTGACAAAATTCTACCCCTAATTCATAACTCCTACGTTAAATTTGGCGAATTTTTATTTTGACCTACTTTTTGGACACGCCATAACTTCAGAACCGGAAGTCGAATCGAAATTTGGTTTGCAGATTCGGATTCCTGAGAAAATTCTATACTTAATTCATGACTCAAACGTCAAATTTGGAGAATTTTTAATTTTGACCTACTTTTCGGACACCATATCTCAAAAGTGGGGCAAAATACTTTCTGACGGCAAAAGGCTAACACTATTAGCACACTCTTGGCTACAAGTATACACAATTTCGAAGAATATAGTTAATTTGTAGTGTCAGAATCGCAAAAATAAGGAAAAACTTTGAATTTAACCTAGATTTTGACCTAGGCATTTTGGTGTCCAAATTTTGAAGCTAGATGGCTTTTGAGGTCCCATTCTTTTAAAAGCTTTCATTATATTTAGCTGAACTTAGTCTATATTTCGTATTTTTCACTTCAAAAAAATATTTTTTCCCATTGACTTAACATGGGCACCAAATTTAGCGATTTTAGAGCTTTCAAAACGCCATAACTTCCGAACCGGAAGTCGGATCGAAATTTGGTTTTCAGATTCGGAATCCTGAGAAAATTTCCTATAAGACTAATATCCTGGACATTTGATTTGGAGAACCTTTTTTTGGACCTCGTTTTCAGACACTGATATCTCGAAATCGGTTTGAGATATCAAAAAACTAAATCGACCCTAGATTTCCTACTTTTTTATAAGGAACACAATGAAAAAAAACCGGATCGAAAATATTGAAGGACGACTGAGAAAATCGAAAAAAGTGACAAAGTACTGGATTTGACCCAGTTCCTGACCTTTGACCTAGATAAAAATTTGACCCAATTTCCGAGGAACTAGATACTGGACATAAATTGACTGAATAATGATCTTTATTGGAAGCCTTATGGTTATCGAGAAAACTGGGAAAGAATAATAAAGAATAACTAGACTTTGGAAATTGAACGAAGTTCAATTTCAGACTCCAGATCTAGACTTTTTTAAGCCCAGTCATCTAAAATAAGCCGAGTCATCCAGAATAAGCTGAGTCATCCAGAATAAGATGGATGGATAAAATAGGAAGGTAGGATAGGATAGAATGGGAAGGAACGATAGGATAGAATAAGAAAGAAGGATAGGATAGAACAGAATAGGAAGAAAGGATATGATAGGAGAGGATAGGAAGGATAGGAAGGAATCTATACGAAGGAAGGATAGATAGGAAGGATAGGATCAGATAGGAAGGATGGATGGATGAACTTTTCAATATTTTCTTCTCTACTCTTGACTTTCTATCAGGATACCATCAGATCAATTTTCCGAAATTTCAAAATGCCATAACTTCCGAACCGGAAGTCGGATCGAAATTTGATTTAAAGATTCGGATTCCTGACAAAATTCTACTCCTAATTCATAACTCATACGTTAAATTTGGCGAATTTTTATTTTGACCTACTTTTTGGACACGCCATAACTTCGGAACCAGAAGTCGGATCGAAAGTTGGTTTGCAGATTCGGATTTCTGAGAAAATTCTATTCTTAATTCATAACTCAAACGTTAAATTTGGAGAACTTTTTATTTTGACCTACTTTTCGGACACCATATCTCAAAAGTGGGTCAAAATACTTTCTGACGGCAAAAGGCTAACGCTATAAGCACACTCTTGGCTACATGTATACACAATTTCGAAGAATATAATTGAAGTGTAGTGTCAGAATCTCAAAAATAAGAAAAAACTTTGAATTTGACCTAGATTTTGACCTAGTCATTTTGGTGTCCAAATTTTGAAGCTATGTGGCTTTTGAGGTTCTTTTCTTTTAAAGGCTTTGATTATATGAAGCTGAACTCAGTCTACATTTCGTATTCTTCACTTCAAAAAAATATTTTTTCCCATTGACTTAACATTGGCACCAAATTTAGCGATTTTTGAGCTTTCAAAACGCCATAACTTCCGAACCGGAAGTCGGATCGAAATTTGGTTTGCAGATTCAGATTCCTGACAAAATTCTACCCCTAATTCATAACTCATACCCTGAATTTGGAGAACTTTTGTTTTGACCTACTTTCTGGACGCCATATTTCAAAATCGGTAAGAGTAATTAAAAAAAAACAGGGACATTTATGAAAGGGCTTTTTCTAAGCTACATGATGAAAAAAAGACGAAGACGTTTCGATAAATAACGACGAAGATAATTGATAGAATGTTGAAAATGTAAGATTTGACCTAGTTCTTGACCTTTGACCTAAATAAAAAATTGACCCAATTTCCGAGAAACTAGATACTGAACCTAAATTGACCATATACAGGACTTGACTCAATGTCTTCTAGTTAAGGAGAAAACGTGGGTAGAAGAATAATAATAAAGAAGAAGAATACTGGCAAAAACAATAGACTCCAGATTGATATCTGGAGTCTAATAATAATAATAAGAAAACCAGCAAAAGCAATAGACTCCAGATGAAATCTGGAGTCTAATAATAAGAAAACTGGCAAAAGCAATAGACTCCAGATTTTCAATCTGGAGTCTAATAACTAGATTTGTGAAATTGAACAAGTTCAATTTAAGACTCCAGATTTATTTGACCTAGATAGATCAGTAAAGAGCTGAGTAAGTAACTGAGTAATTAGCTGAGTAAGTACCTTAGTAGTAGTTGAGTAAGTAGCTGAGTAAGTAACTGAGTAAAAAGCTGAGTAGGTAGCTGAGTAAGTAGCTGAGTAAGTACCTGAGTTAGTAGCTGAGTAAGTCGCTAAGGAAGTAATAACTAATTAAGTAATTGAGTAAGTAGTCAAATAAGTAGCTGAGTAGGTAGAGAGGTAAAGTAGGGTATGCAGGAATTTTTGAAAGTATATTTGATCAATCTGCATCGTGAATACTGGCAAGTGCGAATTTCAAACTTCAAAATGGCGTAGAATCTAAACCGGGGGTCTGATTGCAATTTTAATTTCAGATCCAGATTCCTGAGGAAATTCTACACCTAATTCATAACTCATACTTTAAAATTGGAGAACTTTTTATTTTGACCTATATTTCGGACACCATATCTCAAAAGTGGGTCAAAAAACTTATTGAAGGCAAAATGTTAACATTATTAGCACACTCTTTGCTACAAGTTTACAAAATTTCGGAGAATATCATTGAAGTGTAGTGTCAGAATCGCAAAATAAAAAAAACTATGAATTTGACCTAGATTTTGAACTAGGTATTTTGGTGTCCAAACTTTGAAGGAAAGTAGCTTTTGAGGTCCCCTTCTTCTATGGGCTTTCATTATGTTTAGCTGTACTCATTCTATATCTCGTATTTTTATACTTCAAAAAATTATTCGGTCCCATTGATTTAACATGGGGCACCAAATTTAGCGATTTTTGAGATTTCAAAACGCCATAACTTCAGAACAAGTAGTCGGATCGAAATTTGGTTTGCAGATCTAGATTTCTGAGAAAATTCTACCCTTAATTCATAACTCATACGTTAAATTTGGAAAATTTTTAACTTTGGCCTACTTTTCGGACACCATATCTCAAAAGTGGGTCAAAATACTTTTTGACGGCAAAACGCTAACAAGATAAGCATACTCTTTGCTACCTGTATACAAAATTTTAAAGCAAATCATTTAAATATAGTGTCAGAATCGCAAAAATAAGGGAAAACTATAAATTTGACCTAGATTTTGACCTAGGCATTTTGGTGTCCAAATTTTGGAGCTAAGTAGCCTTCGAGGTCCCCTTCTTTAATAGGCTTTCATTATATTAAGCTGTACTCAATCTATATCTCGTATTTTACACTTCAAAAATATCTTTTTTCTTTGACTTTCTATCAGGATAACATCAGATCGATTTTTCTTGAAATTTCAAAACGTCATAACTTTCAAACGGGAAGTCGGATCGAAATTTGGTTTGCAGATTCGGATTCCTGAGGAAATTCTACCCTTATTCCATAGCTCATATGTTAAATTTGGAGAACTTTTTTAGTTTGACCTACTTTCTGGACGCCATATCTCAAAATCGCTAAGAGTAATCAAAAAACGGATGGCACACTCTCGATTTGTTTTTTTCTAAGCTACATGTTGGAAAAAAGATGAAGGAGTAACGACAAACAACAACGTAGATAATTGACAGAATGTTGATTTGACCTAAATTTGACCTAGTTCTTGACCTTTGACCTAGATACAAATTTGACCTAATTTCCCAGAAACTACGTTGATGGGCTATGTTAGCCATGTAAGTGGGTAAAAGTAAGTTCTTCTAGTTGCTGAGAAAAAGTGTTCGGAAAGAAAGAAAGAAAAAGTTCAATTTAAGACTCCAGATTGATTTACTTGAGCAAAGAGCTGAGTAAGTAACTAAGTAGGAAGCTTAGTAAGTAGATGATTAAGTAATTGAGTAAGTAGCTGAGTAGGTAGCTGAGTAAGCAGCTGAGCAGGTAGCTGAGTAAGTAGCTGAGTAGGTAGCTGAGTAATTAGCTGAGTAGGTAGCTGAGTAGGTAGCTAAGTAGGTAGCCGAGTAGGTAAGTAGGTAGGTAAGTAGGAATTTTTGACCGGAAGTCGGATTGAAATTTGGTTTGTAGATTTAGATTCCTGAGAAAATTCTACCCTTAATTCATAACTCATAAGTTAAATTATGAGAACTTTTTATTTTGACCTACTTTACGGACACCATATCTCAAAAGTGGGTCAAAATACTTTCTGACGGCAAAAAGCTCTCACTATTATCACACTCTTTGCTACCTGTATACAAAATGTTGTAGCAAATACTAAAAGTGTAGTGCCAGAATCGCAAAAATAAGGAAAAACTATGAATTTGACCTAGATTTTGACCTAGGCATTTTGGTGTCCAAATATTGAAACTAGGTAGCTTTTGAGGTCCCCTTCTTTTATAGGAGTTAATTATCTTAAGCTGTACTCAATCTATATCTCGTATTTTACACTTCAAAAAAATCTTTTTTCCTTGACTTTCTATCAGGATACCATCAGATCGATTTTCCGAAATTTCAAAATGCCATAACTTCCGAACCGGAAGTCGGATCGAAATTTGATTTAAAGATTCGGATTCCTGACAAAATTCTACCCCTAATTCATAAGTCATACGTTAAATTTGGCGAATTTTTATTTTGACCTACTTTTCGGACACGCCATAACTTTGGAACCGGAAGTTGGATCGAAATTTGGTTTGCAGATTCGGATTCCTGAGAAAATTCTACTCTTAATTCATAACTCATATGTTAAATTTGGAGAATTTTTTATTTTGACCTACTTTTCGGACACCATATCTCAAAAGTGGGTCAAAATACTCTCTGACGGCAAAAGGCTAACACTATTAGCACACTCTTTGCAACCTGTATACAAAATTTTGAAGCAAATCTTAAAAGTGTAGTGCCAGAATCGCAAAAAAAAGGAAAAACTATGAATTTGACCTAGATTTTGACCTAGGCATTTTGGTGTCCAAATATTGAAACTAAGTAGCTTTTGAGGTCCCCTTCTTTTATAGGAATTCATTATCTTAAGCTGTACTCAATCTATATCTCGTATTTTACACTTCAAAAAATCTTTTTTCCTTGACTTTCTATCAGGATAACATCATATCGATTTTTCTCGAAATTTCAAAACGCCATAACTTTCAAACAGGAAGTCGGATCTAAATTTGGTTTGCAGATTCGGATTCCTGAGGAAATTCTGCCCTTATTCCATAGGTCATATGTTAAATTTGGAGAACTTTTTTAGTTTGACCTACATTCCCGACGCCATATCTCAAAATCGCTAAGAGTAATCAAAAAACGGATGGCACACTCTCGATTTGTTTTTTCTAAGCTACATGATGAAAAAAAGATGAAGGAGTAATGACAATAAGCAACGAAGATAATTGACAGAATGTTGATTTGACCTAAATTTGACCTAGTTCTTGACCTTTGACCTAGATACAAATTTGACCTAATTTCCCAGAAACTAGGTTGATGGGCTATGTTAGCCATGTAAGTAGGTTAAAGTAAGTTCTTCTAGTTACTGAGAAAACGTGTACGGAAAGAAAGAAAGAATAATAACTAGATTGGTAAATTGAACAAAGTTCAATTTAAGACTCCAGATTGATTTACTTGTGTAAAGAGCTGAGTAAGTACCTGAGTAGGAAGCTGAGTAAGTAGATGATTAAGTAAATGAGTAAGTAGCTTAGTAGGCAGCTGAGTAAGTAGCTTAGTAGGCAGCTGGTCGCAAAAATAAGGAAAAGCTGTGAATTTGACCTAGATTTTGACCTAGGCATTTTGGTGTCCAAATTTTGAAGTTATGTAGCTTTTGAGGTCCCCTTCTTTTATAGGCATTCATTATGTTAAGCTGTACTCAGTCTATATCTTGTATTTTACACTTCGAAAAAGTCTTTTTTCCCATTGGCTTAACATGGGCACCAAATTTAGCGATTTTTGAGATTTCAAAACGCCATAACTTCCGAACCGGTAGTCGGATCGAAATTTTGTTTGCAGATTCGGATTCCTGAGATAATTCTACACTTATTTGATGATTCACACGTTGAATTTAGAGAACTTTTTATGTTCTGACCTACTTTTCGGATGCCATATCTCAAAATCGGTAAGAGTAATCAAAAAACGGTTTAACGTTCGCAATAAGCTTTTTCTAAGGAACATGATGAAAAAAAACCGGAGCGAAAATACTGAAGGACGACTGAGAAAACTTGTAAAATAGTGAAAAACCACGATTTGACCTAGTTCTTGACCTTTGACCTAGATAAACATTTGACCTAATTTCCCAGAAACTAGGTATCATTACCTAGTTGACTATGTTAGCAGATTTAAGTTAGTCCTTCTAGTTGCTGAGAAAAAGTGTTCGGAAAGAAAGAATAATAATAAGAAGAAAACTGGCAAAAGCAATAGACTCCAGATTTTCAATCTGGAGTCTAATAATAACTAGACTTTGGAAATTGAACGAAGTTCAATTTCAGACTCCAGATCTAGACTTTTTTTTAGCCCAGTCATACAGAATAAGCCGAGTCATCCAGAATAAGCTGAGTCATCAAAATAAGCTGAGTCATCCTGAAAAAGATGGATGGGTGGATGGAATAAGCCTAGTCATCCAGAATAAGCCAAGTCATAGCCGAGTCATCTAGAATAAGCTGAGTCATTCAGAAAAAGATGGATCGATAAAATAGGAAGGTAGGATAGGACAGAATAGGAAGGAACGATAGGAAAGAATAAGAAAGAAGGATAGGATAGAACAGAATAGGAAGAAAGGATATGATAGGAGAGGAAAGGAAGGATAGGAAGGAAAAGATACAAAGGAAGGATAGAAAGGAAGGATAGGATAAGATCAGATAGGAAGGATGGATGAATTTTTCAACATTTTCTTCTCTACTCTTGACTTTCTATCAGGATACCATCAGATCGATTTTCCGAAATTTCAAAACGCCATAACTTCCGAACCGGAAGTCGGATCAAAATTCGATTTAAAGATTCGGATTCCTGACAAAATTCTACCCCTAATTCATAACTCATACATTAAATTTGGCGAATTTTTATTTTGACCTACTTTTTGGAAACGACATAATTTCCTAACCGGAAGTCGGATCTAAATTTGGTTTGCAGATTCGGATTCCTTATAAAATTTTACTCTTAAATCATAACTCATACTTTAAATTTGGAGAAGTTTTTATTTTGACCTACTTTTCGGACACCATATCTCAAAAGTGGGTCAAAATACTTTCTGACGGAAAAAGGCTAACACTATTAGCACACTCTTGGCTACAAGTATACAAAATTTCGAACAATATAATTAAAGTGTAGTGTCAGAATCGCAAAAATAGGGAAAAACTTTGAATTTGACCTAGATTTTGACCTAGGCCCTGGACTGGATTTAGACCTAGACTTGACTTGGACCTGGACATGTACCTGGACTTGGATTGAATAAGAAGGAAGAATAGGATAGAATAGGAAGGAAGGATAGGAAGGAAGGATAGATAGGAAGGGAGAATCATCCAGAATAAGATCATCTAGATAGAAAGGATAGGATAGACCTAAATTTTGATCTAGGTCCTGGACTGGATTTGGACCTAGACTTGACTTGGACAAAACTGGACTTGGACCTGGACTTGACCTTGACTTGGACCTGGAAATGGACTGGACTGGTATTTTTTCAATTTTATTTCATTTTTCTTGACATTCTATGAGGGTACCATCAGATCGATTTTCCTCGAACTTTCAAAACGTCATAACTCCTGAACTGGAAGTCGGATATCAATTCGGTTTTCAGATTCGGAATCCTGAGAAAATTTCCTATAAGACTATTATCCTGGACATCGGATTCGGAGAACTTTTTTTCGGACCTCGTTTTCGGACACTGATATCTCGAAATCAGTTCGAGATATCAAAAAACTAAATCGACCCTAGCTTTCCTACTTTTTTATGAGGAACACAATGAAAAAAACCCGGATCGAAAATACTGAAGGACGACTGAGAAAATTGAAAAAAGTGACAAAGTACTGGATTTGACCCAGTTCCTGACCTTTGACCTAGATAAAAATTTGACCTAATTTCCGAGAAACTAGATACTGGACCTGAATTAACAATATACAGATCTTGACTCAATGTCTTTTAGTTAAGGAGAAAACGTTGGAAGAATAATAATAATAATAATAATAATAAAGAAGAAGAATACTGGCAAAAACAATAGACTCCAGATTGACATCTGGAGTCTAATAACTAGATTTTGGAAATTGAATGAGTTCAATTTCAGACTCCAGATCTAGACTTTTTTTTAGCCGAGTCATCCAGAATAAGCTGAGTCATCCAAAATAAGCTGAGTCATCCAGAAAAAGATGGATGGATAAAATAGGAAGGTAGGATAGGATAGAAAAGGAAGGAACGATAGGATAGAATAACAAAGAAGGATAGGATAGAACAGAATAGGAAGAAAGGATATGATAGGAGAGGATAGGATAGGAAGGATAGGAAGGAAATGATATGAAGGAAGGATAGATAGGAAGGATAGGATAGGATAGGGTAAGATCAGATAGGAAGGATGGATGAATTTTTCAATATTTTCTTCTCTACTCTTGACTTTCTATCAGGATACCATCAGATCGATTTTCCGAAATTTCAAAACGCCATAACTTCCGAACCAGGAGTCGAATCGAAATCGAAATCGAAAAGATTCGGATTCCTGACAAAATTGTACCCCTAATTCATAACTCATACGTTAAATTTGGCGAATTTTTATTTTGACCTACTTTTCGGACACGCCATAACTTCAGAACCGGAAGTCGGATCGAAATTTGGTTTGTAGATTCGGATTCCTGAGAAAATTCTATACTTAATTCATAACTCAAACGTTAAATTTGGAGAATTTTTTATTTTAACCTACTTTTCGGACACCATATCTCAAAAGTGGGGCAAAATACTTTCTGACGGCACAAGGCTAACACTATTAGCACACTCTTGGTTACATGTATACAACATTTCGAAGAATATAATTAATCTGTAGTGTCAGAATCGCAAAAATAAGGAAAAACTTTGAATTTGACCTAGATTTTGACCTAGGCATTTTGGTGTCCAAATTTTAAAGCTAGATGGCTTTTGAGGTCCCATTCTTTTAAAAGCTTTCATTATATTTAGCTGAACTCAGTCTATATTTCGTATTTTTCACTTCAATAAAATCTTTTTTCCCATTGACTTAACATGGGCTCCAAATTTAGCGATTTTTGAGCTTTCAAAACGCCATAACTTCAGAACCGGAAGTCTGATCCAAATTTTGTTTTCAGATTCGGAATCCTGAGAAAATTTCCTATAAGACTAATATCCTGGACATTTGATTCGGAGAACTTTTTTTTGGACCTCGTTTTCGGACACTGATATCTCGAAATCGGTTTGAGATATCAAAAAACTAAATCGACCCTAGATTTCCTACTTTTTTATAAGGAACACAATGAAAAAACAGGGGTTCGAAAATATTGAAGAACGACCGAGAAAATCGAAAAAAGTGACAAAGTACTGAATTTGACCTAGTTCTTGACCTTTGACCTAGATAAAAATTTGACCCAATTTCCGAGGAACTAGATACTGGACCTAAATTAACCAAATGATTGACTTTACTAAAGACCTTATGGTTATTGAGAAAACTGGGATAGAAAAAGAATAATAAGAAGAAGAATAAGAATAAGAAAACTGACGAAAACAATAGACTCCAGATTTCATCTGGAGTCTAATAATAATAAGAAAACTGGCAAAAGCAATAGACTCCAGATTTTCAATCTGGAGTCTAATAATAATAATATGAAGAAAACTGGCAAAAGCAATAGACTCCAGATTTTCATCTGGAGTCTAATAATAATAAGAAAACTGGCAAAAGCAATAGACTCCAGATTTTCAATCTGGAGTCTAATAATAAGAAAACTGGCAAAAGCAATAGACTCCAGATTTTCAATCTGGAGTCTAATGAGAAAACAGGCAAAAACAATAGACTCCAGATTTTCAATCTGGAGTCTAATAATAATAACTAGACATGTAAATTGAACAAGTTCAATTTAAGACTCCAGATTTCAAACTTTTTTTAAGCTGAGTCATCCAGAACTTGTAAGCTGAGTCATTCAGAATAAGCTGAGTCAGCTAGAATATAGACATTTAGACAACTTTTAAGAAGGCTATCTTCGACTCTCAATTGGCTTAATATGGGGATATCATCATATCGACTTTTCGAGACTTCAAACCGCTATAACTATCTAACCAGAAGTTAGATCGAAATTTGGTTTAAAGTCCCCGTCTAAAGTTTGAAAATATTTTTTTATCATTCATTTACTATTTGTCATGACTTAAAAAGTTATTCTAGAGATTTTTGAAAGAAAACAATTTTTTGAAAAAAAAGTTGTGAGCATTTCATTTTTCAAATATTCAAATTTCCCGCCATTTTTCAAAAAAAGTTGAAATTTTTAAATCATCAAATATTTCTTAATGCATTTCGAAAAAGATTATCTTTTTAACACCAATGCAAAGATTGATCAAAGGACACACTATTTCAATAATAAAATGCCATATTTAATGGGCCACTTCAATGTTTTAGCATATCAAAAATATTTTGCACCATTAGTGATGTCACTAAGGTACCAAAAACTTTTTGAAAAAAATTGAATTTTTTTTTTCGACGTCAATCTTTTCTAATTATGCTAGACTTCAATAATATACCAATGTTGATTGTCTAACCAGGTTAAAAGGAAGAATATATTATGTTTTAGATATCATTGTACCATTGGTTTCTATGAGAACTAGAATTTTTAAATGCATTTTCTCGGAACCATTTTCATGCACTGATAAGTTCATTTCTCGCTTATTTATGAACCGATTTTCTTAATTTTTTCGGCAAAAAACATGTGAGGATGAATGCTATGCATTGGTATGAGTTGTTGCTAATTAAAAGATATGTGTGACCTCTAAAAGTTAGTTTTAAACAAATTCACAAATTTTGGAACAAAAAGTCTATCAAAAACCACTTTTTGAAATTTAAAAAAAAAGTTTCACATATCACACTTTGATAACATTGGGTAAGACTACAATATAAGCCAAAGTGGTTTAAACTTTAGATGGGGACTTTAAAGATTCTGATTCCTGAGAAAATTCTACCCTTAATTCATAACTCATACGTTAAATTTGGAGAATTTTTTATTTTGACCTACATTTCGGACACCATATCTCAAAAGTGGGTCAAAAAGCTTTCTGACGGCAAAGGCTAACACTATAAGCACACTCTTTGCTAACTGTATACAAAATTTTGAAGCAAGTCCAAATTTTAAAGCTAGATAGCCTTCGAGGTCCCCTCCTTTTATAGGCTTTTAGAATACTAAGCTGTACTTAGTCTATATCTGGTATTTTACATTTCAAAAAAATCCTTTTTCTCATTGACATAACATGGGGCACCAAATTTAGCGATTTTTGAGCTTTCAAAACGCCATAACTTTCGAACCGGAAGTCGGATCGAAATTTTGTTTGCAGATATGGATTCCTTAGAAAATTCTACCCTTAATTCATAACTCATACGCTGAATTTGGAGAACTTTTTATTTTGACCTACTTTTCGGACACCATATCTCAAAAGTGGGTCAAAAAACTTCCTGACGGCAAAAGGTTAACACTATTAACACACTCTTTGCTACCTGTCTACAAAATTTGGAAGCAAATCATTAAAGTGTAGTGTCAGAATCGCAAAAAAAAGTTAAAACTATAAATTTGACCTAGATTTTGACCTAGGCATTTTGGTGTCCAAATTTTAAAGCTAGGTAGCTTTTGAGGTCCCCTTCGTTTATAGGCTTTCATTATCTTAAGCTGTATTCAGTCTATATTTAGTATTTTACACTTTAAAAAAATCTTTTTTCCCATTGACTTAACATGGGGCACCAAATTTAGCGTTTTTTAGCTTTCAAAATGCCATAACTTCCGAACAGGAAGTCGGATCGAAATTTGGTTTGCAGATTTGGATTCCTGGAAAAATTCTACATCTTTTTCATAGCTCACACATTCAATTTGGAGGATGTTTAGTCGTGACCTACATTTCGGACGCCATATCTCAAAATCGGTAAGAGTAATCAAAATTCTGATGTCATATCTTTGATTCGCCTTTTTCTAAGCTACACAATGGAAAAAAGATGAAGGAGTTACGAAGAATATTGACGAAGATATGATGAAGAATGTTGAAAATGTAAGATTTGACCTAGTTCTTGACCTATGATCTAGATAAAAATTTGACCTAATTTCCCCGAAAGCCAGATACATTCCCTAGTCAACCATGTAGGTTGGATTAAGTAAGATGTTATAGTTGGAGAGAAAATCTGTTAGGAGGAAGAAAGAAAGAAAAAAGAATAAGAAAACAGGCAAAAACAATAGACTCCAGATTTTCAATCTGGAGTCTAATAAGAAAACTGGCAAAAGCAATAGACTCCAGATTTTCAATCTGGAGTCTAATAATAACTAGAGGCATATGTGCATGGCATGGGCAATTTTACTATGAGGAAGAAAGGCTCATATTCTGTCAAAACATTGAAATAAATGAGTTCTTACAAACTTGATGCCAAAAGCATGTCGTCCACTTTCGTTTGTGGGACGTGTTGAGAATGAGGCGTGAGAATGAGACTACAAAAATCACTTGGTGTGGATAATGAGAGCTATGTGTCTTTGATTTAACGCTACTTAAACATGTTAAATTGGCGATTTTTGAGATATCAAACTATTGGCATCTAATTAATTTGGCATTTTAAAGGGGATAAATCTCATATCTATGTATTTAATCAAGATACTTATTATTGGTGTTGTTCATTAAAAATGTCTTCTTATATTTCTAAATTTAAACGGCCCCATCCATTATATTTCTTACAACCGGAAGTGTGCTGAAAGAAAAACATGTCAAATTCCTCAGGATTTTGGCGATTATTTAATTTGGCGATTTTTTTAACTCCCCTTTGCCAAATTAGTCTGCTCACCAAATGAAAGACAAATACAGTAACTGAAATGTATAACCTTGGTTTTCAGTTATACATCAGTATTCATCAGTTTGTATGCCAGAAATCACTTAATTCAAATTATTTTATGGCGACAGCAACTTACTTATTAAATTGCGCTAGGCCTTAGTAATTTTGAGTACTTCATACCCAGGTCCCTTCAAAAAATGGGGTACAAATAATTATTTTGGGGTACAATGCATGTACAATGCATTGCAAGTCGTTCCTGTTTACCTTCTTCTGAGGCCTCCACAAAGTCCCTGTAACTTACCTTCCATGGCTAAGGTACCATCCATGGAATCTCCCTCTCCCAAACACCCCAATATTGTTTCATCTTTCAACTTTAGAATTTAGCTCTCGAGACTAAACTGTAGCTCAAATTATAATATCATGAAAAAACATAAATCAAGGAGTCATGAACATCTGTAGCCTTCTCGATGTGCCACGCCCACCCTGAAGTGTGGTGATGTGGAACGGCACTTATTATTATCAATTTTTGACGCGAGTTTTACACAAATAACCTGCCTAAATAAATTCCTGAGTGTTTTAGGATTCTTTTATGTTATTGAATCTCCGATCAAAAAAGTTAATCGGCACAGAACGAAGAAATTATCATTTTTCATCGGAGGTTTGACTATGGACGGGGAATCCCCTTATGACATCCGGGTATGGTGCTTGCATCAGATTGCTGCAGTCGGTAGGCACTAAATAGCTGTGGTTATTTGAATGCAGTCCCACCGATTCAAGTGGCCATTCGAAATATTTAAAAAGAATCTAACATGGTAACCATCTATATTAGGGTTGATTGTCTCCATTTACCATGAACAAGTTGATTCCTCACGGCTGTACAGTGCAGATTATAAAATAATCGATCAATTCACACGAATGGTCCTGCGGAAAAAATTCTGCAGCTATACCCTGTTTAGCCGCATACGTTTGCTACAAGAATTTTGATTGGCTTAATAACCGGAAGACAAATATTATGCACGAATCAGATTGATCGTTATGTTACGCTGTTAGAGAGCGTGCTTAAGTTTTTAATTTTTGTTTTTTGGTTGTTTTTGGTATTATTTCATCGGTACATTTGGGGGATATGATTTTTGCGTACATGATACGTAAGATGTGTTGCAGTTTTGCGTGAAGATGAAATTAACTGCGTAAAAAACGCGAAAAAAAGCGTTAACGCCACGGACGTCAAGTAAGTTTCTGGCGAAAGCCGGAGCATAGATTATTTAGAGGACTGGAAACCAGAATGACCTACCTTTTTATTTCCCGAATCTCCCCTGAAATTAGCTCATCTTGGTGACTGTAACCTGTATATCTGTATTAATAGAGTCTTTTTGTATCGCATCTGCCTCAATTTTAAAGTTTAATTGGTATCTTTAATATGATTTCACTGTTTTTGTGGACTGGTACGATTAAGCCAAGCAAATGGCAGCTGATTTGTTCAAAGTACTTTTAGTACTAATTATCGCAAATGACAATAATTTTGGAAACAAAATTATACTAAATAGATTACTAAGCATCTAAGGTAAGTAAAACTAGATGAACAACTGAGTCAATAGTGAGAAATAGGCCAAAATGAACTGCCAGAATTGAAATAGACTGCCATCTTGTTTCCAGTCCTCTAAATAATCTATGCTCCAGCTTTTGCCAGAAACATACTTGACGTCCGTGGTTAACGCGAACCTAGTTTTTCCTCTATAATTTCCCAACACCATAACTTTCCATCTGGTCCACACTTGCAGTATCGATCAAAACATCTTTTTGGTAGATATGCACCAAACCGATATTTAATCCCATCCTTGTAACATGGTTTGCAGTAGATACCTGAAAATAATACTTGATAATTAGATAGTAATATTATAGGATTATATTTTTACTCAATTAATTTGAGTGATGGTTGCAGAGCCAGTGGTCAATTTTGAATTTGAATTTGCTATATTTTTTAACTAAGATGTGTGGGTCTTCAGTTGTATCCAGTTGTATATATTTGACACCTAGTAGAAAGTATATGGGGAAAATACTTTTGTAGCTATACCTGAATCAAACACCTTAATCTATTTTTGGTCATTTTTGTAGAAGTGAATGAAATTTATTTGCAATTAAACAATTTGCAATTGTATATATAGATCTATATTAGAGCTCTTTTATGCATATACATGTATTATGCAAATTATGTCATTTACATATTCTTTATTTTATGTAAGAAGTACAGTATATTCATTTGAACATGTATTAATTTGATGTGAAAAGAGGTAACTTTAATATTTCCCAAAGAATGCAACTATAATATTTCAAAACTCACATTTTGGATAGGTTCTGGGTGAGGTCCTCATAGTAGTTGTTGTTGTTTTTTCACATTCTGTGGGTGTCACAACACGTCCCATGAACAGAATTGCCTTTGTGTTTTCATCAGCAATAACAAACAAGAATGGATGGTCAGCTCTAAACTTCTTTGGTGGATCTAGATTTATACTAGTTGTTCCGACTGTTATTGCAGTAGCTGCCGAAGCCTCTGTGCCTGAAATAAAAACAAAATTTTGAGCCATTATTGAAATGATAATAATCATAATTTTCATATACATGTACAATATTTGAGTAACAATTTATGTACTTTTATTATATCACTATCTAGCTAGCGACAGTAGGATTGGTCAAAACTGGGTCACTTGTCGTGGGATATCTGGCGATATTCAATGGCAATGCTAATCAGATATCGCACGCTCCCGGGAATTTTCAAAGAATTTGTTTTCGTTAAGTGTAAATAATTTAGTTCAGTGTAAGTCAAAATGGCAGACGAACCGAATAGATTCATAAAAATATCTGAAGACGAAAAGTTGATGTTATTAGAGAGTGTACATGCAGACAATACAAAAAGGTAATATTAGGGATGTTTAGCTAGACAGTGACATAATAAAACAAATATTTCACTCTATTTTCGGTGAATACCTGTAGCACTTTCACAAGGTGATATTCCACTTGCCCTTGGGGCTTCGTGGAATATCACTTGTGAAAGATGTACAGGTATTCACCTCAATAGAGTGAAATATTTGTTCAGTATTACATAAGTGTCCCTTTGATCACCCTTTACAATATTTGAAAAAAAATTTACTTTACCTTCTTCATTCACTTCTACAAAGGCCTTGTGTATTACATCGCTAACTGACAGGTTGTATTGACTCATTTCTGTTATACCATTAGGTTCAAATATAGCCTGCATACCCAATGATTTAAGGATGTTTTTCACACTAAAGCTGTATTCGAAGGTGAAGCGTGGAAGCCAGACTTTAACTTCCTCTTCTTCGACATGATATAGAACCTTCATAAGCTTCCAATAATTATCTCCCTTTATGGCTGCCTCCAGTTTGGCCAGGCCATACTTAGTATTGGGGAGAATTACATACATGCTTAGTTTTCTTTTCGCTTCACAATCATATGGCAACTTCAGAACCTTAGAATCTAGTTCTTTACTCTTGCTGAACCCAAATGTTTTAGATAAATTGTACATCATATTAACACAAATACCTGAACCACCTGGACCATAGAAGGAAGCTTGTTTAGTCTTTTCAGGCAGAAATGGTGTTTTCCATAGTCCTTTGAAGTAGATAGCATTAACAATTACCATGGCTGTTGTATCATCAACTGCTCCTTTTGGAATAAGATCTTTTATTTTGTCATTAGTCTTATTTTCAACCCATTCATTAATAGCAAGTCGAACAGTTTCATATGCATTCAGGAAGTCAACCTCATCGATCTTTGCATCATAATAAGTCTTAACATCATCTAGGTACTTTTGAACAAATGGGTGTGTCTGTTCAGCAAAGATTCCATTGGCTGAAAGGAGAGTGCAATTGACTGATGACACATACAATTGGTCAGCTAGCTTCTTCAATGTTGGATGCAGAAGAGTTGGTTGCTCCTCAACAAATGTTCTCATTCTCATGGCTGTTATCATTTCCTGTTCTGTCTTACCACTTGTTCCCAACATTGTAATCGCTAAGGCCGTTGTTATACTGATTGGTCCTAAAAATAGGTTTCCCGGCTCCTCATTTCCTTCCGTGCTTGCTTCCTCTAGGACCTTGTTGTAGATGTCTATAGCGAAGTTATTATGCCTAGCAGCTATCTGATCTACTAGTGAATTGTGGACTATCCCACAGCATAGCAGCAATAGGGTTACCCTAATGGTGCCACTCTTGAATTTCTCCATAACAAGAATTGTATTCTCCTACCAATTGCTATGATATGAATACAATATATACGGGATAAATAGAACAATCTGTTAATGTTTTGATCTTTGCAATTTGATAATATTTTATACATGAATCATATTTTATACCCAGCATTAAAAGTGATGTCCTATTTAATGCTAAACATAAAAAGTGATATCCCATTTTATGCTCATCTTAAAAATGATGTCCCATTAATGCTCATCATAAAAAGTGATATCCCATTTTATGCTCAGGTTAAAAATGATGTCCCATTAATCAGCATAAAAAGTGATGTACCATTTTATTCCTGCATGATAGTAATAATGCTTTTTTAACACTTAACCATAATTGCCCCATTGTATATTACATTATAATGTAGTAGATGTAGGTGTATATTTACCTGTTTCCTTAAGTTGTTTCTAATGACTTCCACCCAATGTGTACTTTATATTAAAGCATTGCATGAGATGTCTGTCACAAAACAAAATGCTGATGCATAGTGATTGTTATTTTCTGTTGGTTCAAGTAGAATGTCAAATAATGTTCCTGGTTTAATTAAGCCTGGATTTAATATCATATGTACTTGCCATTTGCAAGTTATGACCGGGATGGCATTTTATATAAAACCACAACTAAAATGCTAATAGGGCATGGTGAAGAATTTTAGATATTTCATTCATATCAACATTTCAGTGATATTCCACATTACCCTTTCAATTAATTTTGTAGATAAACGACATGTACACTCAAACAAAGCAGTTTACTGTAGCATATCATATACAAATGGCCATGTGGGACAACTTGTAGACATATTTTTGCATTAATTCAACATACAAACCCACATGTAAAATGTCTCAAGGTAATTTACCTTTTAAAAAGTCATATGTAATAAATAGAATAAATATTTATTGAAATTCTTTATAAACAGGATCGGCCAAAACATTCAAATTTTTTATTTGACATTAGACACTTTTTAATAATGCATATATTTTAGGATATTTTTAAGGAGATTAGGGAATCACTCTTACAATTTTTCCTGAAATAGGAAAAATAAATCTAGGTGTCTCAAGAATGATAGGCACTGTATCTTCATAATGATATTCAAAGCAATAAGTTTACACTGGTATAAGCCTAATTGAAATCAAGCAAAATTAAAAATGTTGACCTTTTTGGCCCACCTTGCATACTTTTTAGACAGAATAAATTAGCATAAATAAGCTTCTTTTTTGCCTCCTTTGCATTTTCTTTTTCCATTTTTGCACTTGCATCTTCTTGGACCACATTTGCGTGTCTCAGGTAGCCTCTGACCGTGTCTGTATGTAACCCCATCAATGATACATGCTAAAATTGAAATTTCTCTTTTTATTCCTCGGCTCAATAACTTGTGCTTCTTTGTTAGTTTTTTGATTGGTTTCTTTGATGACACATATGATGTCATAATTAAGTGGCTTTTGGCTTGGTACTAGTATATGAAACTACCATAGCAGTATATACAAGTCGTTCAATTTGGCTATGTTTATATTTGGCACTGTAGTTGTTGTCATAGTAACATAGTAAGGTTCAGCGGAGCGAATCATAATATCACAAATTAAAATTGTTTCTATAGGAAAAATCTTTTTACATGATTTCTGATCAACTTATTTTGCTATAAAACTTTTAGCAAGCAATTTCTATGAGCAAAATTACCTTTACCGGATTTTCTCGCATATACGCCCCCCTAAATTTAGGCCCATGGGCCAAAAATCAAATGTAGAAGCGAGAAAATCCGGTACTTTACAATCTGTACATGTTACCATGTACTCATTAATGTTAAATGATGTAACATAAATATTGCTCAAAAAATGCTGCTTTTAAAACTCACATCTTGGATAGGTTCTGGGTGTGGTCCTCATAGTAGTTGTTGTTGTTTTTTCACATTCTGTGGGTGTCACAACACGTCCCATGAACAGAATTGCCTTTGTGTTTTCATCAGCAATAACAAACAAGAATGGATGGTCAGCTCTAAACTTCTTTGGTGGGTCCATGTGTATACTGGTTGTTTCTATTAATATTATTGCAGTAGCTGCCGCAGCCTCTGTACCTAAAAAGTCATTATTGAGAGACTAAGAATTGTTATGATAAGAATAACTCAAACACCAGTTATTAAATGTTGGACCTCTACTCAGACAGAATTTCTAAAATGATGATGGTGTCATGTCAAGAATGTAGATTTTGCCAAAAAGGGACAAAACCAGATCAATATAATATTTGGAAAATAATATTTACTTTTATCGTATGATCTGTAAAATGAAGCCCTCTGATTGGTCAGTTCTTGTGCTGTGACCATCTGTATTGCTACTGAGATTGTCCCCGTTGATCATCTCCGTTGCAATACAGAAAACATTGGTATGGAGGAGGCAATCTCAGTAGAAATACAGAGGATAACACAATAAAAACGTTATTGAATGATTTGAAGTGCAATACAGGATATATTCTGTCTCTATGTTCTGTATTGGCACTCGACTTCGTTTCGTTCCAATACGGAATTTCTCGAGTAGAATATATCCTGCATTGCACTTCAAATCATTCAATAACTTATATTATCGTATGATCTGTAAAATGAAGCCCTCTGATTGGTCAGTTCTTGTGCTGTACCAATCTGTATTGCTACTGAGATTGTCCCCGTTGCTCATCTCCGTCGCAATACAAAAAATATTGTTACGGAGGGGACAATCTGAGTATCAATACAGAGGATCACACGATTAAAGCGTTATTGAATGATTTGAAGTGCAATACAGGATACATTCTGTCTCGATATTCTGTATTGGCACTCGACTTCGTCTCGTTCCAATACGGAATTTCTCGAGCAGAATATATCCTGTATTGCACTTTAAATCATTCAATAACTTATAGTATTTACCTTCTTCATTCACTTCTACAAAGGCCTTGTGTATTACATCGCTAACTGACAGGTTGTATTGACTCATTTCTGTTATACCATTAGGTTCAAATATAGCCTGCATACCCAATGATTTTAGGATGTTTTTCACACTAAAGCTATATTCGAAGGTGAAGCGTGGAAGCCAGACTTTAACCTCCTGTTCGTTAGTTGATGATAGAAGCTTGGCAACCTTTCCATAGTTATCTCCTATGGCTTCCTCCAAGTCTGGCAGGCCATCCATAGCATTAGGGAGTATAACGTACATGCTTAGTTTCCTGTTCTCTTCACAATCATATGGTAGTTTTAGTACTTTAGAGTCTAGTTCTTTACTCTCAGTGTACCCAAATGTGTTAGATAGATTGTACATCATATTAACACAAATATCTGAACCACCTGGACCATAGAAGGAAGCATGTTTAGTTTTTTGAGGCAGAAATGGTGTTTTCCATAGTCCTTTGAAGTAGATAGCATTAACAATTACCATGGCTGTGGTATCATCAACTGCTCCTTTTGGAATAAGATCTTTTATTTTGTCATTAGTCTTATTTTCAACCCATTCATTAATAGCAAGTCGAACAGTTTCATATGCATTCAGGAAGTCAACCTCGTCAATCTCTGCATCATAATAAGTCATAACATCATCTAGGTACTTTTGAACAAATGGGTGTGTCTGCTCAGCAAAGATTCCATTGGCTGAAAGTAGGGTGCAATTGACTGATGATACATACAATTGGGCAGCTAGCTCCTTGAATGTTGCATGAAGAAGGCCTGGCTCCTTATCTACAAAACTTGTCAATCTCATCGCTGATATCATTTCCTGTTCTGGTTGACCACTTGTTCCCAGCATTGCAATCACTATGGCTGTTGTTATACTGATTGGTCCAAAGAAGAGGTTTCCTGGATCATTTCCTCCTGTGCTTGCCTCCTCTAGGAGCTTGTTGTAGATGTCTAGGGAGAACTGATTGTGGGCCTGGGCTACCTCCTCTACTAGTACATTATGGACCATCCCACAACAAAGAAGCAACAGCGTTACCAAAATGATCTGACTCTTTAATGGCTCCATATCTAGCTTTCTATTGCCCTCTAAAAATTAAAAATAAAATAAATATCAGTATTTTCATCATATTTTTGACAAATTATTTTAATAGATTTAGAAAATGACATATTATTTACCTGTTCACCTTTTTAATTTCACCTGACTAATGATTCCCCATCCAACCTGTTCTTTTATCTTGGGACATCTGTCATGTTTATACTCACAAAATGCTGATGCACAATGATTGTTATTTCTGGCAATAATCAAAGTCTGTGGAATTGTTGAATAGGCCACTCGTCCCTCTGTCTGTCCATCCATATACCTCTTTACCAATTTGGATAATATTTAGGATAAAACTGCTTTATTACAACCTCTGTCTAAGAGAACATCCCTGAAAATGACATTTTAAGCTAATACTTGAATGCTTCTTTCCCAACTTTGGTTAGCCTAGAATAAAAAAAAACTCAATAGGTTTACAATCTCTGATCTCTGACAATTTCCAAATTGACCTTCGAATTCAAAATAGCCCCCACTTTCTTTCATGACATAATTTTCACCAAAATATGTCACTTTTACTGCCTGGTTTTCTTATTATGGAATGAAGTCATACAATTTGAAAAGTGAGTGATTTGATAAGATTGTTTGGTGGAATTTGCTTCTCTGTGGAGCTGCTGCTTTTCTCGTTTCATTTGTATTGGATTAAATGCCAGATGAAGTTCCTGGTGTCTGTTGTTCATTAAGATTATTAAATTTTGAGTTTGATTATTTATATGAATGCTAGACTAGAGTGCTGATAGAGCATGATGAAGGATTTTTGATATTTTGCATTACTCTCTCAATAATTTTTAGGAAAGGATGGGTATGGATATGGTGAACTTTTTCAACATACATTTCTCTTAAACCAGTCATCAAAAAATTCTGAAAATTTTATACATCGTCAATTTAATGGTTATCTTTTGAATGGTAACAAGATAATTTGAAATAAATATGTATACTTTTCTCTTTTATTGTTTTAGAAAACACATCAGACACTTCTTTTGTTCTTGGTATCATATTTTCAGAATGAAATGAAACATCTTTCCGAGCCTCATTGGAAAAAAATGACATAAACAAAAAGTGTTTAGGTCTCTCAATATTGTAATTGTATAAAGGAAAGTTTGGTTGATTTAAAAAAGTATCTTTTTTGAAATAAAAGGTTTATCTTAATTTTTATCTATTTTGGGGGTTTTTGTTTTAATTTTTTGAATACTTGTTGTTAAATCAACCAAAATTTCCTTTGTATAACTATAATATTGATAGGTCTAGGAAAATGTTGTATATGCTATTTTGTTCCAACAAGGTTATTTTATTTCATTCTCAAGAATTTGTAATAAGGAACAAAATTGAACTAAAAAAAAATGTTAACAAAAACAGTTACTGGGGTATATGAAATATATATAAAAAATATTCGCATTAAATTGTTGTAATAAAATTGTTGTCAATCAGTCAAAATTACCTAAAGGACCGTGTTTTTTACAGAGTGTTCTCAATAATTGGTTTAAGAGAAACACATGGCAACACCTTTTATTATCTGACCACCAGAAGTGGCGACATATTGTTATAGTCTCCAACTTGTTTTGTGGATGGTGTTTGGTGGTTGGTGTTTGGCTCTCAGCATCTGTAGCAAATGGCAGGTGGTAAGATTTGCATGCCATTGCCTTGTTTCTTTATGCATCTAACATGTCTATTTCTGATTTTTATCTTACTCGATACACAAACAGGTATGTTATTGTTTTCAGGCATTTTTGAGTCTAAGGTACGATATTATTCACGTGTGCCATATTTTATTTTCCAGGTGAGGAACGTACCAGCCAACATCTTCCATTCTGCAGAATACATTGCCAAAATTAAAAAAGTAAGCGTAGAAGACGTCATCAGAATAACAACTGAGAATGCTTTGAGACTTTTTCCAAAACTGACTAGATATATGAAAAAAATATGATATCGACTTACTATGTGAACTATGTGAAATAGATCTTTAATCATTTAGATGCAAAAAAGAGTGGCTTTGTGAAACAATTTTATGTCAAGCTAATTGTATTTGAGGTAATAATTAGCCTCAGTTGGTGTGCTAAAGGATTCAGTTGTATGCTGATGTGGTAGAATAGTGGCATATAAAGAATAATCATGGACTACATGGACTAACAGAAAGTTTCCAGTTCATTTTTGTAAGTTTGTGAAAAATATGTACATTGAAAAAATGCAAATTATGTTTTTAAATAAATATGACTTTTCTCTAAGAAAGTATTGATTGATCAATATTTTAATATCTGAATATTTTTCATTTACATCAGAGGATGTATGATGATATGTATATTTGCTTGAATATGTCAAAGTCATAACCATTGATGGGCAATTTATTCCTCTGCTATTTGATATGCTATTTGATTGTCATCCTTGTTATTTGCAATAAAATTGTAATAAATGCAAACTGACTTCTGTATGACATTGTAAAGAAAATGTGGCTATAGCTTGATATCAATGACTCAGCCACAAAGGGCAGCATTTGAGAAATAACTCAGGGTAAATTATTATATTTAATTTCCCCCTTTGTGTACTGTGTGATACACTTAATTTGGCTACTGTTTTAATTTGACAGATAGAAGAAATCTGCCAAATTAAAAATCCACCAATCAATTTTTGAATATCCTCAGTTAATTTGTAATTTGCAATTATTTCACTTTAGATGTTAGTGCTATACCAAGATTTACAATAAGTAGAACACAGGATTCTGAAATGCTTATTTCCAGATCAATGATAGAAGTTAAGTGTATCTACAGTATTTGTATGTATCTTTATTTATCCCACATCAAAGTGGATTTAATTTGAATTTATGTTACATGTACATTGTTGCTAATAATCCAATAGCGTGAATTGGATATTAAAACCATTATAATTATGGAATATAATATGATACATCCCATATTATGTTTTATAATATTACTAGTCAATATATATTTATTAAAATGATTACTTTTTTATTATTGTTATCTTGATTTTATTGGTGGTAAATGGATGGATGGCTTCATATTCTTATAAAATAAGTTGACTTCTATGTTACACCCACCCTTTATTACATGTATTAATGTTTCTCAGGCCATGCCTGTTCCACTCATTTTCTCTCCAAAAATTCTTTGATTTTTATGTCAGCACCAAAAATTGACATATTGTTTTGGTCTCGGTTTTTCTGATGCGGTTGGCAACTGGCAGTTGGTGATCGGCTGTTGGTGTCTGTAAACAAATGGTGGTGACACTCATTTCTTCCTTGTTTGTGTTTTCAAACAGCACGTTACCTTTCCACCACTATGATATTTTATTTCTGGTTACAAATTTTTGAAATTTTATTTCAGGGTACCATTTTTAGAATTGATTTTCTGGGTACCAATTTTGATATTTTATTCTTGGGTACCATTGTAAGAATTATTTTTCTAGGTACCATTTTTGATATTTTATTCCTGGGTACCATTTTTAGAATTATTTTTCTAGGTACCATTTTTGATATTTATTCCTGAGTACCCATTTTTAAAATTGTTTTTCTGGGTACCATTTTTGATATTCTATTCCTGGGAACAATTTTTGATATTTCATCTATGAGTACAATTTGATATTTTGTTTCTTGGTAGCATTTTTTATATATCCATATTTTATTTCTGGGTTCCGTTTTGATATTTCTGTTTGCCATTTACATATTTTATTTGTGGGCTCCATTTCTGCAGAGGGACCTTGTATACAGATATAATGGGATTCATAAGGTCACCTCCTTTGAGCTACAATTTAAACAAGCTCAGCATCCTGTTGATGATCTAATAACTAAAACAAGTCAATAAAAAGGTATAAGTCACATAAGTCGTATAAGTGCATATCATGGAATAATATTTGTGTTATGCAAGGGGCTACTAACACTTCAAAATAAAAAAAATTGTAATTTTCCCTAACTTGGATTATAATTTTGTTAATTTCTCCTGTTCATAATTTAAATAAAGTATTTATAGTTTATTTCAAAAGGCAACCTTATAAGGTACTTTAGCCAAATATGGTCATATATACTATATCTAGTATACTGTTGATTCTACTCTACCACTGCATACACTTTTTTCTGATAATATTTCTGATAATATTTCTGATAATAGACAAAAGCCAACATCAGAAAACGCAAAACTATTCAAAGCCCCATAAACAAGCTGAAGTAGAGATTTTAATTTTTTTATTTTAACCAAGGTTGCATATAAAAGTAGATGAAATGTCAATCTGACTTCTGATCCAGTAAATTGGGAGACATACTTCCCTATTTATCCAAGGACATGCTATACCATTATAAAGGATGGTTCCATTATGGACCTTGAAATGTAAAAATGGACTCGACTGGTAATAAATCGGGTCAATAAAAGTAACATTGAGCTAAGATTACACACAGTTAAGTCCAACAAGGAGAAGTAAGTTCAAATGAGGACATATAAAAAACCAATGCTTCTACACAAAATTGTTTGAGGACAACGTCAGGTTATGCATTTTTTAGCTAACTAACAACTTCATATTGAGGTCATGTAATTTCAACCTGAGTTCATTCTGAATGTGTACTAATTACTTAAGACCCTGTCAGGACAGGGTGAGGAGAGCTTCAGTTCAATATTGATTTCTGTCAGTCCTTACATGTCAGACTGTAAAAAATGTGGAATCAGGTGAGGGTTTACACCTTGAGGCATCCTGACATGGGAGTGACCTGATGGATAAAGCTAAACAGTTATTAATGTAGAAGTGGCAATTCTAAGATGGTATTATAAAGGCTCATTTGCATTTATTGTATCATTTAAAATAAACTTTTGAACATTTTTCGTGCACAATGACGTTCATATGAACTTATTTCTTGCATTTCTTCAATAGGGCCGGGCTCTCTCACATCCTTGGGTCTAAGGGTATTTCACTTCTTTCCATAATAAGTAATAAATGAAGTCCTTTGAACGAATCGAAGGATGCTGTTTCAGGGTTCAATATATTTTAAGAACGTTGAATAAACCATTCAAAATTGCACATAAAATGTATTTGCATGTCTCAATTACTAAAGCTACCATATTTGTATGTGTTGGTCAATTGGAGGGTATTCAATTTTCAATAAAGGTGTATTGATACATTTACTTGCATTTGAAATGGAAAAAAGTTATTTTATGACCTTTAATAAAATTAGTAAAGTGCCTGATACCAAGAATAGCTGCTGGTTCTTTACTCATAATTAAGGGGTCAACACTATATATATATAGAGAGCTCAGTATAAAACAAGCAGTTACTAGATTTAAAACTGCATGTATTTCAGCTTCAGTTATCACTTATGGTTCTTTGATTAAAAAGTTAAAGTGTGTCTCTTTATCAAACGCTCGCTTTATATGTGTTATGGTATTTTTGTTTTAGAATAATATAAAATCCCAATCAGAAATACTGTTAGTTTTTTTCTTTCAACATCCACCCTTTGCGCGCAGGGTCTAGTTATAAACTGCCAAGACAAGACAAAGCTCTCTTTTAAGAAGTAAAAGTCGAACGAATGCAAAGGGTAACCCTGCTAAGATTTAGACCTTCGTTAGGAAGTTGCATATACAGGGTGTCCCGAAAGTATGCCCCCCCCCCTAGGCAGACATATACCAGTGCCGTCATAGTATGTGTTATATATCATTTTAAAGCTTATCCAAAGTTACATTGATTCACCAAGTATCATGGTTCAACTCTCAAATGTGAAAAAATTACAGACATTTCAAAATTTAGTGTTTGGTCAAAATTAAGTTCAATTTTACACCAAATCACTAGTCAATGTGTCCTTATGGGCCATCTTAACAGCAGCAATTTTTTCGGATCGGATGGATATTGAGTTGGAAAAAGAGAACGGTGAGGGTAGAAATTCTAAGGAAACTCTTCTAAAGTGGCTTAACAGGTTTTAAGAGGGTTATAAAATTCCACACCCCTATTTGAAGGGCTTTTAAGGTCATATCTGAAAATAATTGCTGCTGTTAACATGGCCAAGGGGGGGGGGACTCATTGACTAGTTATGTGGTGTAAAATTGAACTTTATTTTAACAAAACACTAACTTTTAAAACGACTGTAACTTTTTCCCATTTGGGAGTTAAACCATGATACTTGGTAAATCAATGTAACTTTGGATAAACTTTAAAATGATATATGACACATACTATGAGGACAATGGAATATGTCTGCCTAGGGGGGGGGGGCATACTTTCGGGACACCCTGTATAATTAACTTTGAATGGTCTAAGTTAGAACTCTTGTTATGCCTTTAGAAGAATGATTTCCACACAAATATTTTGAAACCGATAAATCCGGTTAACTCTCAAATCATCACTCTATTCTTTGTTGCATTTTTAAGTTAAAATATATTCAATCGCCTTGTCAATGCCCTAATTTCAGATAACGTTGATAAAATGAGATAACATACACATGCGTTTTTACATCTAACCCTAATGTCTGCAACCTTTTTTGTAACACTAAATCCGGCAAGGGGAGGGGAGTCATTTTTATTACTTGTCCGATTTCAATAATGTTGGTATTGTTGTAAACCATTATCCCTTCAGAAAAATATTGGTTTTTAAAAAGGTAGGTCAACAAAGGTCAAATCGAGGACAACTTGACATAGTGGTTGTACACTTTTGTGATAAATTGTTGATATTCTTTCAAAAGAAAATTTTGTTGCCAAAATCATGGGCTTTCAATTAGCTATTTGAAAGCTCACGCCAAAATGCTATATTTCCTAAAAGAATATTGAATTACCTTTCAAATGAAACAATGTTAATGTTTTTCTAGAACTGAACTCATGCATTTTCAAAGATAGCAGGTAGCGTGAAAACCCATCGAAATCAATGTAAACGCGCAATTGAATAATCAACAATTTCAAAAGCAACTTGTTGTCTTTTAGCATTCATTTTTAAGATGTACTACAAATACCGATCAGTGTTTAATGAAGACTTGACTCGGAATTATTCCAATATAATGTTGGTTGATGATTTTACCTAGAGACCACCTAGCAAACGGCATATAAATCAAATTATTTTGGATCGGATTATCGTCATAATTCTGTTACTTCAGTTTGCGTTAACATTCAGGAACATGCAAAAATGAATGTCAAAGGTATTCATCTATTTTTTTAGAACAGTTTTCACTAAAAAGAGTTGGAGAATTAATTGTATTTAACCATAGTCAATGGTGGCTTGATCTTCATTGAATAAAGCATGTTTTAAAGGGAATTCGAACATGACTGTATTCACGCCTTCTCTAAACTGTGAACAGAGTCAATGCTTCAGCTGGGTTATATTCGAGATCAATGCCCCAGCTCTGTACTAGTGTTTCGTTAAGTGCACTCAATGGTCAGTTCAGGCTGTTTCGTTCTTTTCTCAAAATTAAATTTTTTATATGGATATCCGCTGTGATTTTTTTGTTTCTGGGCAATATAAAATTAATTTCAATAATTATCAATGTAGTAGATATGCGTGAAACCAATAAAATAGGCCGAAATGTCAATAAAAAAGTCGGGGCCAGGAGATAAGTAAACAGATTGAAAACAACTTCGGTCGTTCGGGGTACAGAAACGTTTTAATTCAATATGTTAATTATTTATCGAACAGAGCAATAATGGTCACTTTGCTTCTACAGTATTAGAAACAATATTTTATGAATTTCATTTTTATTTGCATCAACTTACGACTATCATAACGTTACCCTACTACCCCCATCACCTTGATTTTTGCACCAAAAAGTGTCATGTTATTTATCTCTGGCTCGAGCTAGAAAAATAACAGAGGCACAAATACACAATAGGTGTCAAAAGGATTAGTAACGATGCTGCGTGCCTGCGTTTTATTATCGCCATTTCTGATGTTGTGCAGAATATCGTTAGTGGAGTCAGTTAGGGGAATAAAAACCTAGAATTGTACATTCTATTACATATATAAAGCACCATTTTCGACTATCATATCATCACAGTGTCTAGCTACCTTTGTAGATGTTTTGATTTTATTAATTTGGTTTATATTGATGTATATGTGTATATTCATTCTAAAAATTATAAAATATACCCCTTTCCAATATATTTATGGGTTTGGCCACTTTAAATAATTTTTAATAAAATACTATCCATTGTTCAATAATTGAAATCTTCATAAATGTATACTGTATCAGGAAAAGTCAGTAGAGAAATTTAGTGTTGTATACCACTGCATTCTTTATTTGAACCTAGAAAAGTTTTTTTGCCATTTTGCGCCATCTAATATGCCAGGGACTTGTTACACATGATTTAAAGGCCTACATGATTGCCTACCTCTCTTGAAAGTCCATGATATGAAAGTCCTTTGTCTTAACATAAGCCCGGACATAAGCTGTATTCATATTAATCTTAACTAGAAATTGGCTATCAAATAACAATACAGACACTATCAAAAACCATTGTTTAGTATACAATCACTTAAGGATTTATTCTTTCAAATGAATCTCATGTAGTATACATTAAATCGATTGACATCTGCCTGGACTCATCTTTGTTCCGTCAATCTTATGATTGGTTTACATTTTGCACTCTTCTGGGAAGTCGGCTATCAATTTTGTGTATAAGTTGATGTTCAGGGTACTAACGGTTGGTACAGGCCTCTCTCATCTTTACAGCTTACTGTAGCTCCGGCTGCTTTTGTACATTTTACCACCTTGTAGGGCATACCTAAACAGTTGTAAGTATCATTTATATGTGCATTATATATAAATAAAGAACCAAACAAAAATATGAAAAGGTCCTCCGTTAAGTAATGAGCATTTTGTATCTATCCTCGGGATAATATGATGATATCCCTCTTAAGTCAATACGCCCTTGCTGAAATCCTTATAATCGTTGGATTTACACTAGAGCCCTAAGATGTCTTGGGTAAAATGTTTTAGCGTTAAAACGTTTTACAAATGTAATGTAAATCCAGATTTTCTCAAGAGCTCTTGGCTAAGAGGGCTTAGCTAAAACGTTTTGGGACCCTAGTCATAGCCAAGACGTCTTAGCGTTAAAACGTTTTACAAGCGAGTGTAAATCCATCGATTTTAGCCAAGAGCTTTTTTGCGTTGCGCTGAACGAAAAATTTGAAAAGACTTACTACTCCATGCAGCAAGTCCGGCCATGCAAGCACCGAGCTTCTTTTCGTGAAGCACTGTAAGTATATTTTTCTCTGATTGCATCATAGGATCATGAAGGCATGTTAACATAGCACTAGGGACATCTGAAACAAAATATGTAAGCAATGTATAGTATTTCTGAACTGGATATTGTTAAAGAATGCTGCTAGAATTTAATTAGTCTTACATTAATTCTCTAGAAGCCCCCACCGACATTCTATTTTCCCTTTACAAAAATGATGTATCGGTGTATAATAGAAGGGTCACAGGCAAAACTGTTATACAATTTCAAATCAAGATCAGCTTTGTTCCAACCTCGTCGTAATTATAATGAACTGAAAATTTAAACGTTAAATTTTAACGTTATAACATAACATGAAGTATATACTTTTATGTAAAATGGATTCATGAAAATTAATTCTTCCCATATAAAAGTCCGAGTGGCGTTTTATATTTGTATTTTATAGGTTCTTCACTGCAGTTCATTGATGTTAAACAATCTTGCCCTTTTTGGTTTACTATCATGAAAAATAATATAGCGGATTGCTAGTTTCGATTGCTTCTGCATCCATATGTTTCGTAACACTGATTAGCCTACCTTCTAGATGCTGATCATGGCTCCAACTACTTTCGCTTTATTCTCTGTAACAGAAAAGCATTAGAAAATAATTAATATCAAAGTATATCAAAACAAAATATATATGTGAACAGAAGTCGACAAAGCAAACCACAAAATATATAGGTGCAATGCTAGATAACCATAAAAATACCCAATTGTCTCTATTATATCAATTGTGATTGGTCAACATTGCCAATATGAAACTGTGTTGTGGTCAGTTACTAGTCAAGGGTTAATAGTCGATCATATTTTACCTGTAGTGAGGAAAGGGTGTAACACTGAAGTGTCAATGTCGCAGTTGGCTTCTTGCTTTTCACCTAGTTCAATATCCAAGATACCTGACATCAGCCATTCTTGTGTCAGTGGTGTTGATGGATCCTCACAAGTTGATAGTACTGGGCGATATGCATTCAACACATCCTACAATATGACAGGATATCGTCAAAGTAACAACATGGATGACTTTCTAGATTTTAATTCCTAACCGCCAGCGTATTCTAAAACTGGAATCTTTGCTACGGTTTCGAGCCAGATTACAAATCTTTACCACAGTTTCGAGCCAAATTAACTCGTAACTTGACCTATTTGTGGGTGTACAACAAGTTGTCTTTCAATTTTTCATAAATGCATAAAACGACTTACTTTGTTGTACTGACAGATAGTCTTGCCTTCCTGTTTTGCAACACTTTCAACAGCTTCCATCATCATCTTCTCACAAGAACCTAGGATGAAAGATGTATGATCACAGATCAAAGATGGCGCAGTTATTAGTATCGCATGTTTCATTCTTTTTTGAGGACAAAGGACAAAAATCTAAAAATATCAAATCAAAAAATATTCTCTTAACTGTAAAATTTGATGTACCTGGAATTATTCTTATCAAATTAATGGTTATCTACGGTTTATTAGAAATGAGTTGATTCAGTCCGTATCATAATTTTTATTTTATTATATGGCGCACCCTATGATACAGTGCTAGTCTTCCAATCTTTCACTTCACATCATTAACATCATTTTATATTTTAACTTATTTTGTAGTGAACCTAATTATTTTCAATTCATCTCACCCAAATCATTTGCCCTTGCTACTAGATTCAAAATGACACAATATGATTTTAAGAGATGTATTGTAACCAGGCTAATCTTATTCTAACTACATTTATATTATAAAAAACTCACCGGGTTCGCGACGAATGACTCCCTGGCAGATGCTGAGAAGCAAAATTGCGCATGTCAAAGTCAGAGTTTTCTTCATGGTTGCTGTTTGCGCTTTCTTCGATGATGAGAATGATTCGACGTTGACAATCATGGGCTTTTATATACAATTAGAGTTTTACCCCGGATGTATTCAAATAAATAATGCATTGTGTGTTTTTCATCTTATTAATAGTGATTGGATCCGTGGAATTTAATATTTTCGACAAATTATTAAGTCATTACCACCTGCAGACCTGCGAGGCATGTTCTCAGGGTTTTAGTACTAATTCAAAAGGCTTATATGTTACTTTATTGACTAGAAAGGCTTATATGTTACTTTATTGACTAGAGCAATAGGTGGAGCCATAATCGGGGCCATAATGGTGATTATCCACCCTAGTCCACGGCGAATTATGAGTTTGTACTCAGTCTTGACATGCAGTGATACTAGTACTGACTTCATTTCAGCGGCCAATACGATTATTCACTGCATTATCTGTTATTAATAAATTTTTGACATTTCATTTGTTGCAGCAAAATGTTAAAACAATTAAGGAATCAACTCCTCTTCAAATATCAAATGAAAATGTCATGTTTAGATTTTGAAACTGAGCATGTCCTTTTGTATGATACAGTATACAGTAACGTGGCAAACAATGTCTACATGGTTTGATTAAAGATAGTAGTAGATGTCAATGAATACAAATTAAAAATCAAGCATTTACTTTAAAGGTTGCATCAGATCTAGTGAGCAACATGCCCGTAGCCAGGATTTGCCTAGGAGGGTTTACTTGTTGAAAAAATCCAGGGGGTTCACAAATATGAGCCAAAAATGGCCAAAATCACTTGAAAGTGGTCAGAATGTTGAAAAACTGCATGATTTTGAAAGAATTTTTGGCCAGGGGAGGGGTCGGGGGTTTAAGCAACCTGGCTACGGCGGGCCTGCGCAACCGCTAACAAGAAAAACTCCAGTTACAGGATTTAGGCTCATATCATATACATTGTCATGTCTATTTTCTAAAATATATTTCCAATTTGATAACCTATCGGGGATCTTTTTTGAGATTTTATGTTTGAGATTGTAAAGATTATATTGGTCGGTCAGTTTAACATTTTAACATTTTCTCACTCTCTAAAGATCTGATTCTTTCTTTAATCTCCATAAATGACTACCAATGTTGAGAATTCGTGTCATAATTGAATTGATTATAATTGTTTGTAGTATTATTCTGGTTGCAAAAAGCATCACAGTTTCAGACAATCATTGGCATAATCCAAACCATAAATACATGCATGGGAGCTAGATATTTTCAAATGCATAGTTCATATTAGAGTACAAGTACCAAAACGGGGATGAATCACCATTGCATAAAGAGTAACATTCTTAAAGTTATACACTCCCCTCCATAAGTTTGGCAACCTTTTTTCCCCATTGAACTACGTGTTAAAGCCTCTTTACGTTTGAATTTTTATTTACCTAACCGGCGATGAAATAACTTAAAATCTTGATGGAAACGTAACTTGACTTTATTTCCAATACCTCCAAATTTTCTCAATTTTTTTCTCAATTACAATAGGTCGAAAATTGATGATAAATTTGATGAATTTTTGAAAATCGTCATTCCCATGTAATCCAATGGAAAATGGAGGGTTCGGGGCAAATCAGAAATCAGGATATATTTTCAGTAAAAGATTCAGCAAAAAATATTTTTATATAGAAAATTGAATTGTCTAACTTTTTTGAACACTAAGTGTTTAGTTTATTTGATGAATATTAAAGTTACAGCGCTTCAAAGTCATTTTTGAAAATAATTTTTCGCCTCCTGTGTTATTTCAATGGGAGAAGTTTTTTGAAAAACAATTTTGACTTTAAAGCCCTATAACTTTGTTGAACCTGAAGAAACATATCAATTTTTTGTTAAATAAAGTTAGCAAATTCAATTGCCTGTCTAACTCGTATTTTTTGCAAGGACTCAGATGGATGGATATTCTGTCATATGACTTGCGGCAAACCTACCATTTCCCATTGGTTAACATGGGAATGTCGATTTTCAAAAATTCATCAAATTTATCATCAATTTTCGACCTATTGTAATTGAGGAAAAAAATTGAGAAAATTTGGAGGTATTGGAATTAAGATCAAATTACGTTCCCATCAATAGTTTAAGTATTTTCATTGCAGGTTAAGTAAATTTAAATTCAAAGGTAAAGAGGCTTTAACACGTAGTTCAATGGGGGGGAAAAGGTTGCCAAATTTATGGAGGGGAGTGTATGTATCACCCTTATTCTGTTTAAAAAGTATTATTCTAATAATATACGTATTATGGCCTGCATCTGTCAATAATATTAAAAAACAAAAAATTACAAAATTCAGTATCACATGATTTTGAACTACTCGTTTGAAGCAGATTCTATTGACTACAAGTATTGATAACATGATAGCCAACTCTCTTGAATTAGAGATTGGCGACAATTTCTAGACAAGTTAGTTATAAATAATTAGTTGTGTCTTTGGCTGTTTTGTTTTTAAAGTAAATGTTCAATATGTCTTCCTCGCTCTACCCTTTGCATTCGTTCGACTTCACTTCTTAAAAGAGAGCTTCATCTTCTTATAACTAAAATCTGTGCAGGGTATCCTCGTTCCTGCACGACCAGTTTTAGTCTAGACGCCATTCATTTATCGCAGCGTCAGTTGTTGTGATAATTTAACCCAACAAAAAGTTATTCTTCGTTGGATTTCTTGAACAAAATGGATGGCAACACTATGTAAATGTTTTTCTAGTTCACCCTACACCCTACACCCTAGTCCATTATATTGAGATCACAACTATTTAGGAGATAAACGTTAGGGGGATGAAATCAAGTCCTTTAGCATGCAATAACATCCATCGTCGCTTGAGACGTTTCTGAGGGAGCACCATCGTGTCTGAAAATAGAGTTTGAATTTCAAGCACAATTGGAAGACGATGGCATCTTGTACAAATCATAATATATTTAGAATTTAATAAATTAACTTATTACGTATCTGCATATATAGAAGTGTGATACTTAAAACCCTCTGATTATCATCAATATTTCGAACAATAAAATTATGGACTTTTAGTAAATTTTGTTGACCAAGTGACGGTACCTGTAGTATCGGGGGTTTATTAGAGTAGTTAATCGTTTAAAGAGGTGTTTGTCATGTCTGACTATTTATTAACACTCTACTTTTTTTACATTATTGCATCGATATTGACAAAAAAGTATAATTACCATTATTTTTAATTTCCCTCCTTTTTGGAATAATTTTTCATGACGTACCATATGCATATTGTCATGGCAACATTATTACATAAATTACAGTCAAATCTGAAAAACATTTTTAGATATGTCTCGGGTATATACAAATCCATTTTAAGGGACTGCATGAAAAATAAGAAATTGAGATTAAAATGAAAGTGTGGAACTTTTTTTAGCCCACCCTGTACATATGGGCTGACAAAATTGCAATCAACATGTTTTAGTGTGCAGTGTATCCATGGAGACACTGACGAAAGGGAAAGGGGAGGGAAAATATGCAGGGTGGCCCAAAAAAGTGCAATCCTTCATTTTTTCAATACTTTTCTCAAGTCGAGGCTATGGATATGTAACTCAAGAAACAATGTGTTCTGGGGATCACACATTCCAGATGAAGTACTTTAAAGGCCCCTTCATTCTGTTAAATGCACGGCTCGGGCTGCAATTTCCAAACATGGGATCTTTGGCCCCTTTTGGTTTGAGAATGACAATGGCAACACTGTTACTGATAACACGGAGCGCTATATTGGCGTTCCCGGGAAGTTCTAAGTTCTGGGCAGTTCTAAGGAGACATAAAGGCTGACAAGAGGCCACAAAAAAGGAGACATAAAGGCTGACAAGAGGCCACAAGATCAGTGAAGCTACTTCTCACACTTCCAATGATAGAATTACCTGGCTCACTTGTCATTTCAATAAGATAATCTCTATTTATGGGGTTATTTAAAAGGTAATAGAGAGATTTCGCACATAAGTGAAAGTACAACTTATACGTATACGTATAGTTTAAAGGGTCATGTCGAACTATTATATTTACTAAAATCAATTTTAAATTGTACTTAATGGAAATAATATTCCCGTTATAGAAAAGCCCCATCAACTAGAGACTGTGAATGCACTGTCATCTACACCACGAGGGGAAAGAGTACCCGTGTATATACAACCTACCGCCGAGCAAGACACGCACATACCGCCGAGCAAATGTTTGATAATGTCATCTCGTAGGAAAATGGACTATAAAGGTAATATAATGTCACTAACAATTCCTTTGGATGGTTAGAGTTGTTACCAAGATGTTCTAGCAGGCGCAATTGGCCTAGAATTATAGTTGAAATATATTTTTATGTCCAAATTAAGAGATAAGGTAAACGTATAATGGTTTTCGATTTGTTTTTCTCAGTCATACTCGCTTTAATTGATAATGAGCCTTACATAAGACATACTTGGGTCAGTAAATGAATGTGCATATGCATAATATATTAAGTGTCAAAATATTAGGTCAAAATAGCACTTTTGAACAGCAAAATCTTCACTTAAACTTTGTCCTAAAAGATCCGAGGTTATCGGACATCGGACCCGATGTGATCGACGAGTAATATTATAAAGATCCGAAAATATCTTGAGTAAAGGATCTCAGAATCCGAACTTTACTTGAGTAAAATCTGTTGAGATCCGATTATATCGTCGAGTTTATGACGTGCTGATGAAAAAATAATAAACATACAATCTGCATCATTCATGTGAATCATTTTGTTGTGAACAATAAATGAAACTGAAAAAAATATGGCTATCACCAGTTACCACTACACATCGAAACATTGTATTTCAGGTCCTCGGTACAAATGCTTCCACTGTAGTTATAAATCACACGAGATGGATGACTTTGTGGTCCACTTCAGTCAGCACCATCCATTACTGAGTATTAAAAAGTTAATGTGCCTGAGTTAAATGGCAAAAAATGGATTTACAATGTTTTTGACTATGGTATTGTATTATCAAAGAAAGATCACGGTAATTTTCGTTTCGAGGATATGAAGCTTGGGATTCTTCAAGTTGTGTTCTTTGAGTAGAATGGCGCTTGCAATGCAGAATTAAATGTTTTTGGGTTGCACTCTTACCATAGACACATAGGAAATTATGGTGATTCAAGTGTAAGCATGAATTCAATGTTTTAAAGAACTTTGCCGGAAACAGACGTTGACGTATAGTGCTGCGGGAATTATATCATATTATATTATATCCCGGTGCCAAGAGTATGATAAATAAAAAGGAATATTTGTGATATCGTCATGATATTATATGCTCATTCGAAAGCTTACTCACTACCTCATCGGGTTCTACTCACGGTATAGTCGGAATAGCTCGGTGGTAGCTTCGGGTCCTATATAATCGTACTCGTGACATAATCGGGTCTTTCATTTTCAACTTTCACCGGTGATTTCAATGATATGCAACGTATGGCAGTGAAATAAATATGATACATTTACACCTATTGTATCTTTGAATCGAATGAAGTAAAGACAGCCATGGTTGTTACTTATTCAAGATGTAAATCATCATTCAAATATTTAAAAGTTGAATTTAGCGATTGGATAGTAAACATTGCGCTAAGTAGTCATTATTTTGCAAACATGAGTGCCTGGAACAATAACTTTATCAGTTACACACAATTCTGTGTTTTATCTGTTTCTCATATTGAGAAATTCAAGATATAAACAAAAGTTTATAACTCACCCCCTACATTTTCAGACATCTTCGGGTCTTTGCTCGGCGGTAGGTTGTATATACACGGGTACTCTTTCCCCTCGTGTACACGTGTAGATTATGCACATTATAATTAAATGCTTGCTTCCGTGTCCTTGTAGTTGTAGTGTATTAAAAACACGATCCTTTAAAGTGAGTCATGATTCTTTAAAGTGAGTCATTGCATAAACAAGCTGATTATTTCAATGTTTTCATGATCAGTATAAGTTCAATGAACTTACAAAACGGTATATTTACGTAGATGATAACGAATACAGTTGGATCTCCGTATAAAGATTTGCCTACATGTGTGTGGAACAATTGACCGCAAGCATTTTTTGAAATTAATTGGCTGAGTGGGAACAGTATCCAATCAAATACTTTAACCATCAATTTGAAACACCAATCAAACCAGTAGGTTCTAGCAATTCCTGGAAACAGTAAATTCAGTAGCTCAACATCAGTAGGACGGCACATTGAAAAAACCCATTGTTGTTTACCAAACTTTATATCAAAGTGGTGTAGCGATATATGACGTCATCGCACTACTTGTTTCTGGTCCGTTGGCTACCATCTTTATGAGGTCCATTGAAATGGTAAACATTTAAACATTTGAAAACGAAAGTGACGGATAGAATTCTACTGATCTCTTCTTTCGAACTATCTCATTTTAATGTTAGAAAAATGCACATGAATGGGAGTAAAATGCAATCCAACACGTGAGACTTTCACTCATATTGTACCCTATATTCCTGCGAAATTAACATTGATTAAACATCATTTTTTTAAATGTCTGAATCGCTTAAAAGTTAAAGTAAATACGATATTTTATAAGTACCAAATATCAATCGGTTCCGATAAAATGCCTTCATTTGTTACATTTTCTGCGAAAACGGTTGGGCATAATTTCGGTAGAAATGTGTATTTTACGACGTTATATGCATGGTTGAATCCAAAAAGTAGCGTCATTCAGTAAAATTATCATGTGTGCGTAAAAGTATGTGGATATTTCATTTTGAGTAACTGAATTATCAAATTGACATATATATTGTCTTTGGAACATCACCTTTACACAGAATTATTTTCATAATGATTGCTCGTTTTGTTCCATGATAAAATGCAATTTTAGACCTGCAGCTGACTCATATCAAAAAATATTTAGCAATGAGTTCAGGCTCACTGATTTTTAAGATAGATGAAATGAACAAAAGGGGAAAGGGTTATGTGTGCGGTAAAGCATGTGGATATTAAACTTTCAATAAATGAATTACAATTTTGATGTTTATATGATCTGAAGAACATCACCTTTTCACATAATTATTTTCATAATAATTGTTTAATTTCTTTCATGATAAACTGCAATTTTAGACCCGACATGTATTAAAGAAGTATCGGACAATGTATTAAGGCTCACTGATTTTTAGGATAAAAAAAATGAGCAAAAGGAGAAAAGGTCACGTGTGCGTAAAAGCGTGTCAGTATTTGGATTTGAAGAAATTAATTAAAGTTTTGACATTAATATTATTTGTGAAGCATCACCTTAACATAGAATTATTTTTATAATTTTTGCTTGTTTCCTTCCAAGAGAAAATGCAATTATAGACCTGGCACGCGTATCAAAGAAGTATTTGGCAATTGCGTCCAGTCTCTTTGGTTTTCAAGGTAAATGAAATAAGCAAAACTGGAAAAGGTCATGTGTGCGTAAATGCGTGTCAGTATTTAATTTTGAAGAAATGAATCAATTTTTTGACATTAATATTTTTTGTGAAGCATCACCTCTACGCAGAATTATTTTTATAATTTTTGCTTGGTTCCTTCCATGAGAAAATGCAATTATAGACCTGGTACACGTATCAAGGTTGTATATAGCAATTGCGTTCGGTCTCCTTGGTTTTCAAGGTAAATGAAATGAGCAAAACTGGAAAAGGTCATGTGTGCTTAAAAGCGTGTGAGTATTTAATTTTTGATATTTTTTGACATTTTTGACATTTATAATATCTATTGGAAATCATCTTTACACAGAATTATTTTTTGATTCAAATTTAGTTCCTTCTATTAGAAAGGCATGGCTAAGATTGGTTCATATGTATAACTGTAATGAGATTTTTATGTTTGAATCGCACAAAAAGAGATAATGTCACATGTGCGTGAATGCATGTCAATATCTTATTTTAATTATGATTTTGACATTTTCATAATAGCTTTAAACCATTGCCTTTCCACATATTTATTATTTTCTTAGCATGAGAACTTAAAACACGTTCTAAATAAGAAAGGTCAATGTGAGTTGAATTAAAATAAAAAAAATCAATTATCTGCGCATTTTCGTTATATTACGTCATACGGGATTTCGTGCTTAAAATGGGCTGAAGGTGAAGAATGGCACGTGTACGAAAACGTTTGTTACCAATTCATCTTTCAAAACACATTTTTATTTTTTACATATCTATGATCTATGATATATAACCTATATAAAGAATTATTTTCAGATTAATTGCTAGGTTAATTCAATACGCAATTCTGAGGTATATTTGAACTTTAATTCCATAGCAGATGTAATTCGGACAAAAGTTTTAAAATTCAAGAAGAGATTAAATCAATCAAAATAAATCTTATGATTCAACCCAGTCGACAATACTTGGTTCAGTTCTTTCATTTTCAATCATACCATGGTCATAGATTAACATAAGTGACCGTTCGAATACATACCATTTTTTGTAGAAAATTAAAGAAAATCGCGTTATAACATGCCGTAATTGCTAAGTTTACGTCTTAAAGTCACACATATAAGTTAAGGGAAGCAAAAGATCATTTTAAAAATGAAACATATCAATAGATATTTTTAACATTAAAATACTTTAAGAAAGTAAGCTTATACTAGTAGATTTGTTAGAACTAGCTGTTTGGAATTCATCAACTTTTCTCCACAGGATCATTTCGTAGTACAAATGCAGGTCATTCAAAGGAAATATAGGTTTCAACATCCCCGTCTATGAATATTGATCTTTTACAGACAGCAAAGGTAAGTTTAAAACAGAAATACTTCTTACGAATCCAAATTACATTTTAAACCTTAGAATTGTGATCTACGATCTTATGGGTATGTGACAAATTTGATTAGATACATTCACTCAGCACGCCGTTAAACATATAATTAACTTTACAAGCGTAACTATAGGTAACTTCGATTTTAATATGTTCAAGTTCAAGTTCTGTAGTCTCGAGAGTCAAACGATTATCATAGTTCATTTGGCCTGCTTTTAGAATTGGGAAAACAAAGGCAAGGTTTATGTTTTATGAACATTCTGATTTGATAGCAAACTTTATTTTTGAGTGTATTAAATCAAATAAAGCTTATTGCGTCGGGGCCTGTACGTTCGCCCAATTAAAGGCAAATGTGCCGTCAATTAAAGAAACATGCACAGTGGTACACCGTTTTTGGAAAACATAACACTGATAATAAAAATTCATCAATTGTTATGAAATTTGCACCATCATTAAAAGGAATCTCGAATTTCATGATGACAAAATATCGGATATATATGACAAGAAATAAAAATTTGTTACATTTTTTCCCAAAAAGTTTTAAAATAAAAATAAACTAAAAAAATAATGTTTTCACGACAAAAAATAAAAATTTCAACTGTTTTGATTCTACATGACGTTTTCAAAGAGTAGAGAGCTAGATTCAAAGCACCGGTCCTGCAAGTTTCAAATGAAAATATTAAAAACTGCGCGAGTAAGAGGACCGCAACTTTTTATGTCTACACTGACAAAAACTTGAAATTCCCGTTGTAAAGATATAGTCCCACGCGGAAGTGCACGTCATAAAGCTGATGGGTTAAGGCAATGTGCCATACAGGGTGTTTCATGACGAGCATCTCCAAAAAGTCAATTTGAGAAGAGATGGGTCTATAACATATGCACTATATATGAGCCTATTTTATTCTAGACAAAGACATTTGGATCAACTAAACATGCTACAATTCAAGAAAGTACAAATGGCATCCCTTTGACCTGTATTTATTATAGTCCGAGAAGATCTTTCCTGATGACGAAAAGCCCACATTATGAAACACCTTGTACGTTTACCTATAAGTATAAGTATATCCTGTACGTTATAAGTTGTACTTTCACTAGGTGCGAAATCTCTCTAATGTGTATGAAAATAACCCTACCACAACTGCAGAACTCAAGCAAGCAGAAGCTTCAAAAAAATAGAGCCATACCCAGGGAAGAGTGCATCCGTGTTATGAACAATTTTGCTTGAATTTAGCAAGTTTGTGTCTTTAATGAAATGGGCGTCATCTGGAGCATATTTTGGAAGACCATAACTCTATCAATATGATACTATGAATATTAAAACTTTTCCAGAGGATCCCACATTGAATGAAGTCTTTGTGTGTCGAATTAGGGAGCAATCAACTTACACTAAAGAAAACTATTGAAGAAATGGAGGGTTGCATGGAGGGTTGGGTCACCCTGTAATAGACTAGATGCGAGTAGAAATAATCGACGTCATTAAATATTCAAAATTCAGTAAAAGTGATGTCATATTTGGAAGCAACATGTAAAAGTACATCTAGAATTATGGTTTCAAAAATTGTACATGGACTTTAAAAAAAAATTTTTTTGAAAATGTGACTTCTACTTCGGGAAGATTCCCCATAGACCCCATGTTACAAAATCACAAAAAGCGAAATATTTGTTCTTGTACTGGACAGATAACATTTTCTTTTACTGGACATATTTAAATTTGCATAACTATTACATACATGAAGGTTATATGAAAATTGAACCACTAAAACAAACAACTTTCTTATATACCTACAATGCTATCTGACCCGAACGAGCCACCTGGTGCTGAAACTGGTAACTACCTACTCGCATCTGAAGCCGTACAATATGGTGTTTGGTCTGTCATATTTGGGGGTGCTTATTCTTATTAGGGGAGGAGATTCTTGGATGGAGGGAGGCAAGCCTCTTATCAATGAATTCGAAGATGTGGGTTGTGGGGTGGGGTGAGTTATATAGGGACACTCATGTGACGTAGCCTACTCTAAGCAGTCTTTTCAAGACTGTGACGTCTGCAGTCCAGTGATTAGAAGTCCATGCTCTAAAGGGGGGGGGGGGTTATTCTTGTTGATGAGCTTTGATAATTCTTCTTCATCGAGTCGAACACGAGATAAAGAAACGTTATCAAAGCGAGTCGAGAATTAATCCTGATAGTCAATGATAAGTGGAACTCATAAAATTAATTGAAAGTCACAACAGAAGTATCGATCAATAAACTTCAAGATACTTTTTGTGGTTGGTGTTGGAGGTCGGCGTCTGTAACAAATGGCAGGTCGTGATATTTTGCATGTTAATGCCTTGTTGTATTGCCTTAAAGTGATTGATTAAGTGGGTTGTAGAAAAATTCCGGAAGAGATCTCCCTTTGAAACACGTAGAGGAAGATTCTTCCTCTAATTAATAAATCATAGCATGTGATTTCCTTGTCAGACTTATTGATAATTTGAACGCCTGCTTCTCTTGAAAGTCCATGATAGCCTACTTCTTGGAAGGTGTTTTTTCAGGTTTTAATTACGTAGGGTTATGTAATGTTGTGTAATGTAATATTATGTAACATTGGTATATTTTTTATGATGCAATACATTTCTACGACTCCAAACACTCTGGTTTATTTGTTTGTATTATTTAAAAGGTCTGTACGAGTAATAGACTTTTGTCAAAAAATAAGATGTTTTCAGACTAAATTTCACCAGCACTTGGCTATTAAATAACAGACCCCGTGGATCATTAATGACAAAAACAGTTTTTAGTATACACTCACATAAGGATTTATTCTTTCAAATGAATTTCATGAAATATACATTAAACCGATTGACATCTGCCTGACCTCATCGTTGTTCAGTCAATCTTATGATTGGTTTACATTTTGCACATTTCTGGGAAGTCGGCTATCACTTGTGTTTGTAAGTGGATATTTAGGGCACCGAGATGGTACAGGCCTAGTTCATCTTTACAGCTCACTGTAGCTCCGGCTGCCTTTGTACATTTTACCACCTTGTAGGCCAGACCTAAACAATTTAAAGTATCATATGTGCATCATTGTTGAAATTGTAAACATTCATTATGAATTAATTATCAAAAAATGGATTCAAAGAGAGAATCAGATATAGTGAGCAGGCTAGACAAAAGATTGCTTCAATTTTAGAATATTTTTTGCTCATGTCATTCCTTGTCATGTCTATTTTCTAAAAATCACAAAAGTGCATACTTTATTCCAGGACAAACTAAAGATTTTTACAATAATGTATTATATTTCTATAAGAATGGTTACCATTCTTATTATTTGGGAGAATTTAAACAATTTTCACTCATTTTTGCACTTTGAATCATTGATAACTTCACCAATTTATAACATATCGTGAATCTTTTGGGAGATATTGTATTTGATATTATAAAGAATAGATTGGTAGGTCAATTATACATGTTGCTTATAATTTCGTCACCCCCTATAGATTAGATTCTGCCTTTAAATATGTTAAAACTAGAATCACTGCAAATTACAAGGGTTGTTCAAAAACTTTTGCTCAAATATGAAAATAATGAACCAATCTTGTTCATATTTGCTAGGTTTGTGCCCCCATCTTATCCCCTTACACTATTAAGTTTTCATGTATGTATGATTATTACTTAACATTTATGGTTGCTATAGTGACCAAGGTGATACGGTCCATATCAGTTTAAAGAGAAAACAAGTAATATATTAAAAGCACAATATCACTAAACATGCCCAAATTTACTTAATTAAACTATCAACGTAAAAAGCAATATCTAGTATTGTTCTCGTGGCAAAAATGAATCTTATATCAATACTTCTCATCTTATTTTCTTTCGAAATGCTGCAAAGAATGACCGTAAACATCAACTTGATCTTGAACAAATCACCTGATTTTATGACGTTGTCAAAGTTCTCATATCAATTTATGGAATATTGGAGAATATGACTCAAAATAATAAAGTTGAGGCAGAAAACATTGATAGAATGCATGTTAAAGAATGGAAAAAACACAATTACACAAGTGAAAATCATTCATGCATTAAGACATTGCATACAATGACTCTTACAGGGATTGCTAAGTATTCCAAAATGGAATTAGACAAAGGAAAATGTATTGAAGCTAGCTGTAGTTATCAGAAAGCTTGACGTCCCATAGGTAGGAGGGTTCAAACATGGTGTCAAAGACTGGTGGACAAGTAATGCATTCCATCTACGGAAGACTGCAAAAGAACTCTTTATTTTGATTGATTATAAGTCAATTATAACATTTTCTGACTAACTGTCCAAATAACACAGATTGACCAAACAAAATTAATTCAATTTAACGACGTCATATGGACCATGAGACCATTGGTTCACATTTTAAAGTCAATGAATCCCAAGAAGTATATTGTGTATGGTTCTGGAATTTCAGATATGAATGTAAGATAGGTGATACCATATCCGTAAGAAATTTCATGTAAAAATAATAAAATTCGTGCAAAACTTTTCGAACGACCATTGTAGTTACATTGCATTGCCAAATATAAATCTATAGATGGTATAGATGGTAAAATATTTGATGGTATACACTGGTTAGTGCAAGCAAGACACTAAGGAATAAATAATGAATATAGAACAGGATTAAAAGAGCTATACTGTATAAGTGGTAATTTTGCCTAATCATTTAATTTGCCTATTGCCTAATTTTTGCCAGGCTCGGAAAATTAAATGTCGGAAATATTGTCTTCATAATGTTATCCAATGGGAAGTTTCTTGTCATTAGGAAAATTAAAATTAGGAAATTGATAAAATTTGACCATTCGGCAAATTAACCACTCGGATTAAATACCACTTATACAGTAGTTTATCGCATAGCATTAAAGTTTGTCATATCATTCAGTAATTGGCCTGTGCTAGCTAAACATTTCGATTTCAATTTGAAAAAACTTACCAGCCCATGAACCAATTTCGGCTATGCAAGCACCGGCCTTGTTTTGCTGATACGCTTCCATATTATCTTTCTCCATCTCCTCCATGGTATCATGCATGCATTTCAGCATTTCACTAGGGATATCTGAAACAAAATATGTTAGAATAGCAATGTATTTCTTAACATTTCGTAACATTTTAATAACATACAATATAATATACACTCGTGTTAAAAATGTAATGAAAAGTCATGGAAGTTAATTCTTCCAAGATGAAAGTGATATTGTCTTTTATAGTTTCTTGATTGCAATTCATTGATGTTCATGCAATTTAAATGCTGCCCTGTATGGTTTACTATCAGAAAAAAGTAATATACTGGATTGCTCCGTTTTCAATGCTGCTGCATTCAAATGTTTTGTAACAAAGCACTGTTTGTCTTACCATCTAGATGCTGATCAGCTGTAACTACTTTGGCTTTGTTCTCTGTAATAGTAAAAACAATATATACATGTAGATAGAAAATAATTAATGTCAAAGTATCAAAAAGTATGTGGAAAGCAGTTGACATAGCAAACGACAAAGATATACTGGTGTAATATATTAGGGAGCCATCAACATACCCCATTGTCTCTGTCATGTTGATTGGTCAATGTTGCTAATTACAAATGCCAATATGAAACGGTGTTGTGGTCAGTTATAGTCTATAATATTTTTACCTGTAGTGAGGTAAGGGTGTAACACTGTAGTGTCAATGTCGCAGTTAGATTCTTTGGTTTCAGCCAGTTCAATATCCATGATACCTGCCATAAGCCATTCTTGTATCAGTGTTGTTGATGTGTCCTGACAGGCCGGTAGTGCTTGGCTCAATGCAGCCAATGCATCCTACAACATGACAGTATAACATCACTGTAAATCACTGCTGATGCAATTTTCTTCCTTTCTTTGTCATTTTAGAGAATTACTCCCTGACATTTAGCACATTTGTGCATCATTTAATTTTTACCAGCCTAGCAAATGTCATGGCCGTCTGACCGACATTCACAATGTTACAGCACTTTAAACAACATGTTCCAGTGGTCACCAGTGCGCCGTAGTCAAACCCGTACACGTCGTCCAAAATGCCCCAACCTGAATTCGTCTACCTATTGGGATACGCCAAAGATTTAGTGAACGAGAATAACCTTGGGACAATAGTAAACCTCAAAATGGAGATCATCCATGTCATTTAGGCCAAACTTGCTTTGGAATGCATTCGGGCCATTGACGACTTGTGCAGGCATATTGTTCAAAGTACTTGAACCTTGTGACTATCAGTCTGATGGTCATGAAATATGGCTGGTAGAAAATGGAGCCTTTTTGTCACAACGAGTAGTCATTCATTCAAAATAAATGATGAAACAACTCACTTTGTTGATTTGACAAATAGTCATGCCTTGTTCATTTGCAACACCTTTTTCAGCTTCCATCAGCTTCTTCACACAGGAATCTATAATGAAGGATATGTGATCACAGATTGCACTCATTGATTGAACACTTGAACGGATGAAGGAGATCCCCTTCTAAACCGAGAGAAAGTAGAAACTAAAGTAATATAGCCCGAATTTGATTAGGGAATCCCCAACAATGTGCAAATGTGAGTAAATTTATTTCTGTTGATAACGCTTAATTGTGAAGTCAAAACACAACCAAGGTCAGTAAAAACGATCTTTATATGTACCAGTGTGCTTTGGGATTCAATTTTTCTTATTCAAATATAGGTTGAACTAATATTTCATCCATTCCAAATTACTTTAAGGTTATTCCATTCAGATTATTCTGATACAATTCTACCATTGCTTCACGCCAACACTTTAAAATCTTCAAACGAAAGAGATGGCGTAGTTATTTGTATAATATGATTCATTGATTGTTTATCAAAGGGTCAATGATGTATGCCATTTTTCAATCAAAAGTTATTTGAAATTCAGAATACTAGTAATGTGCACGAGCCACTCATTTCGATTCATAAGGTTTCAGTTTTTCCAACTTCAACGCCTTGGAAATCGAAGATGCGCGCCACTAACGCTCTTTAAGTTCTACGCGTTACTATCAGACTTTGTTTCGTATTTATTTATTTTAGTAACATGTTTAACCATGGTTTTTGTTCCTTTTCAGCTCATTCACATCGTACGCATTATGCCTATTCGGAGGCTCATTGCGTATTACGCGAATTGACCAGTGGCTTTTGTAACATTGTTAAATCACATCAATCTTCAACGGCATTTTCAAGCGTAAAGTAGACCGTTGACCCTATGTTTTGTAAATCAAAATAAACATGGGAACACCCTTTTTAGAATAAACAAATAAAAAATACCACAATCCATTCGAAATTTGCGTAATTTTCGATTCAAAACGTGTCAAATGAAAATGAAAGGATACGTTTTAAATGGAAAAACGTAACAAATTTGACAAATATTTTTGGGGTAGGGGTAACACTTTAAATGAAAAAAATAAGAAAAAATGTACCGAGTGTACCAATATTCAAACCAACGTAATTACGTCATGTACTGGAAGTTTATCTAGGCTCGACAAAAATAGTCAATACTCTCTAAATCATCATTTTATCGAAGTAATATAGGAAAATATGTTTTTTGCTGTGAAATCAATGGCGCCTCAAATGTTCAAATGATGATAACGTCATACCTATTTTCAGAAGCTTCTTATGAAAAAACCAATCCGTTGACCTACCTTTTTTATTACATTTTTCGAATCGCTACATCTAGGTCTATAATAAAAACCTAGTTTTGTTGAGATTGAGAATGGTTGATTTTTTGGAGGTTACACTGGTAAGGAAAAGGGACGAAAATCTAAAAATTACAAATCAAAAAACTATTCTCTAATCTCTCAAATTTGATGTACCTGGAATAATTCTTGTCAATTTATTGTCACTTCTGGCTAGAGATTAACTGAGTCAATATGCAATCTCATATTTTTATATTATTGTACTGGCATAACCTGTAACACAATCTTTCACTTCAAATTATCTGGTTCTCCTACACTAGATTCAATTAGACAACAAATTTTAAGATCAATACGATTTAATATTTAACCAAGCTGCTTTTACTTTAACTGTAGGGGTATGTTTTTATACTCACCAGCTTCGCGACGAATGGCTCCCTGGCAGGTGCCGAGAAGTAAAATTGCGCATGTTAAAGCCAGAGTTGTCTTCATGGTTGCTGTTTGCGCTTTCTTCGATGATGAGATTGATTTGACGTGGACAATCATGTTTTTATATACAATTAGAACTTAACCCTGGACTGGTTGAAACAAATGATACATAATTCGTTTTTCTTTTTTTACTTATTAATAGGGGTTTGGTCTATGAAATTGAATTTTTGTGATATAATGTGTTTTTCAATTTTTTTTTATTAATAGTGGCCTGATCTATGGAGTTGAATATTTGAGACGAATTATCTTAATATTGTAATGAGTTTTAGGGGTTTGATACCTAGAGGTGAATATCTGGTACCAATTATTGCATATGTTTTCATAATTTTACGGGTTTTATATTTGGAGTTGAATAGAGGATTAGAGACAGAATACTATATATCTAGTAATAAATGCCAATGAATTAACTTCCTTACTTACTTTAAAGGTAGTATCAGATCTAGCGACCAACCATGTGTTCCAGTTGTAGGACTACGATTCAATCATACCATACTTTGTCATGTCTTTTTTCTAAAATACTTCACCAATTTGATAACATATCGAGGATCTTTTTGGAAATATTTGAGATTGTAAGGAAATTGATCGGTCATTTTAAAAGTTTGTCTCCCTCAATAGATCTGATTCTTCCTTTAGCCTCCACAGATGACTATCAATGTTACACATTGTTGCCATAATTGAACAACCATTGGCATACAACCATTGGTACAATACAAAACGCCAAAACATGCATGGAAGCTAGATATTTCCAAATATGTATTAGAGGACATTTATCAAAACGTGGATGAATCACCATAAAAGTAACATAATTATTGATATTATATATGTATCACCCTTATTCTGTCAGAACAAATGAATGAATAATATTATTATGCCCTGCATCTTTCAATAATATTAAACACCAAAATTGCGAAATCTCAGTATCGCGTGATCTGATCACTGCAAAAATAGCTTGAACTCATTTGAAGCAGATTTACAAGATTTACGTGTACCTTTATAATGAAATATAATAACTTAAAGCTACAGAATGGGAGGCTAGATCTTGTAAATACTGTAAACGTTGTAAAGGCTGTAATTTTTTTCATTATCCTATCGAACGAATTAGGGGGTTATCTACTCTAACAATTGGTTGATAGGGTAGATAATCCAAGGTCTTGAAGCAAAACTAAAAAAGCCGTTCATCCGTTCGTTTGTCCGAGCGATAACTCAAATACCGAGATAAAATTGAAGTAGATAATATTAACGCGTTATTTGAGTTTGACAAAAATAAGCATATAGCAAAAGAGAATATTCAAGAAGACGAGTTGTTAAACAGTACCATTACTCTAGAAGAGGTTGGGTATGCCATATCGAAGTTGAAAAATAAGAAAAGTACTGGTATGGATAATATTCCAAATGAGATACTGAAACTACCATCGCTGAAAATGTTATTGTATAAACTTTTTAATGTTTGTTTTACAAACAACATTATTCCAGATGTTTGGTTATATTCTATCATTCGTCCTATATTAAAAAAAGGAAAGGACAGTAAAGTTCCATTAAATTATAGAGCAATATGCTTATTATCAACTGTTGCTAAAGCATTTACATCTATTTTAAATAGCCGAATAGTGAGGTTTCTTAACCCTTTCACGACGATGGGCTCCATATGGAGCCCTATTATTTAATACCTTTCAGGACGATAGGCTCCTTTTGGCACCATAATTTTTATTTATATACATCGATGAAATGATAATATCTCCAGTTCTATTCAATATTTTTACACCAAATTTTGACAAGTTGTTCTCATACGATAGTCCTCACTAAAAATGTATTTCAGTGATAAAATTCAAGGTATAGGTCCCTGGGCATAGGTAATTTTCAGTTTTCCCCTAAAAACTGCTCTTACTTATCCGTCACCAGGGCCAACATTTTCCCCTATATTCACGTCGGGAAAGGGTTAATGAGCACAAGATACTTTGTATAGAGCAAAATGGATTCAGAAAGTTTCGTTCATGCATAGAACATATTTTTACATTAACGACTGTGGCTAGAATACGAAAATATTTTAATATGGATACTTATTTCTGTTTCGTCTACTTCAAATGTGCATTTGATTCTGTAAATAGGGACCTATTGTTTCATAAAATGAAGATGAAAGGTATAAACGGAAAAATGTTAGATATTATAATGACCCTGTATTCAAATGTAAAAGGTTGCATTAAACTAAATGACACAGAAACTGATTGGTTTGAGATGGAAAAGGGTATAAGACAAGGTGATAGCGTTTCATCGACCCTATTAACTATCTATATCGATGATTTAAGTGAAAGTATTAACAACCTAAAATGTGGTGTACACATGGGTAATGAAGGCATGTTAAGCTATGCAGATGATGTTGTTTTGATATCGAGTAGTAAAGATGGTTTGCAAAAACAGATAGATACATTATATCGTTGGTCAAATACTTGGAAGTTGAAAATTAATACTGATAAAACCAAGGTGATGGTGGTATCAAAGAAGAAATATGAAAACTTTGAAAGTTTAGAGTTCAAATATGGTAAATCTTCACTTGATGTAACAGATATATATCACTATCTTGGTATAGATATTACATATAACTTAGATTTTTCCTTAACTGCTGAAAAAGTAAGTTATTCTGGAAGTAAAGCGCTTGGAGCTATGAGGTCAAAGTACCTACAATTGAAAGGTTTACACTTTGATATTTACACAAAATTATATCACAGCACAGTCGCATCGGTAATGGATTATGCATCTGGAATCTGGGGTCTGCATAGAAAAACTCATAGTTTTACCAATAAAATACAATTTAATGCCATAAGGACCTTCTTGGGTGTCAGTAAAAAATGCCCTATCAGCTTTTTAGAAGGAGCTAAATTAGAGTGGGGATGGACCCCAAATTATATAAGGCATTATATAGAAGGTATTCGATTATTGTATAGATTAGTTGTTAATTGTGAAGAGGTCAATATGGCAAAGAAAGCATTTAGATGGGATTTAAGCTTAGCCAAATTGAAATGTGATTTTACCTGGAACGAAGAAATCCAGAGCATATGTAAAAGTGTTGACATGCTGAATATGTATGATGATATTAAAAAATGTAAAGATTTAAAAAAATTTGTGAATCAAATGAAAGGAAAATTAATGAAATTACATGAAACTCAATGGTTGGAGACAATTAGGGAAAAAAGAAAATTGACTTTTTATAAGAGCTTTAAATTATCTTTTCAAAGGTCTGAATATTTATTTTGTAATTTTTTGAGTAGAAAACAAAGATCTGTTTTAGCTAAATTTCGATGAGCACTTTACCTTTAGAGATTGAAACGGGTAGGTGGCAGAATATACCAAGTCAAGAGAGATATTGTAGGCAATGTAAGAATGAAATAGGTGATGAGTTTCATTTTTTATTCAAGTGTAAAGTTAATCATAAATTAAGAGAGGAAATGTTTTGTAAAGTAAAAGGTATATATGATCTATTTGAGTCTTGTGATAATGAAAAGAAAACAATGTACTTATTGAATTCTAAATCACTCTGTAAATATGTTTCAAATTTTTTGCTTTTGTCTTTGGAGGCTAAAGATAGATTAAGGTAAGTGTTAATTCTGACTTATCTGCTTATAATATGATTGTAATTGTGTCTCATAAGCCTTTGGAGGCTGGCCGTATAATTACGGGTGACACTGTAATAAATAAATAAATAAATATAGGCTTATGCCTTATATGTGTGAGGGACCTCTGCTCGAGAAAGATTTTTTAAAATTGTGGTCAGTTTTTGTAACCAATGTTATCTTTGATAACTCAAATACTAGTTGACCGATTTGACCACGTTTAAAAGGGAAACATGGTACAGTAAAGTTGCAAATGGAGGACATGGGTTTATTTCCACATTTCTGAATGTAAAATAAATTTTACATTTATTTCCAGTGTTCTACCAGACACAAAACAAATTCATCAAGCAGTTTGTAGAATATCGTTGGCAAAAAAACATATAGGCAAAGATAGAGCACAGTGGGCACAGTGAAGTAAAAATTGAACGCAATACAAGATACATTTGAGTAAATCTATTAACGTACAGGGAGCATGTAAGTTTCACTTCGAATATGTTACTAGCACTTCTTTTGACATTGATATATAACAAAAAACTCAGTAAACTGTTATTTATACTGCGTGTCATTGTGTTATATGTAGATACGTTTTCTACTATATTATTCAACTGTTTTGTGAATTAATTGTTTTTCTAAAATCTTAAGATGAATAAAAAGTCCCAGAAATGTATCTTTACTTTGCCGTAGGACAGAACATATTGTCACAAAGAGGATAATGTTTGTTTTGAGGTGCCTGGTGACACGCGTTTCATGAATAAATGCAAAATTACTGGAGCAAATTTTAAGTCTATAATTTTTTATAACGATTACTGAATCAACATCTTAGTGCATTGAATATATCAACTAATACAATTGAATAACATTGTTGTTTTGTGTAATAAAATCTGTATTTATCACAAGTTATACTGTGAACCATATTACACGAAAAAACACACTTCAAGGGAAACATTATGACGCATAAATAAACGAACCTACGTTTTTGAAGCTTATTGAAGTGACTTTTATAACCAAATCAAAACTATAAAAAATTTTGTATAATCAGCTTACTTTCTCGCTCCCTGTTCTATTGAACAACCTGGCGCCCTGTATTGATTAACTTTTGAAACTATGTACCCTGTATTATGACATATCAAATATTTTCAAATTGAAAGCGATATTATTTATATTCTTCCTTCAACCATCATATAACTTTGAATATGGACTTCACTATTTCACCATTTAAATTCAGTGAATAGCAATATTGACTCAAACCTGAGCACCAAAAGTATTAACCTGTTGACTAAGCAGTCGATATACTCAAAAGTGACCTGGTTGAAAGTCAAAAATCTCGCACATGCATTTTCGGGTAGGTAGGAGGTAGGGTAGTTTGACTTTAAGTTGACTTTCACATTACACATAATGTTTGAAAACATTATTCTTGGAAGAAGATCTTAAAAATGGTTTTGAACTGGAGAATAAAGGGTAAGTCACAAATAGTGGCATTGAAGATGTGTATCTCCTTTTCATCGACTTCCTCTTCTTAAAAATGCTGAAGTTTTCAATCATTAAAATCAATTTAATATGATTATTTGTTGAAAGAATTATCTCTGAATATACTTCCGGGTGATGGGATACTATAATACTCTAGTTAATAGTAATCACGGATTTATAGCATGACGGTTACGTTAATTTTGATTTGCAAAATTTTGCGGTAAGTTAACGATAGCAAAAAATGACGGATGGGAAAGACAGCATGTCCTCTTTCTCGCCTGTAGGCAAGATTCACAGATAAGATTTCCATTTCAACTAGTTCCATTCGGTGACGTATATATGGATGGTTATAAAGACTGGGTCAAATTTGCCAGGTGGTTTACTAGAAGCAGAATATAAGCTGTAAACTTACCGACTAAGATATCCAAGTTCATAATTTTTAGTCCATTCTCGTCTGATTCTCGTGTTTTCTCAGTATATGTGCCTCAGAGCCACTAAAACTATTAACTAAAAAAAAACTGTGTATAAACAAGCCATAAAATGACAAATCCAGAACAGGAACGTGGTAAATGTAAATGATTAGGTTTCAAAAGCAATGTCGTTAGACGGCTACGTATGAATTCTATGGACGGTAACGTATTGTTTTAGTTGTACATTAGATATTTAGCGGACGGTTACATACATGTATACCTTTCAAGTCAAGGTTGCTAGCTCTGGTAGCCTCTTTCCATGTCATTGTTATAATGGGTAAGAAATGAAATATTGAATTGTAATGACAAATAAGAACTTGAAAATTTGATTGCGCCGCAGTGTTGCATTCTGGGAGTCAATCATCCTTGGATCACAAACATGGCGATTCCTGAAAACATTCCTTCGATTTGGTAGGGATTTTCCATCATTTGCAGGTATGAAGCTTTGGATTCATTTATTGTGCTACTTAAAGTGAATGGGAATTATTTTTCTACCGCTTTGGAGAGTTTGAGACACGAAACTTAGAATTTAGCTCCTTGTGACAACTTTTGATGGTTGAATTTTATTTTTGGTCCTCACTGTATTTGTTTTCAGGACTCGCAAGAGGCGTCTATAGGGCAAGGGAAAAATTGTGTCTTGCTTTATTTATGAAACCAATGAAAGTCAAAAAGATAGCATTGAAGAGGCAAACGAAGAATTAGCATCAAGTTCTGATGGATATGACAAAATTAATAACAATTAATCGGGGATACATATTTGATCGAGGTTATTGCTATTGAATGTGTTTAAAAATGTCGATATTTTAGAGATTTTTTAGTATAAATAGTATAAACATTGAACAAAGTTCAATTTACACCCCAGATAGAATCAACCATGGGCTTTCAACTAGATGGATGAATTAGCATAAACTGATTAAAGTAACATAATCTAATAACTATTATTACAATAAATACAGAATATCACATCATTTTGAGTGATATCATTTTTATCGCCGAGTTGATATCAAATATCAACACGAGTGAGCGAAGCGAATGACTGTTGATATTTGATATCTACGAGGCAATAAAATGATATCACGAGAAATTATGTGATATTGGGTTTATCCCATGATTACACTCACCTTGTGATGTTCTGATCCAAATTCCAGGACATTGGCAGACAATATAAACTAGAAATTAGAATATCAATTGAATATTTGAAACACTTTGTTTTAGCAATTAAAAGTAAATTAAATGAACATGTAAACATTGTTTTTTGTCAGTTTTACGTCAGCTTTATAACAGTTAATATTATTGTGACTATTGTGACTGTGACGAGTCAAACCAATGAAATTTCAGTCATGAATTACGTCAATTTCCCGTGCAATCTTTGGGTAGATGTTGCAATTCCCGGATGCCCAAACGTGTCAGGAATACATATATACTTGAATGATCTTTATTGGACACATGCGTCTCGAAATCGCCACCTCGTGATTAAAGCGCCTAATCACTTAGCCTGAACGTGCGGGTTTTCAAGCCCTCTCGACAACCCCTTGACTAGAGGCAGCTGATATTACGCCAAACACACCATAGGAAGTACAACTGACATTTCCTACCCCCTGCTGCCTGCCTGCCTGCCTGCCTGCCTGCCTGCCTGCCTGCCTGCCTGCCTGCCTGCCTGCCTGCCTGCCTGCCTGTGGCAGAATATTGGACTCTGTGCCCATACCATCCTTCACGATCGGGCTTCACTGCTATAGCAGCGTGAAACTGTTGAAATACCCTTGGACAAAGGATGTGCCCATACTGCATGTACCATAGTATAGCATATGAGCAATGTCCGTAATTTATTTTTTGAATTTCTGTTGAACTTCTGGTTCATGGTTTATCAGGTTTAAGGAATAGAATCTTAGTCTATGATAGAAAATCCTACATTTTCCTTCGTATTCAAGTTCTTTAAATATTGCCTTGTGCTTTTTAACTAAACGAAATGTTAGTAGTAAGTTACATTTCTATCTATGAAAGTTAAAAATCATAATGGTAAGCGAGTAATCTTATGTCATATACTAAGGAAAAACATCTCATTATATTCGAAGTTTATATTTGTACCATTATTTACTTACACAACGATTAATAATGACATTTTGTAAAAACACTAAAACGATATGTGTCCTTTAACTGACTTTAGTGTTCACATCAACAATTTGCTAAAATACTAAAATATTTTATAAATCGCAAAAGATTTCTCTTCAATGTGATATGCATTATTATGAGATATCAATGGGGCTAAAATGGGGCAGAAATGTGTTTCCAGAAACTGAATTATTATTCCAGAAAATTCAAGAACTGTGGTTACCCTGTTGTGGCAGCAATAGCTATCAAATGATTCAAATAACAATACAGACACCACAGATCATTAATGAAAAAACAGTTTTTAGTATACACTCACATAAGGATTTATTCTTTCAAATGAATCTCATGTAATATACATTAAACCGATTGACATCTGCCTGACCTCAACGTTGTTCAGACAATCTTATGATTGGTTTACATCATGCACTTTTCTGGGAAGTCGGCCATCGCTTTTGCATATAAGTTGATATTTAGGAGACTAAGTCTGTACACTTGTATCTCATCTTCATGACTGACTGTAGCTCCAGCTGCCTTTGCACATTTTACCACGTTGTTAGGTACACCTAAACAATTTAAAGTATCATTTGTATGTGCATTATATATAAATATTGCTGTTTGTAATTTTTGTAACTTTGTTACATATTGCATTTCTTCAAAATATGAATATTGTCAGCACATTATTTGAAAATTCTTAAATGTGCTCAATCTCTAAAATATCCCAAATCAAAAAAATCATAACAGCATCCCATTTCCACCAAATACAGAATTGCCGTCCACAAAAAAGTTAAGTCCACTTAGGTTAGGAGACACAAAAAACTTACTACTCCATGAAACAATTGCAGCCATGCAAGTACCGTACTTCTTTTTCTGAAGCAATTCAATCAGATCTTTATCCACTTGCGTCATGGCATTTTGAATGCATGTCAACATTTCACTAGGGACATCTGAAACAAAGAATGTAAGCAATGTATTTCTGCACTGGACGAGTGGACGCTGTTATAGAGAACCGCTCCCATTCGTCTTACATTAATTCTCGAGAAGCCTCCCAATTATTTCCCCTTTTTGGAGATGAAAAGGATGGGGGTCGCAGGAGATTGAAGCACAACTTATATTTACTATTTTAAATAAACTCTTACTAATTTCTTTATATAATTTCGTGTTAAAGATGAAGTCATGAAAGTTAATTCTTCCCAAATGAAAGTGGTAATATATATTCTAGTACCAGAACTATATAGTTGATGTTTATGCAGTGTTGCCCTTTATGGTTTAGTATCATGAAATTATATACTAGACTGATGAGTAATGTTGCCATTGCTTCACAAAGCACTGACGAACCTACCTTCTAGATGCTTATCAGCTGCAACTACTATCGCTCTATTGTCTGTAAGAATAATAGAAAAAACAATAGAAAATAATTAATTTCAAATGTACATCTATCAAAAAACGTATTGCACCAAAAATGCTTAGGATCATTAACATACGCCGTTGTCTCTGTTATATAAATTGTTATTGGTCAATGTTAACAACTAATGCCAAAATGAAACTGTGTTGTGGTCAGTTAATAGTCGATCTTAGTTTACCTGTATTGAGGAAAGGGTGTAACACTGTAGTGTCAATGTCGCAATTAGCTTCTTGCTTTTCAGCAAGTTCAATATCCCAAAGAGCTGCCATAAGCCATTCTTGTATCAGTGGGGCTGATGTGTCCTGACAGGCCGATAGTGCTGGGCGATATGCATCCAATAGATCCTACAATATTTAGAGGTTATGTCACTATCGTGGCATATATGTCCGAGGTCTCAGTGATATATGACCCGACCTTGGGAGGGACATTGATCTCTGAGAACCGAGGGCATATGTGCCACGATAGTGACATAAACGATTTATAACATACCTATGATGATGTAGACTGGTCAGAGAGTACCGTTTTCTTATAGAATTGACAAACAAATGGTTTGAAAATGATTGAAATGAGTTTAGAAAAATTGCTCGCGCAGTTTTGTCTTCGATTGATTGGTTATGACGTCAGCGCCTTGACCAATCAGAAAGTTAGCGGGCGCGGGCTCTTCAAAATTTATATTGGCCCGCTGTCTTGTGTACACTTTGCACTATACATTATCATAGGTATGTTATAAGACAGCGTACTGATAAAGTAACATAATGGATGACTTTTCAGTTTCTAGATTTTTATTCCTAACCACCAGTATATTCTAAAACTTGAATCTTTGCTTCAGTTTCGAGCCAGATTACAACTCTTTGCTACTCTTTTCATTCGTTCGACTTCTCGCTTCTTAAAAGCGAGCTTTGTTTAGACTCAGGGTGAATCTTTGCTACAGTTTTGAGCCAAATCATAACTTTGACTTATTTGTAGATATAAATTGAGAACTCGAAAATCCATATCGGATACATCAATGACGCTACGTCGCAGTTAGCTAATTTGGGAGGGGGATGGAAAATGAGGATTATGTAGATGTAATGTACGTCACTTTATGATATTTGTTCTGTTTTGAGCTTTCTGATATTGGATCTGTCTTGAACTTTTTGAAATAAGATCTATCTTGAGCTTTTTTGTTGTTGGATCTACATCCTCCAATCAAAGGCTCCAAGATCCCGGATATCTTCTTTCTCTTTCCCCGGGGAAAGGATTAATGGGCTCTGTAGCCCTGTGTTCAGAAGATGTGGATCTATATAATGTCAGGTGAGAGATATATGTACAGTGTGACACATTAATACTTTGTACTATGATGACTTTGTCAACTGCGATGGAATCTCATCGTTATTCAGTTTATCATAAATGCATAAAACGACTCACTTTGTTGAATTGACAAATACTCTGGCCTGCCTTGTTTGTAGCACTTTGTACAGCATCCATCATCATCTCCTCACAAGTACCTAGGATTAAGGATATGTGAACACAGGTTGCACTCATTGATTGCATTCATTGATTGCATACCTAGGATGAAGGATGTATGATCACAGATTGCACTCATTGATTGGACACCTAAGATGAAGAATATGTGATCACATGTTGTACTCATTGATTGCACTCGTTGATCAGGGCTAGAACAGTTTAATGATTCAGCAATCCAAGTATTTCGCACATGATATGAAATAGGTCTTCCTGTTTTCTCAAAATACACCAAATGTTTACATTTTTTATTCAAATGTATCCTTTTCTTAACCGTGAGCATTTGAAAAATCAATAGTACACGCCTAACCATCGACAACGTACAGTGACAAAATATACCGTTGTACACTTTCGATGTGTGGTGTCACTATTCTTACTGATATGAAGCAAAAACTATGATGCGGGTGTGATGTAGGATTTAAAAATTAATCTGAGGAATACATTAAGAATTTCATGTTTGATTTCGTGTGTATTCGATTTGGAAGACTGTTAGCTTTCTGATTATGTTAAAAGAATTTTGAGCAGTGCTCAATTTTTTTCGTAGTAAATCTACCCACCATCAATGATCGGTTGGAAAATGTTGTTTTTCACATTTCCTTTGATCATATTTCCCCTGTCGCCGAAGAGCGTCGATTATTTTTATGAGAATATGTTTTCCTAAGTTACACAATTAAGGATGGTTGAAGATTTAATAAATATTCACGTTTTGACTAAAATAATAAAAAAAAAAAAATCACAAGTGTACGTTGTCATCTCGATGTACGTTGTCCCATTGAACTTACATATCGGAATTCACTGTTAATTCTAATGTAGACAACGTATTTTTAATAACACTAATGGACAGGGGGATCAGATTCATTTAAAATTGAAACTGAACAATCACAATATTACTTCAACTTGATTGAACTATTGAACCTCCGCACTTTCGTGATATAGCATAAAAGGGATTTTAAAAAGTCTTTTTCGACAAGCTAGTATAGATCTCTCTATATCAACTTCTTAAGATTATTAAAATTCATAAAAGTGTATCATTACGTTTGAGTACAGACGCCACTTTATCTTTAGAACATCTGTTTAGGGATAATTGTACATGTTCGTTGAACATAACTTGTAACTCATTAAAACCTGGATTTTGAAATAAAATCATTGCATTGTTTAATATTACATCTCGTGCATTTCAATTACACTGACACCGTACAGTGGAGTTGACAACGTACACTTCTGTTTTTTTAAAATTATACCTAATACATAATATTTATCAAATCATCACTCATCCTACATTGTGTAGTTTAGAGAAACATATTCTCATAAAAATAATCGACACTCTTAGGACAGGGGAAAAGATGATCGAAAAAATGTGAAAAACCCAACATTTTCCAACCGATCAATTTTTGTGGGTGATTAACTACGAAAAAGATCGAGCATAGTTTTTGCTACAAATCAGTTAATAGTGACACCATACATCTAAAGTGTGCAGCGGTATATTTTGTCACTGTACCTTGTCGATGATTAGGCGTGCAGTAGGTCGACGTTTTTGTACACATTTCATTCAGATTATCCGAATTCGACTCTACCAGTGCATCAGACCAACGTTTAAATCTTGGCATCCTAATGTTTATATTTATCAACAAAAGATGGTGTAGTTATTTGTATATTCGTTTTTATCGAGGGTACTCTATAAGGGTATGCCATCTTTTCAATCAAAGGTTATCTTTGGTGAAAAGTGTGCACGCGCCTGTCAAATGCTGTTTTTCTAAATAAGTTATTTTCCTTGCTTCAATATTAACGGCACAAATCAAGCTTTGTATCGTATTCGATTGAGTGCGTGAGTAACATGTTTCCATGTTTTTGTTCCTTTTCTTATACGAGGTGGTCCAAAAAATGGGACACTCGTATTTCAAAAATAAAAATTCATATCATTGGTGAAAACGTATCATATTATATACCAGTGAATATGGAATTTACTTATCTTTAATTTGGTTTATTATTAGTTCAAATTTATTATAATGCATGTCAACCAGCGTCCAATTCAAATGACGTCATTTTCGTTTCAAAGCGGTTTTTCAAAAATCAAGTTTTTTGTCAACATAACAGAAGTTCAATATGTCCACTATTCTGATCAAATATAACCCTCAATCTTGGCATAAACTTGTTGATATCATTATTGATATGCTTTTCAATGAATAAATTCCACTTCTCCACAATTCTGTCCTTTAGGGGTTGAATATAGGGTTCATGGTACACCAACTCTTAGTTCTCCTCATAGGTGGTAGTCGCAGAAGTTAGCATTAGGTGTTCTGGTTTGAGAGGGAAATTAAGGGAGATGATTCAATAAGTCCTACACTGAGGACTTATACTGATCTCATATTCTGTTAGTTACATTTTCCAAAAAGAAGGGGCTCCAAACCATAGATCCCACAAGACAGTAAAATATTTAAATGAGAATGTGCCTAAATTCATACCCCCTTATCACTGGCCCCCAGATCACCTGATGCCAACGTCTGCGACTGCCACTTATGGGGAGTGTATCATGAACTCCTTACATCTTTACAGTCGCTAAAGGACAGGATTGTTGAGAAATAGAATTCACTGTCAACTGTTCAACAGCATATCATTGATGTTACTGATTAGTTAAGGCCAATATTGGGGGCTATAATTGATCAAAATGGAGGACACGTTGATCATCTGTTTCTGTAGACAAAAAAACTTGTTTTTGTAAGTTTTTGAAAAACCGTTCGTTTTTGAAACGAAAATGACGTCATTTGTATTGACGCTGGTTGACATGTATTATAATAAATTTGAACTTATGATATACCAAATTAAAGAAAAGTAAATTCCCTATCCACTGGTACATGTATATAATATGACATGTTTTCGTAAATACAATCATTGTTTATTTTTGAAATATGAGTGTCCCATTTTTTGGACCACCCTGTACGACGCATAACTTGACTTTTTTTTAAGGCTTGTTGCTAGTGCACCATAGAAGTTCTATTGCAATAAACTGTGATGTCTTTCAAAAGAATTATATGTGAGTGTTTGCGCTGGAATGAGTTTTTTTTGTTGAAAACACATGAGCATGCAATGAGCACTGCAGGGTTTATTGTTCTTTTCAGTGATACCGGGGGATCTCATTAAAATATTACGCAATTCACTACAACCGCGGGCATACAAAAATACAGCACTTAACTTATTTTCAAAATTTATGTATTATCAATACCACTGGCGTTTAATGTATCTCAAACATCATGCCTAGTAACACAAAACTCACGGCACATTAAACACCAGTGAATACATGGCATCGATCAGCAATTAAACTTTCATTAATAGTTATTATTTGTCAGTATATCTCACACCCCAGTCACATTTGTCGTACGGAGGCCGTGCGTCGACCGCAGATCAATTAAATAAGTGAATTTCTGCGGCGAGCGTAGGAAAACTACGCTCGCCTTGCGGCCTCCGTACGGCGTATCCAGTTTTTTACAGGCCGCAGGGTCGCCGTAGAAATTATAACTCGGAGTTATAATATTTGTTCATTTCTGAGGTCCCCGTAGAAATCAACTGGCTCAACAAGATTGAATTATTATTTGTCAATGTTTCACGATCACTTTTCATTTGATATAACATCCTAGCACTATGAATAACATTTATAAATTGTCCTGATGTAAATAAAATGAAAAAAAGTATTATTTATCAACAGAAATTTAAAATTCACCGTGCGGCTGCCGTGGGAAATGTGACTGCAAAAGTATAATCTTGAGCGCAGAAATTCTACGGCGAGCGTAGAAAAGCTACTGGCCGCAGAAATGATAGACCGCACGGCGGCCTTGGGAAATGTGACTGGGGTGTTACCCAACTCATTCGCCCTTCCTACTACATTCAAAATGGCACAATTTTTAACATCTTTATTATTTTAAGAGTTGTAATGTGACCAAGCTAATTTTATTTTAACTGTATTTTAAAACTCACCATCAGCTTCGCGACGAATGGCTCCCTGGCAGATGCTAAGAAGCAAAATTGCGCATGTTAAAGTCAGAGTTGTCTTCATGGTTGTCGTTTGCGCTTTCTTCGATGATGAGAATGATTCGGCATGGACAATCATGTTTTTATATCCAATTAGAACTTAACCCTGGATCCATTAAAATAAATAATGCATTATTTGATGTTCATTTTTACTTATTGATAGTGGTTACATCTATGGAGTTTAATATTTTCGACAAATTATTAAGTTATTATCACCACCTGCAGACCTGTGAGGCATGTTCTCAGGGTTTTAGTACTAGTTTAGAAGGCCAATATTTTACCATGAAGATTATGAAGAAATTACTAAGAAATATCAGGAACTTGATATAGTTTATTGCTTTAACTAAAAGCTATTTATCTTGGACAATATAAACCACCCCAAAGCCATGTTATAGTCAAATTAGTAAGATGCATTTTCTGATCCAATACGATTTCGAAGTTATTGTAAACGGCATAGACATCCTACACTCTGAAAGATTGTTTTTCTAGCATAATTTTGACCATATTCAGATGATATATATAGGTTATTTACTGGGAGGGATTGAATATAGCTTTTATTCCGAGGGAGAATATGATATTGACCGAAGGGTAATATGATATTGACCCAGGGAGCGCAGCGACAGAGTTTTAATATGATATTGCCCAAGGACAATATCATATTTTCCGAGGAATAAAACCCATATTCAATCCCGACCAGATATAACTTATTTATTCCATAATACATCCCTATAAAATGTTACATTTGGATAATGCAAACATTATATTAATAAATGCACATTGTTTAAAGTTAAATTTCAAAGTTTATTAACATAATTGTTTATGTAAAATATAATACTGTTAAAAGAATAAAATGCTTTTATCTGTTAGTCAAGGTTAAAAATATCCGGGAAACCAAAAATAGGTTAATAAGCTCCAATACGATTTTCCCGGGGACAATACGATTTTTTCATGTAATACGCCCCAATACGATTTTCCCGGGGACAATACGATTTTTTCATGTAATACGCTCCAATACAATTTTCCCAGGGACAATACGACTTTCCATGTAATACGATTCAATACTATATTTATTCCTACATTTCCCTGGGAAAAAAGTAGTATTATGGAATAAATGATCGAAGGGATCTATAAATATCCAGTATCGTAAAAAACACTGATGAAAACATTTATTTATTCAAATTAATACTTTGTGTTTTTCAAATATATATTTTAAAAAATTCTTGGGAAGGAGCAGGGGCTGGTAAGGACCTGAGCAAATACTGTATTTACGAATGAGGGACGTATTGCATGATTTGAAGGTCGGTATGCCTATTTTTTAAACCGTTATCAAAGCTGTTTTCATATTAGATTTTATCAGCAATTGGCTATGAAATAACACTATATAATAATCATAATGATAATAGATCATTAACGAAAACAGTTTTTAGTGAACAGTCACATTAGAATTTATTTTTTCAAACATGTATAATACATGAAAGCGACTGACATCTGCCTGGTCTTATCGTTGCAAGCCAGTCAAGCTTATAATGACTGCTTTACATTAATTGCACTTTTCTGGGAAGTCAGTTATTAATTGTGTGTATAAGTGGATATTTAGGTCACCGAGTTGGTACAGGCCTAGTTCATCTTTACAGCTCACTGTAGCTCCGGCTGCCTTTGTACATTTTACTACCTTGTAGGCCATACCTAAACAATTTAAAGTATCATATGTGCATTATTGTTTAATTTGTAAACATTCATTATGAATTGATTATCAAAAAGTACATTTAAATATGACTAAAACTAGAATCCCAGCAAATCTGTTACACGTTGCATTGCTTCAAAATATAAATATGTTCGCAAATTAAGAACATCGTGACAGCAACTCCAATATTTGCAGAAATAGTATTTGTATAATAATTCTAGCTATAATTTATCTGGGTTCTACATGCTATTTTTTCCACGAACTATAATTTAAATACAACAGTCAACAATACATGTTACATCGATCAACCATTGTGATAAGTTACCCATGTATGTGTTAATTTCATCACATGTTTGGCTATCTATTATCTTAACCTTAGTCAATGGAAAATGTACATCAAAGTCATTTATAGAAGGGAGGGGATGTCTATTAGAGTTCCTATAATATCTTCACTTAAAATATTATTTGGGTATTCTTATTTCTAATATTTTAGGAGGTTTTATACAAGGGGCGATCGAAACACATAACCCTAACATTCAATTTTTTCTTAAAGAAGTCATCCACCTCTCCATGTATCTTTATGGGGTAGGTATACTAGTATACACCATACTTGTTTTTGGGATCGCATAAATCATCTCGCGCGCATTTAGTCTAGTTATAAACTACCGAAGACGAAGCTCTCTTTTAAGAAGCGAAGTCGAACAAATGCAAAGGGTACTCATCTCGATAAACACTCATTTCAAGATGTTTTTCTTTTTAGCTGGCTGACAATTGTAAATAATTTGTATTTGAATTTTCATTTTATTTCCAGACTTGTTTTCACAATTCCTGCACAGTTTGTTTTCCATTGAAAAAACGCCGTTTCGCAGTATTTCATGATTAGAAACCATCAAATGAAACGAAACTTCGTCGAGAAGTTTAATTGAGTCTGTGGGTTGATGGTATCTCATATTTCCAGTCACCCTATTGGGAGTACTAATCGTTAGTCGCCGTGGCCAAGTTTTATTGCATAATATGTAAATATATTTCTTAAACAGGTGCTTTCGCTTTCCAGGAACAATTCAACTTTTCGAATTCGAATAATGATTGATGCGTCAAGAATTTAATAATACAGAATGAAACACCTGCTTCATATACAGGGTGGCCCAAAAATGCCACTTTTTTCAAGACACTATAACTTTTTTTATTTTCCAACCTACATACCCCAAATTTTGCAGTTATATAGTGCCGAGGGTCCTTAGTAATAATATAACGTAACAAGTCCTTCAACTGGGATTATATTTGATCTAAAAGAGGAGTTCAATTGGTCCGCCACCCTATTTGATGATAGATTTTAGTTTTCGTCGCCTTGCTGTATCAATGAAATGTTAGCTATATTTTTTCAACGTGTCTTAATTGCCAGCTTTAGTTGAACAATTTTTTAGATTGGGTGCCTTCATACAATCTCCCGGAGACCTCCCCATACCCTATACTCATTTGGGTTTGCATTAGGGCTATTAGCTTGGCGGCCATCAGGGCGTATCAGTTTAGGAACATTTTGCAAATTGATTAAGTGAGACGCTGGTGACGTATTTTATTCAAGTAAAAGTATATAATTCATGATCCATGGCTAGGTAACAACCTCAAGTTTCATTTGGTAAGCAAATTATGAATTTGTATCAAAAATTTAAAAAGTTATATAGCATTTTGAAAAAAGTGGCGTTTTTTGGCCCCAGTATAAACCACGTGGTCGTTATTTTAATTCATGTAATAGGACTAATTAAATGGACATCTAATTGCGTTCCCATTAATTTGTAGAGATGAAAACTGTTAAAAACATCCTCCGATGATTCTATTTTCGAAATATGCATAAAGGTTTATGAAGTCGACTGTTGAGCCTTTGTTAAACACGCCTGGTAATCGGAAAAGATGAACGGAGGAGTCAGAGTAACCTATATCTGCTAGAAAATTCGACAAACCTGCAAGATTTTTTTTCACGGAAGTTTACGAACAAATTACTAAATGAATAGGTGCACGGTATTGTAAAATCTGTTAAGGCTTTCTATGATTTTTTCTTTTTTCATATTTAAAAAGGCGTAATGTCACCAACGTGCAAAATTCGATCAAGCATTGGGGGTCTACATGACCTTTCATAAATACTTATACATGGCATCACAAAATGTATGTCGTTGCTTTTTTTTTAAAAATCCTCACAAAACGTTGTAAAAATAATCAGAATTATATAGTGAACGGAGGAGGAAGTAATAATAGATAGCTTACTCCCCCTCAGTTCACTGTATGTTCTGATTATATTTTTATTATTTTTTCATAAGATTTTGCAACAAACAAAACCTTTCAAGTTTCAAAATGCAAATATAAATTGTATTGATGGGTCATCTCGATCACCTCATCATATTGAATGAGTGCTGTTTACGATGTGAAACAGCTGCAATTTCAAGTCATTTGCTTTTAGTACAAGATCTTCGTCGTCCAAAACTATAATTTTGTTCGAAACGATGAAGAAATCGTGAATCTTTGTATGATGAAACAACTCTATATTGCAATAAATTTTATCCGCCCGAGCAAGTTGAAGGGTGGGTATTACAAGAGAAAATTAGGGTAGACCCCCTCTCCCAAATTATTTGGGGGACCAAAATGAAATATTTTTTGTGGGCTCTATATATAACCTGAGTTCCTCATAACTATACCCAAAATGGTTAGTTGATATATGTTCACTATTTATTTGGCATATTGCAGGATATTTTAGATTTATTTGTGATTTTAAGCATTTTACTACCCCCAATTAAATTTTGAGTATATCTATTTTCAAGAATATTCCCTCATAACTTTTGTTTTAGCACATTAATGCCAATCAAAAAAATCCTCAACTTTGCTCAAGTACCATTTGATAGACCCAGAAAGTATGACAGTGATGTATCCATGTAATGTTGAGAGAATAAATCCTAACAAACCCCACCCCTTCTTCACCAGTGTGAGGGGGTAAATATGAAAAAAATATTTTGTGAGTACATTATTTGTTCAAATTCTTTTTATCCTGCCTAAGGTGGTCAATTAATATTAAGTTCACAATTTATTAGGCATTTTGCATGACATTTTAAATTTATATGTGATTTAAAGCATTTTACTACCCCCAATTCAATTTTTAGTATATCTGTTTTAAAGAATATTCCCTCATAACTTTTGTTTTAGCACATAAATGCCTATGAAAAAATCCACAACTTTGCTCAAGTACCATATGATAGGTATGATAGGCGAAAAGTATGACAGTGATATGTAATGTTGAGAGAATAAATCCCAACAAACCCACCCCTTCTTCACCAGAGGGGAGGGGGTTAATATGAAAAAAATATTTTGCAAGTATATCATTTGTTCAAATTCTTTTTGATCCTGCTTAGATGATCAATTAATATGAAGTTCACTATTAATTAGACATTTTGCAGGATTTTTTGAATTAATTTGTTATTTTAAGCCTTTTACTACCCTCAATTCCATGTTGAGTATACCTCATTTCAAGACGATTCTCTCATAACTTTTGCAATAGTACATCAAAGCCTATAAAACAATTCCGCAGCATTGTTCTAATATCATTTCATAGACCCAGAAAGTATGACAGTGATGTGTCCTATTTATGTTGAGAAAAAAATCATAACAGCCTCGCCCCTTCTTCAACAGAGGGTAGGGGTGAACATGAAAAACTATGTAGTGAGTATTATGATTTGCAAACTCTTTTTTATCATACTTAAAATGGTCAATTAATGTACAGTTTGCTATTTATCAGGCATTTTGAAAGGTATTTGGAATTTACTTGTGATTTCAAGCTTTTTAGTACCCCCCCCCCCCCCAATTCACTGTTGAATATACCTATTATCAAGAATATTCAATCATAGTTTTTTTGGATCCCATTGATACCAATGAAAAAACCAACAACATTGCTCAAGTATCATTTGATAGATCCAGAAAGTAAGACAGTGATTTGTTTGATCAATATTAAGGGAAAAAATCACAAGATCCCAACCCATTCTTCAACAGGGGGTAGAGGTCATTATGAAAAGGTGTTTTGTGAGTACATTACCAGTATTTGTGCAAACTTTTTATCATGCCTTAGATGGTCTGCTCATGTAAACTTTTCTTTTTGTAGGTATTCTGTAGGGTATTTAAAATTTATTTGTGATACTAATCCTTTTAAGCCCCCCCCCCTCCCCAAATTCATTGTTGTGTACATAATGGAATCCAATGAAAAATTCTTATATTACATTACTGATATAACATTTTATAGATCCAGAAAATATGACAGTGGTGTATCTAGATAATATGAACATATAAGTTCATATAAACATTACTCCACCCCCATCAACCCGGTGTCAATGGGGGGATTTAATAATGATTCATACATGCACATACATTACCTACTGTATTGCATCAACCATGAGATTTCTACTACTATTATAAGTACGTCTATTAACATATTGTTCAAAAACTGATCCTTGTGTGGGGGTCCCTTGAGAAATGTAAATTTTAACTTGATTTTTACCTCTATGATCTTCTAAGGTAATTCATACTCATAAATGGATCATCATACACTATGGCAAATCATGGTATTCTGTGCATCTTATGGTGGATTTAAACAATGAATTGATTCATCCTTCATGCAATTAAATAATATGGCTGCAGTATTTTTATGGTAAACTTTGACCATGAAAAAACCAATGGCCTCGAAATGCCATGCTACATTAACATAAAGCTGTTTGACTATGTAAGTATAAGACTGAGAGGAACAAAACATATTTAATTTGAGGCACAGTTATGGTAAATTGCAAATTTTCAGGGTTCAATTTTCAATAGCATGTAGTTTACTATTTATTTTGCTACCTTGATAAACTAGATCGCTCAAATTGATTTAAGAAAAAGTAAGGGAGAGATTTTAGAGATTTGTTAACTCCCTCCTGCACACAATGAATAGGCAAAATATTTTTTCTGCATTATCAATATTTGTTATAATATGAAATGTGTTTGGACATAAAGATTCATATTGAACCTTTTTTAGCTGAATTTTCTTGATTAAACATCAAAAGATCTTAGAATAGTGATATAATATCCTCAAAATTAATGTTTTCAAAACGTGAAAAGGTGGACATCAAAGGGTTAAAATATCAATTTCGCAATAAACAACTAATTCCAATGATCATTACCTATAATTAATACATATTACTAATTCTTATGATCATTACCTAATAGTATCAGTTATTTCATGAAAATCTGGTAAAGAGTTTGCTCAAAATATTTCCTTAGAGTTTAACTCCCCTCCCCCCGGACCCCCTCCAGAGGTGGGAGTAAAACATAAATTTTGGGGCAAAAAGTGTGCGAGTAACTTGCTCAGATGAATTTTTCATCTATAATCAAAAATTTTATGAAATTTAATGGCTTGATTCCTGCAGGAATTTAAACAAGAAAGAACATGAAGATCCTGGACTACCCCCCCCCTTGCTTCTTGGCTTAGTTGGCTTAGATTTTTTTCTCTGTAATAAATGATTCCTATAGTTTGAAATTCATTGAGCTTATAGAATGATATCAGAGCTCACTTGCTGAATTTTCCATCAATGAAAATGAAAAGATCTTAATGACAAAATATCATCAAAATCCATGTTACCAACAAGAATCACTGGACATTAAGTGATCAAAATATTGGTAATAAATTATAAAAATACTGAAAACAAATTTTCGTTATATCTTCTAATTAAACGAACATATTTCATGGTGATATTATGAAAAACTTTTTTTTTTGTTAGTAGATAAAAATTTATATCAAGAAATTTCAAAATAATACAGTAAATCTGTATAATCAAACACCTCTCTAATCTATCAGTGTGAACACGTTTTGGGGTGGCATGTTTTGATCACTTGCCAATCCAAACACTTATGGTTGGTCCCAGTAGTGTTCAGATTAGACAAATTTTACTCCAGCTATCTCAAAATAAGCTACTCTATCACTTACACTCTACTTTACCTAACCCCGAGAAAAACTGTTCACAAAATATATTTTTTGCTTTGCCCCCCTGCTACCCCTTGGGGGTGGAGGTAAAACATAATTTTATGGGACAAAAAGTGACCAATGAATTTGCTCGGGCAGATTTTTTCATTTGAGACGACCAATATATTCATAAAATCACAAGATTCGAACAAAAAATAAGAGAAGTGCTTAGACTAGGGAAAATATACTTAACCCCCTCCCCCGCTCTTGCTTCTTAGCTTACCGGTTAAATAATTTTTTTCCCCGATATTAATGATTCCTATAATTTGAGATTTGTAGGACTTATGGAGGCATACTAGAGCTCTCTTCCTGATTTTTTCCATTAATAAATATTGAAAGATCTTATAATTATGACAAAATATCTTCAAACTCCATGTTACCAACATTGTTAATTACCGAACATTAAATAATTAAATTATTGATTTTACTAAGTAATATGAATAAAAAAACATTGAAAACTGCTTTCTAATATATTTACTTCTTGAATCAACTTATTTTATGTTGTTATATGAAAAGCTTTTCTTGAAATATTTTTTTTCGTTTTGACCCCTGCTACCCCCTGGGGATGGGGGCAAAACATAATTTTCAGGGACAAAAAGTGACCGACAAACTTGCTCGGGTAGATTTTTTATTTCAAACAATCAATATATTCATCAAATCATAATGACTTAATTTCTCCATCGTTTCGAACAAAAAAACGAAGAGCATAGGCTATTTGGAGAGAGTATTATTTCTTGATGTGTCGCTATAGAATGAACTACACACTTATGACACACCTATTACACAATATCCTTTTTATTAGGGAGGCTGTACACATGTATTGATATAACTGAGTACCCAATATGCCTTAGTTGGTGAAATATTCAAAAATGACCGTAATATCCGCACCTTGCGCACATATCTGCACCGCTTGTTTCGTATAACACAGTCTGTACCTGTATGGAGCAGTTTGGTGAAACAGAACTCTCACAACACAAAATATCACGATCATCAAACGATAACGGAATCTATACATAGAACAAACATACGCACATGTTATATTTTCATGCTTAGATGGCAGTTCGATCGACACGTATCTATGATTACAATAGACCTTTCCAATAAAGCCCGACCCCTATTCGTGAACCAAGGAAACTAAGGTGTTTTGGCTAGGTTTATGATGTCATTCTTTACAGGCAGCAATGTTTGTAAACAAAATTGAAAGAAGTTTTTGAAAATTAACAATATTTTAATCCTATTTTTGGGCTGAAATTGTAAGAATGACATCATAACCAATAGATAGCATGATTTACTGGATTGGTCTATTATTTGGAAAATATCGTATCTCACATATAGGAGCATCATTATAGCACGCTATATCGACCCAAATGAACATAATAGGAAGCTTTCTTTTGCGAAAATTCGCGGGGGTAAATACCATTTTCGTGAGCCGGATTGGGAGCTGAATACGATTTTCATGAGCGCCGGGATTAGACGGGACAACGTGATATTTTTTTTTCAATATCAAGAATACTCCCGGGTGTTTTTCACCTGGATGGGGTTTGAATTGTGAATTCGAAATATTTTGGAGGACAAGAAAACCTGCTATCTCTTCAGCTATCTGTCAAGAAATTGGGGAATAATTGATGAATATAGAACAGAATTAAATGAAATATTTGTATATTCTAGCTATAGTTTATCGCATTGCTGACTACATTATAGTGTGCCAAATCATTCAGACATTAAGTGCATGCGAACTTTACATTTAAATTTAAATTTGAAAAAAACTTACTACTCCATGAACCAATTCCGGCTATGCAGTGACCGTCCTTGTGTTGCAGATACGCTGTAATCATATCTTTCTCCATCTCTTCCGTGGTATCATGCATGCATTTCAGCATTTCACTAGGGATATCTGAAATAAAATATGTAAGTAAGGTATTTCTGACCTGGACGTTATTATAGGGTGCAGCTCTAGTTTCCTTAGTCTCACTGGCAGTTCCAGGGGAGGGGGCATGACCCCCCCCCCTTTGTCGGCCTAGAAAAAAAGTAGGGCCCAAAAAGATTTTGGCCCCGAAAAATTTGTAGGGCCTCAAAAAATGGACTTTTTTGGGTATAATTTGGCCTTTGTAGGCCTTTTGTTAGGCTAAATTATCAAAAATGGCCCTTAGATTTTCAAAATGTGGGCCCAATTGTTGGTTTTAGGGACCTACAATTATTTTCCTGACTCAAAATTTGCCTCCCCTTGTTAGCTTCTGGATTCACCAGTGAGTCTTGCATTAATTCTCTTTTAATGGGCGAAAAAGGTTTTTGCCACGATGTGATGTCACGATCACATCACTTAGGGTGCAAAATATTTTTGATATGCTTAAACATTCATTGCACATTTGATTGATTTGATTTTATTATTGAAATAGTGTGTCCTTTGAACAATCTTTGCATTGATGTTAAAAAGCTGTCAACTGTTTAGCTGTCAACTTTTTTTCAAAAATCTCTAAAATAACAAATAATAAATGAATGATAAAAACATATTTTCAAACTTAACATGGAAACTTTAAATAATTAAATAATATACAGGATTACTGCGTTTCCATTGCTTCTGCATTAAAGTGTTTTGTAACAAAGCATCGATTGTCTTACCTTCTAGATGCTGATTGGCCTCAACTACTTTGGCTTTGTTCTCTGTAATAGTAAAAACAATAAATACACGTAGATAGAAAATAATTAATATCAAAGTATCAAAAAAGTATGCGAAAAGAAGTTGACATAGCAAACCACAAAGTGGATTAAAGTGCTGCAATGTTAGATAGCCATAAACAAACGTGTTCCGTTGTCCTCTCTTATCAAATTGATTGATTGTGAAAGGTCAATGAAACTGTGTTGTGGTCAGTTATAGCTGATCATATTTTACCTGTAGAGAGGAAAGGGTGTAACACTGTAGTGTCAATGTCGCAGTTAGCTTGTTTGGTTTCAGCCAATTCCATATCGAAAATAGCTGTCATTACCCATTCTTGTATCAGTGTTGTTGATGTGTCCTGACAGCTCGATAGTGCTTGGTTATATGCAGCCAATCCATTCTACAATATAAAATTAAAGCATCACTACTCCCCATCTAGTTTTTTGACAAAGTAACAACATAGATGACTTTCCGGTTTCTAGATTTTTATTCCTAACCACTAGTATATTCTAACACCGGAATCTTTGCTACAGTTTCGAGCCAAATTATAGCTTGTAATTTGATCTATTTCAAAGTGTAAATCGAGAAACCGAAAATCTATGGACCGGAAAAACGTCCATGCTGTTACTTTGACGCTACTTCCAAGTTAGCTAGTTGGGAAGGAGAGGTTTGGGATTCATTATTAAATGTAAAATTTTTGATATGTGATCTGTTTTAAACTTTTTGAAATAAGATCTATCTTGAGCTTTTTGATGTTGGATCTGTGCTGATTTTTTAAATGGATATACATTCTCCGATCGCAGGGCCCCAAAATCCGGAATATCTTCCCCAGGGGAAAGAAGGAGAAACCTTTCTGTAGTCCTGAGGTCGGAGGATGAGGATCCGCATGTATGTCCTCAAAGATTGTACAGAGTGGCATATTATATATAACTATTTGCACTAATGAGTAATATCAACTGCGGCCGATGGAATATCATCGTTACCACTAGTAGTCATTCAATTTGTCATAAATGCATCAACTGACTCACTTGGTTGTACTGACAAATAGTCTGGCCTTCCTGTTTTGTAAGAGTGTCTTCAGCATTCATCAACATCATCTCACAGGAATCTAGGATGAAGAATATTTCAGATTGCACTCATTGATTGCACTTATTGATAAGAGCTAGAATAGTTTAATGATTCAGCAATTCGAATATTTTGCTCATGATATGAAACAGGTCTTCCTATTTTCTCCTAAATACACCATATGTAAACAATTCCTTTATTCGAGGTGCATTCTTTTCTAAACCGTGGGAAAGTAAAAAATCAACAGCATGCCTAATCTTTGGAAATTTTGGTATGGTGATGTTTTGTGTATCAACGAATCCTGGCATAGTTATTTTTATTACATGATTCATTCATTTTTGATGAAAGTACTTGTATTTTCAATCTTTTCAATCAAAATTTATTTAAAGAACGAAAGTGTGCACGTGCCACTAACGATCTCAAACATATCACATGAGTTATTTTTTCTCGCTTCAATATTAACACAAATCAGGCATTGAATTTATTTATTGAGAGTTTGAGTAACGTGTTTCCATGATTTTTTATTCCTTTTTAGCTCAATTTATATACTACGCATAGTGCTTCTTTGAAGGCTCATAAACTGATAAAGTACTTAAAGAAAAAAGGGGACAAAAATAAAAAAATATTTTCTAATATGCAAAGTTGATGTGCCTTGAATAATTCGTTTCAATAAATTGTCAACTCTGGTTTTAGATGAATTGATTCAGTCAATGTCTTATTTCCTATTTTATTATATTATATACCCAATATGTAACACTAATTCTGATTGGTCAATACCTAGTCACGTGTCCCGAAATAGATGTACTATTTCCCTTCGAAAGTTAAATTCTCTCATTCCCTCTGGGAAATAATTTACACTATTGCCCTCCATGGCAGTCACTATTTGTATAATATTATATCGGCACAACCTGTGATACAGTCTCATAAATCTCTCAATTCATATCATTTTACATTTACACTTATAATTCATAGACTAGCGAAACTATCATTAATACTTGGCATCACCATTAAAAAAATTTAAGTGGATTATTTTTCAATCCTACCAATATAATCTGCTCGTCCTATTGAATTCGGAATGACACAATATTTAACATCTTTATAAGTATAAAGGTTGAATTTTTAAACAAGCTAATTTTATTTTGGCTGCATTTTTAAAAACTCACCAACTTCGCGACGAACAGCTCCCTGGCAGATGCTGAGAAGGAAAACTGCGCATGTCAAAGTCAGAGTTGTCTTCATGGTTGTCGTTTGTGCTCTCTTCAGTGTCAATGGTGAGAATGATTCGACGTGGAGATTAACTTGATCTTATATACAATTAGAGCTTTACCCTGGATACATTCAAATAAATAATTCATAATGTTTTTTTCATTTTTAAAAAATAAATTAATAGGGGTTTGGCCTATGGAGTTGAATATTTGGGATAATGTGTTTTCCATTCTTTTACATATTAATAGGGGTTGATCTATGGAGTTGATAATATCTCTATTTATTTAATAATATTCTGGACTAAGTATTGTTTATATTGTAATTATTTCCAGGGATTCAATATCTGGAAGGGAATATCTGGTACGAATTATTGTATATGTTGCTATGATTTTTAGGGGTTTGTCTTTTTCACTTTATTATTTGTTATTATTAAATTTGTCTCATTTTGTGGCAATAAAATGTTAAAACTGACAAAAAAAGAAATCAACTTCACTTCATATATCAAATGAATTTAGGATTGGTATCGATATGGCGAATTATTACCACCTTGCCGGGCCAGTTCTAGGGGTTTTAGTGCTAGTTTAGAAGGCGTTCATTTTACTTCATCGACCTGAGAAATGTGTGACGTCATAGTGGTGGTCCATATGGACCGGTCTAGAATATATTCTGGACCGGCAATTATATTCCCCGTGAAATTAGATATCGTTCAGTGCGTAAGATTTTCTTGCTATTTCAGCCCTGGTCGTTAACGGTGGTAATAATACTAATAACGTCATTTCTGCGAGCAATATAGTGAAATATTGGACCTTGGCTTGGGCTTGGCCCTTGGTCCAATATTTCACTATATTTGTCATGTATGTTAATAATTAATGATTCATTTAAAGATGTCGCCATCTGTCAGTAATAGCTTCCCCAGACCGCTTTAGCGAAATCACTCTATTATATTATATCGACTATGTTATGTTCTCAGTAAGGAAATAAAAGCACGTGAAATATTTGCAAAACACCAATCTGTATTTGCTTGATTGTCGAATATATGTAACAATATTGCCCTTAGAAATGACGTTATTGTACTATTGAATTCAACATTGTTTTTCTCTCAAACTAATTATTGAAACGTGCTGTAAATTTAGAAAAACACGGTCATTTATGTAATGGTCACTGATTGACAACAATTTAATGTAAAAAAGATGATCATAAAATTGACGATGTTTCAAATTTTCAAAGTTTTTTTTATAACTGGTTGAAGAGAAACATGTGTTTAATTCTTTCATGTTTAGATTTTTGAACTGAGCATGTTTTTGTACACAGTGACATAGCAAACAGTACCTGCTTGGTTTGACAATGTATGTATCTTTATTTCCCACATAAGAGTGGATATTTTGGAGATATTAAATTTGAGATTGTAAGGAATATATGGTAGGCCAGTCGTGCATTTCACTTGTACTTGCAATGCGTTACCCTCTGTAGATGTGATTCTTTCTAAATCTCCACAGGTGACTACCGATGTTGGAATTGTCATAATTTTACAACCATTGGTACAATCCAAAACCCCAAAACATGCATGGAAGCTACAGTGGATATTTGCAAATATATGTTAGAGGATATTTATCAAAACGTGGATGAGTCAGCATAAACTAATTAAAGTAACATAATTATTAATGTTATATATCTCCCTTATTCTGTTAAAAAATAATAATAACTTTTATTACAATAAATACTATTATAACAATAATATTATTATGCCCTGTATCTATCAGTAATATTGAAAACAAATACTGCGAAATCTCAGTATCGCGTGATCTACCACTCCAAAATATAATTAGAACTCGTTTGAAGCAGATTTCTATACTATTGAATATTGAAAGCATGATAGCCAACTCATAAAAATAGATTGATGAACACTGAACATATCTTACATAGTTCTGAAAAATTGCAAGACTAAATGAAACATAAAATGCAATACTTATGGTATAACAACACATAAATGAATAGATAACCAATCATATCGCCTTTCGAAGTGTTGAATTCGATAGACTCATCAGAGAGATGTTCCTATCAGAACTATAGGGGTTGCCAAATTTCAAGCAACATGAACAGTTGACATTCCAAATTCTTTACAATCTCAAATATCTTCCAAAAGATCCGAAGATCTTTGGAATATCATCAATTGGCAACCTCACCTTAAAGGTGATTGGAGCAATCGAAACCTTGTGAATCAAGATGGTGAGATTATTTCGTATTCAAAATACAAAATGGAGATAATGTTTGTAAAAAATGATGAATATGGTCACCACATTTACAGAAAAATGAACGAATTTAAGTAGATATCTTAAATGTTCGTCAAATAAGTATGCCCTTTAGAAATTTAAAAAATAGATACATGATATAAAGCCAAAAACTATCCTAAAATTGTAATAATTTGTCGCTTGATTTGATACTACCTTTAAGATTAGAGATAATCTCGATCATCGATAGGTGTTTACTTAAGAGGTGTTCACATTTATATATGATAACTGCTTAAAAGAGGTGTTCACATTGATATTGATAACCACTTTAGAGAGGTGTCCACATTGATATATGATGACTACTTTAGAGAGGTGTCCACATTGATGTAAAAAATGCTTCAAAAATTGCTTCAAACGTCAACAGCCAACCAAGTACAACATGAATATCACACCCATCGAATGCTATACTCAAAATAAGTAGCACATACTTCTTATTCCCATTATTGGGGAAATCGTCAGACAGCTTAGTTTAGTTTCAGTAATGAAACGCTCCGTCGTGCATGAAAGAGCGTTTGGGTTGAACACCGTGATTTTTATATGATTACCACTTTAGAGAGGTGACTACATTGAAATATGATAACTAGTTTAGAGAGGTGTCCACATTGATATATGATAACCACTTTAGAGAGGTGTCCACATTGATATATGATAACCACTTTAGAGAGGTGTCCACATTGATATATGATAACCACTTTAGAGAGGTGTCCACATTGATATATGATAACCACTTTAGAGAGGTGTCCACATTGATATATGATAACTACTTTAGAGAGGTGTCCACATTGATATATGATAACCACTTTAGAGAGGTGTATAAGTTTGGTTGTGGTCACCTGTTTTGACATTCATAAAAGTGTGGCCCCCACTGGTATTTCTTCCACAATTCCAAGAAATATCTCCCCATAGTTTCTTCTCATAATGAGAAAGTGTGGTTAAGGTGTTCCTGATACTATGGAGGAGCAGGACATTAACTTTAATATGATTTAAGGTAACCATATTGTTAATAGGGGTTAAAAGGGTTAATGCTTGTTAAAATATTTTTTGTTTACTGTACATGATACGTCTGTTATACCTGTTATTCTTGTATCTAAATTGTTTTATGCATCTTCTTTGAAATATTCCATTACGCATGTGACAACTATGAGAATGCTGTATGATGGAAACATAATTTGACCACATATTCATAGTAACTTTGTGTACAAGGGGCAGATGAAAAATACAAGAGGCGGCATTCAAAATAACCAATTTTACGCTCACGACAATGCAAATTCTTGTTATTTTTAGAGTCCATGGACTGAAAGAAAGATGTCCAAGGTTTGTCAAAGTCATTTCCACGTGTGATGTGGCAAGACATGGGCTCCACAAAATAACACCTGGAACTGTGGAATGACTAGGGCAACTTATAGAGAATGTCATTTACCTTTTATAAGATAACTTACCCTTACACAGGTTGCATTTCACAAATCCAAATGCACCTGTTAAATTGAACACTTTTGATATAAATCAAAATCTAGAATTGTCATTATTAAAATGAGAGTGATGTATTAATAGATGATTCACTTGTGATTATGTGTATATCAGATTCATTTTAGTTTTTACCACCTCCAGACATTGCCAGAAGTGGTGACATACAGGGTGTTCCAAAAGTAACAGGACTGGTGCTGGTATTTTGTTAAATATGCACCATTTGTCTTCAAAATTTTACATAATGTACCTTCATGTTTTTTAACTAAAATTGCCGAATTACATAATTTTTGTCGAAACTGATTTAGACATCGGCCGATGACTACTCATCGGCCGGCGCCCGGAGCATATGTGTCCTAGGCATTAGAGAGAGAGACCGAGGTGGGAGATATCCCCCTCCCCTCTACACCAAACTTGTTCTCACTACGTTTTCAAAAATTGGCTGAAAGGCCTCCTCACACATTATTAAGGAAAACATATCTACACATTTTGCGCATTTAACCATTTGATAACATATTGTGGATCTTATCTTAATTTGTTAATGTGAATTCGCACCTTCATTTGCATGGAAGACTTTGATAAAAATCCTTTTTTGATGATTTTTGTTAGAAAGCTGATGTTTGGCTAAGCTTCGACAAAATTCCAAATTGAACAGTCTACTAAGAATACCATGTTGTAAATATTGTTTTCTTTGTCGAGCTAGGACTGCTCAAACAAATTCGCTTTTTGTAGCTACATGTACAAGTATTTAATTCCAATGGATGATAAACTTCTCAATATTAGAAATTACCCTCATAAGACATTGTTGCAAGGTGTGTTGCAATGAATGTGGCACCCCGCATTCCCGGGCCCGCATTATGTATTCTCGAAGAAAGCCATCATGATAAACCATGACATCTCATTTCTTCTCAGCCCTGTGTTTCAGGTGAAACAGAAAGATGCCATGAGTATCAGAATGAAAGAAAGCATATATTTGCATTGATGGTATAGATAGTTATTTTATATAGTGTTTTAGTTGTACATGGAAACCGATTCTAACCAGGAAGGATATTGCAACTTTTTTCAAGATCCTAAAGTTGCAATTCTCGTTATTGTGTTTCATTGTAAAGACGCACCTATGAAAGTGTGTCTCTGATACAAAGGCGTAGTTCTACATTAATTTAACATAGCCGTAGGCAGCGGGGGTTCGGTGGGTTCGAACGAACCCCCGGTCAGGATTTCCCAAAATATCATTTTGCGGGAAAATGCATATAACCAGAAACACTAAATTACGGTGCTATTTGAAAACTACATATATTATATGAGCAGTAAATGAATTGATATTTGTTATGGTGAACAAGAGAGCCTTATTTTGTTAAAAAACATGTCATAGTGAAGTAACACTTCCCTCAAAACGTTTGGCAATTTGGCACGGGGTGAGATTTTATTTTGGGAAGACCCCAGAGCATGAGATTTTACATTTAGAAATATCAATAATTTCGCACAATTAACTGAAAAGCTGCTTTTTCTCGGACAAAATAACCCATCTTAGGCAATGTCTAAATCAGTCCTTTGTACGAATTTTGTTTTAAGCCAGTTCTGGTTCAATACGAAGTTATTGAAAGTTGTTGAAAACAATGCAGACGTCCCAAACTCCGAATGATTTTTACAGCATTTACGAATAAATATCTTGAATAGTCGTAATATTGATGAAACACATGTTCTTTCAAATGTGTAAGGGAACATGGGGCAAAACGGCCCTAAAAATATTTCTCGAGTGTTTTATATTTGCCTAAGACTATCTTCTGTGATTTTTTCAATTGCCAAAAATAATGTCAAGGGTGGGGCAAAACGGCCCATGGGTGGGGCAAAACGGCCCACCCTCTGTTACATGGGTTTTAAAACCAAAATTAATCAATTACAAGACTCGTCACTAACACACACACACACATCTTTTCTCAGACGTTCAAACCTTTGACAGATAAAGTATTCTTAACCCCTACCATAATTTTAGTCATTCGATATGTGTCGGAAAGAAGTAAGGTTCAAACCAAATGTTAGAATTGTTATGTTTGAAAATCAATTGTCTTGTGTTACGATTTTTGTATGTTACAACCTTTGTAGGCCGTTTTGCCCCAAAGACATGTGAATTTTCAAATAGACGTCATTTTAATTTACCTAATATTTGAAAATGTTAAATCAAAACGATATTGTATTGTTGCCGGATTTTTTGGGTTCTCTTGGGAGGGGTAATTTGCAAAAAAGAGAGTGAAAAGTAAAATTACCTCTTACGTATATCGAGATGCTGCTAGGTTAAAAGTGGGCGGTCGAGAAGGTGGCGGAAATTTCAAAATTCGATTATGTGACTTTTGAAGAACCATCTTTTTATAGTTCAAAAGATATTTCTATGGGCCATTTTGCCCAACAGGGCCGTTTTGCCCCATGTTCCCTTACATCTCTGTTTTGTATTATTTCAACTGAAATTCAAAATATTTCTTGACATGTCCCTGGGGCTGGCAAGTCCCCGAAACCAATTTCGTTAAATAATTAAAAACGTTGTGAAATGAATTATTTAAAAGCGTATATCATTTATAAATACAAGCATTTGTTCAAAATTCATTCTTTCATTTGTTCAGTATTTATTTACCCATCACTTTTCCAAAGAAAAATCAGTCATTGCAAAAAATGATTTTTTTCAGATACACTCTACTAGAATTCAAATTGTTATCGTTCCAGTTTACTTGCTCTCCATTTTCATGTTAATGTCATGATATTTTTAGCGAATAAATTACATAATAAAAAACATTGAAAATCATATGGTATTCATCTTCAAATAATGAAGGCCTGATTTTTTAAGCCGTCTGAACTTAACAAAATATATTTTATATTCGAACAGTCGCTTGTATTTATATATGATTTATATCCACCAAAACGTTTTTATTATCAATTGCAGTTGATCTGCTCCGGGGGACTTACCACTGAGCTCCGGGGACATCCAAAGAAATATTTTTAACTTTTTAAAACAAAGCATAACCGAGACCCACTTATTTGAATAATAGATATTTCCATCAGTAATACGACTATCCCGGATAGTTTAAAAAGCCTTCGTGTAAACGTTGTGAAAAGTTATTGTAGAAGAACGATCTTTCGCCGGGATGATAGGGTGTTTGCGCCAATTTCAATAACCTTGCATTTGATCCGAACTGGCTTCCAACAAAATTCCTGAAAAATAATGGTAAGCCATTGCATGAGGTGATTTATTTTGTCTTAAATGAAGTAGCTGAAGTTAAAAAATAAATTGTGCGAAATAGTTGATATTCCTTGGAAACAAATCATGCTCCAGGGTCTTCTAGAAATCAGACGAAATAATGGTGGATTCGGGGCAAATCAGATTTCAGGGTATGTATTCAGTAAAAGATTCACCGAAATATATTTTAATGCAGAAAATCAATTATAAGTTGTCTGACTTTTTGCACGTTGTCTGTTTATTTTACTTGTGAACATTAAAGTTACAAAGCTACAAGGTCATTTTTGAAAATCATTTTTACGTCCTGTGTTATTCCAATGTGAGAGGTTTTTTGATAAAGCCTATTCTTTCAGACTTTGCTTGACGTAAATAAAGGCATCATTTTTATTAAATAAAATTCAAATTCAATTGTCTACTACACTTCATGAAGGTATGAAAATGAATTATATTTCCCCTCCCAAAATAGTTTTTTCTTTACAAATAAGAATTCAAACTTAAAGATGCTTTAATACTGTTCCAATGGGTTAGTTAGGATTGCCAAACTTTTGGAGGGGAGGTAATTGTACAAATTGCATTATTTTGGGAACCCTTATGAAAGGGGGGATTTGTGAATAACATAAAAATAGAACCCCCGGTCACCAAATCCTGGCTACGCCACTGTTTAAGATACACATTTTTTAAACTTGTACGTGAACATGTAGAATTATGGACCTGGTAGATTTTTTCTCCCTTTTGTACTGTTAATACTTGGCCGGTTGAGTATATAAAGGTATGCATGTCCCAGCTTTTGATAAGTGGGGGGTCAAACCTCCCCCCCCCCCATCCACACATACACTTTTTATCATGCTTAAGTAACTTCGCATTGTAATTACAAGTGTGTTATTAACGAGACACCAGGATGATAAAGTAGGTGTACAATATATTTCCGAAAATTAGGGTCCAAATCTTGAGAAAGAGTCAGAGGAATGTGAGGCGAATTCTGGAAACTCGGGTTCGGGAAAGCGGGGTTCACTGTTTGGTTCCGTTGACACCTGTCAGTCAAGCCAAGTAAGTAAGTCAACATTCGAAAATAAAAATCTCAAAAATCGTACATCTTTGATTTCCAAAATAATTTGTGAGGTGGTTATTTAGATGATAATACACATTTTAACGCACTAATTTTGAGTACATCTCGAATCCATTCTCAACAAAGCGTTCTCGAAATAAGTATTCGAAATGTTTGAGTTCGGGATGATAAAAGTACGTTAAGATATACCGCTCCTTAACAAACTCCTCTAGGAACAAGATATAGAATCAAATGCATATTCTTCCTATTTATTCCCTGACACATGCCAATGAATGTTGCATAAGTAAATATCTCCGTTTTAAAATTTTTTGAAAACGTTGTTCTCTACAGGTGCCATTTTTATAATTGAAAAACAAAATTGAACAATTTGCATTTCTTAATTGATAAGTTTCTTGGAATACAACTTAACTGTAAACGATTTAAGTCATTATTAATAATATTTCCCTTAGTGAACCCATGCTGAATAGACAGTAACTGGGTCAATGTTTTGTGTTCAACCTTGTTTTCATGACTTTTAAACATGAGTCGACGATTATGTAGGAAATTTCATTTTCAAATGGAAGCGTGTCAACTCCTGTTTTTGCACAATATTTAGCCCTTTATAATGATAGATCGCCAAAATATGCATGTACCTCTCAATTAGGCGATATGTTTTTCAATTTATAGATGTAAACTATAAACTCAAACAAAAATTCAAACCACCCGCTCTATTATTTTGATTACACAAGACGAAATTTCCACTCCCGGGGAGCACTTTGGTATCACTTTGAAGGAGGATTCTTGAAAAATCGTTCGAATTTTCACAAAAGGTTTCACGTAATTTTATTGCTTTGTTTAAGCCTCGACTTATATTATATTCAAATCCGATACCATAATTATGAATCAAACTGAAACATTCAATTCACCAGGTTAAATAATAAACCGTTTATTCACAAATATCAACAAATTTCATTGAGTAGGATATTACATTCGAAATCACAACTTTCGAATTATTTTTTTTAACCAAGAATTGTAAGAACTTGAAACATGTTGTGAGTTTTTCAAACGGCATATCCTCATTCACGTTCTTTGACAAGAATGAATCCATTTGAAAACATGGATTTTCTTGATTATTCTTCAAAACTACCCTTGAGATATAAGTATGTTGGATATTGCAGTGTAAATTGACACGCATTTGTTTGCTCGATATCCTGAACAAATAAATGCAGTACCGTCTTGCAATATTTGAAAACCGAAAGTTCATTCTGTGTGTTAACAAGAAAAAATACATTTATGGTTGGTTCATAATGAAAAATGACGAATAGCATATATCTTTTGAAGTAGGGGTATACAGGGACACAGTGGAAAATCAGAAATTTAGGTCATATCCCAAAGATTGCTTCACCAATATGTAACAGAACATCAAAATTATCATTTACACGTTTGCTGATAGGTTTATTGAAAATAATTAACCAGAGGTTTACTTCAATTGTGGCACCATTCTTAGTAGATACTGATGAACATACGAATATCGAATGTTGACTAAGTTACTTGTCTTGACCGCTGTGCGAAACTACATTCATAATTTATCCGACAGTCGCTTTGATAATGTTTCTTTATCTCGTCTGCTACTCGATAAAGAAGAATTAACAAAGCTCATCAAGAATGGATGATCTTGCACAGGTACTCATATAAGAACCTCTATATCTTTTTAACAGCCATATATAACGGACACACTATGTTAAAATTAAATGTTATCTAATGTGCCAATTCAATGATTTAGCATATCGTAGCCACTTAGGTGGCAACATTTTTCAATGTCAATCTTTTCTTAATATGCTAAACTTAAAAAAAAAACAATTTTGACTGTCTAACCAGGTTAAAAGGATGAATATGTTTTTAATATTATTACCACCGTTAACGACCAGGGCTGAAATAGCAAGAAAATCTTACGCACTGAACGATATCTAATTTCCCGGGGAAAAATTGCCGGTCCAGAATATATTCTAGACCGGTCCATATGGACCACCACTATGCCGTCACACATTTCTCAGGTCGATATAGTAAATTGAATGCCTTCTAAACTAGCACTAAAACCCCTAGAACTGGCCTGGTAAGGTGGTAATAATACAATTTTACACCCATTGGAAAGACTGTACTGGTTGTACAGAGTTACACTCCCCTCCATAAGTTTGGCAACCTTTTTTCCCCCATTGAACTACGTGTTAAAGCCTCTTTACCTTTGGATTTTTATTTACTTAACCTGCGATGAAAATACTTAAACTATTGATGGAAACGTAATTTGACTTTAATTCCAATACCTCCAAATTTTCTCAATTTTTTCCTCTATTACAGTAGGTCGAAAATTGATGATGAATTTGATGAATTTTTGAAAATCGACATTCCCATGTTAACCAATGGGAAATGGTAGGTTTGCCGCAAGCCATATGACAGAATATCCATCCATCCGAGTTCTTGCAAAAAATAAGAGTTAGGCAGGTAATTGCATTTGCTAACTTTATTTAACAAAAAAATGATATGTATCTCCAGGTTCAACAAAGTTATAGGGCTTTAAAGTCAAAATTGTTTTTCAAAAAACCTCTCCCATTGAAATAACACAGGAGGCGAAAAATTATTTTCAAAAATGACTTTGAAGCGCTGTAACTTTAATATTCATCAAATAAACTAAACACTTAGTGTTCAAAAAAGTTAGACAATTCAATTTTCTATATAAAAATATTTTTTGCTGAATCTTTTACTGAAAAGACATCCTGATTTCTGATTTGCCCCGAACCCTCCATTTCCCATTGGATTACATGGGAATGACGATTTTCAAAAATTTATCAAATTTATCATCAATTTTCGACCTATTGTAATTGAGGAAAAAAATTGAGAAAATTTGGAGGTATTGGAAATAAAGTCAAGTTACGTTTCAATCAATATTATAAGTTATTTCATCGCCGGTTAAGTAAATAAAAATTCAAACGTAAAGAGGCTTTAACACGTAGTTCAATGGAGAAAAAAGGTTGCCAAACTTATGGAGGGGAGTGTATATCAGTCATACATGTAACTGCATGTCCAGTGGAAAATAACCAACTCTGATTATACCAAAGGTTGGAATTTGAATTATCATGCACATGATAGTTGTTAGATAGTGATCTAAAATGCATAGCCAAAACGGGTACACAATTGGACGGTGTTTACTACTATAATGAGATCAAGTGATCTTTACGATTATAGTGAGTTCCATTGCAGTTCGAAACTGAGGTACAAATCATAGACAAGGAAGTGCAAAACAAGATCGATGAATAAAATAAAGGATAGTCTATAGAAGACTTTTATTTTCCCCCAAAACTATATTTGACTTCTAACAAACGGCGAATTATCGAAAAGAAACGGCCCCTGCTATTGAAAGTCCAGATGATGCTTGACTTTTCTATTTAGGGAAATCAGAAGTTTGCATGAATATAAAACAAAGTATTAGTTATTCTAAAGGGACGCTTATTTTGACTGAACTGACTAATCTTATTATAAGACTAATTAAAGAATAACAGGATGTGTCTGCAGTACAAATACATGTAATCAATGTTAAAATATAGTCCAGACATGATTTTATTATTTCTTAGACATCAAAGACTTGTAGTCACGAGAATAAAAGTTGTACCTGTAGTTAGTGAATTTATTTGAATTATATCAATGTTAATTTTAATAATAAGATTATAATTGTAATCAAGACTAAATCTAATGATTAAATAAGAAAAGGAAATTCATGCGAATGAGGAAACCTAGCAATGTGATTTTTATTTAACTTTAATTCCAGTATATTTTCCATGACATATTTTGTACTTTACCCTTAAAGCTACACTTATATGGACAGATTATTTAAAGCAGTTTTAGTGAAAACTGTGAGATTCTGAAAAACACATCTTAAATTGATACCAAAGGTTGATAGTAGGTTGTTCTATAGCAACAACCCAAGTTGATGCATTTTGTGGGAGATATTTATATTCATAATCATGTGATCAAAGTTTATTTTTCTTCTATTATTATCATTTTCAGTGAAGGTCTTACATATCTTTCCTTTATAGTAAACATTTGTAATGTACATTATTGTGCTTGGGGACCATATTCCAGATTTGTAAGGAGGATAATTCAATTCATCTACAGAGCTTTAAATGATACTTTTCTGTATCTATCTAGATGGCATGTTCTGATTGCCTCTGTATGTTCAGTTCAGGCTCCTCACTTCAATGTGTCCATTTTAATTAATAATTATTTGATAATAATTAATCATTTGATTAATAATTATAAGTTTAATTATGGATCTTGGATGCTTATTTTCATTAAATCTATATCTGAGCTAGATCTGAGTAAACTCATTTTGTCCTAGCTGTGGAACTGAACATTGTTGTTATAACTTATGTAAACAATTTTGGGTTTGTTGACTTAAAGACCACACTTTTCCCACATTTTTAGACATTAGGCAATGCCATAGAAAGATGGCATTGTTGTTTGCATTGTTTGTTATCCATTCAGTTTTGACAGGATTTTCAAGCATACGCCATCTTTTAATCCAAAGGTTATTCAAAACATACACTTTGTGAAAAGTGGTAATTCACTTTTTTCAATCTCTGAACTTCAAATGATGTTTTGTATGCGAGTAATTTTTTTTTCACTTCAGTATTATCCCAAATTAAAGTTTTTATCATATTTGATTAACTGTGTGAGTGACATGTCTCAAATAATATTTTGTCCTTTTTCCTTCAAAAATAGGCGCATTGCCTGTTTAAGTTAATGTCCTGCTCACCCATAGTTTCAGGGACACCTTAACCACACTTTCTCATTATAAGGAGAAACTATGGGGAGATATTTTTGGGAATTGTGGAAGAAATACCAGCGGGGGCTACACTTTTATGAATGTCAAAACAGGTGACCACAACCACACTTAAACATATCTTGAGTGGTAAAAATGTGGTTAAAAAAGGTCATCTTTTAACCACATGAGGAGAAAACAAGCGTTTTTTCTTAAGGGCACATTCATATATGATAGTAACTACTAACTACTTAAGTGAGGTGCCCACTTTGATATATGATAGTACTAACTACTTTAGAGAGGTGCCCATTTTGATATGATATAACACTATGATTGGTTGAATAAAGGAACAAAACATATAATTATAATACTGTATTTTATTTGTTAGAAATATAAATAGTTGAACTATTAAGTACAAGACAGAACTGTTTACATAATACATACAGGATATCATGGCATTTATAAAAAAAGCATTAAATCGTGGTCTAATCTTATAAGGCTTATAAACTGCTAAGGAAAGACTAAAATACAATATATCCCAAATTATTTAAATTACAATAGTTGTCTGCAAAGAGATCAATGGAAACATTCCTGCAACAAGTAGAAATATATATAATAGTATTAATCATGTGTTTAACACTATCGTATATTTGTTGTATATGAATTTGATTTTTGGTATTTTTTGTATCTTTGGTAAATGTATATTATTTTTTATATATTTATTTATTTATTACTTTTTTTGGTTATATATTAGGTTGGAACACAATATAATACTTTGTGTCATTGATTTGATTCTCTCAGAAGTGAAGGTCGATTATTTTTTTCTTTTCATCCTTGGTTTCCATGACAGTTTTTATGCTTCTTTATTTATAAATTGTGTCCACTTATTAAATATTCTCCAGAATAAAGTTTACTGTCCACTAGCCAACCATTTTCTTAGTTGTAATATTAATACTGCAGTGCTTTAGAGTTAATAATTTCTTGTGTTCTTTTTAGTTGGATAATATGTACATCATGGCAGTTTTCTCTGATTGCACTTTCTTCTTAAATCGTAAGATGCGATTGATCTGGAAAAAAAGATAAAAATCATAAATATCATAAGACACCATATTAAAGTTTACATTTTATATTAATTATCTGAGCTCCAACATAAAAGTAGTTTCCAGAGTATCTAAAATACATCGACCATGAGAAAAAATGTTGAACATCTTATTTTACTGTCAGGAGCCCATTTAAAGGTACTATTCTAAATGAACTATATACATCTTTTCCAACGTTTGGCTTTAGTAGCTGTTTGTAGATTATTGACATGGAAATCTAGTTTTATACATCAGTGCCCCGGGCAAGCCCGTTCGTTTTGGTAACAAAATGTCGGAACATCGAAGGTACGATTTTTCTTTTTTCCTTATTTCACACGTTGTAGGCAGAATTGCCATGACATTTAAAAAAAACGTGTATGTTTAAGAAAATGTACATATTTGTGAACAAATAGTTCAGAAGACAACAGAATCGTCGATTTAATTTCTCACTTAAGTTACATGAACGGTTTTTCGAAAAACAGTTAAGATCTGCACTTTTAACCCAAACCGTTTATGTAACTTAAGTGAGTAATTAAATCGACGATTCTGTTGTCTTCTGAGCTATTTTTTTCGCAAACATGTACATTTTCTAAAACATATGAATATTACTGATATATGTTTGTGAGAAAAACGTTGTGGGGATTCTGCCTACAACACGTAAAATAAGGAAAAAATAAAAATCATACCTTCGAAGTTCCGACATTTTATTACCAAAACGAGCCGTTTCGGTAACCAGCGCAATCGAGCGGATCACCAGTGACTATAGTTTTTAAATTGGATGAACTCTTCACAAATGCCAATCTTGTTCCATGGCTTCATTTGTGCGGGTTCTTGGACGAACCAACCCTCATAGTCTTTAGTTTTTGTAATACGAGATATGAAAGATCATAGACCCACAGATTGCCAAGATTATATTGAAATCAAATTGAACTGTATAGTAAGAAATAGTATGATTGGGACTTACTTAGGCCATTGTAATGTCTTTTATGTCGATGTGTTGGAGCATTGACTTCAAATGTACATCTAGGTTCAGATTCTGGTAGCTTATCCAAAGGTGCAAATACTGAACTGTCAAATTGCTGGTGATAATGTTTCCTAGTTGCTCTGCACCAGTCTTGTTCTTTCTTTAGTTCAACGGCACACCACGTTTCTCTTGATTCTCCCAAAGCGAGATGATCTTTTCCTGATAATTGTTGTCCCTGCTTTTGCTGTGTTTGCTCTTGTTGGGCTGGTTTTTCTTGTTGTTCAGACATTATGAGTATCTGCTGTACTTTATATAGATTCTAATATAATGGAAATACAGACGATATTTCGCTGAATTTGTTCTCTTGGATTTCAAATGGATTCTGATTACTTCCTGGTTTATTCACTACTGTTTTGTTTATAATAACAATACGCAGTCGCCATGCAACAAGGGACTATATTACGTAGAAAAGACAATGAAATATCCTGAAATATTGCAAGACAATATAAATAAAAGTCATATTTCAGAAACAAGTCAAATTCTTTAAATGTTTATCAATTTGACTTTTAAGTTGTGCTTCTTTCTCGACACCATAACAATCATAATACGTGTAAAATATTTATCGCGCATTGATTTTAAAGTAGTGCATAGTGAGGTCACGTGTGTAAACAAAACACACGTGAAGATTCTGGCAAATCATTGCAGGTAAAATAGACAGAGTACCCACATTGAACTGTTTTATATGGGGCACAGGAAGGACTTGTGATATGGGGCAGAGATATGATCAGATTATGAAAACAGCATGTTTCAAAGGTCAAGTTTCCACATGAGAGTGCAAGACAGCCTCATCCTGGTTACGCTAGAGATTATTATGAAAAGGAACTGCACAGTGCTCTCATTTTGACAAATCATCTGACTTCCAATTTGATTCAATGTTTTTCATTTTGAAGAGAACTTTTTGTATGCTCTGTATACATCGATGTTGCCCTTCCTTACCTCAGGGTGAAGTAGTTTTCATAAGGTATTCATAAATTGATAGGATAATAAACAGAACATTGGTCATTTTATATTTGCATATGAATGTATTTACACCAATCTCATGATTTACATATATATTATGGCATATACATTTATAAATAAGTTTAAGTGCCAGTTAATAAATTGTGCGGTCGCTAAACGCAATAACAATTACGTACCTCTAGAACATGTATATCCACCGTTTATCTCGGAAGCGCAGCTCCAAAGACAAATTCACTTTCTTTAAATAAAATCTAAATTATAAAACAATTGTCTTATACAAAATTTGGCAAATATACAGTTATGCATCCACTGGATATGGTACCATTTTGTTCTTTTCATTTTTAATCATTAACAGAAATGTTTACTCTGATAAACTATCAAATCCAGAAAATGTAGTTCTCTATTCAGTTGTAACTTTTCAATTCGATTTGAAAGTGTTCCTTGATATTCATCTTTAAATTATACTTATAAATATGTATTTAGATCATTACAAGCTCAATAACTGTACAATTCTTTTTTCATGAAATTAAGCAGTAACTTTGGCACTTTTAAAAACTCAATCTGACAAATATCAAATTCATCAAATAAGGGAACATTTATTTTAAAAGTACCAATAAGCGTATTTTATCAGTTAAAACAGATGAAGCAAAATACAAGTGTAACATGAAGCTTGTAAAATATCAATCAATCTTGTATCAAGACTTTCATCAATGTCTTTTCATTTTCTGGTTTCAGAGATTAAATGGGAAATAGTCTTGAAGTTGAAGCAGAGACATATAAAACATTTAAAAGTCATTGAATAACACTTCTCCAGCTTTATAAATCAATCATTTAACATCAGCTTTCACTTAATCATGTTCTAAACACTCTCCAAGTGGAAGGTTCATTGCTACATAAGCCAACACTTACAGTGATGCAACAGCACATAAATTCCTCAACAATAGGTATATTATGTAAGCAAGCACAAATTTCAAATATCAACCAAGCTCATGTTTGCTTGCATGATACAACTCCAACAACAGCTATACTATAGCTCGTTATATACTACCTTATATCTCTCCACTTTCACATATACATTTATCACAATTTATATTCAAAGAACACTCTCAGACATTTCCTTTTAGTCTTTAGATATTGGGTCAAACACTGATCACTATCTCAAGAGAAATTCAAAAATCATTTTTTATGAAATCTATTATTCTTTTATAATTTCGCCATAGCAATAACCATGATAACATTTTATAATGATTTATTCAAAACAGACTTCTAGTATAATACATCTAAATTTCTTATTGTTCAAGAGTGACTAATGTTTGATTCAATATCTCATCTTTCCATGTATTTTATAACAGAATATTCTACCAGCAGATAAAAAGTAACAGTAACAGAACATAAACATAAAGTACCTTGCTCATACATGATTTAAAACAGTGATAGTGGCATATCTTTCCCTCTAAAACAATATGGAATTAATCTTTAAAACATGATAAATCTAACATCTAGTCTATGTTCCACCCCATATGTTCAGTTTCCAAATTATGGTGTTTTATCAAGGAAGATTGGAAATGATGATTCCTTCAAGATTCTTCAGCAACAGTTCCTCCAGTGCATTCAAAGCAATGACCAAAGGATGGTTCATGTTACTGCCAACATAAATGGCTGTTAATTCATTTAATCAGAATCGATCACTCAACGTGAAGAAAGCTAGAGGATTGGCAAGGAATCCTGGGAGTTTTGTGGGGACAACAAAACACGACTAAAGGGGTGTAACACATAAACTGATGTACGAGTAAAAATTGAAAGTCGTTTGTTCATATACAGACTTGTTTGTTTGTTTGTATATAGACAGACCTGTCGAATTGTATTTTTTGTTCATCTGTTCATCGCCATATTTGGTAAACAATGCAACTTTGACGTTAGATTTTACATTTTAAGAATGATCAACATAAACTCCAACAAGGTTGAACAAATTCATATAAAATCTGAAAGTAAACTTATTCTACAGTGTCTGTAATTTTGATACAAAATTAACAATACATTATGCTTGATATATCAATGATGCACGGGTTGGATTATAGTCTTTATATATATATTACAAAGGTCATCATTAAAAACTCAAAGATGTAGTTCTGAATTGAGCAATTTAATAGTTTTATATAAAAAAACAAAATTGAAATTCTACGAGAAATGTCTGTAATATCAGTCCAACCCTACAACATATTAATAATATTATTTTGATATACTCAGCCTGGTGCAGAGTCACAAGAAAATATAGGAATTGGCCAAAGAAATTGAGACTTTCCTGAGGCTCTGCATGAGACTGTACTGTACTACATTCACTTATTTGTTCATTTATCAGGCAGATTCACAACACAGATATTGCAAAGGAGGTCTCTTAAATGTAAAGCTAATGTATGATGGGAATGAACCATCTTTATCAAAATCTATAGAATTTCATCAGTTTCTCTAGTCCCCATATTGCACAAAATAAGCTTCAGTAAGTTTTACAATCACTGCAATGGGTTGAATAATCTTCATTATAAAGCATCATTTAAAATCTAGAATCTGACAAGAATTTACACTTTATAACTTTATTCACTACTTTTTTAACATTTTTGGTTTCCACAGCTCTATTGGTATTCTTATTACAATCAAAAAACAAAAGTATTTCTTTCAATCAAAACATTAATCCTATTGAATTTAGATTTTGTTTGGGTTGAATTTTCAATAGGCTTTTTGGGAAAAATGACCCCTGTAGTATGAAAGTACTAATTATTCACTAATTGTTTTCCTCATTTCTCAAGCTAACTAGATCCAGAATATATTCTGTTAGCACTCATTGAGTCCTAAAAATTAAAAATTAAACGCATCATATTTCTTCAATGACCGTTCATTTGTGATACACCTCCTACTCTCTATTTCTTGTATTGTCATGTTTTACGTAAAAACAGAATAAAGGTAGGAGGGTGTAACACAATAATTGGTTCTACTTCAGTAAGTGCTCCAAGATAAACACATAGACGAATGACCTTGTCTTGTAATACTTATTCCATATAATAATCCTGGGACAAATCTCTTTCAGTAGCTCATTTGGGCTTTCCAATACTGCTGCCGAGTCAAATATGATCCAATTCTATCCACAGCATCATAGCTAAAATTCCACACATGTATTTAAAAATTATTAATTAATTTATCCGCTAAAGTTGCTGAAATCCATCTTAAGCTTAATAGCGGGTTTAACAGGGCCTGTTGACACAGGTTTGGCTATTTCATTTTTCCTTGCTATATCAGCTGCATTTTTGGCTTTGATAGCAGTCTCTAAACGTGCCCGTAGCTCAGGGCTAGAACCCATCAATGTTCTGAATTCATTAGGATACTGGGGTCCAAATGTCATGAGTTTTTGTAAAGCACAATCGTGTAGGGCTCTGGATAGCTTGGTGGCCTTAGGGAGCTGCGTATGGTCTAGAAGGTACGAGATCATCGTTGGCACAAATATCATTACCATATGTATACCTGAAGATATAAAGTACACATGCTCAATTAACATATTCTCTATCATTCAATACATGGAACTAATGAATTATAATCTCGTTTATATCAGCAGCATCCTCCAAATGCAGGGCTCCAGAGATCATCCACTCTGTTCCTGAGTCTAAAGAAAGATGATGGCTGGACTGTATTTGGAGAATGAGTTTCTTCATAAATTCTCAACGCAGGAGTCTAGACATCACCTACTTTGAAGAAAACAGGAACAGGGTGGATGATATCTAGACTCCTGTGTTCGGAGGATAAACTGACAGATTAAGGCATTTTTGTACAGTGCATTTGTATATTACATCATACAAGGTGAATTTTAACCAACCTTGCAGGATTAAAGCGAGTATTAAAGCCTCCAATGAAGCATACTTACATAAGTCATTCTCAGCTATTTACTATTAAAAGCCTTCAAAATTCAATAAAGCATACATTCTCAGCTATGAGTGCTAAAGCCTCTAATGAAGCATACTTACGTAAGTCATTCTCAGCTACTGCTATTCAAGCCTCTCATAAAGCATAATTACGTGAGTCATTCTCAGCTACTGCTATTAAAGCCTCTAATGAAGCATACTTACATAAGTCATTCTCAGCTACTGCTATTAAAGCCTCTCATAAAGCATAATTACGTGAGTCATTCTCAGCTACTGCTATTAAAGCCTCTAATGAAGCATACTTACGTAAGTCATTCTCAGCTACTGCTATTAAAGCCTCTAATGAAGCATACTTACGTAAGTCATTCTCAGCTACTGCTATTAAAGCCTCCATCATCTTGACACCTTCCAAGACCAATGCCATTTCTAGTTCTGTGGTTGGCCTTTTAGCCCCCACAGTCGTAAGCCACTCTAGGATCATAGGAGTTAGGCTATGTATGTATATAGTCGATACAGTCTTCTCTGTGCGTTGGAATATAGATGTCAGCGTTTGTAAACATTTTAATTTTATCTGGAAAGAAAAATATGATGTGAAATAATGCTGTAGGCTGAAATATTGCAAATATAACTTTTTGTTTTTAAAAGAACACCTACACAATCAATTACAAGTATTTCAGTTGCAATATACTGTACTTTCAGTATTTTTCATGTGCGATTTAGTTTCGCGCGATGTAATAGAGGTTAAGGAGAAGTGTGTCATTGACTAAGATGACACAGTAGTATGTGCACTTAGTGAAATTTGCAAAATTTAATAGCCGCGAAATTGTGTTTTCTCAAAATTCGCAAAATTAAAACTCGCGAAATTAACCGGGAGTACAGTAGTTTTAAAAGCATTTTATACATCTGATGTTATGAAAAATTGCTAATGATTACTGTTCTGCATGGGTCTTATGAATATTTTTGAAACCCTTACATTATGTTCTGCAGGGAAATTATGCATAATTCAAAATCTTACTTGTTGATTTTCAGTTGTCCAAGCTTGGTTAAACATTTCTATAGATGGCGCCTGTAGATTAGGGACACAAGAGACCTCTTTTGGACTGGAGGTGATAAAGACAGCTAGTGTCAGTAGGGATGTTGTGTCATCCAACCCTGGTCTGTCCTCACTGGGGTCTGAAAATACAAAACCAAAAGTCAGAAAAGGGGCCACCACAACATAGGAAATCACTTGGACAAGAAGCATGAACAAAGGCCCTTCACACTGATGAATGACATATTACTCATACACATTTAGGTCATGATGACTATCAACTGTTCTATTTATGAAATTAAAGTGACAAATGAATACAGAATCTGGGGTTTATTACTAAAAGAATTTCAGAAGTCTTCTGTTCCCTACTTAGATGTAATGGTTTCCATGGTTAAAACAAAGGACTCTGGAGGTTTTGTTTACAAGAATTTTCCAGAAATGTATCCCTGGACCTAGCCTTGCCCAAGTGGGTATTTTTTCCTTATCTGATCTTGAATTATTACCGCCTTGTACAATCCAATACATCTCCGCGGATATTATGCTAAGTTATTCAGCGGTTTCGAGATTTCCATAATACCTACGCTGTCAGGGGTACCGCTGTCAGGGGTACCGCGAAACCTTATTGATTGACAAGATCGCATTGACACAGTCATAATAGAAATCAAGATAAGTAAAAGAGACCGACTTGGGCAAGGCTACCCTGGACCCTCAATATTTGAAACAGGATATCACGTACACTACACAGTAGACACAACATTACCTTGTTCACAACATCCAATATATGATTAATACAGGTTGGGCCAAAATAATGTCCACAACAATACAAATCTCTCTTTGAATCTATAGTACCCCACACAAAGGCAGTTCCCTTACATTTCTTCATATTCTACCACTTTTCCACAGCTCAATCTTAATGAAATTTGGTATGGAGCTGTGGGAAAGTGATAGAATACGATGAAATATGAGGGGACTGCCTTTTGTGTAGGGTATTAGTTATTAAAAAAAGAAAAAATGGACATCTTCATTTGCCTACCTAGTACGAGGGGTGATTCAAAAGTAATGAGCAAAATTCATAAATGTCTTACCATTTTATCTAATACTTTTTAATCACCCCTTGTATATAGTATGTCAATATAGTAATAGATCGATACTGGATGGTGAATAAACACTATGACCGTTGACATTGAACATCTGATACATCTTCACTATATTATCAACTACAAATAACAGATTAAGGTCATGTATCAATCTATCAATGAAACAATCAAAATAATATAGTCTATTTCATTGACTCTCAAAGAATTCATATCAACCACTCTTCTTTAAAGAGTAGCCTGTTCAAGAGTATTCATCATTCTTCAATACTATTAGTTATTGAATGATTTGAAGTGCAATACAGGATATATTCCATATTGGAACAAGACAAAGTCGAGTGCCAATACAGAATATCGAGAGCAGAATATATCTTGTTTTGCACTTCAAATTCTTCTATAACGTTTTTATTGTGTGATCCTCTGTATTGCTACTGAGAATGTCCCCTCCGTACCAATATTTTCTGTATCGCAACGGTGATGATCAATGGGGACAACATCAGTAGCAATACAGATTGGTACAGCACAAGAACTGACCAATCAGAAGGCTTTGTTTTACAGATCATACGATAAAGAAAGCTTCTTGCTTTGAGAGAATATAGAAGAATAGAGTTAAACTGATTGACACCACTTTCCACATGAATATACAGTACTGTATACTGTATACTGTATACCAATAGTTCAAATTCATATTGATAGCTCATGCAGGATCAAAATAATAATCTAATTATATTGTTTCAAATGATGGATTCATTATAATAATTATAGTAAGCCCAATTATAGTACATGTATGCATATTTATTACTATTATTAAGTAATACCTTCAGTTCTTTACCATACATTAAAGCTTTTGGAGCTTTATGGTTCACAGTGATCCCAGGAGTGAGTACTTCAGTGTAAATGGTTTAGTAATTATTGTTTTGAAAGAAAACATATTTGTATTTATCCCACGATTAATGTGTTATCTGTACAATAACAGCTATTGATATTTCTGATATTATTGAAATCCGTGTGATATCTTCCAGAAAATCGTTTATCAAACTCATATGCGTGTGATATCGTCTATCTCACGCATATCCGTGTGATATCACATTTGCATTTTGCGCCACAATATTGTTGGAAATTAGGTCAGATAATTTATTCTCTTTTGAGAAAATAGGTCCGTTAATTTATTCTCTTTAAGTTTCATTGGTGTATTGAATTACGATTGTGTATATAATTTGATTAGAAGGCTGCTAAATAATGATTAAAAATTGTATTTATGACGAACTTTATCATGTACAGAAAGTAGTGCATATTAAAATAAAGTGTTTCAAATATTCAATTGATATTCTAATTTCTAGTTTATATTGTCTGCCAATGTCCTGGAAATTGGATCAGAACATCACAAGGTGATTGTAATCATGGGATAAACCCAATATCACATAATTTTTCGTGATATCATTTTATTGCCTTGTAGATAACAAATATCAACACGAGTGAGCGAAGCGAATGAGTGTTGATATTTGATATCAGCTCGGCGATAAAAATGATAATACTCAAAATGATGTGATATTCTGTATATATTCCATATACGACATGTATCTGTATTTCAACTGCTGTACCATATTAGTATTTACTTATTGCCATTGTTTTAAAGGAAAATGCTTATAAAAAAAATTAGCGATATATTTCTACTTTATTTTTCTAAATGCATCAGTTGATAGCAAGAATTGCAAGAATTTCATATTAAAAGCCTTTCAACAATATTGAGCTGCAAATATTGCGAAAGTGAAATATAAATGCTCTATTCCTATGCATTTCTATTAATACATGTTCACTAGGGTCATGTTTTAGCACTGTACCAAGTTATGTAATAACTACCATAAGCACAAGACAAGATGGCTGCTTCAAACAATCATATAGACATATTCTGGTTTAACATAATCTCTATATTGGAGTGGAGAATATACTATTCTTGAGCCAAAGAAAGAATTTATCAGGCTTTCCTATAATGGACAAGTAAAGAAACTTGCATGATGCTAATTCAAGCAGGCCCGTAGCCTCGGGCGAACCCCCCCTGACCAAAAATTCTTTCAAAATCATGCAGTTTTTCACCATTAAGAGCACTTCTCAAGTGATTTTAGCCATAATTGGGCCAAAATTGTCAAATGTGAACCCCCCTCTGGAAATTTTGGAAAACTGAACCCCCCTTGGCAAATCCTGGCTACGGGCCTGTCAAGTTATAGCAGTATTTTGCAAAGGGAATATACATGTTACAGTTGAGTTAACCTCTACCTTCAAAATAAAACTGATGTTATTGTTGTGCAAAGTATAAAAATGACTGAGATTTTTAACACTTCAGATTTTAGCTGCATGATATAATATATGACATTGTATGTTAAAACACACCACATTACCAAAATACCACCCATGCTTTACATACAATTTATAGATACTTATAAATTAACAACATCACATTACTGTTGAAAAAATAAAAAATAAAATGAGAAGATCCACAGTATTAATTATATTATGAAATAAAATCGATACCAAATGTCACCCGATAGAAAGATCAGAAAATAGAGTACAGAAAAAATGCAAACATTTAGTCAATGCTGTTTGTAAAAATCCAGCTTTTATTGTGACTAGTGAGTGTATACTTTGTACTATCACAAAGTGGAAATGTTTTTAGTAAACAAGATACCGCCTTGTGACCTCTGGACAAATTATAAGCATTATGCTCGTATGATTAATTGCACTCACCATGGCAACTTTGGGCAAGTTTTAATACAGCACCTAGGTAGCATAAAAATAAGAAAATATGGCATCATGGAAAATGTATCATATAACCAATGATAATACTGAAGAATGAATGGTAAGTCACAATACTTTTAAGAAGTGGGTCAATGAATGATCAAAATATTGGTATGATAGAGAGGTTTTGCACAGCCGGTTATGCTGATTTTTAAAATTGAGCAACAAGCATGATGGAAACAAATATTTATGTTTTAACAGAAAAGTAATATAAATCAAACCATGATATAGATGTCAGGTAAGTATGAAATCATTGCAGTCGTTCAAAATAAACATCAATTCATAGGTATAAAAATATGCAAATGAATTACGGATTTTAGAAACATGAGCTAAAAAACTTGTGCGAAACCTCTCTACTAATGGAGGATTTTTTATTTAAAAAAGGCAAAACCATATTCAGCAAATTGATTATTTTTTCATCATGTTATGCGTGTAACGCTAAATGACAGTATAACAGCCAACCCAGAGAGCAACTATTCATTACAGCTACATTATAATTCCATATTAGGCTGAAGGGAGTTAATACAAACAAGCTGCGTAATGAAGCTAATTATTGCATAGTTCCACAAAATCTGATGGATTAAACTTGATGAATGATGCCATAAACATATTCATAACAACCCTAGAAATTATCTAATTATATTTCAACATTTTACTGTATTTCATTAATAAAAAAAAATTAGAATCACTGACTACTGCTTACCAGGTTTTGAAAATTCAATAACGGTTGCCATGGCACTCTGGAGCATCTGCACCCATTCACCCCCAACCTGTGGGTTAGTAGTCATGGGGGAGGAGCAGAGAGTACGCAGACTCTGGAGGGCAGTCGTAACTGCACTGGACACGGGGGTCATGTCAGCAGATTTGGCTGCCAGTTCTCTAACCACATTCGTTGTAAGGAATAGCACAGTAGGTAGTATTGATACTGTCCCTTAAAATCAATACATCTCACATTACAAAATGATTTGAATTATTTTAATTATTTGAAGATATTCTCTGAATGCTTACAATCATTAACAGGTTGGAGGAAACGAGAAACATTGTATCTGACCACCAAGCAGCCAGCTAAAATTTAATTGGTTGAAGAACTTGGTAAAAAAGCTTGTATTTATTCTAATTAAATTAATGATGTCGCAATTAAGATGAACAATTGATGTTGAGTTCAAAATGGTCTATTAACACTGATCAGAAAACACATCATTGGTATATATTGAGGGAAGAATCACAGAATCGCCGTATTTATCCCTTCATAATAATCATGAATCCAGTTCATAAACAAATCAAATAAAATGTACTAACCTTTAGGAGAACACAGCTGTGGTAGATCAGCCATCACTGTGAGAGCAGACGACACCAGCTTACTCCCATCCTCCGTCAATTTCACTTGACGTGTAGTTGTCTGAAATCCTGTATTTGGAAGTGATGGATTCAATACAGGTATCTGACGAATAAGGACGCACAGACAGACCTCTAGAGCAGCGAACACTGCAGATTTTCCAGGTATTATTTCACCCGTTGATCCTCCGTCACCAAGAACTGGTTTCTCTTCTAGTTTGGTTGTACCTGGTGCTGGATCTGATTCACCATTCTCTGTTGGTGTTATTTCTGGATCGTCTCCTGGAATGAAAATTTAAGAATTTCATTGGACATATGGGTTTGTTACCATCATGATAAATATTTTCCTGGCTCACACCTACCAACCAAGTGCCATATGACAATTACATACAGTGTTTATTCAATTATATACAAAAAACAGATTTTAAATCGACATTCACAAAGTGCTAGTATACAATACAATTCTTCAAAGTTATACATATCAACCCCTTTTGTCAATTCAGAAAACTTGAAATTTACAGACTTATTTTACTGCAAAATAACACAGGAGAATTTCCACTTTCAACAATTCCTATATTTTGATGTGCAGTAAGTTTGGCTGAGTATATATTAGATATAGTTGAGAACAACATCCATCCCATCCAACATACCTATGTCAATGGAGTTCTGTTCATCCAGTGACTCTTGTATTGATACAATTACTTGTTGTACGACTTCCATCACCAACAGGTGGGTCTTCACATTCTCACGTGTCAACAGCAGTCTGAAACATGGAGCATCGGAAATAAAATTGGACAGATTTTACTGCAAAAGCCAATTTAAGACAAGGCATTAACATGCCAAATATTACAACATGTCATTTGTTACAGACACTGACCACCAAACACCAACTGCCAAACACCGACCTTAACAAAGTTGGATACCATAACAATATGCCACCACGTCTTCCACTATTGTGATTGTACTTGTATTATTTGGAATTTAGGAAATAAATAAAATATAAACATAAACACTTTTGGAAATGATGCCAATGGAAGAATTCTGGTCAAAAATAGGATAAATTTATTGGATATTTTGAGGGATGTTCTGAGCATTTTGTTGTTAAAGGCAGTAACTGAACAATAGGAAAACATCTTGCTATTAAGAGGCTTAATTGATATTTTATGTTTATGTACATGCACCTTTTAAGCAATGAGACATGAGATTAACATACCTGTGCAACACATTAAGTAGTTCTATACCAAGAGACTGATCAGCACCAAGTTTCTTCCTAGGCCACTGTTTACCCAGTAATACACTGAGGGCCTTCAAGCATAGGGTTACCACTTCTATTGGTTGAGTCGATGTAGGACTACACAGTGCTTCTATGCTTATTCCTGGAGTGTTAAAAGTTATAAGTTACTTGTATATCATTGAAATATCTCTGGAAAAATTCTACCCTCATGACTTGAGAATGATCAAGTAATAGTTGAGAACACTACAAGCCTAATGAATTTACAGAAAGTTGTAGTTGACAAATCTTTGGATCACCTTTTTGTATTCTAATAATAATACTTTTTCACTCACCTAACAGAAGATAGAATCTATCCCCATTCACCTCCTCTGGTTTCATATTAGCAGGTAAATCGGGTGTCTTATCCCCAGGTCCACCTATGAACCCAGTCTCGCTGAGCCAAAGGGACACAGCATACAAGATAGGGGCCCAGGATTTCTTGTAGTGAGACCTGGCAGAGTCTTTAGACTCAGCATGGTAGAATGCTCCTCCTTCTGCAGGCAATTGACTGGAGAACTCTAAAAGCAGCAAAATACAGAAATAAACAGTTTGAGAGCCAATTTGTAGAGAAGCAAACTGATACATACTGGCATAAATGGAATAAAGTATAATCCGTATATGCTGTAAGCTGATACTGTGCATGTACATTATCATTCAGAATGATATAAAATGTCCTGTGCCCATTGTGGCTACATCAAGAAAATTAGATTTTTACTGGGAAAGATATAAGTAAATTAAATTTTACTAGGAAGAAGTACAGGTGAATTGCAATCTTTGTTGCCCTAACCTTGTGGAAGAGATAAGAGAGCGTGGTCTTTCAATGCCCCTAGCCAATGCTGGCTGAGTTGTCCAAGTTCATTCTGTACAAGGCTCAATAAGCTTTCCCTCTGGTACTCCTGGAAATCTTCATCTTCATCCTGGTTAACCTTGGGGGCTGTGTCCTTGTTGGCAAGGCGCTCCTTCTCTTGGTCCATTGCTTCAATGTAAACCTAGGTAAAAATGGTAAAAATGTAAAAGATAGACTATTTAGCATGTTTAGCAATATACAGAGATTGTCTCATTTCATTCTGTTCTGATCTCAAAGTTTGAAGGGATATTTTGGATAACAGTAATTCTATGATCAAATATCTTTCATCCTTCATTTTACCATCTCAGAAAAAAGTACCATCCCTAATGTTGATCACAAAATGATTAAAACTTCAAATGAATTTGAAAAAAACAATACAGCTTTTACCATCTAATGGTGAACATAGAACATCAAGAATTTTCTAAATATTTGTGAGATTATCTAAATCAATGATAACTAAGATTCTGTATTACTGTTGCCAGTGATAAATTAGGGCAAACCACTTGGCCAATGGGACATTCCAATCCATTCATGGTATCACTCACCTCAGCCCATGCTTTTAAAACTGCCAGCTTCTCCATCGTGGAGGCACTCTCACTATACAACTGTGAGTTTCCTTTGCCTGTCTTCAGCTTGGCTAGGGATGATACTAGGAGTTGGTGAACCCTACGCAGATCATTCAAGTCTCTGGCCACACCACTACCAATCCATGTGCTACATACCTGAATTTAAAAAAATTATATTTCAATAAACAGTGGAGATATTTTTATGTATACATGTGTATTGTGAGAACTTTTAGATATATATTCTGAGTATAATATATGCCACAAGTAAATTTAAATGTATGAGTTATGCCTCAGTCACATTCATCTACAGCAACTGTAAAGTGGACATAATTTCCCAAAATTGAAAGATATATACAGCATAAAATAGCTGTATAAATAAAAAATATATTAATAAGTAGTACGATGTAGATTTCTATATCTATTTTGTGAAGCTACTGTTGCCATATAGCAAATGTTACTGGGACATTACTATTTACATGCAGATATATGTAAATGTGTGCTATTTATTCCTGAAATTTTGTTTGTTTAAAGAATAGAAAATTAATACTGCAATTGGTCCATAATTTAGTTTTGACCAGTAAGCCTGAAAGTTAAAGCACACCCTATTTATGGAACTTCTTGGATTAATTAAACTGAGCCTACCTCACAAGCTGTGGCAGTGACATCAGACGCTGTGTCAGGTGAGAAAGCAGGCCTCAACGCAGCACCAACCTGGGCTTGATACTGCTCAAGGATCACATGACCTGGAAACTCAGGTTCGGGAACCTTGGCAAACTTCACAATAATATCCTGGAATATTGTACAAATTGGTTAAAATAGGTGTCTTTATAATGTGAACCCATTTTGAGAGATGAACTCTTGTTTGAATTGAAATACCTTGCAATTCACTTTTATGAGATGAGTTTTTGCATTTTCATTATTAAACTACTCTCAAGAATGCAAAGGCAATCATAATTTTTTTGAAAATTAATTATTCAAAAAAGTAGAACATTTAACATAATTATTATTTATTGATTTGATATTAACTCAAAAACAATCGAATCTGCTTTGCATTCAGTTTTAATTGAATGTATACACTTCTGTTAATCTTCAACTTTGGAACGATGAATAAATTTCGGGCCCACCTGCAAGGCTGCCAGGCCGGCCAATCTGAGACTGTCACTATCAGATGTGGAGGCCATGAATGCCATCCTCACTAACTCAGACAGATGTAAAACCAAGAAGTCAGCTGGAAAAAACAATTGGTATGAACTCTTTAAATCTGAAATATAACACTCTGATGCACAGCCAAAGATAACATGAGAAATAAGATCAATAGAACCAGATCTTGACCAAAGAGTTACTACTGATACAGACCAGTTCATTCACACAATGTGTATGGGAGAAAACAATACAACTGGTCTAAATTCCTAAGCCAGAGTTCTAGTACTCTATAAGCAGTAGATGGTTATGCCTGTGACACTGTCTCTCAACATTAAAGTTGTAATGATTAAATAAGTTGTTAGGTGCTAATATTAAGAGTAATCAAGATGTTTGTAAGTTTTACAATTGAAACCATTAACTAGTATCTTACCTTTAGCATTAGATTGTTTCTGGTCTCTAGCAGTTGCCAGATTAACATGCGTATCATCTTGTTCACAGACTGTAAGAATCCTCTGAAGACACTCTGTGGCAAATACCCTTGTAGGCCACCTACATAAACAAATTCAACAATCATAACCGGGTATATCTCATGTAAGATTGTGTCTCCTATCGCAACATCCCTCTTTAAAATGAGAATAGTTGATAGCTCCTTTTGAAGTCCTTCCAAGCATTAATAATTTGATGACACTTGAGGAAAATTTTGATTGGTTGTTAAGCTTAATGACACTGAACTGCAATGTACAGGTTCTATGAAGCTTCATAACATGTGTAATGACTATTTGCCACATGCATGCATTTTATACCATATCCTGTTATGCCTCAGATGTTTAATGTTGTTCTAAACCGTTCACAAAATAACTCAAATATAGTTCAGTGCACCTTTACCCAAATGATCAAATATGATTAATATTAGCATTTTCTTCAAGTTTCATTACTGCTTAGCCTGTGTACTGTTACATATATCAATGTACCTTGGTGCAATTGTTGGTTTTGACTCATCTTCCTTGTTGGACTGAATCTGTATGACTGCATCATCATCATCGTCATCTTTCTCCACACCACCAGCCTCTTCAGTTGGAGTAAGGGCCTCTGTGGACATAACATAAGTGTACACAATAGACACATTTGAACAACATAGCATCCCCTTGCTAGGAAAAAGTAGAATCCTATTAGAAATACCTAATAAGGCAGTGTTATATTAGCATAATATATTTCATTATTGACTCAACCTACAAGTGGATTCCATACATTTTTTTTATTTCAGTCCATTTATTAGAATATATTGTGACAAAGAACTCTTCAAATGAATTGCAGCATCAAAGAAGAGCTTTAATATGTAATAATTTCAAAAGTGAAGTAAAACATGAGATGAATCTTGTACATGGGTGGAATTTTAACTCTAAGGAGTACCTGAATGAAATATACTCCTACCTGATGTTGCTTGGAGGACATCCTTCAGCAGGAGAATCCACCTGCCTAAGTTATCCCCTGCAAGTGTCTGTAACATACTGACTAAAGTATCTTTTAGATCAGAGATCAACTTTTTATCATTCTCAGTATCTAAAAGTCTGAACAGAGCGCCCTCTAGGCCAGTTTCTGTGATAATTGCATCTGCCCGATCTTCTTTCTTTTCTGGGAGTAGCGTCATGGCATGTTCGCACACTTCTTTAGCCTCTCTTTGGGAGAGTTGACGGAGACACGCAACTGCAGCTCTTCTCAAAAGGAGGTGAGAACTTTTCAGTGTTTCCTGAATTTGAGATAGAATTGTGCTATAATGTCACCAAAGTACAAAATATACAAATGGCACGAACAATAGTAAAATGTAATAATCTAAGAATTTCTCCATCTAAAATGTCACTCGACTTTTTGGCAATTAAAAGTCCCTGCCTGCATTTAGTACATTGTCATGTGCATAATTTTGAAACCATATCCTAATTATTTCACAAACCCTTTGTTGATTCTGCCATAGTTTCCAATTTGTAAACAGCATTTAGCCTTTTTAATTGGGAACTTTTTTGATATTTCCAAAATGCCTGCCATGTGATTCCAGAATTAACATGAGTGTGACGTGACATCACAGTTGCTCGTTCCTAGGTAACAACAAGATCACAATTGCTCGTTTCTAGATAGCAACAAGATTTTTGATAAAATGGCACAGAATTACCCTGATTAACACCCTTAAAATCCGATTTTCAAAGAATATATTTGAAGAAACAATAAAAGGTAAGTGGAATAAATTAGAAGATGGTTTCAAGTTACCACAGAAGTCAATTTGAAACTCAAGAATGCTTTCTTTGACTCATAATCACAAAAAAGTCGAGTGACATTTTAGATGGAGAATTTCTTATCTATTAAAACCTTATAAAGGTATAAAAGTCAAAAAGCTAAAAAATCATGTGTTCCTTCTTCTAAAATACCAATTCATCAAATATACATAATAGTACATGTATATAATATTCAGTTTATACATGGGCTTTCAACTAGAAGGGTAAGCAACTTCCCATGCATTGCCTTGGTTTTCAAAATTGGAGAATGTACACATTCCAAGAAAATTTTAATTTGTACTTTTTATTGATGATTTAAAGAAATGAGTCAAAAATAAAAATAAAAACATGATTATCTACATACATGTTGATAATTTATTAAAAAATGGAATTCATCATAATTATGACAATACAGAAAGTGAACATTCTCCCACAAATTATGTTTTTATTGGAATGTGTTCTTAAATAATTACCCACAATGCAATACTCGAAGAGAGCATATTGATACCTCTTATTCTTATTGGTCTTTTTTGTTTACTTTTACATGATATTGAATATTTTTCATGCTTTAATCGTAATTGAAAATTGATTTTTATTCAAAATAATACTAAAACATATATATTTATCTGATACTTTTTGAAATATGACCATAAAAGGGAAGCATGGCATTGCTCATTTTGAAGATCTCATATTATTATACAGAGTTGCATACCCTTCTAATTGAAAGCCCATGGTTTATACGATTCTCACTTTACAACCGAAAAAAGGATTATTTCTCTGTAGTTTCATATAGTGCATTAAACAAGGCAAAGTGACCAATATTGCACCGCTGCCAACAATATCATCCCCTTCAAGGTACAATAAGAAGTATCTGTACTTACACACAAATGTGGCACCAGTGTGCTGAGATTGACATGTCTAGGGGCAAACATGTGTAGCTGTTGTAGACAGGATATGGCCTCAGCCTGTACTTGTGAATCTGGATGATCCTGCATGATGGCACAGCAAACCAAACATGACATCCTAGCTGTTGATATGGAGCTTGTGTTACCTAAAATATGTCAAATATGGGACATTGGAAGCTAATATTGAATTCTTGATTTCCTCAAAATTTTGCTGCTGGAAACCGTTTTTCGTGAACATTTTGTTGTATGGCATTTTTGTGAAGAATTTGCTATGAAATGTTTTTGTGAAAATTTTGCTGCAAATCATTTTAGAAAAAATTTGTTTTAAAATGTGAAGAATTTACTGTAACGCACTTGTGTGGAAGTTTTGCTATCAAATATTTTTTATAAAAACCTCATATTTTCATTTTTTCATCATCAGCATCACATGAAGACTAGTCAAATACTTTTGAATGTATTTCCATTTTACCTTGTAATTCTGGTCCTATAGTCGTAATAAGGGCAGCAAGACATTTGCCAAGGCATTGATGAACATCTATGTTGGAGGGTGGTACACTAAGTAGTAACTGTAGCACCAAAGACAGTGAAGGTTCTACATAGCCTCTGTACATAGGTCCCCCAGAGTCAGCTATCAAGCCTAGGGCATGTAAAGACCACACCTGAAATGGATAAATTAGGAGATTAGCACAGATTTCATAGACTTATTTGTACTCACATTCATGTAAAGAATCAAAAGATAACAAAAATAAAAGTAAAATAAAACCATTTGCTTCATGAGAAGATTGCGAGTGATTTCTTCAATACCTCTAGATGTCAAAAAATATCAATTGAAAATTTCAAACATCTCGACAATCTCATACCATAGGATTTTAAACAAACAGCTGCCTGAATGTCAATGGCAATCACTTTCCACTCTTGACAAAGAAACTTAGAAAAACTTGTTGCTTATTTTATTTGGCAAAGAACTGAATGTCAATATTGTAAAATGTGGCAACCATGTTTTCAGACTAAGTCATGGACCCAGTCTTATTATAGCCTACCTGAACAATGGGAGAGGTGGTATCCTGTGCCAGTGCTAAGAGTATACTGACACTAGTGTTGAGATGTTGTCCTGCTCCCATACCCCCTACGTATCTATGTAAGCACCCTAGAGCCAGGGAATGACCAGTGCGGGTCACTACATCTCTAGCTGACTTTAGTCTAGAACAATTCAAACATATATGAGACCAATATTCATCTATGCAGATTGCAGATGTATAATTTAAAGGCCAGACCATTCAATCTTGGCAGAGGGCGTGATAACTTTATATTCTTAAATGCATTATTAGAATATTCTTACATATGATCATTCTTAAATCCATAGTAAGTTTTTAACATTTTAACCATGATGTCATAGTACAGCTCTTGGATACAGTTTGTGTCTGAAGTTCCTCGGTTACAAACCAAAGTACCAGCGTAATATGGAAAGGAATATGCTAGTAGAATGGCATATCTTTTAATGCGCAACCAACCAATCATTCATTCATCCTTCTCTAGCATCTTTTAAAATGCTCAACATAAGATCCATTATAAATGTACACTAAATATTTATCTTAAATCTGATCTTACTTGTCAAAGCTATACTGAGCCATCTCTGCAATGAATCTGTTGTCTTCTACCACTTGGGCAAGTCTTCCTATAGCCTCTCCTGCAGCACATCTTAGTATGGGATTGTTACTGCCCAGGGCACCCTGTAAGAGACAATACATAGCAGTGACCTTACCAAGATTTTCCCTTAACAGGGAGCAACATCTTAATTTCATCCTTATTTCAATATTAAAGTACTATATTGTACCTAAAATACTGAAAAATTGATCCTATAGTAGTCATTTTGAAAATGGAGGCCAACGGTATTGAGGGATTGCCCATGGACGTACATACGGAAGGAACCATTCTCTATATCCCCCGAACTTCGTTTGATGGGATAAAATAAAACAATTCTTACCAGGACAAGATTAACTGCAGCTTTTCTGACCTCCAGTTGCCCAAAGCCAATCTTATTGTCAGCAAGACCCTAGAATAAAAATTTAAAAATTCATTGTTCAATTGAAACATATGTCAGATAGTATAGGATAGTATAGTACAGTATGGCATGGTTTGGTTTGGTATGGTATGGTATGGAACAGTACGGTATGGTATTGCATAGAACAGTATAGCACAGCACAGTACAGTACAGTACAGCACAGCACAGCACAGCACAGCACAGCACAGTACAGTGCAGTGCAGTGCAGTGCAGTGCAGTGCAGTGCAGTGCAGTGCAGTGCAGTGCAGTACAGTACAGTACAGTACAGTACAGTACAGTACAGTACAGTACAGTACAGTACAGTACAGTACAGTACAGTACAGTACAGTACAGTACAGTACAGTACAGTACAGTACAGTACAGTACAGTATGTTCTCAGAGGCAGTCACAAAAAGTACCAGGTAAAAATATCATAAAATAGCAGTTCAGTAATATACAAGAACACAAATGTGTACAAAATGTCCCCACCAATGGGTGATCCCATCAAATGGTTATCCTGAAAATGAGTAGACAAGACTTTACCAACACAATTTTAATTGATCCGTCACACAGTTAACTAGAAAAAATGTAAACAAGACTTTACAGACAAGATTTTAGGATGGAAAATCCAAAATGGCTGCCTTGACATTTACCCAGAATGTCAAAAAACTAATCTGTTCCTAGATTTTCATACTAAGAATCATCCCTGAAAATATGACATTGATCTACCAAATGGTTCACCTGAAAACGTGTAGACAAGACTTTACAGACAAGATTTTAGGACAGAAAATCCAAAATGGCTGCCATGACATTTACACAGAATGCCAAAAAACTAATCAGATGTAGATTTTCACACTAAGAATCATCCCTGAAAATTTGAAATTGATCTACCAAATGGTTCACCTAAAAACGCGTAGACAAGACTTTACAGGCAAGATTTTAAGACGGAAAATCCAAAATGGCTGCCTTGACATTTATCCAGAATGCCAAAAAACTAATCAGATCTAGATTTTCATACTAAGAATCATCGCTAAAAATTTGAAATTGATCTACAGAACGGTTCACCTGGAAATGCATAGACAAGACTTTACAGACAAGATTTTAGGACAGAAAATCCAAAATGGCTGCCTTGACATATGCCCAGAATGCCAAAAAACTAATCAGTTCTACATTTTCATACTAAGAATCATCTCTGAAAATTTGAAATTGATCTACCAAACTGTTCACCTGAAAACGCGTAGACAAGACTTTACAGACAAGATTTTAGGACGGAAAATCCAAAATGGCTGCCTTGACATTTACCCAGAATGCCAAAAAACAAATCAGATCTAGATTTTTATACTAAGAATCATCCCTGAAAATTTGAAATTGATCCACCAAACGGTTCACCTGAAAACACGTAGACAAGACTTCACAGACAAGATTTTAGGATGGAAAAATCCAAAATGGCCGACAATAAAAAAGTGATTATGTGTTTTTGCTGATTTCTTCTTACAAAATTATCACATATTACTACTGTTAACAATAACATAGGCTTTTACAACAAAGTAGATCTGAAATTATTTATAAAGCTACTAAATAGTTAAAGTATGAAAACTCAAAAACACCATTCAATATGATACAAAGTATTATCGTGCGCTAACTTTTCTTAAGACATTCAAAATGGCTGACATGACTGAGCTAACAGGTCCAAAACCTAATCAGATCTAGAATGAAGTGAGCTGAACAAGATGTTAAAGTTTTAAAAGCAACTGTGAAGCCGTTTTTCTTAAAGTTTGCAGACAAGGATTTTAGCATTTGACTTCAAAATGGCCGACAGGAAGTAGGTATCCAGTTAAAAATTTTTCATCCACATCTGTATGCACTCATAAGTTATCCCTGAAAATTTGAAGGTGATATCTGTAGCGGTTTTGGAGAAAACTCCCGGACGTACGGACAGACGGACGGACGGACGGACAGACGGACGCGCCTAGGCCGACAATATGGCCCCACACTATGTGGTGGGGACATAAAAATGCACTATGATAGTTACTACGTCAACAAAACCAACATTCTCCTTTACTTCAAAACAAACATCAAGATGATACCAACATATGGCGTTCACACATTCAATTTATTCATCAGGTACTGTGTCATCCCTTTTGAATTCTATGTGATGTGGGACATGGAAGCACTCAAAGCTAAAGCTGTGCATACTACTTAATATACACAATATATACCATTTGTATATGTGTATAATGATCAACCATGAGCATGTGTTTTTAGTGGGAGAAGCAATGTGGTGCAATGTTTAAATCCCTCTACTGGCTCAAAAGACTCAATTAACACTTTCCCTGATCCCCCTTCTAAAGCATAATCAAAAGTTAGAATGCTAAAATATAAAGAAGAATCTAAAGGCATGTATATCAATCTAAATATTACAAACAATATACATGTATAGTAATCTTTCTGACTGATGTTTGCAATGTGTGAGTATAATTCAATGTATTCACTGTTGAAATTACCTCACCAGTGAGGCATATTTTTACACTGGGACTTATATCACGGGTAGTATCTAAAGCCCCGCTATGATTTAAAAATCGCGAGCAAGTTCCCGCTGAAATCGCGAGGAATAAAAAGAAGTCATGGGTTCTTTTTTGTGTTCTTGAATTGTATGATTTACAAAACGTTTTCTTTTCATTTTTCCCAATGATTACATGGTATTGAGACTAAAAAAGCAACTGCTGGAAAAAATGTTTCACGAACGGTCGTTCTGTGGTTCGTTATTTGTCAATTGAAGAGAGAAAGTATCATTTTGAATCTTTATCTATATATTTCTATACGTTATTGGTGAAGAACGATGTTGTCCTGTGGTTGAAATAACGATAGTGATATGAAATAAAGATGTACCGAGTTTCACTTCCTAAAGCTTTACAGAACATTTTATATTTAAATTTTATCATATCCCTCAAGGCCCCGCTTCTAGCAGGAGCAATTAAGCAAAGATCCCGCTGAAATCAGGAGGAGGCCCCGCTGAAAACATGAGGAGGTCCCGCTGAAAACAGGAGCAAGTGTTTCTCAAAAATGGAGTGAATCCCGATTATACCCTGAAAATCTCCCACTTTCGTACCCACCTTGATCCACTATTGTACCCAGTTTGATGAATACATTATTTGTCAATACAATTCTCAATAACAGCAAACACAACTGTTAATATAGTTCATATTATGATACGTTGTTATGGAAAACTGCAGTATCATATTTCCATGCCATTTTACAGAATTAGAAAGATCATCTGAGAAATGTGATGAGTATTAGATCGGACGAAATGTTAAACATTTAACCTCATTTTCATAATTTGAAGTAATATAAGTTATTGAATGATTTGAAGTGCAACATAGGATATATTGTGCTCAAAAAATTGGCACGAGATGAAATCAAGTGGAAATACAGCATATCGAGAGCACAATATATCCTATGTTGCGCTTCAAATCGTTGTATAACGTTTTTTATCGTGTGATCTTACTACATAGTCCATAGGAAATATTCTGTATTCTCTGTATTGCAACTGTCCCCTCTGTTCCATCTTTGAGTACAAGTCGATATTCAGTAAGATACACGAATAAGCGTGCGTTTAGGTCAACATAAAATGATTTAGTCAGAATAATGTTTATGAATATTATTCCTATATCAATCTCCTGTTGCTTACTTGCTTGCTCGCTTCCACCCTTCCTTGCTTCTTCGCTTCCTTCCTTGCTTCCTGGCTTCCTTCCCCGCTTCCTCACATCCTTCCTTTCTCGCTTCCTTCCTTCCATGCTTGCTTCCTTCCTTCCTCGCTTCCTTCCTTCTTTGATTCCTTGCTTCATTCCTTCCTTGCTTCCTACTTCATTCCTTCGCTTCCTCCCTTCCTAGCTTCCTTCCTTCCTCACTCCCCTCCTTTTTTTATTGCTCCTTCCATGCTTCCCTCCTCGCTTCCTTCCTTCCCCCTTCCTTGCTTCCTCGCATTCTTGCATCCTTCCTTCCTTCCTCGCTTCCTTCTTTCCATCCTTGCTTCCTTCCTTCCTTTCTTGCATCCTCCCTTCCTCGCTTCCTCCCTTCCTTGCTTCCTCACTTCCTTCCTTCTTCGCTTCCTCGCATCCTTCCTTCCTCGCTTCGTTCCTTCCTTGTTTCCTTCCTTCCTTGCTTCCTCGCTTACTTCCTTCCTTCCTTCCTTGCTTCCTCGCTTACTTCCTTCCTCGCATCCTTCCTTCCTTGCTTCCTCCTTTCCTTGCTTCCTCCCTTCCTTGCTTCCTCGCTTCCTTCCTTCCCGGCTTCCTTCCTTCCTTGCTTCTTTCCTTCCTCGCTTCCTACCTTCCTTTCTTCCTCGGCTTTTTTTTTATCTTGCTTCCTTCCTTCTTTGCTTCCTTCCTTCCTCGCATCTTTCCTTTCTCGCTTGCTTCCCACCTTGCTTCCTCGCTTCCTTTCTTCCTCGCTTCATTCCTTCCTCGCTTCCTCGCCTCTCTCTTTCATCGCTTCCTTCCTTCCCTCCTTGCGTCCTCGCTTCCTTCCTTCCTCGCCTCTTCTTTTCTTGCTTCCTTCCGTCCTCGCATCTTTCCTTCCTCGCTTCCTTCCTACCTTGCTTCCTCGCTTCCTTCCTTCCTTGCTTCCTCGCTTCCTTCCGTATCCGCATCTTTCCTTCCTCGCTTCCTTCCTACCTTGCTTCCTCGCTTCCTTCCTTCCTTGCTTCCTCGCTTCCTTCCTTCCTGGCTTCCCTCTTTCCTTCCATGCTTTTTTCCTTCCTCGCTCCCTTTCCTCCTTCTTTGTTTCCTCGCTTTCTTCATAAATTTCTTCCTCACTTCCTTTCCTCCTTCCTTCCTTGCTTCATTCCTTCCTTCCATGCTTCCTCGCTTCCTTCCTTCGTCGATTCCTTCCTTCCTCACTTCCCTCCTTTATTCCTTGCTTCCTTCCTTCCTCGCTTCCTTTTTTCCTCCTTCCTTGCATCCTCGATTCCTTCGTTTTTTCCTCGCGTCCTTCCTTTTTTGCTTCATTCCTTCCTTGCTTCCTCGCTTCCTCCCTCGCTTCCTTCTCTCCTCCTTCCTTGCTTTCTTCTTTCCTTGCTTCCTCGATTCCTTCCTTCCTAACTTGCATCCTCCCTTCCTTGCTTCCTCTCTTCCTCACTTCCTTCTTTCCTCCTTCCTTGCTTCCTCGTTTCCTTCATTCTTTCCTCGCATTGTTCTTTTGTCGCTTCATTCCTTCATTGCATCCTTCACTCCTTGCTTCCTTGCTTTCTCGCCTTCTTCCTTCTTTCTTTACTTACTACCTTCCTTGCTTTTTTCCTTCCTTCCTTTCTTGCGTCTTTGCTTGCTTCCTTCCTTCCTTGATTTATCGTTTCCTTCCTTCTTTGCTTCCTGGCTTCCTTTCTTCCTCATTCCCTTCCTTGCTTCCTTCCTTACTTTCTCAGTTCCTTCCTTCCTTGCTTCCTCGCATCGTTCCTTCCTTGTTCCCTCGCTTCCGTCCTTTCATTCTTCCTCAGTTCCTTCCTTCCTTGCTTCCTCGCTTTCTTCCCTCCTTGCTTTCTCGTTTCCTTGCTTCCTTCCTTTCTTCTTTGCTTCCTCGTGTCCTTCCTTCCTCGCAATCTTTCCTTCCTCACTTCCTATCTTGCTTCCTCGCTTCCTTCCTTCATCGCTTCATTCCTTCCTTGCTTCCTCGCTTCCTTCTTTCCTCATTTCCCTCTTTCCTTTCCTTGCTTTTTTCCTTCCTCGCTCCCTTCTTTTCCCCTTCTTTGCTTCCTCGCTTCCTTCACAAATTTTTTCCTCACTTCCTTCCTTTCTTCCTTCCTTCCTTGCTTCATTCCCTCCTTCCATGCTTCCTCGCGTCCTTCCTTGCTTCCTCGCTTTCTTCCTTGCTTCCTCGCTTCCTTCTTTCCTTGCTTCCTCGCTTCCTTCCTTCGTCACTTCCCTCCTTCCTTGCTTTCATCCTTCCTCGCTTCCTTCTTTCCTCATTCCTTGCTTCCTCGCTTCTTTCGTTTTTTTCCTCGCGTCCTTCCTTTCTCGCTCCATTCCTTTCTTGCATCTCTTGCTTCCATCTTTCCTTCTTCCTTGCTTCCTCGCTTCCTTCTTTCCTTGCTTCATCGCTTCCTTCCTTCCTCACTTCCCTCCTTCTTTCCTTGCTTCCTTCCTTCCTCACTTCCTCCTTTCCTCCTTCCTTGTTTCCTCGTTTCCTTCATTCTTTCCTCGTGTCCTTCATTTCTCGCTTCTTTTTTTCCTTGCTTTCTTCCCTCCTTGCTTCCTAGCATTCTCGCCTTCTTCCTTCCTTCCTTCCTTACTTCCTTGCTTTTTTCCTTCCTTTCCTTGCGTATTTGCTTGCTTCCTTCCTTCCTTGCTTCCTCGTTTCCTTCCTTCTTTGCTTCCTGGCTTCCTTTCTTCCTCGCTTCCTTACTTCCTAGCTTCCCTGCTTAATTCTTTACTCGCATCGTTCCTTCCTTGCTCCCTCGGTTCCTTCCTTCCTTTCTTCCTCAGTTGCTTCCTTGCTTACTTCCTCGCTTTCTTCCCTCCTCGCTTTCTCGTTTCCTTGCTTCCTTCCTTCTTTACTTCATTGCTTCATTGCTTCTTTCCTTCCCTCCTTCCTTCCTTTTTTCCTTCCTTGCTTACTTTTATTACTCCCACCTTCACTTCTTCGATTTACTTCCACCATTCCTTCTTTACTTGCTTGCTAACTCAATTACTTACTTCTATGCATGTTTACTTCCTCACGTCCTTGCTTGCTTTCTTGATTATTCACATTCCTTCATATGGCAGTGGAAAGACAAATTTTGATGAAAACCAGCAAACGAACAAAAGAACGAGGAAAGAACGCACGGATGGACAGAAGAACAGCCGAAAAAACAATGAATGAACAAACGGACGGATAGGCGACCAAAAGAACGCATGAAGGAAAGATAGAAGAAAACAATTTACAAAAGATCGAACCCACGCACGCAAGAACGTAGTTACAAACGAACGCACGAATGAACGCACGCACGAACGAACACACAAACGAACGCAAAAAGAACGAACAGACGAGCGCACGCATGAATGGACGGTTGAACGAAAGAACGCACGGACGAACGGACGGCTAGACGGACGAACCCACGAACGAAAGGGCAGTCAGACGAAAGCAAGCACAAACGGACGGTCAGACGAACGCATGGGATGCACGCACGAACGAACGAATGGACGGTCGGACGAACGCTGCCACGAACGCATGATTGGGCGATGCACGCACGAATGATCAATCGGTCGGATGAACGCACGCATGAACGAACGTACCTTCGGACGAACGCACGCACGAACGAATGGTCGGTTGAATGCACGCACGAATGAACGGTCGGACAAAGAAACCAATAAAATATATGTGTCCTCAGAAGTAAAATCCTTGGAATAGTTAATTATGTAGAATGTACATTTAACTCCGAAATATACAAAGTTTATTTACATATAAAAATTTGATCATGCCGCTGACAGATGGAATAGACTGCCTGAAGTTGAAGAAGAAATATTTGTGATGTTGCCATAGAATGATATGTTATGTGATTGTCATTAATACGTTATTTGCACATTCGTGTACGTTCATATAAAGAAGCTCACTATATTCATGGAATAATGATGAAGCTTTCCTCGTGATCGAAGCGGGTAGTCGTGAAATTTGCTCGTGTTTTCAGCGGGGTCTCCTCATGTTTTCAGCGGGGCCTCCTCATTTTTTCAGCGGGGCCACTGGAACACCTTTAAAAATGTATTTCGACCCCCTAGGCAGGTGTCATTGTCTAGTAACTTATCAATACAGACCATCTTGATCCGATATTTATTATGGTGTATGTAAATCGTATTTATTGCCTTTATTTTAACGATAAAGGTAATATATGAACAGTAAATTATGCAAACGTGCATGTTGACGCCCCTTTCCTTCATGCAAGTAAAAAATAATCATTTTTCATGTCATTTTTTGTCAAATATATCTGTTTTCAAAGTTTTGCTGGAGTATCAAAGAACGGTAATAAGTATTTTCATCCTTTTGGTTCATTTTCCAAAGTGATACAAATAAACAGGACTATGCTCGCGATTTCAGCGGGAACTTGCTCGCGATTTTTCAATCATAGCGGGGCTTTAGTAACTACCCGTGTATATGGAAACCTAAGGCGAAACAGAGCACAGAACAAGATGGACAAATTGTATTTATCAGCAAATATATTTCAAATGTTAGCATAGGATCTGTCCATTTAGCCCTGTGGTTCCCGTTGGTCAAGGTTCCAAAACAAGATAACCAAATATAACTCATATGTACAGTGTGTAGTGAAAGCAGCAAAATGTGACAGGTTATGTGTTAAAGACTACTATACCACAACTTCAGCTACAACTTTCATATTTCTCTTTAACTTCTCTTTAGCAAGGGCCTGACTCTGTACAATATAATATAATAAGCTAATACATTTGATGTTTGGGCATACAACTGAGGTTAATTCTGCTACAAGAACATAACTTAGATTGAGAGGTTTCAAAGGCATACTAGAGTTAGACAGTTGACATATACCACATCTAGTACAATAAGCAGCTATAGTATATCCGTATTAAGTTTAAAACAAATTAATTCAATCATACATTCAAAATGAGGCACATCAAAGTTCTAGCTATTAAATTAGGATCAATTCAATGAGGGTTACATACAATTTATTCCAAGGCTTGTTAATAAATGATTAACAGAAGTGTTGACTTTAACATATATATTTGTAAGTCAACAAAACGAATACTAGATTTCTTGCATATACAGTAGTTAAGCATTATTTGAAGCAATGAATACTAGACATACAGAAAATATTTCGACTTTTTTTCAAGTTTGCATTTCAAGCTGAACATATCAGAGATTTTGAACCCATGACAAATCTCTCAAGATGTGTCATATCTCTTTGTCATATCATTGCTCTCATAACATATCTCTCGTGTCATACCTCTCTTGAGATATCTCCCATGTCATATCATATCTCTCATGATATATCTCTCTAGAAATATTTCCCAAGAATAACCTACCTTCAAGGCTGATATCACTGCAGCAAATATGTTCATCTGCATGGCTTGTTGCCGCGTTGACTTGGCCTGTTTGATGCACTCACTGTAAAATATTCATTTTAATTCATAATTAATCCAACCAATCATTGGCTAGTGGGAGATGATGTAATATACATATATTGTACATCATACTTTATTTACAAAAACCAAGTTCCACCAACATTTGAGCTGCATTAGGTAGATCATACAAACAGAATCAGGGATATGAAGAATTGAGAGTCACCTGAAATGCTCTAGCATCTGAAGGCGATGTTTGTGAGGAACTCTGGGAAACACAAACCCAAACAGCGTGACAGAGCCATCTATGACAGCGACACCTAGTGGCAGAGGTCCAGGTACTGGGTCACCCTGAAGAGTAAAGACAAATATGCTTCAAACATCCCAGATACAGGATACTGTAATGTTCATAAAACTTTCCCCATTGAGATAATTAATGAGGGTTACATTATACATGTAGGGTGTTTTTGATAAGGGGTATATCCTGAGGGAAATATAAATATCTTACTGAAGGTAACTTACAGAGGTTATTCTTGTGTAGAGGGACGTTGCATCGTGTTCTAAGGCACCAGACCCAGACGCACTGTTGGGCTGCAACTGAAACACAGTCAACAACACAACAATATTAATATGAAATAATATACAAAAATATGCAATGCTCTGAGAAATATCTAGAGTACAGTGAAACAATCCTTGTTTAGTACGACCTCATAGTTTCAAGTTTTACCTTTGCCCAACAATCTCCCAAAAATAAAGGCAGCCATGTGTTAAAGGGGATGAACATCTAACAACTCCTTATCATGGATCATCTCATGCCAGGTACTATTTTTAATAATTTAATTTGAATATCTGAAAATCTGGCATCATTCTTAAAATCTTTATGTTTAAAAACCACCCCTGGTGGAATCCTCAAGTAAGGATTAAAAAAAAACATTGATATCAAAAAGTGAAATGAAATGTAAGGGACTTCAATTTTAGTACACAAAATCATAAAATCATTTCATATATATTTAGCTATAGCAAGAATGATTGGATGGATGTCCCACATATATAAATATATACCCATAGTTAAGCCATTTGTGATGTGATGCTGGTAGTTCACTGTAAGGATTGTCAAAGGCATAAAAGGTTTGACAAAGACCTTCATAATCTCCATGAAATTCATTCATAGCAATGACAAATTCCCATGTTTTTTCAACATTGATTTTCATTTATAAAAAAATATTCTCTACATTAAAAATTACATACATTGTATGCATCAACTTATAACGTATATTAGGTGGGGTGCATCTAAAGCTATATACAACAAGCTAATACACCATGGGTTCTAACCTATGTATGTTTAACTAAAGTTAAATGGGATAACTTGGGAATTCTAGGTCTAACTCAAATGAATTTTTATTAAAAGCCTATTACAATACATGTACTCATAAATGAATCGAAACATTGAAAAATGTCAGTATTAAGAGTTACGATGATAAAGCAGAGAATATAACAAGATAACAGCTTCAAGGAACCATGTTTCCTTTGATAATAATTTTTTGATGTTAAGAGAAGAGCCAGATTTACCATTATTGTATTCTTTTACAGAGACATATCGGTATGTTTAATAAAACGTTTCTACAGAAAATGTTTTTTTCAAGATATGAATCTTTTTGACATTAGTTTTAGTGAAATCAACCTTTTAATATGTTATAATGTGGAACTGTGATCTTGGGATGCAATTAAAATGTTATATCTGGTTGAAATGATGATCTCGGGATGCTGTAAATAATGATCCAGGTTGAAATAAAAACAAAACGTGTATGAAATTATGTCAGTACAGTACATACAGTAAATCATATACAACTACACAGCGGGTGTATAAATTAGAAACGACATTTAATCAATGGTTTTTATACATTTGATTCCAACTAATGTATAAAAATTCCATTTAAACAGTCTTGAAAAATAATAATGTCACAAGCCAAACCATTTCTCCACACCATTGTTAACAAGTTGGACATTTTGACATTTTTTTCAGAAATTTCACAAACTTTTTTTAATTTGGCTTTTCTATGAATTTTTGACCATTCTAGGGTTACCATTTAAATTACCTTTCATGTGAAATGTTAATCGAAGTACAAAATTGGTGGTAGGAATTGCCAGGAAATTCTTTTCCAGGAATTTTTTTTTCATTTTTCCCAATGGCTTCCATGTTAATGGTGTGGAGCATCAACAATGCAGTCACATGCTATAAGACAGATCCAAAGGTCTTTTGCTACTCACATTTTCACTATCCATTTTACGATTAGGTTCCAGCTAAAATACCAGTAAAGAGTAGTCAATCATCGTTACAATACCAGAGAAGACTAAGCAATCAACTTCCAAATATTTAGTTTCAAAACAAGAATAATCCTGCGTCTTGTTACAAAATCTAAGCCAATGTAATATGCAGTCCATAAGACACCCTCTCATATTTTATTCAGGAAAATACAACAAACACAACTGTCACTCTGAAGCAAGTTTTAAATGGCAAAAATATCTACAGAATCTATATGGAGTCGCTTAGACTCTGGGGTCTGTCAAAAATACAACATTTTACACTCTCAAAAGTTTTACCTGATTGATAATATAGCCTCAGTGTTAGGGTGATAGAGTTAGAAAATAGATATTAGAAGTTTCAAATTGTAAAAGATTAAATGAACGTCTATAAGCTTGTGACAGCAGAATTGATAACATAAAAGAAATGCTACAAAATGGCTACTCCTATGAAGACAATAATAACACATATAAACATATTCATATTGTAAATAATCAAACATGTTTAGGTCAAACATATATATTAGTTAAAGACCTCAGACTGTAAGAAAATGATGCTGCAAAAATGGCTATTCCTATGAACTACTCTACGGTTATAATCCATGAACAAATAAAATTTATGGTTAGATAAACAGTAAAACATATTAAACGAAACACCTTTTCAAAACAGGGTAAGCTTAATGAAACCCTATAAAATAACTGTATTTTATATACCAAGATTCCAGATTAGTATAAAAAAAAAAAAAAATTAACGATCATTCATGTATGTCCTTGAAATTTAAAAAACAAACATTCCTAAATTTCACATGGTATGGTGATAGGGGTTGTGTATTTTGTAGTAGTTGTTTTGAAAGGTGTTAAAGATGTTTAATGTGTAAAAGAGGTCCTTTTGTCCAGGGATGGGAACTAACTAAAAACATTTGGCGCTAACAAAATACCTAATACTCTAAGAGCGAGGAGGAAAATTCTTAATAAATGGAGTATAGTTGGTTTGGAAGCATTTTCAGTTAGAGGGAAGTCTTGGATGAAAATTCTACCTAGGTGATAACTTCACAGAGTGGTACATAATTCTTTTTTTTCAGGGGTTAGTCCCCCACCCCCCAAAAACACCCCACCCCCGGAAAATAATTTTTTCATTCTCAATAATTTTAGATATCTTGATGTTTGTAAGTTACATACATAGACATTATATATATGAATCATTTTCAAAATAAATAATGCCAATCACTCCTACAGAATTTGGAAAATACTACAAAGTATGTACCCCAGGGGGCAAATTCGTGACCCATTTTCTTACTATTTAGAGCCTCACTTTTCAATCAGGCACTGGAAGACATTGAAAAATTTCATGTGAAGTGCCCAGTAGCAGGGCTATAAGCCCTGAAAGGTTCAAACTAATTGAATTAGTAGGAGCTGAGAAAAAAATTGTTGATTTTTTGAAAAATTTGACATTTTTGAGAGGGGTGATTTTGTGTATGACTATAGCTGATGCCTATGGTTTCCAGATCTATCCCTCTTTGATGATATATATGGTTTCGAAGTATGGAACTAAGATGTAAAAAATAATTAAAATGGGTTTTAAGGAAGTTTCATGTTTTAAACAAGTTCAAAATTCCAAGAATTGTACAATATCAGGTCTGAATTAACAAATTTTAGGTAAGACCTTGGATGAGCATTAGATTTTTTACATCTGTCCCCCTTTGATGATATTTATGGCTTTGTATTATGGAACTAAGATGTACAAAATAATTAAGATAGGTTTTAAGAAGGTTTAAGAATTTTAACAAGTTCAAAATTTGAAGAATTGTACAATATCAGGTCTGAATTTACGAATTTCAGGTAAGACCTTGGATGAGCCTTATATTTTTTACATTTGCACTTCTTTGATGATATGTATGGTTTTGTAGTATGAAAGTAATTAGTAAAAATAATTAAGATGGATTTGAAGAAAGTTTAAAGATTTTAAATGAGTCCAATTTGGAGAATTGTACAATATCAGGTCTGAATTTATGAATTTCAGGTATGACCTTGGATGACCCTTGTGTCTTTTAAATCCTTCCCTCTTTGATGGTATTTATGGTTTTATAGTGTGGAACTAAGATGTAAAATTAATTTAGATGAATTCTAAGAAGGTTTAAGGATTTTTAACAAGTTCAAAATGTGAAGAATTGTACAATATCAGGTCTGAATTTACGAATTTTAGGTAAGACCTTGGATGGCTCTTATGTTTTTACATCTGTCACTCTTTGATGATATGTATTGTTTTGTAGTGTGGAACTAAGATGTAAAAAATGGTTTAGATGGTTTTGAAGAGTGTTTAGGGATTGCAATGAGTCCAAAATTTGAAGAATTGTACAATATCAGGTCTGAATTCTCGAATTTCAGGAATGACCTTGGACGACCTTTTTGTTTTTTACATCTGTTCTTCTTTGATGATATTTATGGTTTTATAGTGCGAAACTAAGATGTAAAATATAATTTAGATGAATTTTAAGAGATTTATGGATTTTAACAAGTTCCAAATTTGAAAATTTGTACAATATCAGGTTTGAATTTACAAATTTTAGGTAAGACCTTGGATGGCTCTTATGTTTTACATCTGTCACTCTTTGATGATATGTATTGTTTTGTAAAGTGGAACTAAGATGTTAAAAATGATTAAGATGGTTTTGAAGAGTGTTAAGGGATTTTAATGAGTCCAAAATTTAAAGAATTATACAATATCAGGTCTGAATTTTCGAATTATAGGTATGACCTTGGATGACTCTTATTTTTTACATCTGTCCCTCTTTAATGACAGTTATAGTTTTATGGTATGGAACTAAGATGTAAAATATAGTTTAGGTGAATTTTAAGGAGTTTTAAGGATTCTAACAAGTTCAAAATTTGAAGAATTGTACAATATCAGGTCTGAATTTGCTAATTTTAGGTAAGACCTTGGATGAGCCTTATATTTGTTTACACCTATCCCTCTTTGATGATATGTTTGGTTTTGTAGTGTGGAACTAAGATGTAAAAAATAATTTAGATGCATTTTAAGAAGGTTTAAGGATTTTAATTTGAAGAATTGTTCAATATCAGGTCTGCAATGAATGAATTTCAGGTATAACCTTGTTTAATAGCCCATATGATTTTAACACCTATCCCCTTTTCATGATTTGGTTTAGTTGTGTGTAAATATGTATAACATAATTTACATTGATTTTAAAGAAGCTTAACATTTTAAACAACTTCAAAATCTTGGCGTATTGTACAGTATCAGATCTGAAATTAAAGAATTTCAAGTATAATCTTGGTTAGCCCATATGATTTTAACACATATCCCCTTTTCATGATATATTTGGTTTAGTTGTGTGGAAATATGTATAACATAATTTACATCGATTTTAAAGAAGCTTAACATTTTAAACAAGTTCAAAATCTTGGCGTATTGTACAACATCAGATCTGAAATTAATGAATTTAAAGTATAACCTTGCTTGGCCCTTATATTTTTAACATCTATCCTTTTTGATGATATATATGATTTAGTAGTGTGGAGCTAATATATAAAACATAATCAAGATGGGTTTTAAAGAAGTTTAAGGTTTTCAATAAGTTCAAATTTTCACAAATTGTACAATATCAGAGCTGGTATTAATGAATTTTAGGTATTATGTTTTTACATCTATCCCTTTTTGATGTCATATATGCTTTAGTAGTGTTGAAGTAAGATGTAAAACAAAATTTAGACAGGTTTTAAAGAAGTTTAAGGTTTTAAACAAGTTCAAATTTTGAAGAATTGTACAATATCAGAGCTGATATTAATGAATATTGGGTATTTAGGTGAGCCTTATGTTTTTTACATCTATCCCTTTTTGATGACATATATACTTTAGTAGTGTTGGACTTAGATGTTAAACAAAATTTAGACAGGTTTTAAAGAAGCTTAAGGTTTAAACAATATAAAAAATTGAAGAATTGTATAATAACAGGTCTTGAATTGAATTGAATTGAATTTTAGGTATAACTGTGAATGGCCCTTATTCTTTTTTTTACATATATCTCTCTATGATATCATATATGGTTTTGTAGTATGAAACTAAGATGTAAAACATAATTTAGATGGGTTTTAAGGAGGTTTAAGGTTTTAAACCTGTTCAAAACTTGACAAATTGTACAATATCATATCTTCTGACATTAACGAATTTCAGGTTTTAGACGGTCATATATTTCACCATGAGTAACTTTTTGGGCATAAATACAGTGGTTTTTATTTTAAAAAGTGTTTTTCTTACAAGTGAAGTCCCCATGAAAAATTATAAATTGGGACCCCATGTCAACAATTCTTTCTAAATGTTTAGAGCCAACCAAGGTTATACTTGAAATGTAGTGTTAATTGCTGAATTAATATTGCACAATGCGCCAAGATTTTGAACATGTGAAAATCCTTAAACCTTCTTAAAATCCATCTTAATTATCCCACCGAACGAAGTTCGAGAGGGATATAGGAAAGCCTTCCGTCCGTCCGTCCGTCCGTCCGTTCGTCCGTCCGTCCGTCTGTTTGTCCGGGCGATAACTCAAATACCGTTTCACGGATTTGATTCAAATTTTATAGGCTTATGCCTTATGGGTGTAGGACCTCTGCTCGAGAAGGAATTTTCAATATGGCCACTGAATTCAAAATGGCCGCCATTTTTCGTAAAAAATGTAATCTTTAATAACTCAAATACTAGTTTGCGGATTTGGTTCAAATTTTATATGCTGATGCCTAGGGACAAAGGCGTTTCGCACAAAAAGAGATTTTCAAGATGGCAGCTTAATTTTAAAATGGCGGCCATTTTTCGTAAAAATATGTAATCTTTGATAACTCAAATACCAGTAAACGGATTTGGTTCAAATTTTATATGATGATGCTTAGGGACACAGTAGCTATGTTTGACAAAACATTTTCAAGATGGCCGCTTAATTTCAAAATGGCGGCAATTTTTTGTAAAAAACGTAATCTTTGATAACTCAAATACCAGTGAACAGATTTGGTTGAATTTTATATGATTATGCCTAGGGACACAGTAGCTCTGTTTTAGAAATAATTTTCAAGATGGCGGCTGAATATCAAGATGGCGTCCCATATTTGTAAAAAACGTAATCTTCGATAACTCATATACCAGTGAACGGATTTGGTTCAAATTTTATATGCTGATGCCTAGGGACAAAGGAGTATCGCACAAAAATAGATTTTGAAGATGGCCGCTTAATTTCAAAATGGCGGCCATTTTTCGTAAAAATATGTAATCTGATAACTCAAATACCAGTGAACGGATTTGGTTCAAATTTTATATGATGATGCTTAGGGACACAGTAGCTATGTTCGACAAAACATTTTCAAGATGGCCACTTAATTTCAAAATGGCGGCAATTTTTCATAAAAAACGTAATCTTTGATTACTCAAATACCAGTGAACAGATTTGGTTGAAATTTTATATGATTATGCCTAGGGACACAGAAATAATTTTCAAGATGGCGGCTGAATTTCAAGGTGGCGGCCCATATTCGTAAAAATGTAATCTATGATCACTCATATACCAGTGAATGGATTTGGTTCAGATTTTATATGATGATGCCTAGTTCACAATGGTATAAACAAGCTTTGTGCCAAATTTCATACTTCTATCACAAAGTGCACAAACATTTCAACATTTACACTAGCTATAATAAGCATAATAAGTTTTGTTCGGTGGGATTTGCTACTCCGTGGAGTTGCTGTTTTTCTAGTTGTTTTTTTTACATCTTTTTTACATCTTAGTTCTACACTACAAAACCATACATATCTTCAAAGAGGGACAAATGTAAACAATATATGGCTCACCAAAGGTCTTACCTGAAATTCGTAAATTCAGACCATATATTATACAATTTTTCAAATTTTGAACATGTGAAAATCCTTAAACCTTCTTAAAATCCATCTTAATTGTTTTTTTACATCTTAGTTCCATACTACAATACCATACATATCTTCAAAGAGGGACAAATGTAAACAATATATGGCTCACCAAAGGTCTTACCTGAAATTCGTAAATTCAGACCATATATTATACAATTTTTCAAATTTTGAACATGTGAAAATCCTTAAACCTTCTTAAAATCCATCTTAATTGTTTTTTTACATCTTAGTTCCATACTACAATACCATACATATCTTCAAAGAGGGACAAATGTAAACAATATATGGCTCACCAAAGGTCTTACCTGAAATTCGTAAATTCAGACCGGATATTATACAATTTTTCAAATTTTGAACTTGTTAAAATCCTTAAAGTCCTTAAACATTCTTAAAATTCATCTAAATTATATTTTACATTTTAGTTCGTTACTATAAAAGCATACATATCATTAAAGAGGGACAGATATAAAAACAGGGGTCATCCAAGGTCATTCCTTAAATTCGTAAATTCAGACCTGATATTGTACAATTCTTCAAATTTTGGACTCTTTAAATTCCTTAAACCTTCTTGCACACCATCTAGGTTATTTCTTACACATTAGTTTCACACTACAAAACCATAAATATCATCAAAGAGGGACAGATGTGAAAAATATATGGCTCACCAAAGGTCTTACCTGAAATTCGTAAATTCAGACCTGATATTGTACAATTCTTCAAATTTTGAACTTGCTAAAATCTTTAAACCTTCTTAAAAACCATCTAAATTATTTTTTACATCTTAGTTCCATATTACAAAGCTATAAATATCATCAAAGGGGGACAGATGTAAAAAATCTAAGGCTCATCCAAGGTCTTACCTAAAATTTGTAAATTCAGACCTGATATTGTACAATTCTTTGGATTTTGAACTTGTTTATACATTAAACTTCCTTAAAACCCATTTTAATTATTTTGTACATCTTAGTTCCATATTATAAAGCTATAAATATCATCAAAGGGGGACAGATGTAAAAAATCCAAGGCTCATCCAAGGTCTTACCTAAAATTTGTAAATTCAGACCTGATATTGTACAATTCTTTGAATTTTGAACTTGTTTATACATTAAACTTCCTTAAAACCCATTTTAATTATTTTGTACATCTTAGTTCCATATTACAAAACTATAAATATCATCAAAGGGGGACAGATGTAAAAAATCTAAGGCTCATCCAAGGTCTTACCTAAAATTTGTAAATTCAGACCTGATATTGTACAATTCTTTGAATTTTGAACTTGTTTATACATTAAACTTCCTTAAAACCCATTTTAATTATTTTTTACATCTTAGTTCAATACTTCAAAACCATATTTATCATCAAAGTGGGATAGATCTGGAAACCATAGGCATCAGCTATAGTCATACACAAAATCACCCCTCTCAAAAATGTCAAATTTTTCAAAAAATCAACAATTTTTTTCTCAGCTCCTACTGATTCAATGGCTTTGAACCTTTCAGGATTTATAGGCCTGCTACTGGGCACTTCACATGAAATGTTTCAATGTCTTCCAGTGTCTGATTGAAAAGTGAGGCTCTAAATAGTAAGAAAATGGGTCACGAATTTGCCCCCTGGGGTACATACTTTGTACTATTTTTCAAATTCTGTAGGAGTAATTGGCATTATTTATTTTGCAAATGATTTATATATATAATGTCTATGTGTGTAACTTAAAAAGATCAAGATATCTAAAATTATTGAAGATGAAAAAATTATTTTCTGGGGGTGGGGTGTTTTTGGGGGGTGGGGGACTAACCCCTGAAAAAAAAGAATTATGTACCACTCTGTGAAGCTATCACCTAGGTAGAATTTTCATCCAAGACTTCCCTCTAACTGAAAATGCTGCCAAACCAACTATACTCCATTTATTAAGAATTTTCCTCCTCGCTCTTAGAGTATAATCAAATTGTTTATTTTTGATCTTTTGCTTAAAATGTGGACCACCAAATGCTATATAGAAAAGTATGTTATTCAAAAATACACTGTACATGTACATTTGCTAACATCATATAAATGTACAACATTTTTACAGTGTACAGAGTACATCCAATATATTAAGTGAACATACAATGTAATGATGCATCTAATTAACCGTAAGTCAGGTGTGTGGGATAATATTAAAGATCAATTGTTTTTTATATCACTATAGAAACTCAGAATGAACCACTGATAACAGGTTTCATTATTATGAATATGAGAATAGATTAAGCAATTTCGAAATGAGCTAGAAAATTTCAGGCTCATTACCATTTCGACAGTCAACACAACCCGTAAATCAATGAGATGTTTGGTTAGTGAGTTTCATATTGAACTATGACAGACTATAGAAAGAGAAATGTTCTTTCAGCTAAAATTCCACAAGGGCCTAAAGTTAAAGTGCAAACAACAATCAAACAGTAAGTACAGGTATGTCACATATAGAGACTATAGATGTCTCACCTGGTCTTCGATAGCCTTGTGGTCAGTCTCCTCCAACCATGACCCTAGGATAACGCTGTCGTCATGGTGACACATTGCACGTAGCATTGATGTTGTTGTGTTCGCTGGATTATCAGTGAGTGTGAATTCTGCCACCAATTCTCGTAGCAAATCACTAAATAATCCTGAAATATCATAAGAAAATTGTTTATACATTGAAAAGTATTTCAAATTGTACATGAATGAATGATATGTAAAATAAAAGGTCCAATGTATTAGGATTTGAAATTATTGAAGTTTACCTTCATATGTCTTAGGTGGTAATAGGGATAGTACATCATAGAGTCTCAGTCGGACCATGGCAGCACAGGCCTTTAGGTGGGCACCATAGTGTTTGATCAGACTAGGGATGCTAAAAGACACACATACACAATTACATTTTGGCTAGAGGGGGCATATTTGCATAAGATTCCATTTGCCACTGTTTGTGCTTTACCATTATGTTGTATTGTTTTGTATATACAGCATCATTACCAAAGACATTCAAAAATTTATCAAGTTGTTTGTTTTTATTTTGGTATTCAACTGTTAGTGTTTCTATTACTTGCTTATTGACTGATAGGTCTATGAGTTATTTGGATATTATTTGGATAATTGTGTGACCCCTACTTGAAGACACTTAATTAAAATTTCAGAAAAATACATAGAATACACTGATTCAAATTTTCAATGCAATTTTGATCACTTACTGCTCCATAAGTTTAAGAGCACACTGTAGAGGTGACAGCAGTCTCCTCGTCACATCTTCCGTCACTAATTCTGGACAATTTCGGATAAAATTCTTCATTGCTGAAATAGTTAAACAAAAAGCAAGATAAGTTTGATGTACAATCTCAAGGTTTAAGTTTTAAGAAAATAAGTTCCTTTTGAGGGTGTTAGCATTCCTTGTCAAATTCATTAAACTTTCCACAATGCCATATTGTGAACGTTATACATGACATGTATGATCTACCTCATAAAAATACTTCATGTGAAATGATACACTTACATAAAACCTATTAACTTATTAGAATACATAAAATACAATTTTTGAAAGTCAAACCCCAACAAATCATATGAACCAATTACTTACAACTCAGAGCTCCAGCTCTCCCCTCTAGGGTGACCTGCCAGGTGAAGGCGTCCCCTCTGGCTTTCTCCGACTCCAGTTCTTTACTGGAGCGTGGGAATGAGTTCTTCCAGAGAAGCAACATTCTGGGAAGGTGATTCTTTACCACTGCTGGACCTGCAACCAAAATATACAACTCTGAGTAAAGTGAACCAAAATTACTCTCAAGTATTCTGAATTTAGTGTGTTTCTTTAATTATTATTAATGTATTAAAGTCACCTATTCCCTAACTTTGCAAATATTTTTATGGAAAAGAAAGAAGTAGAATGTGAAAGCAGATCCCAGTTACAATATCTGAATGTTTTCAATTCATCTTGGTATGTTTTCTTCAACTCAAAAAAATAAAAAATAAAAAATGTTTTCAACTCAAGATATAATAGAGAGATACTGAACAAATGGAGAGAACATAGCAGTGAGTTTAAGTGCATTAAAAAAACAAAATTCTGTACATTCACATAACACAATTTCTAACAACATTTCTCCTTACCTAGGCTCATGAAGGCCCCCAGTAGGAGCCAACCTGACATAGTACGCTGCAGGGACAATCTACTATTCTGGGAGGCTGTTCGCAGAAGCTCCTCGGCTATTCCAAATATTTGCTGCAATATAAAACATCATAATTATCTCATTGTGATTATATTGGCTCAGGTGGCATATTTCATAAAATAAAATAAAAATAATACAATGTTTTATATGATTCGGAAAAAGTGAAGCACAAATATTATTTAATGAAAATAATGTAACTTTGTAATGGAGATTTCAATATTCTATTTCTTTATTTATGACTTTATTGATATCCAAAGAGCAACCAACTATTACAAAGACAGCCTACCTTTCCTTTAGCATGTGGTATTCCAAGTGGACACATATAGACACCACCAAGGAGAGCTGCTATGGCAAAGCTGTACCCAGTCACAGCCTCAGGGGATGATTTCAGCTGTGTCATTCTACTCATGCAGCGGTCTAGGAGGGGGGTCAGTTGGGAGGGTAGGGCTACAGCTATGCATCTTAGGCACCAGGCAGCTGTCAGTCTTGCTGCAGAACTGTGGTGGATCAGAACTGATACTACTGGCTCAATGATGCCTACAAACAGAATAATGATTTTTGTGTTCAAGGTCTAGTAGGAGGGAGCAATGAGAGTAATATGGCTACAGTTAAATGCATCTCAGGCATGAGACAGTCGTGGCCACAGTTAAATGCATCTCGGACACGAGACAGTCATGGCCACAGTTAAATGCATCTCAGGCATGAGACAGTCATGGACACAGTTAAATGCATCTCAGGCATGAGACAGTCATGGACACAGTTAAAAGCATCTCAGGCATGAGACAGTCATGGCCACAGTTAAATGCATCTCAGGCATGAGACAGTCATGGCCACAGTTAAATGCATCTCATGCATGAGACAGTCATGGCCACAGTTAAATGCACCTCAGGCATGAGACAGTCATGGCCACAGTTAAATGCATCTCAGGCATGAGACAGTCATTGCCACAGTTAAATGTATCTCAGGCATGAGACAGTCATTTGTTTAGTTGAAGGTCTGTGTTTTATCAGAAATGAGAATTAATAAAAATAGAGATCAAAAAATATTTCATTTAACTGCATGTACAAGCTTTCCTTGCAAATTAAAAAAATCTTTCCTCAGTGGTAACTTACAAAACCTGATTCGAAGTGTATGAGTATCTGTACAGGAAATAGCATATGACTCACCTGTAGCTGGTTCATTGACTAGAGGAGAAGCTGAGGTCCCAAGACTCTGTACAAGGCTTCCCAGTTCATGTAGACAACACACTATCACATGGTGGCCACTGGACTCCCCTATAGGCTTTTCTACCTCTGTAAACAGACAAACAAATAATACATTCAAGGTATACATACAATCACTGATAATACAGCGATGAATACACATAAAAGACACATTTATGTTTTCCATTTAGTTTAGTCCAAATAGGCCTAATCAAGTAAAAATCATTTACATTACATTTGACAAAATAGGAATTTGTTCATCTGTGTACTGACAATGAATATTAGCCTCAAAGGTTCTAATAATTTCCACTTTATTTTGGATTGTAAAACATGAGCTATTGATAAAAATTGGTTCTATTTAACCAACCTGCAGTGGCATTCATCTCCTTGACAATCATCTGACTGATCTCTCTTGCAGCAGCAATCTGGGCCTTTTCACTCAACTGGCCCCCGATAGCATTCCTAAGGATGAACTGAACACATTTTCTGGCATATACAGCATCCACATGTGTTGGGGTGGCCCGAGGGTTAGCAACAAGGTACACAACGTGAGTCAAGAATTCTGAGATGTTTCTCTCGAGCCAAAGACCACCCATACACTTCAGGAACTCAAGATATGCCTGAAAATAAATAGGGTTGTTATTCTTTCTATGAGAGAATCTCAATTAAGTGACAAATTCAGAGTCCATTATAGGGCTAGAAAGTAAGGAAATTAATCCATATATGAACAGAGAATGAGATGTTTTACTTACATGTGTTACACCAACTCTAATCTCTCTGTTCACATTCCCAGTCCCTTTGATCATCTCTCCCGTTCCCTTTAAGAACCCAGTTCCTCCCTTCACAAAGCCATTGGCCAATATGTTCAACACATCTGTAAGCTTTAGCTCTCGTCCTTTAGCAGCTGAAAGACAAATCAATTTGGATAAATGTCAAATTAATATATACAGGGTGTCCACGAAGTGCGTTTACACATTAAACAGATTTGTATTGTAATTGTAAAGACAACACATCTGTAAGCTTTAGCACTCGTCCCTTTGCAGCGGAAAGACAAATCAATTTGGATAAATGTCAAATTAATATATACAGGGTGTCCATGAAGTGCGTTTACAAATTAAATAGACTTTGTATTGTAATTGTAAAGACAACACATCTGTAAGCTTTAGCTCTCTTCCTTTAGCAGCGGAAAGACAAATCAATTTGGATAAATATCAAGTGAATATTGAAAACAGTACATTGGTTAACAGTGGAATCCATCAAAGCGTACATTTTCAGGATACAATTTTGACAAATAAATGATATGTTTGCCATTGAATCAAATTTTCTGTCTTAATCATTACTACATAAATTGCATCTAAGGAAAACTGGCATATACTTTCAGCAATTAATTGTAAGGTCAACAGTCAAACTGTGGACCACTGTCTGATGAATAAAACTAATCAAATTGAGGTACTAACAATATAAAATCCTTACCTTTAATCAACTTAGGATTCTGTGTGTTTGCTATAACAAGTCCAAGCATTTTGCCAACAACACATCTGACATCATAATTGGAGCCATCGAGTGCCCTCAGACACAGAGAGACGACATTGTCCAACTCTGTGGTGTACATGAAAGGTGCCTCAATAACCAACTGGTGCATTACCTAAATGAGATGAAACATACAGATGTCATCATAGTGGTTTGGTTTACATGGATCAACAAGGCATTAACATGCAAAATGTCATTTGTTACAGACACCAACTGCTGAACACTGTCCACAAAAAAGTTGGAAACTATAACAATATAACAATATGTCACTACTTGTGGTTAGTGGTGACATAAAAATATCAATTGAAAGGATAGAGGTGTAATGTTACGGTAATATTATTATAGATATGAACTGAAGTCATAAAAAGTATGACATAATAAAATAAAATGACAAGTTAATTCAATGGAAGAATATTTGATAGTCAATTTCTCCATTGCCAATTTCTGAAATTCAAACTTAAGTGGGAAAGAATTGTGTTTTCATTTAGTGAAGTAATAAGGCATTGTATTAGACACTCTAAACGAACCATGAAAACAAAACAGGTCTGTTTACCTTAGCAGCTGCACACCGTACATTCATGGAGCGATCTGTGAGGCAATTCCTGGCAGCCTTGTATATATCCTTATAGCATGAGCTTCCTGCGCTGCCAAGGCCACACACAACCTTCTCAAGTGTAAGCATGATCTCAGATCTACCCTGCGACTGGAAATATAAACAAACATTCAAACAACTAGTCAATCAATCAATCATTCAATCAGCAAGCAAGCAAGCAATTTTGATCCTTGTTCAAATGCAATTATTTTCATTTTATCATGAAGTCCTGATTTCCATGATGCGAGTACAGTTCTCATTTTAGTTATATTTGTGTCATTCAAGTCATATATAGTACACTAAAACCAAATCAAGCTAAACTGATGATTCAGAACTATGTAAAATATATATCATGCAGCATGAGATGAAATTTACCTCTGCATTTTTCAAAGCTTTGATTAGCAGGCTAATTGTTTCCTCGTATGATCTTCCCACCATGCGGCCCAGCCTCTCATACATTCCACCAATGCAAGCCACTGCAGCCCTGCAAGTAGATTGAGAAAACTTGATAAAAATCATGACAGACAAGTTTTAAAATGCAAAATAAATTAAGAAAGAGTGGAATATGCAAGGAATAAAGTAGAAAGTCATGGAGGAGATACTCTAAATTGTTAGGAAATGTAGGAAATCCAGACACTTCATTCAAATATTAGAGAGAAAATAGCCAAAATATACAGGTACATGACCAGATTTTTTGTAGATTTAACAGAGTAGATATAAAGATTAAAGATGTAACAGCGGTAACATCATGAAAGTGTTTCATATGTGATTCTAGTTTTATTCTATCAGTTTAAGGTTCAGCTCAAACAAACATATTTACAGAGTGCACTATCTCAAAGTTCAACAAACTCTAAATTAAGAGGAACTGTCCGTGTAATTTCATTTTCCTTTGTATGAATTCTGGCTAAACTGACAATAAAGGATGAGTGGCCAATAGAAAGAGCCGATGAGGAACACATAGCTTATTTATCTCGAGCTTCTGACCTAAATCATCGCCATTCACAATTTATCAAGATTCATTAGTTTGTCCTGCCAGGAGTCTGACCTGGCAAATTGCTGTGAGTTATTTGTGGTGAAATTGTTGGCTAATCATCGGGGAATCAAAAGATCAGATATGACGCACAAATCAATACATAGCCTTCCTGATGGGATATTACCTGCCATGTCTTCAACAAGATATACTATCATCCTATTTGTTTGTTCATTGTGTGTCATTATTCAATCAAAACATGGAACGATATAAACATCCACAAACACACAACGGCTTGTCTTGAACATTCCCATGCAAATGATACATAAGTGTATATCTGGTAAATCAGAATGTATATTTCATGTACTTGCATAACATAAATGAGTTTAAAACATGAAAAACACTGACATGGAAAATGTCAACACATGCCATTTGTTACAGATGCAGAACATCAGACACTGAATACCCAAAAAACACTGTCTACAAAAATGTTGGAAACTACAACAATATGTGACCACTTGTGGAAGTGGGAATGATGAGATATATGTAATGTTAAATAAGCTTACAAGGGAGCACCAGTTTTATGAGTTTAGCTACAAGTCTTTGTACCCCCCTCCCCATTATACCCCCCCCCCTACCATTATACCCCCCTACCTAGTGGTGAAGTACCAGATACTTGAAGAAGAAAGACTACAATTTTAATCAAAACAATCTTTCCTTGACATTTCAAGTATATCTAAACACTACCATGGGATTAGAACTAATAACCGGCACTCTCCATCAGAATTGCATGGCTCATTGCCTCGAGTTGATCAGGTGTAAACACAGGCTGATGTGCCCTGATATGACCAAACTCCTCATGGTAATTACATTATAGCAACCCTGGGACCCAGATGAGAGTAGGAATTACGAATGTAGCAGAAAAACAATATCTGGAAAAGGGTGCATTCAGCTTATAAGAACAGAATATATTATGATGGATCTCGGATTTGGGATTTCAAGCAGATATCTAGAAACATATTGTACAGCTACAACATCCTTACTTTTTTGACTGGTTTAGTAAAATGGGCAAGTGTCTTTAAGATCCCCCCAGACATTCGCCTAATACTGTTAAGAGAGACAAGGGGGAGTCTTTATGTAAGACTATGCAAAGCTAAAAGCCTTTACATGTATACACGTCATAATTCATTACCTGAATTATAGTCAAGACTGTCATGATAATTTTCAAAAGAGATGCATTCCCAATAAGAAAATCTGATGATTAAGTTGGTCATATTTTAAACATGGAATAAATAAGAAAATTAAGAATATTGTATAAATGCAAAGGAAAAGCTAAAATACAACAATCCAAGTTTTTGAAGATTTGCTCATTTCGGATGACCAATGTATGAAGTTTCCAATGAAAAATAGTATGAGATTTGCTATGGTATTCAAATACTGGTAATAATATGGTACTATGGTCCCTATAAGCATTACATAGGAAATGCATAGGATGAGAATGACAAAATGCCTGATATGGTACTATGGTCCCTATAAGCATTACATAGGAAATGCATAGGATGAGAATGACAAAATGCCTGATATGGTACTATGGTCCCTATAAGCATTACATAGGAAATGCATAGGATGAAAATTACAAAGTGCCTAGATTTACAGATTATGAAAATTATATTGATATTACAACAAACTATATTCTAATGAAAGCGCAATACCCTTGTGAATATAACCATGGCTGGAAATTTATAACTCTTAAAGATAAGCAAGGTTCATCAATAAATCATATTACTTTAGAATCTATAAATGTTTTCATTTGTAAGTGATAAATCCTGGAAAATTGTACCATGAGATGTAACGGTTTATCATTATGTTAATATTGTGCATATATCATACATGTTACCCATCATAACAGGTTTTGTAACATCTATAACTTTGGAATACAGACTGGGTAATTCTAACCTTTGAAAGACCCCGTATCTTTCTACACTCTTTAAATCAGAGATAATTCTAGCCTAATAATCCATCCATCCGTTCCATCACACAAAACAATGTATTTACTTCACATCCAAATGCCACAATTTTCAGATTTTTTTTCATATATGTGATGTTTAATACAACATGATGCTCTCAAGAGCATGTTGGTTTTAATTAGACAGAAGTGGGCCAGTGCCAAAGTAAGGATGAGACAAATAGAAATGGATTGCTATATTTGAGGTCATTCATGTCTATAAAAGTATGAAATCATCGGTAATACTCAGAGGGCAGTGTGGTTGGCTGGTGATGATTCAGGGTAAGGAGATCAATTTCAGATTCTCCCTCTTCATCCATCATTCATTAGCTGATTGTGGGTATTTTGTATAAAGGGTAAAGATCAAAGAATACAGTGAGATATGCTGTTGGGTTATGCTAACTCTTGCAGCTGTTTCTGAGATAACATTTCACATTTCCAAAGAGTTTTCACCTGTTTTTTAGACATGTCAATCTTTATTTACCCAACAAGACACACACTGATAAATATCGCACTTTGAAGGGAAAATGGACATCATGTAAAGCCAGCCTACCCAGAACTTAATCAGATCTTGGCAATAAGTCTGCTCTTGCATCTGTAAAAATTTCAAGTTGAATGGAATTTTGATGACAATATTTATTTGGCGCCTGGTGGCCTGAATAGGCGCATGCATAGCAGCACAAGCCGATGACAATGTAACAATTTTTCAAAGTATGATAGCAACCTCATTATATTCAGTTGAGTGTGTCTGTCTCATGCAGTGAGATATATAGGCTAAAAAATTCCTTATATCTATTCATTTAACATGAGCCAACTACCTAGTTGGATCTACATTCTTGAATTTTTGTGCAAGCTACCACCACCATGAGATCGCAATTCTTCTCAACCATTGCTTCAGAACATTCTACTCAAAGTTCAGAAATTATAACACATCCATAGCTACAGGAGTTGTTTTGGAACCCAGCAAATAACAATACCAGGAAAACAATGTCACTAACTAACTCTGTTGCTATTATTGAGTTCATAAATGTTGACCTTACCCTATATTTGTACATTTTCAATCCCTGGGAAAGCAACACAGATATTGATATATTGATAACAAATGTGTTGTTATTATTGAGTAACTGCTTCTGTTCTCAGATGTTTCTTGCTCTTGCTGAGTTTCAAAATACTCTCTGGTCTTTTTTTACTCTTTTGACACTTTGGGGCTCAAATAATAAGACCCGAAAAAGTGAAAGCATATGGTAATAATTGGGACTCAATCAGTGAAACTTTGGTTTACATTTCAGCTTTGGATTACAGGATAGGCCAAAAAACTGTCAATTTTATTTATAAAGTACAGTCTATGTCAAATATTAGGCTGTTCAAAAATCGTTAATGTTATGTATAAGCAACAATAATAGATCTTCAGTCCATCTTCAGACATAACATTTTGTGATGTTTTGCATATATTACTGGTGTATGCAACATATACATATTGTATTGTTATATCTTGAATCTATTATGATATGCCATAACCATTTTTTAATTAAATCAAAAAACACTGGAGAGTAAGTTATAATTTAGAATGCCTGGAAACTTATTCCTAGCAAGGAGGAGGGGGGGGGGGGGTAAGGGGGGTTTACAGTGTATGTTTATTTCTGATAGGATACAACATATTTTAATTTCCTGTTTTCACTTGAGAAAGATGATGATCGTCATGTATTGTTTTGCATGTAAAAAATCTATATATCTTGTTTGTGTTACTTTGGCTAAGTCATTATAGACAATAGATAGAGGGGCCTTTGCTAAAGGTTATAGACTCTCAAGCCTCAATTGAAAATACATTGCTCAAAGGCATGCTAACCCTCCATATGCAGACTTATGCAAAAATCAATGTATATTAGTTCTCCAGAACAAACTGACATTCAGTTGATGGGAAATAAAGTTTTGTATTACATACCTAGCGAAGCATTTGTATGGAAGTCAATGGGAAAGTTAGCGAGCTATATCCACCGATATTGCCCGATTACCCCGATATAGCCCGCTTACCTCGTTTTGATATTAGATTTCTTTAATAACCATGATAATATCATGACGTCACGTCATTGATACAAAGTAACCATGGGAACAAAGGCATGTAATACATCAGTTATGTCACTATGACGTGAAATATGCCTTCGTTCTTGCCCAAATATAGAGCCTCCCAAGGTCGGCCTATATTGGGAGAACTCAGGCATATTTCACGTCATAGTGACATAACCTCTAAATATGCCATTTACAGTTATATGTTATGTGTTCCAATGAACACATCTGGTAATATATGTTACTTGTGAAAAGGTCTGTAGTGCATGATTTATGTATTGTCTGTATGAGTGTTGATTATAAGTAAGTATAAAAGTGTAGTATCTGTATTATCTGAGAAATATTTGTAAGAGAAGGGTGTTCTCAAAAGAGAGGTGTTCTCAAAAGAGAGGTGTTTTCAAAAGAGAGGTGTTCTCAAAAGAGAGGTGTTTACAAAAAATAGAGATATCAAAATAATATGTGCTAACGAAGACGGGCTTCAATATATTTATCAAGCTATATATGAATCCTATTATCAGAATCTGATCATTTTACTGTCCTTTAACTATCTCTAAAAGAGCCCTGTTGAATATTCTTAGATTCATATTTTATCGTAGAATAAGAAGACAAAATGGATTTATAACAAGAAAAGTCAGTTATATCATTATGACATACAATGTTAGGCATTTGTTTCCTTTGCAAATTATTCCATTAGTAATTTACATAACTTCATGTTTTCTTCAGACAGTGACAAATAACATTAATCAATACATAATTATATATGATGGACTTTAGTACAAAATTCTATATTATATTGTCATTTCTCAAGGTTCCTCACCAGGGATACAGACAGAATGGGTATCCTGTGTTATTGCATTGTAAGGGCAGGCTAACATTGCCAGACATAGGGAGAGCAAGATAACAAAATTAGAAGCATGATCGATCGTCTAATCAGGTGTGCATATATATTCACTTCCCTTTGCACAAAAAACTCAACCTTATGATTTTACTGTGAACTAATCATAAGGAAAATAAGGGGAAAAACATGTCAAAATATTTACACATTTAAAAACTTACACTTAGATTTTAATTCTGTATGCTCTTTTATATTGAATCTCAAACATACCATTTTTATTCGGAAAAAAATAAAAAATAAAAATTCTATAAAAAGGTGGTTAACTTACAGACGAGTTGGAAGATAGCTAGGAGAGTCATCTTTGTTGCGAACAATATCATTGCATTTGTTGATGGTTTCAAACAATGCAGTCGTATCTCCAACACTGAAGAGTGTTGCTAAGCAACGAGCGAGGAGTTTCCGGGTAGGGGGGCCGGGACTTTCACTAATCTGAGTGGTTAATTGTACGACAAGCTGCTTCTGACTGTGTTTGATATCAGACTATAAAAAACAAAAACAGAAATATTAATATGCAATGCAAATATGTATCTGACACTAATGGGAATAAATCAAGTTATTAGCTGCTCTATGAGTGCTCTAGGTTGAGTAGAATAACCATTAAAGAGACACTGACTTTACTATTAACATATTAAAATGACACTGTTTCTAATACAACACATTGAAAGGATACTGTAGATGCACTCTGCATTACTAACATGTTTAGGGGCATAATATTAGGTATTAAAAAGATACTGTAGATGCACTCTGCATTACTAACATGTTTAAGGGACATAATATTAGGTATTAAAGGGATACTGTAGATGCACTCTACATTACTAACATGTTTTAGAAGGGACAGTGACTTAAATATAAAACATTAAAGGGGTACTGTCTCTTTTATCAATACTTTAAAGCGACTGTTGCATAAGCATTTATATGATCTGACTGATATTGATAAATGATACAATGTGACATTTACATGGAATGATGTCTCAAGTCTTTCTTTTAGTTTACTGTTTACAGAAAAAAATTGAATAATAAATGAGCATGTTTGATCACTGGGATTCTATCTAAGAAAAATAACTTCACATCTTATTTATAAATCTGTAGTGTCTCAAGGGCATCATTTGATTACATAATGTTAATATTAGAGCTGGTGTTTGTTTAAATAGAAACAAATATATAATTCATAAGAACATTTCACAGATTGATTCATCTATTATGTAACTAGATGTCAATCGATATCAAGTGATATTTCATACTAGACAAACAGGAATCCTCGAGTAGGAAATCCCACTGAACAAAACATCTTTTATCATATCATCAGCATCATTCAAAGGACTTCATTTATTTCTCAATTCAGTATGGAGAGAAGTGAAATATACCATTGGACAAAAGGATGTATCACCAGATCATCATTTTAAATATTTCATGAAAAATAACCCTATTATTACTTTTGGCAAAATCTATTCTAATTACATGACGACATATTAGAAATCCTTCTGAACTAGAGGTCCTATGCAAATAATATAGGGATAAATTTTAGACCAAATCTGATATGAAAAATGGTTACCATTTTGAATTCAGCAGCCATTTGAGCCTATATTCGAAAGGCATTAGCATATAAAATTTGAACCAAATCCATTAACTGGTATTTGAGTTATCAAAGATTACATTTTTCATGAAAATTGGCAGCCATTTTGAATTAAGTAGGCATATTGAGCCTTCTTGAGCAGAGGTGGTATGTTTCTTAGGCATCACCTTACAATAGTCCATAACATTAAGGCATCAAATCTGTCAACCAGTGTTTGAGTTATCCATGTACAGAGGGATAAATAGACAGATGGACAGACAGCTTGTCTATATCCCTACCTGAACTTTGTTCCGTGGGATACTAAGCCTAGTCTTTGTGATAAAATTGCATTTACTTTCAATTACGGGTCATTATCATATCTTGACATCTTACTAAGACAGAATAAACTCAAAGGAAGTATTATAACTTATACAATGTACTCTAACAATAATTCCCAGCAGACTTGATTTAGAATCTTGTTTCTAGATATAGAACATAATCTTATTGTTAGTGTCAGGTAACTATATATATTGGGGGAATATCAAATCATTATATATTAAAAATCTAATAATGTGTAGGAGGAGAAGGTTCCAGTCTTGTTCCCTTGGCATAAATTGATTTAAAAAAACCATTTCATATAAAGGGAATTTATTTAGATAGGAAATAATTTTAAGCTGAATTTATACATCACTAAAAACAATATATCCCATGAAACATATAATGAAATGGAAAATGTCTTCTAAGACTTCCACTACTTTCCTTATATTACGTAAATTGTATTTTTTCATTTTGCCCTTGGGAACAAACTCAATGTAATGATTGCAATATATGGAAACAACCAGGTATACTTGTATAATAAGACATCCCATAATTTATGATGCAAATCAATTTATGTTTTCAGAAATAGGGAGGGAGTCAGTATAACACTTGTTATTTTAATATTAAGTAAATCTAATATCAATACATTTCCCCTAATTTAATTTAAACAAGTAAACTGAACCTTGATCATAAAATGAACAGAAAATCAAAAGTGGTACAATAAGCAACATTAATATACAAGGCACTAACATGCAAAATGTCACCACCTGCCGTTTGTTATAGATACCAAACACTGAATGCCAAACACCAACAACCAAACACCAACTGCAAAACACCATTCATATAAAAAAGTTGGAGACTATAACAATATGTCACCACTTGCAGATGTGACATAATAATTCAGAGAGATGAGAAAACCAAAATCTGTTTACTTTTTGTGCAGCAATAAGTACTTTGTCCAGGAATCTCAGCCATTCATATATAAACACTGGTCTCTTATTGTCTGAGATCCTCTTCAGGGCCTCTTCATTCAGTAAAAGACTGTGGGCTAACTCCATGCTCTATCTGAAAGTATGCAAGAAATACAACTGATATAGAGATTATATCTTTTTAATTTACATATAACACTAGGCTGTTCCACTGGTGTTATGTGCCATGGGTATTACATTAGATAGATTTCTATCTGATAGAATCCCCATATTTGTACCAGGCCAGAAATTTTGAATTTGGTTTTTCTGTATGATGTTTACTTCTTAATTAACAGAAAATACTTATAAAGGTATCCATTAATTGTATAAATCAGAATTATAGTTATAGTTAGTTAAACATATCAATTTGCAGTGGAAAAAACTTAATCGCAGACTTATAATGATACAGATGGGCTCATATTCATAAAATAAGGATTTCCATTTGAAAATGAAACTGAGACTTTTTCCGTATATAACTGAAATCATAATCGCACTAATGTATAGATGGAAAATAGTTTCAGACAGAGAACATATCACTGATGACTGCCTGTATTTGCTTAGAGATTTTAGTAGGAGTCATCATCAAAATATGCCTCAAAAGGCAATATTTCAAGCTACTAAATCGAATAGACAAAAACCCAGATAAATCTGCAATATAAATCTAAGTTCCTCAAACAGCAATCATTTAACTGAAGTATGATAAATTTTCCGGCTGCACTACATTGACAGATTTCTCAGAGGGACCAGTGTATTGTCAATAAATAATTTATCATTCTCTAAACTCGCCGGATCTCTGTGACCTTGAGCCGCAACTACTAATTTAAAGTTATCCTTCATCCAGTGTAATATCTGGGTTAAAGCAGGAATCAAACAGAGAATAGTCTTTCTTAAAGCCTTGGCATTCCCTCCATCAAACACAAGTGTTAGTTACTAACCACTGACAGAATCTCAAAATTGTTTTGGGAGAAAATCTCACAATTTTAAGCCTAGCATTTTTTAAGTTGGGCGACGTTCCTTTTAGCAATTTGAGTAAGCCTAATAGGGAAGGACCTGAAATTAGTGATGTGTTGTGCCAATCTAAGGGTCTAGTAAACCCTCCCCCCGGTATAATATATATAGATGCTCCAATGGAAGAAAGTATTTTTAACTAAATAAGAAAAAAACTGGAATTTCAATATGTACAGTATACAGTAACCTTAGTATATATTATACTAACAGCTGTATTACAAATTTATTAAGACATCATGTCTTTTATTCTAAGTATCTCTCTCAGTTCTATTTATACAATGTATAGTATATACCCCCACTCGGTTTGTAAAATAATTGCATGTAATAATTGATAATTGATTAAATGACGTTCATATCCTGAATTTTATAGCTTAAGTCAATAAATACTTTCCCCGGAGACTTAAAATTAATGAAACTCATTCATTTGCTTTTCAGATAATAAAGCAACTCGGAAGCCAGCATAACCCGAGTCATATTCGTCCGCATGTTTCATAAGAAGCAATCCGTGGTAGTAGAAAGGATCATAGAATTTCCTTACCATATTAACCCATATGACGAGATATCATTTGGGAAAAATTCAAGTCATTACTTTTGGCAATAGATTGCTCAGAGTTTGTTTAGCAGAGTATAAGTCATTTATCTGGAAATGAATCATTAATCAATAATGGCTGATTCACTCTATCTACTTTCTATCAACAATTGTAATTCCTTACAGATTTATAAAGTACAATTCATTGATGATTTTTGGAACAATTCATTGGTGAATCTAAGAATAGTTCATTGAGGCACTGTGGAAAAAACAGTATTGGTGACTCATAATTCAAAAGTTCATATAGAAATCATAATACATGTATGTGACCATTTTGGACATTTCTTGGAGAATTTAAGGTAGGTTTTGAGGTACCCTGCGTGCAGAGTCTAGTTAAACTACACTCTGCCTAGTAGAGACCATATTACAGTTTAGTAGCCCCACCCCCACGACAGGTACCGGTGACAGTTTGGGTAAATCACTTTTGACCTACGCGCTGACCTTCCACCAATCAGTGAGCTTGAAGAAACATACGCCAAATGCGTTCTAATTAAATATGCGCATGTCATTGGTCAATTCCAGGCTCAACGATGACGTCAGAAGGAATGACCATATAAAGAACGTCGGTCAAATTTGGCCGACGATTACTGATTGGCGCGGTGAGTTCACAGGTTTATTTTAGTTTGAAAGAGTGAAGACGAAGCTCTCTTTTAAGAAGTGAAGTCAAACGAATTTCAAAGGGTAGTTTTGGGGTAGAGTCTCAAGCATTGGCGGAAGAAGTTTGAGTTCTGTTTCCTTATAAAAAATAATCTTTAGAAATGGAAATGAAAGTTATGGATATTATAGGATTTTTTCTAGAAAGTATAGAATTATGATATAATTATATTTTCTCAAACCTATGATAGGAATCAATATATCCTTTAAAAGGGTGTTGATTAGGGGGTAGATTAGGTTTAGGCTCATATTCATCCAATAATGTCCACATTTTGAAATCATAAGGGAGTTCAATTATATTGATGTACTGGAAGTGGTAGCCTACAAAGAAAAAGACATACCTAAACTAGATTTGAGGATTGGGTTAAGTCCAAGTATAACTTTTCCTGAGGGTGTACACCATTTCATGTTATCTGTCTCTCTAGCCTAACATAGGCAGAAATGAAAGGCATCAAAATTCACTTTCCAGAGATGAAGCAATATTAGATCATTTCAAATAGGCCCACAGGCTGATAATTACAGAGAATGCACAGATTGTTCGATCATATTAATACCTAGTAATGGGTATATATTGTGAGCCTTAAGTCTCGAATAATCTATAAGTCAATTCTGTTCTAGCCTCAAGTGTTTCATGATCTTTAAGTCAATTCCTTTATGAGCCTTGAGTTCTTAATGATCTTTAAGTAGATTACTTTCTGGGCCACAAGTTCTTAATCATCTATAGTCAATTCCTTTCTGAGCCACAAGTTCTTAATGATCTATAAGTCAATTACTTTCTGAGCCACAAGTTCTTAATGATCTATAGTCGATTACTTTCTGAGCCACAAGTTCTTAATGATCTATAAGTCGATTCCCTTCTAAGCCACAAGTTCTTAATGATCTATAAGTCAATTCCTTTATGAGCCTTGAGTTCTTAATGATCTATAAGTCAATTCCTTTTTGAGCCTCGAGTTCTTAATGATCTATAAGTCAATTCCTTTATGAGCCTTGAGTTCTTAATGATCTATAAGTCAATTCCTTTCTGAGCCACAAGTTCTTAATGATCTATAAGTCGATTACTCTCTGAGCTCAAGTTTTTAATGATCTATAAGTCCATACCTTTTTGAACTTACCCTAATAGAACCTTAGCTCTGAAGATGACCTATAAATTACCCTTGTGGAACCTTAGCTCATGATGACCTATTAGTAACCCTTGTGGAACCTTAGCTCAAGATGACCTATTAGTAACCCTTGTGGAACCTTAGCTCATGATGACTTATTAGTAACCCTTGTGGAACCTTAGCTCATGATGACCTATAAGTAATCTTTGTGGAACCTTAGCTCATGATGACCTATAAGTAATCCTTGTGGAACCTTAGCTCATGATGACTTATTAGTAACCCCATGTGGAACCTTAGCTCATGATGACTTATAAGTAACCCTTGTGGAACCTTAGCTCATGATGACCTATTAGTAACCATTGTGGAACCTTAGCTCATGATGACCTATAAGTAATCCTTGTGGAACCTTAGCTCATGATGACTTATTAGTAACCCCATGTGGAACCTTAGCTCATGATGACTTATTAGTAACCCTTGTGGAACCTTAGCTCAAGATGACTTATTAGTAACCCTTGTGGAACCTTAGCTCAAGATGACCTATTAGTAACCCCTGTGGAACCTTAGCTCATGATGACTTATTAGTAACCCTTGTGGAACCTTAGCTCATGATGACCTATAAGTAATCCTTGTGGAACCTTAGCTCATGATGACCTATAAGTAATCCTTGTGGAACCTTAGCTCATGATGACCTATAAGTAATCCTTGTGGAACCTTAGCTCATGATGACTTATTAGTAACCCTTGTGGAACCTTAGCTCATGATGACTTATTAGTAACCCTTGTGGGACCTTAGCTCATGATGACCTATAAGTAACCCTTTTGAGCTCTAAGTCTGTGACATATTCTTCAGGCTCAGTCATTTCACAATTACTACCATATAATTTTTAATCAATATACTGTTAAAAACAAAATTAAACATTACATTCTTACAATTCTTATTCTGATTCTGAAAAACATAGAAATTACTACTCAAATTCTCCAGGTAAAAATCTGAGATGGTTTGCTCCTTTCTTAGATATTCAGAAACATGTTTTCTGACACATAAACTCTCAAGGAATCCCAAGGGCCCGATAAACCTACTTTGTCCCTTTAACCCACAAGGGTGCCATAATAAACTTTCCCCTACAGCATTCAAATCTCTTGAAAATGCTGTTTTTGTTCAAAAAAGATCATTGTCTTTTAATGAGTTAAATGTTTATAGTCAACAAAGCAAACAAGAAAACAAAGACGTATGCTCCTTTTTCCAATGACATTGACATTCTTGGAAACAAATAGTAATTACGCTAAATCTTAGTTGTTCAGTAAGTAATCAAACAGGTAAGCTCGTCATTACAGAAAACTCAAGTGCAAAATATAACACAAACACTGCAATGTTGTTAAATTACGCAGAGTAGCAAATATTAATTACTGAGGCAAACTGCATATAAAGGAACTGCAACCTGTACTTGAGAAAAAAGTTTATTTTTGTTTTTGAAAGAAATTATCTGGAATAAGCATGATATTTTAGATATAGGATAATTGTTTGTGATATTTGTAATACTCTTTATGATAATGACAAATCTGCTTCTAGTTATTGTGTAAACATAGAAACAATTCTATTGGTTAATAGTGCAACAGCATCCTTGTTTCATGTTTTCATATTTTTTTTTAATTTAGGATATTCCTTGCTTAAAAATCATAATACATCTGATGAGAATGACACTTGTTCCACATTATGCTACAGTAATAGACTAGATTGATGGGTGATATGAAAATTGAACCACTAAAACAGATGTAATTAAAGTTAAAGGGAACTTTCTACTATACCTGCCATGCTATCGGACCTGAACGAGCCACCTGGTGGTGAAACTGGTAACTACCTACTCGCACCTGCGTTATTCATTTTATCATCTTATAGTCATGATTCTCATTCTTTGATTGGTTCAAAACAGGTCACATGACATATCATTATCATTGAAATTGAGCCAATTTTATGAATTAAAATACAATCTAGATGAAATACATGGGGATAATGGAGTTAATCACAACAGCCTTCTAACAAAAAATTATTACATGAATGTTTTTTTGAAAAAAGAAACACAAATCAAATGAAGGACCCATGGTCCTATGCTCACACAGTTTGGAACCTTCAGAGGAATTAATATCCTGACTTTCAAACAAAAATATTGATTTGGATTTGTAGTCTCGAACTTTGAGAAACTTAGATAGCATAGTTATGTGACCTAGTTTGATGACCTTTGACCTTGAAGTTTATTCCATTTGGAATAATGTTTTTAATGAATCTGAATGCCATATATTTATCACGTAATTGTTTGTCCATTTATCTTTTGGATAGTTTCCAGGTTTTCTAATCCTTTAGCGGGTAGTGTAATTGGCATCTTTTCAATTTATATGAATGCATGGTTGACCCCAGTTTCACCAGTGTACTTTATAAAGACATTCAGTTCAGTATGTAAGACAGTCCACAACACGTGGAAATTTCAACATTTTACAACAGTTTTACAGCAGTTTTACTTCATTTTAATACAATGGCTGAGAGTAAATCGGACATTCTTGAAGCAGGCAGGAAGTGCAGTAAGTGTAGGGGCCTTATAAGACATCATATTGGCCCTCATGGAACTAAATGTGACTTTGAAATTCAAAAAGAATATCGAGATCAGGACGTTGAAGTCGATGTTACCAATGAGATTCTAGAATTAAAGAATCTCATGGAACGTATGATGATAAGTAATGAAACTTTCAAGCAGGATGTGAAGACTGAGATGGAATCCATGAAGCATGAGATATTGCAAATAAAATCTCGTTCCAATGATAACAATGATATACCATCAACATTTTCTGTACCGTCAATGTCACCCAAGAAAGTCGTACCATCAGCCCCTGCTAAATCGTCCATACCTGTTATGACGGAAACGAAAGTCTCTACCGAAGCAGATGAATCTGACACATCAATGATTCTAGATTATCCTGTACCTCAGAAAACAATAAAAGCAGTCAAATCTGGTAAGTTTGTGAACATGATAGATTTACTACCAGCTAATCTTGTGAATGATTACAATGAAAATCCAGATCCTATCATTTTAACACTTGATAACGGACATCTTCGTCAACAACACAAGCGTAAAGTTAAAACGATTACTAGCTTTAATCAGTGGTTATCTGCTTGGAGTATCTATGAATGTATACTGATTGAACAAAATCCGATCTTGTATTCGAGTCTTATCGCATATCGCACACTTATCCAGGAAGCGGACAAAAAGTTCCATTGGAATGCGATCAATCTGTATGACATTAAATTTAGAACAAAATTAGCTCAATCACCATCACCCAAATTTGACAAGATGGATATTACGTTATATGTCACGACATTGGATGCGACATGCGTCAAGAACACAATCAGATGTCACCGATGTTCAGGGGACCATAAAGTTAGTAACTGCCCCTTTCAAACGAGCTCCACGATGGCGCAGACATCATCGTCGGATACAAAACAGAAGGCGGACAAAGACGAGGTCTGTAACAATTATCAATTCGGAAACTGCAAATATGGAACAAATTGCTACAGGATGCACAAATGTAATGGATGCGGCACCCTTAACGTCCCTTGATCAAAATGTACGAAATGCCCATCCCTTAGCACACATTAATCCTTATAGACCACTTTCTCCTGACGCCCTAAAATTAGGCCTTAGGAATCATCCTGATAAACAGTTCGTAGAGAAAATAATCTATCAAGCCAAAAACGGAGTTTCGTTAGGTTTTCAAGGAAATAGACAATCGCAAATACACAATAACTGGAAGTCTGCATTAGAAAATCCTGACGTGATCGAGAAAAATATTGCTAAGGAAGTCAAAATGGGTCGTAAAGTGGGATTCAGTTCTCCCCCAATTTCAACTTATGTCGCATCGCCGATGGGCGCATATCGTAAAAAGCGCTCGGACCCTCCAAAATATAGGGTTATCCATGATCTTTCATGGCCTCCTGGAAAGGCAATTAATGATTTCATCGACAAGGATATATGCACTCTTAAATACATTAGCATAGATACAGTGATACGTCTCGTGAAACAATATGGTAAAAATTGTTTAATGTCGAAAATCGATTTATCAGACGCGTTTAAATATATAGGAGTATGCAGAGATGACTGGGAATTACTGGGTACCACTTGGACAACAACAAAGAATGGATCCACTGAGACTACATACTACATCGATTTAGTGCTTTAGTGCTGATGACCTTTGACCTTGAAAATTTTACTTATTCAGAGCTCAGTAAGGTCTTTTGTGATTAAGCTGACCAAAATTTACATCCAAAAATCAATTTGAAAAATCAACTTTTTTGACCTTTCGAAGGTCACTGAAGGTCAAGTTAAGGTGTAATCCTAAAACTAATGTCAGATTTGAACTCCTGGCAACTTGTAGATGATTTTCAAAAAAAATTTGGTCAAATTGAAGCAAGTTGAAAAATATCTTATTTTTACTGTTTTTTGACGTCAAATATTTCAAAAACGGTAAAAATTTGATGCTGACATATATTGAGAAATATGTAGGGAATGCTTAAATCTATTAATGATGTAATTTATTGCAGGAAATGATCAAGTATAAGGCAAACTTTAAGAATCTTGTCAATCACAAAACCTGCCATGGACTTTATACATGAGACAGTTTCCTGAAAATGATTAAGTCCTAGTTTTTTTCAAATTTTATAGAGTAAGCACCAAAAACCGTAATTCCAAGAGCTTTGAAATCTTCAGAGGACATAGGTTGCATATACACCAACTACTAAAAGTTATTTGAAAGTTCTACTTCAACAAAGTGTCTAGTATTTACAGAAAATTTGAATTTTTGACGTCAAAATCCGCAATTTCTCGGAAACCGGGCGAACTTGGGAAATCATGATGATAGGTCAAATAGGCATTATGGATATGCATAAAATGAATGTGGATATGACTCAATCCGAATAGCAATTTAATTTGTGCAGCCAATGTTGACGGACGGACGGACGGACCAACGGACGGACGGACGGACGGACCAACGGACGGACGCCTGGTCAATCCCATAGGCTCACTGTGTGAGCCAAAAAATAATGAATAAAACCAGCGCCAGATTGTCATATCAGGAAAAGCTCTTTCACGGTCACAGACGTATAAAAAGTTATGAATACTTTCAACATGTATGTTATAATGCCAGAAGCTGATTGACCTAAACCCCTACTTAATGCAGACCAATTTATTAACATCTTTTTCTGAAGGCTTTTGTATAGCCTCATTAGTTGAGATCTAATTCTGATTTACTATGGTAGCCCCTTCCATATATCCCATATTCACTGATTCAATTTTATTTGCAAACTAATTAATCTAAGTATGCAAAATAAAAAAATATATCATGGGAAGATTTGATTAGGATACAGGTTGAGGAAAAAAGCAATAGAAAAAAATCAAAATAGAAGCAGGTTGAAATGATCAGAAGAGCTCAATAGTTTTTAAAAAGGTCATCTTGGGTGACATAGGTCGATATTTCTTCATTTCCAGTGACATTTCTCCATCTCTAGCAAACCCTTAACATATTCTGAATCCTTATCAACAATTATTTAATTGATGCAACCATGACAAACACATGAGACAGACAAAAATAACTCATGTTTTAGATCATATTCTTAAGAATGTTCTAAATACTTTATATTACATATATTCAGTGAAAAAACAGAAATAAAATAATTCCCAAGGTCCAAACAGACATTAACCTCTTATCTATTAGATAGTCAGATCCATATTGAAGATGATGGGTAATCTGACAAGTAGAAAAAATGTTTTGACCATAAGGACAATTGATTTGCAATATTTCATCAACAGATGACCATAATTAACCCTAGCTCAAAGATAAGTCCACAAAACATGGTATTAATAAAAAGAAAATTGGACAATTTGATTCAAATCAGGACAAATTAATCTCATGAACTTTGACAAATTGATCCACATATTTTTATTTAAATTAACATAAATTAACAAAATAATAATAAACTCAATAAGTTCTAAAGAATATGTTTTTAAAACGGTATGCAACAAAAATATATATGGAAAAAGGTCTAGATGCATGATCTAGTCAATCAGGAAAAGGTAAGGTTACAGTGAATGGAGAAAATGTTTTGGTTGCATGTAAGACAAAGGTGATAAAGTCTGCTTATATGATGTGAGAAAAGGTCTGCTTACATAATATGAGAAAAGGTCTGCTTTCATGATGTGAGAAAAGGTCTGCTTACATAATATGAGAAAAGGTCTGCTTTCATGATGTGAGAAAAGGTCTGCTTACATAATATGAGAAAAGGTCTGCTTATATGATGTGAGAAAAGGTCTGCTTACATAATATGAGAAAAGGTCTGCTTTCATGATGTGAGACAAGGTCTGCTTACATAATATGAGAAAAGGTCTGCTTACATAATATGAGAAAAGGTCTGCTTTCATGATGTGAGAAAAGGTCTGCTTACATAATATGAGAAAAGGTCTGCTTTCATGATGTGAGAAAAGGTCTGCTTACATAATATGAGAAAAGGTCTGCTTTCATGATGTGAGAAAAGGTCTGCTTACATAATATGAGAAAAGGTCTGCTTTCATGATGTGAGAAAAGGTCTGCTTACATAATATGAGAAAAGGTCTGCTTACATAATATGAGAAAAGGTCTGCTTTCATGATGTGAGAAAAGGTCTGCTTACATAATATGAGAAAAGGTCTGCTTTCATGATGTGAGAAAAGGTCTGCTTACATAATATGAGAAAAGGTCTGCTTTCATGATGTGAGAAAAGGTCTGCTTACATAATATGAGAAAAGGTCTGCTTTCATGATGTGAAAAAAGGTCTGGTTACATAATATGAGAAAAGGTCTGCTTTCATGATGTGAGAAAAGGTCTGGTTACATAATATGAGAAAAGGTCTGCTTACATAATATGAGAAAAGGTCTGCTTTCATGATGTGAGAAAAGGTCTGGTTACATGGATGTTAATGGAGACAAGGCTTGTTTAAGTGGTAGTCAATGAGAGATGTTTGGTTGCATGGAAGTAAAACAGGAAAAGAAAAGGTCTGGTTACATGAAACATAATTGAGTAAATTATATGGAACTTCTATGGAAAAGATTCAAGTGAGTATATAGAAAAGGTCTAGATACATTTACATCATCAAATCAATAGGGAAAAGGTCTAGTTGCATGGAAGTCAACATGGATAATGTCTGGTTACATGGAAGCCAATAGAAAAAGGTTTTATGGAAGTTTATGCAGAAATGGCCTGGTTTTGTGAACCCTATTGTCTGTATCCTATAACAAAGAGTTAAATCAGATGGTTTACTTTACAAAATCATTTCCTGACAACAAATATGTGTTCAGTAAAAGCACTATCACTGATTGCCATGTTCTAATATTCAAAAATGCCATAAAATTATGAGGATGACAAAATAGAGCAAATTGAAAAGCTTCTAAGAGATTTTTCTTTGGACAACTGAGAATATCTCGTGCCCTGAAGAGCCATAAATGCGAGAAACAATAGCCATAAATTACCCAAGTTTCTATGAAGCAATGTCGTAAAACATGTAATTCACCGTTTTTAGACACTCAGAAGGAAATTTCCTTTAATTTGGATTCTAGAACATAGAGTAGACAATCTGTCTGCGAAACAGCCTCTTCGGTTGCTTTAACATGACTCTTACATATTGTCAAGATATGCATACTTCATGTTATTAATATCAAAGAAATATTATCAAAGAGGGAAACCAATATAGAATACAGTGAATTCTTTAATGACCATAAATCAGTATATAGAGATTTGGAAAAATATAAAAACCTTAATTTATTTGAGGAACTTTGTTAAAAGGGTTCTTAGGATCAATACTTGCACAAGATCAATGTCATCTGCATATATTTTGGCCCCCTTAACAACAGAAAGAATCTTGTTTCACGTCTTCGCACAGCGTGATCCCACCATTGTTCACCAATTTATCAGATTAAACTCAATATTCTTAAACCTTGAATGACGTTATTTCATTAATTGCGTTGGGGGATTCTATATAGGACCCATTTATCCAATGTGGGTCTTACAAAAATTAACTTGGTCTTTTAACAATAAAATGTTGACAAAATTGGTCTAAAATTCCTAGCCTAAGGTCATGTTTCCTCTTAAATTTTCAAATTCTGACTCTCTAAGTAATATAATGCTTCAAATTAATAGCTTTTGAGTATATTGTTGACAATAATAAATACTTAATAATTATAAATAAAACTTAAAACTGTGACATTGTTCACAATTATTAGAATATTCATCAATGATGGCATTGAGAATCAGAGTTCTTATTTCTATAATTTGATTTCTTGAAAGAGAGAGTGGACTCAGGTAAATCATATCCTGGATTCTCAAAGCTGGTCGCAAAATAGAGAGAGTGGACTGGTAAATCATATCCTGCATTCTCAAAGCTGGTCGCAAAATAGAGAGAGTAGACTGGTAAATCTTATCCTGCATTCTCAAAGCTGGTCGCAAAATAGAGAGAGTGGACTGGTAAATCATATCCTGCATTCTCAAAGATGGTCGCAAAATAGAGAGAGTGGACTGGTACATCATATCCTGGATTCTCAAAGCTGGTCGCAAAATAGAGAGAGTAGACTGGTAAATCTTATCCTGCATTCTCAAAGCTGGTCGCAAAATAGAGAGAGTGGACTGGTAAATCATATCCTGCATTCTCAAAGCTGGTCGCAAAATAGAGAGAGTGGACTGGTAAATCATATCCTGCATTCTCAAAGCTGGTCGCAAAATAAAGAGAGTGGACTGGTAAATCATATCCTGGATTCTCAAAGCAAAATAGAGAGCTCTCCTGTTGAGTGTCAGAATACTGAAGAAATGAGGATGAAACATGCTGAAATTCAAGAAATGAAAGAAAGTACAAAAAATAATCAACATTTGCAAAAGCCAAATATTATTTAAATAATTTGAGGAAATAAAAGGTTTTGCCAAACTTCAAAGAGATGGAAGCGGGTTTTAATATAACGATTTAATCACAATACACATATCACCGAAGCATCTTGGTATTCAAGGAATGGAATATGATTCCAGCAAGAAAGTCCTGCATCAAAGCCAGTAAATCTATTTGCATTTTGTCAAATTATAGCTGTGGATTATAGATTAGATAGATTTGTATGAAGTCACTGGCTTGCATGACTTAGTGATGAAAACTATACTTAAAATGAGAATACACAAATGGGAAAAGCATTTGTTTGATCAGATCAGATGAGATGAAAATCAAAAATGATGAACTAGCCATAAAACTACAAATTACAAAACATATAATATCATTAGAATGCATAATCGATACCTCTATGGCATGTCTCGTTAGAAAACTTACACAATCATAATAATGTCAAATCCTCGTAAAATGCAATGTATAATTACATGGGAATATATCAATGCAGCGTCCTATGTAAGTTTAATGTTGGCACTAATCCCTTTAGAGAGATGAGTCATGCTTGGCCCAATAAGATTTCTTTAGAATACCTAATTTTTCCATAAATATGGGTACATTGTATGTGTTGTGGGAAAGTGTTTGGATCAATGATACTTATATCACACCAGATATAAAACGACATGTATTTGCATAAAATCAGAATATATTGGTATGTCTTGTCTTGTATGTCTTGTTTTATTTAGAGATAACAGTAAAAACCATGGCTAATCACGAAGCCACTTAAAATATGTGATCAATCTATAGTTTTATTGTTATATTGGGAATGAGGTTACAAAAGTAGGTGTCAATAAAATTCACATGTAAGGGAATATTTTGGAGAGAAAATCATTTTCACAACCTGAACAACGGCAACGCCAAAGCGTAGTGAATCCCATCGAACAGAAATAGCTGGCATTTTTACAAACGAAATGTATAGCAAATATCATAAAATAACACACATAAGAAAGTTGTCATCAGAAGAAGTAATATGCTTTTTTATAGTATTCACATGCCAAATATGAACAAAATCGCTCCACTAATTTTCGAGTTATAGTAAAATACTTTAAAATGGTGGCCATTTTTCAAAATTTATTTCACTACTTACTCCACTACTTTTCGAGTTACAGTAAAATACTTTAAAATGGTGGCCATTTTTCAAAATGGCCGCCTTCTACCAAAAGTGTCATTAGACAGTGTGCCATGCTTATATTATTTACATACCAAATATGAACAAAATCGCTCCACTACTTTTCTAGTTATAGTAAAATACGTTAGAATGGCGGCCATTTTTCAAAATGGCCGCCTTCTACCAAAAATGTCATTAGACAGTGTGCCATGCTTAAAGTATTCACAAACCAAATATGAACAAAATCGCTCCACTACTTTTTGAGTTAAAGTAAAATATGTTAAAATGGCGACCATTTTTCAAAATGGCCTCCTCCTACCAAAAGTGTCATTAGACATTGAGCCATGCTTATAGTATTCACATACCAAATATGAACAAAATCGCTCCAATACTTCTTCAGTTACAGCAAAAATCGTAAAATAAAGAGTAAAGGCCGCCATTTTTCAAGATGGCTGCCATGTGCTATTTTAATTTCTACATTTCTAGCTTTATCAATGTCCTATATGATTTTTTTACATTTAAAACATAATGCTATCACAGTTTTACATATTGCACCTGAATTACTGTAAAATCGGCACTAAAATGGCCGCCATTTTTAAATGAGCGGCCATTTTGAAAATCGGCTTTTTAGCAGAACTTCTACCCCCATAGGGTATATGTGTACAAAATATGAACAAAATTGGGCCAACGGTATTTGAGTTATTGCCCGGACGGACGGACGGACAGACGGACGGACGGACGTTCCCTATATCCCTCCGAACTTCGTTCGATGGGATAATTAATCAATCAATTGCACAGGGTAGAATGATAAAGGCCGCTCAGTATATATAAATAAGGGTCCTTTTCTAACAGAGCACATTTCATTTTTAAAAAAAAGTCAGGGAACTATGTTGACATCTCTCGATGACCCTTTTACGAAACTAAATCTATTTGCTATCAAATTGGCTATCAAAATTACCTTCAGATGGTTTTGTATTTTGCTGATCTTCTCATAAATTTGGAAGAATATTGTGGGGTCACACATTAGTTTGTGGATTAGATTATACATGCTCTTAGGGATATTAGTGATTTTCTTTATAATGTAATATCAAATCACATATCTGAACAGATTTGGTGCAGCATATATTTAAACAGATTTGATGCAGTATAAATGTCAAACAAATCTGAATATGAACAGATCTGACACACTATTTATAGATATGATGCAGCAAATGTTCTAATATATTTGATGCAGCACATATTTTAACAGATTTGAAGCAGCACATATCTTAATAGATTTGATGCAGCTCATATATGAACAGATTTGATGCAGCACATATTTGAACAGATTTGATGCAGCATATATTTAAACAGATTTGATGCAGTATAAATGTCAAACAAATCTGAATATGAACAGATCTGACACACTATTTATAGATATGATGCAGCACATGTTCTAATATATTTGATGCAGCACATATTTGAACAGATTTGAAGCAGCACATATCTTAATAGATTTGATGCAGCTCATATATGAACAGATTTGATGCAGCACATATTTGAACAAATTTGATGCAGCATATATTTAAACAGATTTGATGCAGTATAAATGTCAAACAAATCTGAATATGAACAGATCTGACACACTATTTATAGATATGATGCAGCACATGTTCTAATATATTTGATGCAGCACATATTTGAACAGATTTGATGCAGCATATATTTAAACAGATTTGATGCAGTATAAATGTCAAACAAATCTGAATATGAACAGATCTGACACACTGTTTATAGATATGATGCAGCACATGTTCTAATATATTTGATGCAGCACATATTTTAACAGATTTGAAGCAGCACATATCTTAATAGATTTGATGCAGCTCATATATGAACAGATTTGATGCAGCACATATTTAAACAGATTTGATGCAGTATAAATATGTATTCAAACAAATCTGATGCAGCACATATTTAAACAGATTTGATGCAGCATATGTCTGAACTGTTTAAATGCAGCACACATTTTAATAGATTTGAAGCAGCTCAAATATGAACAGATCTGATACACTATTTATAGATATGATGCAGCACGTGTTCTAATATATTTGATGCAGCACATATTTGAACAGATTTGATGCAGTACATATTTTAACAGATTTGAAGCAGCACATATTTTAATAGATTTGATGCAGCTCATATATGAACAGATTTGATGCAGCTCATATATGAACAGATTTGATGCAGCTCATATATGAACAGATTTGATGCAGCACATATTTGAACAGATTTGATGCAGCACAAATATGAACAGATCTAATGCAGTATATATTTTATAGATTTGATGCAGCACATATTTTAATAGAATTGATGCAGCATATATTTTAATAAATTTGAAGCAGCATATATTCAAACAAATTTGATGCAGCATATATTTAAAAAGATTTGATACAGCTCAAAAAGCTTTTTTACAAGCCAGACCATGTACTTTATGCCTGAAAAGATTTTCAAATACAAGGAATGCCATCACACTTCTATTAAACAGTGCTGGTAAAATACCAAATCCCCAAGCCTGACATCTAAAAGGTTAATCATGTCAAATGGTTATTACACAGCCAAGTCCTTTCTATCTTTAATTAAAGTTCTTTCTTAGAAACAATAAATAATTTTCTTTGCATGTAATGTATCAGTATGGACCCAAAAGGGAAATGACCTAATGAGTGGTAGCTTCAAAGCAGTTCTTTGCACATGAGGCATATAGTTTACATGTTCATTTTAGTTAACATATAGGAAGGAAATTCGTTAGAATAGTGCTTCAGGTATCTAACATAACATTATTCGAAACAGGTTCAAATGGTACTTTATGTTATATTAATGTCATGAATTTCAACATAAATTCACTAATTCGATACAATTCAACTCCACAAAAATATCACTATTTAATATATTTCTATCATACCAAGAAACATGTAAACATAATACATAAGCAGTATTTGTTCAAGCAGTCAGAACTGCCTTTCATCTCGTCAAATTCAAGGCCTGATATAAGAAAATAAATGTAATTCCAAGACTAATGTAAAAGTACTTGTAGGTATGTTTGTATACTTGAGATGTTCCTACATCACCTGATGCAGAATCCATCATACTTGAAAAATAGTGAATACTGGATACCCTGTATCCCTAGACATACTGCACTCTGACAACGTTTATAGATGAACTAACAGTTTTAATGCTGCTCTTAATGATCACAAATGAATCATTGATACATATGACTTTTCAAGGAAAGTTGAATTTGCAATGAATGTTTGATATCAAAATGCAGGGTACTGATTTGCAGACTATATATATCCTAATTGGATATATGCTCTTGATCTCAATTTTGAAGAGTGAAGATGAATTCCAGCATTTTAAAATTAAAAGGGTCAAGCACCTTTCAGAAAAAGAAAGAAAATAAGTAAAAGAAAACTGACGATGAATAGAAGGCTGAAACTTCACATAAATTAATAATGCAAAATCAACGATTCCTGTCATGGATGAATCAGATGAATAACCTATAGATCTGGTTTTGTACTCCAAGTCTGTAAAACAAATCAAAGTTCAGGTTTACACAATCATGGTGCACTTTCACTAACATGAAAGGTACAAAGTAGATTCCTGTAAGTTGATCCATTATGATCCATTGGAACTGAAAACAAATCAAAAGATTATTATGTGCTATAAATCAAATTAACTTAAAACAGGCACTTTCAACTATTATTTTTTATTTTCATTTACCAAACATCGTCAACTTTAGATACTTGATTGGTACAAATCAACTCCATGATAACTACCTGCTCAATTAATCAACCAGTACCAATATCCACATAAGGTACAGTAAAAGCACAGGAACCCTTCAAGGTGAGATTTCTGGGTCTGCTTTCCAGAAATATTATATGGAAAAACAGATGAGAGTTGCAGCAAAGCATATACATACGCATAATAAAGTACCAAACAGGTACTAATCAGTACTGTTTTGGCACCAAATTATGACTATGATACAGTAAAACCTGTAAGGTAGAATGCTTCTGTTAGTAGAACAACTCATTAAGTAGAACACCTTTTAAAAGTCCAAAAGGTGTTCTACTTACACAGGTTTTGCTGTAGAGGCTTATGCCTGTTTTACATGTACGAGTATTAGAAACACTAAAATGGAGGAAATACCTTCACAAGAAAAAAAAATACCTGTAACTATTTCCTTCCTATAATTTTCAGCATATGTTAGAGTCATGTACCATCAGTTCTTACAACACCATTACATCACTATCGCTATTTCGTATCTACGCTTTCATCAGTAACTTCAGAAAGAATTCAGATGCACTAATACCCAACAGATAACTGTAATATACGCAGTAAAACCTGTCTTCAATTAAACGTACAAGAAACAGCTTAAAGTGTTCATTTTGAGAAGTGCTCACATAGGATGTTATTATACCAACTGGAGTCAGCAGACAATACCATTGCATTGTTCCCTTTAGTGGTGTTCATATATTTTACTGTATGTTTATCTTAATCACAATAAATTTGTACTTATATGTTATTTTATCCTGAGGTTACACACAATCTAAATAAACAGTAAAACCTGTCTCAGTGAACACCTCTCTCTAATGAACACCTGCCTCTAGTAGACACCCTTCCTCCACACATGTTCTACTGAGTGTATAAACTAGAATTACCCTTTCTGTAATGAACACCTACCTGCAGAAAACACATTTTGTGGCTCTATAGGTGTTCACTATTGAAGGGAATAGTTTATATAACATTCACTCTTATGAGAGGCATTTTGACAACCTGTTAGACCAAGAAATAAAACATCTTCAAAAAATGTTCATTGAATGTTTTGAGTTAATTATAGACATGGTTGGCAGTTGTTAAGTTTTTTGCACCTCTTAGCTGCTTAACAAGGGTATTGCGATCATTACAGGAATGCTTGGAGATATAACACAGAATGATGCTCTATGTATATCTTAAATGGTAGTCTTGCATCAAGGCTCAAATCATCATTTTCCCTAAGGTACTTATTTAACAAAAAATTGTGTATGTGAAGTAGTAGGAAAGAGGTCTACCTTAAAAAACACAGGTATGAATTTACAATTTGAACAGAATTTTATTTTTTGAAACTTTCTCTGGTTTAAGATACCTTACCCAATAACATAATAGCTGAAGACAGGGCACTCTTGAAGAGGTGCAAAGTTTAGCCTTCCAAAGGGTATCTGACTAAAGACATCGAGGAGGAAGATGCTAATCATACCATGATTTAATATGATGCATTTGTAACAGTAATACCATAAGTCATGCTTTCCTTGTTACTTAAGTGTAATGATACTTTTATACCACCATGACTAAATATATAACATTTTTAACAAACATATACAAATACATGTAATTATATAGATGTGTCAGAGAGACTAACATGATTATAAGAGTAAACAAAGAAATACATACAGAAAAACCTGTCTCATTCAAACACCAATAGGACCACTCAAAAGTGTTTGTGTTAACCTTTCATGGTTTTTAGCATTGGAGTCTATAGCAGATTAAAAAACAGGACTGAAGAAAGTGATCACAATGACAGTGTTCAGATTAAAAAGGTATTTTGATACCAACTCAGAACATATTTCAACCTTAGTGCGAACTCGCATCATCTTACAACCCTAGTCCTCGTGGCGGGATTCTATGACTTAATTGTGAGCAAATTCAGATCATCTTACAACCCTATTCCTTGTGGCGGGATTCTATGACTTAATTGAGAGCAAACTCAGATCATCTTACAACCCTATTCCTAATGGCGGGATTCTATGACTTAATTGAGAGCAAATTCAGATCATCTTACAACCCTATTCCTTGTGGCGGGATTCTATGACTTAATTGAGAGCAAACTCAGATCATCTTACAACCCTATTCCTCGTGGCGGGATTCTATGACTTAATTGAGAGCAAATTCAGATCATCTTACAACCCTATTCCTCGTGGCGGGATTCTATGACTTAATTGTGAGCGAACTCAGATCATCTTACAACCCTATTCCTCATGGCAGGATTCTATGACTTAATTGTGAGCAAACTCGGATCATCTTACAACCTTAGTCCTCATGGCGGGATTCTATGACTTAATTGTGAGCCCTGTTAGCTAATGCTAGTAAGTGTAGTGTGAACGATGTCAAGTGAGGCGGAAAATGAAACTTGATCAGGATATCCATTGACAAGTTGAACAATAGCCTCGTAGACGAGTCTAAGAATAGAGTTTCACTTGCCGTCGTAGTGACATTTCCATATAGCTATGATGTAATCGACAAGAACATGCGACAGCTCTAACATACATGGACCCAAATGAACAAGCACCTAATGAGAATTTAACACAACGATCCATCAATATGTCAGAAATAATTTGATTCAATTCTTCAAAACATTAAGCTAAAGTACATATATTTTAACATATGAGGGGCAATACCATTAAAGGAAAGAAATTGAACATCAACCATTAAACTAAACAGTAGTGGTGAAACTAATAGAAGCAATACACAAAAAATAATATTTGCATGATATTAGCTTATACAGTGATATTTAAGATGGTAATGTGAGTTCCCCAAGATATACCTATGCTGATAATTCCTGTCTGATTTTCTGAAACTAAATCAATAAAATTACAATGTACATTACAGAGTACAAAATTACAAAACTGCCCAAACATTTACACACATAAATTCACAGTATAACATTATAAGAGATTAATGAAAATTCAGTAGTATATTCATGCAATATAACATTCTGATACTCATACCATCTCTGCCTTGCAAAATGAAAAGAAAACGATAGAAAGCTGTGATCTTTGAAGATTTACGATGTCATTCATGAGATGGATTTGCAATGCGTAAGATCGTACACAATATATAAAACAGAGACTTTCTCACAGATAAAGATACTCTCTAAAGATAATAAAATCAAGTTTATGTTCTGTGGTAGTGTGATTTACTCATTTTCTCTTAGATTTATCATATCTCATTCTTTTAAGAGGTAAAGATGATCTTGGGGTTTGAATTGCTAGAGTAAGATAAAGTTGTTTCGTTATGCAGTTTGAACATTCAAAAGCAATGTACAGTAAAACCCGTGGAATACCCCTGCAAATAGAACACCTCAATAAGTGGAACACTTTTCAAAGTCCCACAACCTATTGACTTATTGTTAATTGAACCTCTCTAAAAGTTGAACACCTTCCAAGTATAACACTTTTTAGTGGTACCAAAGGTGTTTCACTTACACATGTTTCACTGTATTGAGCAATATTCATATTCATATTTGTTGTAATTTTATACTTTCAGTCCGAACAACTTCCACACATAGTTGCCATTTTAATTAAGCCTCATTTCATAACCTTTCAATCATGGTACACCACAGTCTTATCTTCTTTCACAGTATCTATTGCAATAAAAGAGATGTAATGAGTAAAAAGAGATGTAATGAGTATAAAAATGCAACTTTATTTCACATCCTGTATAATGATAACAGACCCCTTCATCACAAGTCCTATCTAATATTCATAAAAACACAAGAAATAACACATGAAATACAAATAAAACAAACAAACATGGCATTAACATGCAAAATGTCACCACCTGCCATTTGTTACAGATGGCAACTCAGAACACAGACCACCAAACAACATCTATAAAAAAGCTGGAGAATGTAACAATATGTCAGAATATGTTGGTGACATAAAAATACCAACTTATACAAGCCATGAGTTTCATTATAGAATGCAAAATTGATGAAAGCAACAGAAAAAAAATTACTTGAAATTGTAATCTAACATGGAAATTAGTTTCTAATTCCTCAAAACAATAGGCGACAATGGTAAAAACAACCAGAAAAATGCCCATTGCTAATGAAACCCCTTGAAGCAATAAACAAAACATAACTACAATCCAGTCTCAATCTAGTCTTGTATCAAGCCTCACATACTTTATCTCATACCAAGAAGTATTGAAGTAGATAGAGACTAGATTAAGAGACTTGATGCAAGACTTTACTCTATCAGTCCATGTTACATCCTACAACATCCAAAATAGAAGTACAAGTATACAGATATACCTTGAAGTAAATATCTTCAATGATGACTCAAGAATAAAGCAAATGGAATGCTGTTTCCTGCCATATATCACACAATGGTAAACAGAGCATCAGATAAATGTTTTGCATCAGATCTGCTATATCTGCTAGGTAGGTACTGCTAGGTATGTAATTACAGAAGATGAACTTTTTATCTTAACTGGCTCTTTAAGTCATCATTTTAGACAGAGGAATTCAACAAATGTAAAACACTGAATCTATACAGGTACAGCAATGAAGACTCGGTACAGGGTGATCTATTTGAATTTTAGTCAGTTGAATGGTAAACTGGGATATTTTGATCAGAATAAGTAAAGCTTCAATTTTGTTATAAGGTAAAAAATTCTGAGAAAGAATGTTGACATTTTTGGCAAACATATGCTCATATTTCATAAGTCATATTTGATATATCATATTTTTCATATGTCATAATTTTAAGATTTGTGACATATTGAAAAGTACTACGAGTACATTATCTTCCAAAAATCAAGATATTACAAAGTTACTGAGGTTACAATTATGAGCTACATGTGACCAAGGAAATGACTGCCTCAAGAAATGTTTCTCCGAAAATCAATTCCTCTTATCACAGTGATTACAAATGCTTTCCATACGCATGTACCTCTATTTGACGAGAGTAATTAGAGAAGGAAAAAATACAAGTAATATTGTCACACAAAGTTTATCTAAGATTCAATGTCCAATGAGGTCACCCCTATGATACAATAGCGTACGATTGCCTTTTCAAAGTTCTTTGAATTAGTAATTCCATTTCTGACTGATAAACCAAAGAACTGACACAAAGCGTAACATTTATTTTTTCAATTCATAGAAATTAACGACCAGTAATAAGTAGTTCATAAAGTATTGATTCAGACTCAATACTGACAAGTTTACCATTTTTGACGGGACTAAAGAACAATTTACAGTGCTGTATATTAATCCTCTCGATGAAAGATCTGCGAGACTAAGAGTTGTGTGTTATACAACAAGTGATGATGCCATAGCAGACAAAAATCAATATTGCTTATTCAATTTAGCGTATGTTTAGCAGCGAATGTCGTGCCATTTCAGAACCTCGTCAGACTAAAAGACAAGCCATGTAGATATATGTGTGATAAGGTCGCAATGTCAGCTTGGACATCCATCAGACGGGAGAAGAGTGCTTTCAAGCATGAAGTTTCCCTTTGTTTGTCAGAGTTAATATTTCTGCTTTCTGCCTTCGATCAAGCATTCTGATAAAGTTCACAGGAGATCGCATCAACCCATAAATTACATTCAAGACAAGTAATACGTCATAAATGTTATTTGTCTGTTGTTTTGCAGCATTCTGCGCAAAACTGTGTATACCATGTGTGATGATCTCATTCAAATCAATTATTAATATATTTAGCCTAACAGATAATCTGATATAAGAGTGCAGAAAGGTTGACTGAAAATATATAAATCATTTAAGACAGGCTTTTAATTTATCTTGACCCCATGATCTTTTTTGCCCCAAAGATGCATTAAATCAAAGAAATCTCTTAGACCATCAACATCACAAGTTATACTTTCAAAATACAGGTATGTATTAATCAAAAATCACTTATAAAGCCTTATATTCCACATAGGGGAATTTCCTACTTACAATAATTTATTTTAGGAGATAGTTTAAAGGGCAAGATTAGAGAAAAATGTGAAGCCATCAGCATTTTCACTTGTATTAATATTTGCCAAAGCTCAATAAACAAAGCAGAAAACATGAATATATTAAATAGCTGTATTTGTGAAAAAATCACAGGTAGTTTTTTCCATCCGACACCTCCAAATGAAAGGGCTGGCCATATAAACAAATAAACATAATTCTTCACTAATCGAATCATAATCTACAAGTTTATACCATTTGCAAAAGCTCAAATGCATCTTAATTATTTCAATTCTTTGCTTTGCTAATAACATATATAATATATACTATAATCACCTGTGATAGTCAGAAGAGAATAGCTACAGCATAGATTCAGAATAACAATTTCAACCAATATGTAACTCTTTAAGATCTTGAGGTGATGAGTTCCATCAGATATCACCAAATCCAGATTTCCAATGGTAGGTATACTAGACATAAGTTCAACCCTAATTGAACCTGAGAAGCATGTGTATACATTGTCTGACTCTCAAGAGGGATCCTCTTGAAGGCAAACAAACCATCACTGTTCAGTGCAAAGAATTTAAAATGGGGTAGTTGGTACAAATATTATTTATTCCAGCCCGCTCTCAATATAACATTTTTCCTTAATTTCGATGATTATGTCTTTAAGCTTAAGTAAAGAAAAGTAAGAAATTCATATATTGGGGAATATTCATCAATTTGAGAGGAAATGGTAACAGTAATTGTTCAGGAGTGTAATCATCATGAAGATGTTATGAAGATGTTATTCTATCTTGTGATGATTAGCAAAGTCATTTTCAGGTTAGAAATAGAAAATAGACAAACTGAATACAACATTGAATCGACTAGCCTCAGATAAGGTCAGGATGCCTTCTAATTAAACCACAGCCTTTGACTAAATATAAACTTAATGAACAAACGAGGCAGGAAATGATAAAGCTATGATGATGAATTATAAGATTTCTTGCCTTGGCTTTTATACTCAAAACCATATGCTACATTTCTTCGCTATTTACCATGTAGGAAAACTATGTGGATAAACTTAACATTTGTACATTCCAGAGAAAAAATGTAATCCATTAGATCTTCGTTGAACAGCTCAGAAATAGATAACTGGCTGAGTGAATATTATTCATACCTGCTGCAATAGGGCAATGACAAAAATCAATAATTATCTGAAGTTCTTGTCATAATATTTGTTCCAGTATAGAATACTAAATACATACAAGTACTTTAATGAGGAATTGTTCAGGTTGATGCTTCTAATGACCTTTTTGATTCAATTGATGTGATTAGTTCTACATTTTTTCATAGGTTCTGTCCACATATGTGCTGGGTTTGTTGCTCTAAGATTCCCTTTTCCACATTATGAATTCTTCTGTTCACATTGAGCCTTTGACCTTCTTTCCAAACTGGTATAATATATTAAGATTTTAACATACCGTACAAGTGACAGGTGGTTGATGCAGATATTATTTGTCACATCATTGATAACTTACACATTGATCTCCACAGGATTTTTCACAAGTGTGTACAAAATTCTCATTTTCACAATTCAGGCCAAAATTGGTCAAAATATGTTTTTAAGTGGGTGCAAAGCCTTTTTTCAAAATCTCAGGTGGGTGCTTCGCCCACTTGCTTTAATGCTGGGGGGATCACTGTTACATTTAAGAAACATGAATTAGCAACCTGGTATAAGGTACCACTTTGAATTTAAAGAAGTTATTTCCTTTAACCTTGTTTCGAACTGCCAATCGAGTAGTGGATAGTATCTTTTCTAAATGTTTAATACTTCTAGAAGAAAGTTTGAACCTATTCATCAACTTATACCAAGAGTGCAAACTCCTCCATCTTATTTGATTTGTGATATTTCTTCATTTATTTTAGAATCAGAGGTTCATTGATTGATTTGTCATACAATTCATACAAACTATATGGATCATCAAAAATATGAAATAGTCGCTAAAATAGTGTAACAAATTTTTTAATTTTTCAATTTTTTATCTGTGGAGTCCAGTACCATTTTCTAGCAGTTCAGACAGTTTTGACAGTAGGAAAGTGTTTCCCAGTCAAGGTTGATAGGTGTTATACTTACATTAAGGTATGGAACACTTTAGATGTACAGGGAGTCGTTTTAACTGCTATTTTCTGTGAGATTCATTTTTGTTTTTATCTGTACATTTTTCTCACTTCCTGTAGAAGAACTCTGCTGACCTACATTCATTTACTCGTTTTTCCTTGCAATTTCACCATAATTAGAGCCAATGATGATTGGTTTTTGTTATATTTATCTAGTTTATATCTTAATCTAGCTAATACATTACAAGATATGTGTTCGTTTTGTGTTAAACAGCAGAAATCATGATTGCTAGGCAAAGCCATTTATTTTGCAAAAGTTATTTCCTCATTGCACCATGGTTGTTTATTTTGCACTAGTGATATCCTGCCTGGGATTCTAGTGGACTGACTAGGTATTGCATCAGCCCATTAATCACTTGTTAGGTTCGTGTGCAAAACCTGTCTGGGGTATAAATACAGAGCACTGATCGCTCCTAGCAGACACGTACACCACTTTTGAAGAGGAAGGAGCTCCTATGTCAGTGTCTCATCTACAGACGAGGGACTAAGAGGCTGAGAAACTTAGAATATTTCGTGTAACTGATGTCCAGAAACTTAGAAGATATAACTGATGTCAGAAAGATAGAATATTCCCAGCAACTGATGTCCAGAAACTTAGAATATTTACGACATCCCAGAAAGATAGAATATTCTCGACAATTGATGTCCAGAAACTTAGAAAATATAACTGATGTCAGAAAGATAGAATATTCCCGGCAACTGATGTCCAGAAACTTAGAATATTTACGACATCCCAGAAAGATAGAATATTCCCGACAACTGATGTCCAGAAACTTAGAATATTTCGATTACTGATGTCCAGAAACTTAGAATATTTCAACGACTGATGTCTAGAAACTTGGAATATTTAGTGTAACTGATGTCCAGAAACTTAGAAGATATAACTGATGTCAGAAAGATAGAATATTCTCGACCAATGATGTCCAGAAACTTAGAATATTTACGACATCCCAGAAAGATAGAATATTCCCGACAACTGATGTCCAGAAACTTAGAATATTTCGATTACTGATGTCCAGAAACTTAGAATATTTCAACGACTGATGTCTAGAAACTTGGAATATTTCGTGTAACTGATGTCCAGAAACTTAGAAGATATAACTGATGTCAGAAAGATAGAATATTCTCGACCAATGATGTCCAGAAACTTAGAATATTTTGATTACTGATGTCCAGAAACTTAGAATATTTCAACGACTGATGTCTAGAAACTTGGAATATTTAGTGTAACTGATGTCCAGAAACTTAGAAGATATAACTGATGTCAGAAAGATAGAATATTCTCGACCAATGATGTCCAGAAACTTAGAATATTTCGATTACTGATGTCCAGAAACTTAGAATATTTCAACGACTGATGTCTAGAAACTTGGAATATTTCGTGTAACTGATGTCCAAAAACTTAGAAGATATAACTGATGTCAGAAAGATAGAATATTCTCGACCAATGATGTCCAGAAACTTAGAATATTTTGATTACTGATGTCCAGAAACTTAGAATATTTCAACGACTGATGTCTAGAAACTTGGAATATTTCGTGTAACTGATGTCCAGAAACTTAGAAGATATAACTGATGTCAGAAAGATAGAATATTCTCGACCAATGATGTCCAGAAACTTAGAATATTTTGATTACTGATGTCCAGAAACTTAGAATATTTCAACGACTGATGTCTAGAAACTTGGAATATTTCGTGTAACTGATGTCCAAAAACTTAGAAGATATAACTGATGTCAGAAAGATAGAATATTCTCGACCAATGATGTCCAGAAACTTAGAATATTTTGATTACTGATGTCCAGAAACTTAGAATATTTCAACGACTGATGTCTAGAAACTTGGAATATTTCGTGTAACTGATGTCCAGAAACTTAGAAGATATAACTGATGTCAGAAAGATAGAATATTCTTGACTAATGATGTCCAGAAACTTAGAATATTTCGATTACTGATGTCCAGAAACTTAAAATATTTCAACGACTGATGTCTAGAAACTTGGAATATTTCGTGTAACTGATGTCAAGAAACTTAGAAGATATAACTGATGTCAGAAAGATAGAATATTCTCGACCAATGATGTCCAGAAACTTAGAATATTTCGATTACTGATGTCAGAAAGATAGAATATTCCCGGCAACTGATGTCCAGAAACTTAGAATATTTCAACTACTGATGTCTAGAAACTTCGAATATTTCATATAACTGATGTCCAGAAACTAAGAAGATATAACTGATAGAGAAAGATAGACTCTTTAATATAATCTTTGATATTTCACATAAACAAAGGACTTTCAAATAGTCTCTCTACAACTTAATTTACACCGATTTATTCTGTATACATTTTTGGGCTGGATAAGCAACAATATATGTGTGTTTAGTTTATATTCGATGTTGTGTCGCTATATCATCACGTGCATTTAATGTGCACCAAGTATCCCTCAAAGTGACTTAGCCTAATAAAATAAATAACAACCATCCACACTACCCAAATTAGGCTAGTTGTTACATTGGTGGCAGTGGTGGGATTGTGTTGATTAGTAATACAATATTCGAATATGGAACAAGGACTTGACCTTCCACCTCCTCCAGCTTTTGAGGACCTAACTGAGGGGGACCTGGAGAAAACAGTGTTTTTCAAGTCAGATGATATGGAAATCGATAATCCAACAGCTGCTGATGAAACAGCACCAGTGATAGAAGATAATGCGGAACAGGAACAGTCCCCTGGGAAGGTCACCCTGGCAGAAGGAGCCAGACCCAAAATGACTGAGATTAATACTGAGCAGAGAGGGTTGCCCAGTTTATTGAGTACAGGGTATTGGACAGGAGGTGTAATGTCAGAACTTGAGACGCCATTTGACCCCATCTCTCAAAGAAGAGATCCCCAAGGAAGACAAAGATTTCCTTTAACTTCTTCTGTTGTTGGCGGATCAACCAGGAGGTTTAGAGAAGAGGATCCAAGGAGACCAGACTTAAACGTAATAGAAAGCAAGATTGAGAGAAGGATTGAGATGTTTAGTGAATCTTTGGTGGCTCAACAAAGACAGATGCAAAACTTGGCTGAAACCCAACAGAAGTGTATGAAGCAAGTATTGGAGACTCAAAGTACTCAAGTACACAACATTACCCAGATCGCAGAGCAAGTTCGACGTTGTCAGGATCAACAACAGACACAACTACAGGGTATCAAGAGTCAGATGGAGAAAATTCAAGCTAGTATTCCACCATCATATGATAACCCCCGTCATGCAGGAAATGTCACCAGAATGCAGACTTCCTTGATGGATGATAGCCAACGTCAGCCTACAATGCCAAAAACTACCTCAATCACCAGGTCTGAAGACTGTTTTACACCTACCCCATTGGCTTCAGGTGTGACAAAGCCTTGGCAGCTGCGTAGGCAAGATAAAGTTTTGCTGAGTCCCGGTTCAAATTTGATGGAGGATAAAAGCCAGGAATTCAATCAGCAGCAACCTGAAGATTTAGAGGCTTTTGGTCCAATTGGGGACAAGTCAGGGGATGAGCATGCTGATTCCACCTCTTTTCAACGCTTTTCTCCATTCCGGAGGGAAGAGCCACTTAATCAACCTAAAGATTCACCAACGAAGAGATCTCCTAGTCCAAAGCCAGCTGGTTCAGTGGACAGATCGGAAAATGATGATAGCCTTCATGGTTCAAATCTATCAGCAGAGCTTGTCAAAATGTGCTCCAAGTTATGTGATAAGCTTGTAAAAGGAACTTCTGAACAATCCAGCAAAAGCAAAATCAAACCTGACGTTTATTCTGGAACTACACCATGGCAAGATTACAGAGCATATTTCGAGATTTGTGGGGAGGCTAATAAATGGTCAGAAGAGGAGAAGAGGAGGTTCTTAGCAACAAGTCTGAGAGGACCTGCCCAACAAATAGTGCTAGAGATGGGACATGATTATAGCTACGATCAACTTCTCCTAGCCCTGGAGAAGCGTTTTGGCCCTGGGGGTAAAGCTGACGTCTATGAGGCAGAGTTAGTTGGCCGAATTCGAAAACCAAAGGAATCCCTTCCGGCATTGGGCCAGGACATCCGCAGGCTCACAGCCTTAGCTTATCCGGAGATGAGCCAGTCAGCCCAAGATCGCCTAGCGAGACGGAGTTTTGAGCAAGCTATTCAGGATGATAATATAAGACGAACAATACACTTGAAGGAATGTATTACACTCGATAAGGCCATAGAAGTAGCCCTCAAGGAGGAGTCGTTTCTAGAATCAGAACGAATAAGGAAAGGCCAAAAACCAAAGTTAAGGGTGAACTTCATCGATTCCGAGGAAGAGTACTGCAACTCTGTAAGTACTCCTGATAATAAGGAAGATGTGTTCCAGAAGATGGCTCAAATGATAGAACAAATGCAACAAGCTGTGCAAGAAACTTGCACCAAGAACCTGGAGAAAATGGTTGACCTGATGAAGTTAACCAGATTGGAATCTACAAATAGGGAGAACATGAACAATAGACCTAAATGTTTCTATTGTTACAAGCCTGGTCACCGGATAGCTGATTGTTATTCAAGGAAGCGTGCCGAAGAGCGAGATAAAACAGCACAGGAGAGACCTGGCCAGATTGCTACCATTGAATTTCTTTCTCTGCAGGGGAATGATGTTAAGTCTTCCAAGGACACTCAGAAGATAGTGGCACATGGTACAGTTTGTGACACCAATGTTTCATTTTTAGTTGACTCTGGAGCAGCTAGTACTATCATGAGTTCAAAGGTCTACCAGAATATACCTAAACACAGAAGACCCAAGCTTGAGCCGCCTAAGAGAGTTATCTTGCAAGCTGGTGGACAACCGCTGCAAATGAAAGGAGTTTCATGTCTTGAGGTTAACATTGATGGTCATACAGAGAACATAGAGGTTGTTGTGGCCGATATTGGCTTTGACGGAATCTTAGGCACCGATTACTTAGCTGCCTCTGGAGCTGTGTTGAACTATCGTCAGTGTAAAATGACATTTGAACAAGAGAATCCTGGAAGTTTTTATGATCACCCTATAGACTCAAGAGTGCCTAAAGATCAAGCGAGTGAAGTCAAAGACAGAGAGGTAGATCAACGAGAAAGATTCGGGACGAGAGACAGCTCGACATATCCCAAGAGATCGTCTAGGAGGACAGCTGCGGATCTAGCTGGTTTTTCCCGCTTCAGAGGACATAGATGTGCCAGGAACAAAAGATGTTGTAAAGTGTCTGGGCTAAGTGAAGACTACAACCTTAGAATTGACAGTAAGGATGAGAAACCCAGAACTTACTCAGCTAAGGCACCCCTATCCAAAATTTATAGAATGAGACATTTGAGGACTCAACCTGAACGTGACTTGGATGGCGACTGGAGGGATCATTGTTATTCCCATAGAGTGAAGCACTAACCAGAGAGTTGAGCCTTGAACGAGACATTTAGCATGAGTATAATTTTGTATTCATACTTAACAATTAGCTGAGAGCTAAAACTGAAAGGTTTTTGTACATAGTAGTTAGACATTTGTATTAAGTAGGTAGTTAGATATTTAGTGTTAAGTTTTGAGATACCAGCGTTTAATGAGTTTAGGTTTCCGAACTTGCGTTGTGCATTGTAGTTGCAGCTAGTTGACCCTGGGGTTAAATATATTTGGCAGGTTATATTTTTAGAAAATATCTAGTTAGGAAAAATTTGTTATCTTTTTATGTACTTAGGCTTGGTGTTGTAAACACCAAAATCATTGGATGGGAGGAGTGTAACAAATTTTTTAATTTTTCAATTTTTTATCTGTGGAGTCCAGTACCATTTTCTAGCAGTTCAGACAGTTTTGACAGTAGGAAAGTGTTTCCCAGTCAAGGTTGATAGGTGTTATACTTACATTAAGGTATGGAACACTTTAGATGTACAGGGAGTCGTTTTAACTGCTATTTTCTGTGAGATTCATTTTTGTTTTTATCTGTACATTTTTCTCACTTCCTGTAGAAGAACTCTGCTGACCTACATTCATTTACTCGTTTTTCCTTGCAATTTCACCATAATTAGAGCCAATGATGATTGGTTTTTGTTATATTTATCTAGTTTATATCTTAATCTAGCTAATACATTACAAGATATGTGTTCGTTTTGTGTTAAACAGCAGAAATCATGATTGCTAGGCAAAGCCATTTATTTTGCAAAAGTTATTTCCTCATTGCACCATGGTTGTTTATTTTGCACTAGTGATATCCTGCCTGGGATTCTAGTGGACTGACTAGGTATTGCATCAGCCCATTAATCACTTGTTAGGTTCGTGTGCAAAACCTGTCTGGGGTATAAATACAGAGCACTGATCGCTCCTAGCAGACACGTACACCACTTTTGAAGAGGAAGGAGCTCCTATGTCAGTGTCTCATCTACAGACGAGGGACTAAGAGGCTGAGAAACTTAGAATATTTCGTGTAACTGATGTCCAGAAACTTAGAAGATATAACTGATGTCAGAAAGATAGAATATTCCCAGCAACTGATGTCCAGAAACTTAGAATATTTACGACATCCCAGAAAGATAGAATATTCTCGACAATTGATGTCCAGAAACTTAGAAAATATAACTGATGTCAGAAAGATAGAATATTCCCGGCAACTGATGTCCAGAAACTTAGAATATTTACGACATCCCAGAAAGATAGAATATTCCCGACAACTGATGTCCAGAAACTTAGAATATTTCGATTACTGATGTCCAGAAACTTAGAATATTTCAACGACTGATGTCTAGAAACTTGGAATATTTAGTGTAACTGATGTCCAGAAACTTAGAAGATATAACTGATGTCAGAAAGATAGAATATTCTCGACCAATGATGTCCAGAAACTTAGAATATTTACGACATCCCAGAAAGATAGAATATTCCCGACAACTGATGTCCAGAAACTTAGAATATTTCGATTACTGATGTCCAGAAACTTAGAATATTTCAACGACTGATGTCTAGAAACTTGGAATATTTCGTGTAACTGATGTCCAGAAACTTAGAAGATATAACTGATGTCAGAAAGATAGAATATTCTCGACCAATGATGTCCAGAAACTTAGAATATTTTGATTACTGATGTCCAGAAACTTAGAATATTTCAACGACTGATGTCTAGAAACTTGGAATATTTAGTGTAACTGATGTCCAGAAACTTAGAAGATATAACTGATGTCAGAAAGATAGAATATTCTCGACCAATGATGTCCAGAAACTTAGAATATTTCGATTACTGATGTCCAGAAACTTAGAATATTTCAACGACTGATGTCTAGAAACTTGGAATATTTCGTGTAACTGATGTCCAAAAACTTAGAAGATATAACTGATGTCAGAAAGATAGAATATTCTCGACCAATGATGTCCAGAAACTTAGAATATTTTGATTACTGATGTCCAGAAACTTAGAATATTTCAACGACTGATGTCTAGAAACTTGGAATATTTCGTGTAACTGATGTCCAGAAACTTAGAAGATATAACTGATGTCAGAAAGATAGAATATTCTCGACCAATGATGTCCAGAAACTTAGAATATTTTGATTACTGATGTCCAGAAACTTAGAATATTTCAACGACTGATGTCTAGAAACTTGGAATATTTCGTGTAACTGATGTCCAAAAACTTAGAAGATATAACTGATGTCAGAAAGATAGAATATTCTCGACCAATGATGTCCAGAAACTTAGAATATTTTGATTACTGATGTCCAGAAACTTAGAATATTTCAACGACTGATGTCTAGAAACTTGGAATATTTCGTGTAACTGATGTCCAGAAACTTAGAAGATATAACTGATGTCAGAAAGATAGAATATTCTTGACTAATGATGTCCAGAAACTTAGAATATTTCGATTACTGATGTCCAGAAACTTAAAATATTTCAACGACTGATGTCTAGAAACTTGGAATATTTCGTGTAACTGATGTCAAGAAACTTAGAAGATATAACTGATGTCAGAAAGATAGAATATTCTCGACCAATGATGTCCAGAAACTTAGAATATTTCGATTACTGATGTCAGAAAGATAGAATATTCCCGGCAACTGATGTCCAGAAACTTAGAATATTTCAACTACTGATGTCTAGAAACTTCGAATATTTCATATAACTGATGTCCAGAAACTAAGAAGATATAACTGATAGAGAAAGATAGACTCTTTAATATAATCTTTGATATTTCACATAAACAAAGGACTTTCAAATAGTCTCTCTACAACTTAATTTACACCGATTTATTCTGTATACATTTTTGGGCTGGATAAGCAACAATATATGTGTGTTTAGTTTATATTCGATGTTGTGTCGCTATATCATCACGTGCATTTAATGTGCACCAAGTATCCCTCAAAGTGACTTAGCCTAATAAAATAAATAACAACCATCCACACTACCCAAATTAGGCTAGTTGTTACAATAGTATTCATTTGGTCTTCCAACAGTCTTCTTGGTGAGTTTTCAATTCTTACATTTGTCCTTCATTTTTGCGAGTTACAAGTTAGCAATAACAATACTGATGCAGAATGACTTGAATGATATCAATTTTTCCAAGTAGGTGGTGGGCTAGATCTACTGACTAGCTTACCCTCCCATTTACGGGAGTATGCTAATAATTACACACATATTCACATTAGGAAAATGGCAAGAGTTATTGTAAACCTTTGCATTTATTCTCATGTTATAGTTGAAAACTTGATCAAAAGAACTGAAAAAAGAATGAACCTATAAACGTAATTTCTTCATGTATTTTCACTTTCTGTCAACAGTCTGAATCAGACAGAAAAAATTAAAATTTTGGGAATATTTCAGGATAACATTCAACATGAAAATAATAAATGAAAACGATAACCTACCTTTTTGATTTTATCACAGTTACTTCATGTAGTTCTTATATATAATATCCATATATTTGATCAGTATTTTATTACGTAATTAAGATAATAAACGGCAAAATGTTCGACGAAATTCTTCAAATTTTGTCCGCATAATATCCGGAAGTCCAATGCGCATCATATTTCGCGCACAATGACGTCATTTCAAAATGTCAGCGCCCATGTTTGAAAATTTCAATATATACGTATAGGTGACATGATAGCACCGTATATATGGACTTAACCAACCAACCAATTTCAGAAAAGAATCTGTTTTGTTATTTGAGGACTAGATCTGTCGAACGATCGAAGAATTGTGTCATTGGATAATGGTTATATAGGATGGCATCTAATGAAAGCGACGAAGATGATTATATGTCTGACGCTTTCCTGACAAAATGGTAAATCATCTTTTTATTTTCGAAGTGTCTGGAGTACCTTAAAATTTAAGGCTCTTTAGCCAAAATGCTAAAGAGCCTTAAAATTTAAGGCTATTTAGCTGTGAACATAGTGTTTTGGCTAGAGAGCCTTTGTGTTTATAATCCGTGTTTATATTGTTTTTTATTGAAGTTTTCGTCATCTAAACAATAAAACAACACTCTCCAAAGTTTTTCAACACAGAATGCCACTTAAAAATTTCACACATGTATAGAGTTGCAAAAATGTTAGCTCCATCATGCAGAAACACTCTGGTATAGTGGTTAGGGTGCTCGATCTCCACTTCTGCGGCGTGGGTTCGATTCCCAGACGGAGCACTTTTTCTTTTGAATAACAACCCGGAAGTTTATTCTCCGAGGTCTGGAAATTATGTACACAATTTTTTCTAGAATTCTTGGGCTTGCTCCATCGCTTAATCATCAATGTTTAATGAAATTAATCACTTGTATTGGCTTTGCTATAGTCATGAGAATACAGGGAATCCCATTTTAAGATGGCAAAAAGTATGATGAAGACCTGGGGATGAAAAAGGATCTTGTTTCTTCTAGATCAGCACATTTTGACGCAGTTTATCGTGAATGCAGGGACATCAGCCAAGGGACATCACAGAATACACTTCCAAATATATTGCTCATTAGATATCAATGCTGATTTTAGAATTTTTCACGTGACGAGATATTTTTGCATAATATTTTCCTCACAAATGAGAATTTAAGCACATGAGAGAGCACAAAGAAAATTTACAGTACAAGAGGTGAACTGTCGAGGAAACAGCGGCTTATGCAACACAACAACAACACTTTTATCCTAGCCTCCACTCCATCAATAAATGTCTATACATCAAAATCTTTACTAAACGGACGTTGTGATTTATAGTGGATAAATGGTAAAAATAACATTTTTCTGGCTATATACGTGATTGCCTGGTCTTACACCTTCTCTGGTGAGACATATATTTTCGATATATGCATGAGTCCGTTCAAAATCGATGTTTGAACCATTAAAAAGCCAAATTTAGACTGAGGATTGAAAAGGTTCTTTTATTTCTCTCGGTAGACCGGAAGTAAATTTATGAGTCGAGCAAAAAGTGATAATGTTTTTTTATGAAGTGGGGAAGTCAAAACAGTACTAATAGAAGTCATAGTAAGCATTAGAAGATCATTTTAAACCATATAAATCAAATCGACGGCAAAGTTAGTTGAAATGACTGAAATCTTTATATGTTATCTTCTTCATCTTCGCGGACCTCAGAGAAGACACTTCCGGTTTAATAATCAGTGATTTTATCGATCAAAAAAATCTTCTTTTTGAATTTGTCTGATATCTGCTAATATGGTATGTATATTTGTGCTGATTGTTGAATTACAAAATAGGTTGGGTATAGAATATGTGAAAGTCGTTTGATCTTGTCCCAGAAGCAACATTTTGTCATTTCTGTCGCCTGGAATTTTTTTAAGGCTCTCTAGCAGAATTGGCTATCAAAATGCTAAAGAGCCTTAAAATTTAAGGCTCTTTAGCCAAAATGCTAAAGAACCTTAAAATTTAAGGCTCTTTAGCATTTTGGTAACCCATTTGGCTAGAGAGCCTTAAATTTTAAGGCTCTCCAGGCACGGCCTTTTATTTTCAAAGTAATTTTCTGTATCTAAGCTACATGTAAAGAGGAGGGAAAGCCCCAGAGTTTAAGATGACAGACATAATTACGTCTCTTGCTTACCACCTTCGTTCGTTCGAATTTTCATCGGCTAGTTATCAGATACTAGAATTTTTTTCATGGCCTGAGTTCGTCACTAACATGCTAAATATAAGAGTTAGCTGACGTTTGGGAGTCTGACTTACATTCTAAAGGTTAGAACCCGAATCTTAATGAAACCATATCACCTTTGTTCCGTCAACCATGGAGCATTTGCCACAACATTCAAGAGGTAAATCATGGAACGTGAAAATGAATGATTTCCTTGTAAGTTCCGGAAGTTTCAATACGAAAAATTACCGAACATATGTGAAAACCGAATATTTGTTCGTTGTTTTCACGATTTACAGGTTCGTTTGTTCTTCAATGTTTTGGTCTAAATTATAAAGCATCACCAACAGGTCTTACTCTTTTAATCGACTAATACAGCAGACGGCTCATATTTCTACGTAGCATTTCGTTCAGACCAATAGTGGGAGTGTAGATCACGCAGTTTCGTTCGTTGCGTACTTCACTTGAAATTGGTAATTTTAAATATTGGCTACTTCACTTAGCTTGGCGGATGTAGAACATTGCTTAATATTCTTTTAATTTTCACACCAGACATGCTTGGTTGACAGTTGACATGTCAACAAAGTAAAGTTCAAGGGTCAATGCGTTATTTCGTGATAACTACAACGCCTTCCCGGAAGTCAACATTGATGAAAAATGAAAAAGTCGGAAAATCATTGACACTAATTTCTATCAAATGCTGTGTTTATGCATCATCATCGACGCAACAAAGGTGATATGGTTTCATTAAAATTCGGGTTCTAACCTTTAGAAGGTAAGTCAGACTCCCAAACGTCAGCTAACTCTTATATTTAGCATGTTAGCGACGAACTCAGGCCATGAAAAAAATTCTACACTTCGATGGGATGTTTTAATTGATAGAGGCATATTCCGTACACCTTTCTTTATCTTGATGTGAAATGAGAAGCTATGATATTGGTTAAGGTGCCATGGAAGTTAACAGGAAATGATGAAACAGGAAGTGAAATTTTTTTTGCATTTTTAGACATTTTTTCAACAAAGATAACAGAGTTCTGGTTTGACCTCCAGTCAATTAACTATTTCCACATATCATTTACACGACCAGGATCACAATGTGCATGGTCAGAATGACCCTAAACATGATGAAATAACCTTTTTAGCCCTTTGAAAGTGTGACTGAAAAAAAGCTAAAAGAAAGAGCTAGGGAAGGTCACTGAACAGAATCTTTTGAATTTTTCAAAAAATGTGTCCAATGCCCCTCCAATATAATGCTCTAACTGATACAATCTTTGAACTTTTAGAAAATTGTCTTAAACAAAAATGGCGGTCATAAAAAGGAAAATGGATCGCTTTTCAAACATGTCAAATCATTTTTTTCATTTTTTTTTCCTTTTTCTATGAATGATATCAAATTTTCAAAGATTGTATCATTTAGAGCAATATATTGGGCACATTTTCTGAAAAATTCGAAAGATTCTGTTCAGTGACCTTTCCTACCTCCTTCTTTAAGCTATTTTTCAGTCACATTTTCAGAGGGCTGAAAAGGTTATTTCATCATGTTTAGGGTCATTCTGACCATGAACATTGTGATCCTGGACCTGTAAATGGTATTTGGAACTAGTTGAATTGACTGGAGGTCAAAACAGTACTCTGTTATCTTTGTTCAAAAAATGTCTAAAAATGCAAAAAAAATTTGTCACTTCCTGTTTTGTCATTTCCTGTAACTTCTATAGCACCTTAACACGCCAGAAATGAAGATAATATTATTCGAAGCGTATTTCGAAAATTTTGAAACCGCCATTGATGATGTCATTTGTTTGTCGACTTTTGGCCAATCAGCGACGATATGATCACAATACAGATTTACATTTTAAGCGTATGTCATCTTTCTCCCCCTCTGGCCTAGAGTCGGAGACATTAATAAACCTCAACCATTAAAAGTTGTCACAATGAATCGCAAAATATAATGTGTCAGGCTTATATGACTTTATATGAACTATACATTTCAACATGGGCTTTCTTGAAAAGCCCATGATTTCAAATACATGTATAAGATTCACTCTATTACATTAGAGTGATAGTACTTCCTATCAGTAAAGCATTACATTCACCTCATTTTATTGCATGTAAGATTAAAAAAAAATGTTAGGCCCCAATAAGTGGGCATTATTAGTTGGCAATATTTGGCTAGTATTATTGGGGCTTTTAAGACTTTATTTTTTCAAGGCAGAACTTTTTTGGCTCCCCCTTGTGGGTTTCCAGATCCACCCCTGTACACAAAGGATCTTTTGTACGAAGATGTATCGGAGAATGAAGATGTATCAGTATTTCCAACATATAACATAACCACTTTGTATGCATTTCAGTGAGGATGTTCGACCTGGTTTAGTTCATTCTAAAAAGACGTCCAGACAAAATGAAATTGAAAAGAAACAGAAGGAAAAGCAAAAATTTATAAAAGAAACTTATAAACCAAAGAAAGTCCTTGAACATGAGAAAAGAGAGGAGGGACTCAACAGTGCAATAAGCTCAGAGAATAAGGGGTTTGCTCTCTTACAGAAAATGGGATACAAACCTGGACAAGCCATTGGCAAACAAGGTATAGTATGTTAGGGGAAGGGTTCAGCATATGGAAAATGAGAGGTGGAAAAATGATGGAATAGGAAAGAAACAAAGAATATGGGGTCACTAAAAAACATTGGATGTGATGGTCTTAAAACTGAGAAATATGAAGGTAGAAATAAGGAATATTGAATACTACCCTCATGCTGCATGCACCTCCCTCTCTGGTGGCAGGTCTGATCATGTATAAAAGTCAAATTTGATGGTGTTAAATTAAGAACCAGTTATCATACTATTTTGTTGAACATAAATCAAGTATTTCACTGGACTCATACATAAGATTTCCTCTTATTTTGTTTGAGGACCCAGGCCCAATCAAGTAACAAATCAGGCATAAGCATATAATTAAATAGATATTGTGACAATTCATGATTTGCTATACACATCTCTTGTGTTTCAGGCCAAGGTAGAACAGAACCAGTCCCAGTAGTGTTAAAGCTAGATGGTAGAGGGGGTCTCGGTAAAGTTGCAGATCAAAAACGACGACAAGAAGCTGTAGACAAATTCCGTTCTCACCTTCAACAGAAACGACAAAAAATGAATGAGCAACTGAAAACAGACTTTGTAAATACTATGAGTAGTAGAAAGAAAGCTGCAAATATTGAAAGAGATTTATATAAAAGTCAGAAAGTGTGCCATCATCTGGATAGTGATCAGGTAGATAGATGTATTCTACACTTTTGAAGTCACATATGTTAAATACATTGAAATTTGCAGAGTATAACTATGGAACATGTGACGCGATGCCTCACAAGTGAATGCAATATGTGTCTTTTCAGTTATAAAATGTAGTTGTGATGTCCTGATGATACATTTACTTAGGAACCCCAAGCTGATTACTTTTAGCCTATTTGGTTTTTGGATATCGAAGAGTATTATGCGAAATCTTTTCATTTTCTTGTTTGAAAATAGTTACTTTTATGATGTAGGGTAATATCAGCATATGTCCTGATGATACATTGGCCATGCCATAGTAAATTCTCAATTCTAAGATGACTCACATTGAAACTTCATGATGAGACTGGAATCAATGGTAAACATTAAATGTATTACACAAATATAATTTTCACATTTTCCTAATATTGCTTTGTGTTATAGAACTTAGAATCTCCAAAAGAACTTTATTTCTGGCCCAAGCAAGTCTTTCAAACAAATCAAGATGAAGAGGAGGAAACAGATGAGGAAACAGATGAGGAAAATGAAGAGGATACTTTAGAGGTAAGTTTCCTATTTTCTTTAAAATGAAGAGGATACTTTAGAGGTAAGTTTCCTATTTTCTTTAAAATGGAGAGGATATTTTAGAGGTAAGTTTCTTATTTTCTTTAAAATGAAGAGGATACTTTAGAAGTAAGTTTCTTTTTTTCTTTAAAATGAAGAGGATACTTTAGAGGTAAGTTTCTTATTTTCTTTAAAATGAAGAGGATACTTTAGAGGTAAGTTTCTTATTTTCTTTAAAATTAAGAGAATACTTTAGAGGTAAATTTCTTATTTTCTTTAAAATGAAGAGGACACTTTAGAGGTAAATTTCTTATTTTCTTTTCTTTTCTGAGTTGTTATATACATGCAGACCACCTGGTAGGAATCAATTTTGAAATTATTATAATAAAGGGAATTATCAGAAAAGTGGGTGTAAAATGTTGGGAGCATTTTCTAAAATCATGCAAGTGTTTTCCTAATTTTATTTTCTGAAAACAGAGATATTTGATCAGATATTAAAGTTGTTGAAGATTAAGGCACCATTGCAAAAGATCAATGTCGGATAATTACTATGCCGCTATTCTAATACATGTACTTAGGAGGGGGAGGGGGTAAGTTTTTTAATTAAATTTGTTTGTTTCATAATATTCTTTCTTTATATTGTACAATGAGTGGATGACACAATGAAAAGGGTGAATGTCATATGTGATAAAATGTTGAATTTTTGTTTCATTCAGTTTTATGTTGCATATAAGATGAAGAAAATTCATAGAATTTATACAATTGCAGGTATTTTAAGTTTCTTGAATGTTTCATTGCTGTTTTCCAGTCATGGGAAAAGCTTGAGGTTCTGACGAACTACCTGAGAACTCAGCATATCTACTGTGTATGGTGTGGCACTCGCTTTGAAGGTAAGAACTTGTCGTAGATCATCTAGAGTGCAGTGTGCCTAAAAGATTTCCAGTGAATTGGATATTTCTTATAACAATTGCAAGAACCAACAATCATCATTTGCTGGTTTTGAGAACATACATGTACCAGCCAAAAGTTATGAATACATGTTACAATTTTAAAGCAAAATTAAAGAAACTAAAAGATCAATTGCACAGAATCTATTTTTCAGATTTTTCACTCCTCCCAGATTGCCATTTCTGCAGAGTAAAAGGCAGATTTTGCTTTGGCCAACATATTTTCAGAATCTTGAATTATTAATCAATATCAGAATTTCATGTGGAGTTGACTTTTCTGAAAGATGATAAAGTCAGCCTTAACTGTGAAATTTTATGGTTTCTGGTAGAAATCGACCCAAGTATTACGCTCGTATTTCAATTTGTTTTTTGTTGTTTCATTTGCCAGATGACAGTACTTATTTGACTGAATGAATTACTTCAATAATACATGAATTTTGTCATATATGCCTTATTTTCATTTAAAACTGCTGAGAAATCCTTCAGAATTCATGCAGGATTGGCCTTTTTCCATTGCAGAATTCATAATTACATCTTTCTAAAACTGAGTGATAACCATCATGAAATCATTCACATTCGATCTCTTTGTTTTTCAGATAGTTCCGATCTGGCACAGAATTGTCCTGGTAGCACATCAGAAGATCATGATGAATGAGAACACTGATATGACATCTGGTTCCACAGATCGTTCAAGTTAGACATCTCAACTATGAAACCTACGAATATGGTTGGTGTTAGAATGCAGACAGTGTATAGATCAGGGATGACAAACAGGGTGGTCCATTGACATTCTAAGGGACCTCTATGCTCTCTGGTTATCTGTTGACCAACTGAAGTGGACTGAGTATATATGCAATGGATATTCTTGACTGATTTGTGACTGCTATGCTATAACTGACATGTATGGTGCATTCATGGATTATTAGTATTATCAAGAATTCAAACATGACTGTATTGTATTGTATTGTATATTTATTTACCTCTAATGACTAGAGAGTTACAATTATAAAGTTACAAATTGAAATAATGAATAAAAACACACATATTTAAAATAGTGAAGAAATGTATATCCCAAGTTAAGATGAAACCTTTATAGATACCAATGCCATCTTCCCCAAGGTCGATAGCTCAGGACCAAAATAGAGTTGTCATACCAACAACGAATTTCTTTTGATTTGCATAGCAAGAATTATGTCAGCTGTTTTTAACTGAATTTCGGTTGTACTTTCACCAAATATTTGTTTTACACGTAACTCATTGCTCATATTATAATCGTTGTCAAATGTTCCATGATATAAATTATTCATTTGCAAACGCTCGAAGCTGAATGCATCACATTGAAACAGGAAATGTTCCATTGTTTCAGGTTCCTTTTTACCACATAGAGTACACTGTAGATTATAAATTGATCTATTCCATTTCTTACAGGAGTTCAAATTGAATTGACCCGTCAATAATTTGACGACGGCTTTAAAACTGTTTAACCTATTTGGAAACTCTTGAGCTAAGATCCACCATATGTTTGGTGTTTTACATTTATGGACAGTTAGAAAATGAGAAAGGCCTGGATGTAACATGCACCTAATCCTGAAAATTGTCTCCTGAAGGTCTTTCACACGACTACAGATCAAACGTTTCCAAGCAGCCTTTGGGATATGTTGACCGTTAAGCATAAGTTTTACATTTTCAATTAGGTCGTATTTTAGAGCTGTACACCACATCTGTGCAATTGGAGAGGTCATTCGTATACGGGCAATTTTAAATTCCATAACTGTCATTCTAAAAATCATCACCCGTTTGTATATATTAGCCATTGGCAGGTGTAAGAGCATCCATATAAACATTAATTTTGAGATGTCAACTCTGTATTCCATTCCCCACCAACCGAGGGGTTCGTAAGCCACGGGGCACTCTGCAAAAGCAGGGAGTGATTGAATCCTCCTGCCTACCTTACGCTGTGCAGTTTCCATCTGTGATATGTCATTTGACGAATACGGAATTACATTAGAGCCGTATGTCATGGAAGGAATTGCAAATGTTTCATATAATTTTGCAGATGTCAAAGGGCGCATTCCACCGACGTCAGCTCCCAATCCTTGGAGAGCATTGTATTTACGGAGACCCTTGTTAATACTCTCATCAACGTACTGGGAAATTGAGTTGTTTGATAACGGTAATCCAAGATGTACAGTGCTATTTGTCGTCTGCACAGGAATCCCATTAATCACGACATTCGTAAATTGATCGCCTCTTTTCTTCCCAAAAGTTAACGTTTTGCATTTACCTGGGTGAATTTCATATCTCCACTTGAGACTATGATTGAACACTGCATTTAATAAAATATTCATGCTGATTTTGTCGGTGGTCATAATTGTCATATCATCAGCGTACACCGGACAAGTTACATCAATGTCGTTAATCTTAGCACCAATACGTAGGTCTATTAATTCTTCTATGAGGTCAGCGTTGTACAGCTGGTACAGGAGCATACTATATACGCCCCCCTGATGGACTCCCCGTCGAACGTCAAAAGTGTCCGAAAAATGTTCCCCTACACGCACTTTGCACTTATATGTGTTATAAGAGTCAAAAAGGATGCGCCATAATTTTCCACGGACACCAATGTTGTTATACAGCTTATGAAAAAGTCCGTTAATCCATACACTATCGAATGCCTTACGAATGTCAAGCGTTGTGACGTAAACGTTACGTCCTAAGTCTACGTTATGCGACATTGCCTCTTGTGCTAACATGTAGGAATGTACAGATGAACACGATTTCAAAGATGCTCCTTGTAATTGGGGAATGTGCTTAAGGATATGTGGCTTGCTCCTGTTTAACAAGAAAATATCAAACGTTTTCCGTAGTGACGTCATTAGTGTAATTCCACGGTGATCGTCTTTTTCCAAGGGATCACGTTTCCCACCTTTCAGAAGGGGAATTAGTATACCAGTTCTAAATAAAGATGGCGTGTATTCATTACCGACGATATGCTTGAAAATTAAGTAAATAAAGTCAATTACGGCTGAACCACCGTATCTGAGATGTTCCGTAGATATACCGTCGTCACCAGCTGCTTTATTTAGATCTAATTGGTTTATAGCGGTTTCGATCTCGCTCCTTTTAATAGGGTCATTTAAAAACACATTTTCTTGCGAAGTTGAGGCAGCTTTCATTTCCAAAATTTCATTGTTAATTAGATGATAAAAATCGTCGTCGTAATTGCCATGATTAGACGGGGTGGCTAATTTTTCAAAGTAATTCTTCCATTCCATGCACACTTCCTGAGGATCTGATATAACAACACCATCGTCATTTTTCACTAGACTAGATTTAGGACCACCACGCTTACGGCTCTTGTTCAGTAAATACCAAAACATGTTTTGATCTAGTTCCTCCGATTCATACAATTTATTTAGTTCAGAATGTTCAAAAATATATCTTGCACTATTGTATGCTTTAATAAAAGCCTTCTTTGCATGTTTGTACTTTATTCTGGTTCTATCGGTTTCCGCTCGAGGTCGCCCTGCTGTGACCCAATCACGCCAAGTAGTATTCCTCTCTTTAACAAGGGCCGTAAGGTCACTATTCCAGAACGGCTTTAAATGCTTAGAAAATTTTCTCTTTGGAATTGCTTTGTCGCATACATCATTCATTAATTGTGTAAATATTTGCAAAAGGGAGTCAATAGAAGCATTACTGATATGGGTTGCACCCTTAAGTTCATTCGACAAAGTATTCAGATATTCGGCTAAAACGTTCGTATATGCAGTTTCTATATGTTCCGCTGAGACCTTTTTCCATGCTGGCTTACTACTATGCGTATTATTGACATATACGTGCTTTAGATTTTTAACGTTAATCGTGATTGACAGATGAAGATGGTCACTTGTATTAGATGCATGTTCAGGCACTACTTTACACACAGATATATTTGAAATTTCCTCACTCGATAAAATACAATGATCTATATAAGACCTGTTTCCACGACTATCTTCAAAGGTAAATATTGGACCACTTCCACAAACTAAATCCACTACTGAGAGACATTTCGATTTACACAATTCATGCAGTTTACGTGCATTAGTAGAGGGATGACCAAAACATCTATTTACACCATACAGATTTCCAAAGTTGGCATTCATATCACCTAATATCATAATTTTACCATAATACTCAACATCTGATATGAACTGAAAAATGTCATTTAATACATCATTGTAATCATCAAACGTACATTGTTGCTGAGGGAAATATACTGAAAATATATACAGATTGGTCTCAGCTTTTATCTTTATACACACCATTCTATCCGTATACATCTTAACCATCGGGATTACAGAGCGGCTTAAAGACTTTCTATAAAATATTCCAACGCCACCATGGCCTGTAATTTTACCGCAATTCTCATTTTTGAGCATCTTGCTACTTTTACATATACATTCAAACTCTGAGGAGATAGAACACAGTTTTTGCAGATTACAGTCGTACAATTTGTGTTCGGAAACAGCAACAATATCATGCTCATTTAAAAGGTGTTTCAAATGTTCAGTTGATGAATTAAGACCTCTTAGATTCCAGCATGCTATTTTTAGATTGCAAATTACACTCATTGCAATTAGTAACAAAAATATAATAGTTGTGCGGCAGTTATTGAGAATATGCATTTTAACCTTAATACCGTGCTTAAATGAGTAGAGCACCGTTCACTTGCCGTAATCAACCCTATCGTACCAATCGATTCTGTTATGTCCATTGTCATCAACGCTTCTCGATCTAGGATCCTTAGAATGATCATATTCATAAACCTTTGAGTTGCGACTTTGATAGGAACGCGGGTGTCCATCATCATCGTCATCGCGATCGAGGTAAGGGGGGCGAGCCTGTCGTCGATCCTCATTTTCCTGGCGCCTATTAGAGTACCTCAGACGAGGGGGTAGCTGATCAGATCGTCGATCAGTATAAGGACGAGTCCTCCATTCCCGACATGCGATGGGTGTTGGCCACATGTCACTTTCCATAGCTTTGGAGGCTGTAGAGAGGGGCACAATAATCTTGCATCCCACGCGATAACTGTTGACTCTATTGTGAACTACGTATACTTGTAAGATTTTAATATCCTTACTATTCGCATGTTCTTTAACTATCTTTATAGTGTCATCGTCGGATTCGGACTCTTCTTGGCATATGTTCTCTAAATATAAAGTTTTTGACCTTTCGAAAGCAATACCACGAAGCCCGCGTTTTGTGCGCGTCGTTTGTGCGTTATCCCTGTTTTTGCTGGGTGCGTTAAGTGGCTTAAACGGTACCATTTTAACAGGAGATTTCTTTTTCGCCACAATCTCGTTCCAGTTTTGCGTGCTCGTGTCTGCTCGAGGAATTTGATTGTCCTGAGACTCGATATAGGAAGAAGGCACGGCAGATTCCGACCGACTACGCGTTCTTAAAGCGCCAGTCCTCTGAGGAAGCTGTGGGAAGTCCGTATCATGATCTTTAAGATATTCTGGATAGAACGTTTGACTTTCATTGGAAGGAGCACGTGTTGTTTGTTTATCAACAAATGTTTTTTGCGGTTGATCAGCTGATTGTACTGTCTTAATACTCAAGTTTGTTGCTTTACTCATATCTGGGTCAGAGCTAGCCTTATTAGGGTCATTACTCGTGGTAGAACTTACGGTTACCTGTGATTGTACACTAATAGGATTAGACTCATTGGTTGGACTCAGCACTGGGCCTGTTGTACGGTTTATTCTAAAGAGAATGCTTTGAACTATCCCTTCCAAAAGACTAATGTCTTTCTTCAAACCGACAATTTCTTTATTATACGTATTCTTCATATCAAGTAATTGTTTCTCACCTTCACACTGCTTTGCATTCAATTCCCGAATTTGACTTTTCACAACTTCTATAAACTGTGAGCAAAGTCAATGTTTCACCCGGGGGCATATTCGAGATCAATGCCCCAGCTCTGTACTAAGTGTTTTGTTCAGTGCAAAAGCTCAACCGGAAGTAGAAAAAATTAAAAAAAGTGGAAATGAACATCGGAATTGATGATTTTTGCAATATTCTGGTGAGTTTTCATGTTCGAATCATAATATAGACCTCAGAGCAGGGCTACTATTTTTGAATACACCCCTTAGGACTAGGCACAAAAACTTTCGAAAAACTTACAGAAAACGTTTGTGCCAAGCCCTGCGGGGTGTATTCAAAAATAGTAGCCCCTTTCTTCGGTCTATATTTCTTAAATAAAACTAGGAATAACAAAATGTCTAACATTGGTTGTCTCCAGATGTGAGGTTCTACTACAATGGCCTGCTTGTATTCTTATCTAAGAATATCAATGGTGTCTGTTGGTTGAGGTATAGATATTATCAATAATCAATTCCACTTTCTGATGGAGAAACAAATTTCAAAGTGAAAGTTTCTAAAACATTATCATGTTGCTGGTAGTATCTGACAGATAATGGCTGGCCCTATCCGCTGTACTATGCGTTGTACCAGAATTGGATGATGTGCAATATTGCACACATTATGTGTTATAGGCTATAATCACTTGGATACTACCAGTGTATGTATGCCAATTTTAGGGAAATATATTGTACCTCATAACAATAACAAAAATAAATGTTTTATTTTTAAATATTATTTTTGTAGTTTATTCCATTCATTACTTTCATATTCATTCCTTGAATATTTAAACAAGACTATATTCTCATTAGGAAAATCAGCAAACATACCATCAATTCAAAATCATTAACAATCTTTTGTTTTTATGCATGTTATGTCACTACCAGAAGTGTTGACATATTGTTATAGTCTCCAACTTGGTGTTCGGTAGTTGGTGTTTGGTGGTTGGCATTTGATGTCTGTAACAAATTGCAGGTGGTGACATTTTGCATGTATATGCCTTGTCTGATATAGTCATTCTCAGAACTTAAAGTTGTACTCAATTATGAGAGTATCTTCTACTGTAGAACCCCCGAATACCATACAAATAGCCCACATGGGTTAAGCCTATTGTTTTGTGCAGAATTTAGGGTTCCTCAATTTAAGAGTCATCTATGTATAATGTTAGAAAGAACCCTAATAAAAAGGGATGACAGTCCTTATATTCACATTAGATCAAAGAATTAAGTGAACATTACCTTCATATTGTCACTGTGTTATGGTCTGAAGCATGGTACATATATCACATACTCCTCTAGTTAGTTATAAATATCTGCCTTTAGAAAGTGTCCAAAATTTTAAAAGACTGGATTAATAAAATCTATTTCATGTTAGGAGCCTTAGTAAATAATGATTTTGTATGGAAATGTTGAAGAATATAATATATGGTATTTGCTGATATCAGGGTGTAAATGTGAGATTCATAGGAGAGAGTCTACTAAGAGGACTATCAGCCACAGCATTCACAGCTAAATGTCTATCAGATGTGATAGATCCTCCATTGTCCTCAACCTGCATGGCAACACCATCACCTAGCGACCGTAACCTAGCGATCTGACGTAAGAGGGCTTTACCTTCTTCTCTGGTCTGGAATATAGAGAATAGAAGCCAAATTATTGCATGATATTTAATCAGAAAACAAAAACAAATCAAATGACTTTAACTCTGCTAGAGACATTGCAAAGCTATGCTTTCTTTTTTCCTAATAAGCTGCTTGGTCTATGCCTTAAAGTCTCCGATAAATCGGACTACGTATACCGCCGTGTTTACATTAGGGGATTAGAAGAGTTAATTTGTATTTAGGTATGCAAGCAATATCAATATTAGGCCTTCATGCATGTACTCGCATGTACAATCAGCATGCCCTTCAATATTATATAAACCAGGCTATTTAAGTACTACAAAATGTACACTACTTATGTGTGTACTACATGGGAATACGATTTCTTGGGAAACAAAACACAAATACTTTTTATATGTTCAAAATGAGCCATTTGATTGATGCATACACTTAATAGCTCATTAATAACATCTAGAAAGTATATCTAATAGTAATTTTCAATTTCAATGGTGAAACTTGGCTGTTTACGATTATACGGGAAATCAACATGGGACGAAGATTGTTCACCTTCCTGACTTACCTCTGAAGCCTGTACCTTGTAATCTCTTTATATAGGTTAGCGAGAGCGCTGCGCCTGCGCAGTTTTAAACTTTGGCGCACACTTTAATACAATTTAACTTGAACAAATGCTTTCATTTTGTGAGTTCATCAAATCCTTAAATTATATTGTTACTTACTGCATTAAATTCTGTACATTTCTGAGCTGCAGTATGGGCATCATCCAACTGACCATTCTTCAAGTGATAGTTTGCAAGGTATCTGTAAGCCTGTGGCTGCTCATCAAAATTAAACATCTGAAACACATGAGCAGGTACCACGATTAGTCTTCATGTAATGGGTAATTCCAAGGAGCCTGGATGTATTTAATTTTTGAAATAAAAATATTTGAATTTTTAAACATATGATAGAAATAACCAGGAAGTAGTATTGTCTCTTTTTGGCAAAATTGACAACCATCAGGTCAGATCATATCTTGTAAGACAGCATTCACACCATACAGCTGGTATAGGAGAATGTGAACATATACCCATTTACTCAACTACCATGGTATGTGACATACATTTAGTTATACATCACACATGGAATACCTGATGATGACACAAAGAAAAAAATTTTGGATCCCTAATTAACCTTTGAAATGATCAACTATATATTTTCAGACATCTCTTTGACATTATCTATATGAATCCAAATGTGCTTCAACAATCTTTATGCTATTAACTCAATCTGTATGAATCCAAATGTGCTTCAACAAACAATCTTTATGCCATTAACTCAATCTGTATGGATCCAAATGTGCTTCAACAATCTTTATGCCATTACCTCAATCTATATGAATCCAAATGTGCTTCAACAATCTTTATGCCATTAACTCAATCTGTATGGATCCAAATGTGCTTCAACAATCTTAATGCCATTAACTCAATCTGTATGAATCCAAATGTGCTTCAACAATCTTTATGCTATTAACTCAATCTGTATGAATCCAAATGTGCTTCAACAATCTTTATGCCATTAACTCAATCTGTATGGATCCAAATGTGCTTCAACAATCTTTATGCCATTACCTCAATCTATATGAATCCAAATGTGCTTCAACAATCTTTATGCCATTAACTCAATCTGTATGAATCCAAATGTGCTTCAACAATCTTTATGCCATTAACTCAATCTGTATGAATCCAAATGTGCTTCAACAATTCTTATGCCATTAACTCAATCTGTATGAATCCAAATGTGCTTCAACAATCTTTATGCCATTAACTCAATCTGTATGAATCCAAATGTGCTTCAACAATCTTTATGCCATTAACTCAATCTGTATGAATCCAAATGTGCTTCAACAATTCTTATGCCATTAACTCAATCTGTATGAATCCAAATGTGCTTCAACAATCTTTATGCCATTAACTCAATCTGTATGAATCCAAATGTGCTTCAACAATCTTTATGCCATTAACTCAAATTATGAACTGATTTCCTTCCAGTTGATCGCTATTTACTCATTCTTCCTACCGTATATGTTTAATGCTACTTTCAGTTAGATATGCTGATTTGTTTATGTTTGTGTATTTGTTCCATTCACTATCACTTGATATATTGTAAGTATTTCAAAACCACTTCATAATATTATTAAAACATCATCACAAAAAACACTAACAGTGATTCACAGTACATTTATACAGGTATTCAAAGCCATGTGGTAATCAGAACAATGGCAACGCCAAAGCGTAGCGAATCCCATCGAACAGAAATGGCTGGCATTTTTACAAACAAAATATATAGCAAATATCATAAAATAACACACATAAGAAAGGCCAGCATTTTCAAAATGGTTGCTCACTAGCCAAGTTGTCATCAGAAGAAGATATAGTGAATAATGAATTAAAAACTGTAGATGATTGGTTCTGTGCTAACAAACTCTCATTGAACATTGATAAAACCAACTTTATGGTCTTTACAACTTCACAAAATAAGGTACCAGATAATATTTCAATCAAAATTAGAGACTCTTACATTATTCGTGTTTTTTCAACAAATTTTCTTGGCGTTATAATTGACCAAAATTTAAATTGGAAAGAACATATTCGTAAAATTGCACTAAAAATTTCAAAAACCATAGGTACTCTATTTCGAATAAAACACAAACTCAGTATCAAATCATTATTGAATATCTATTACTCACTTATTTATTCACACTTACAATATTGCATCCCAGCTTGGGGTGGGACAGGAAAAACACATACTGATATCTTATTAAAGCTGCAGAAAAGATTTGCCCGCTTAGTTACTAATAGTGAATATAATAAAGCACCATCATCACCTTTATTTCAACAACTAAATATACTGAAAATAAATGATATTTATAAACTCAATGTTCTTATCTTTACTTACAAATGCATCAAACGTCCATACAATTTTCCGAATGACTTATTTTGCAATTATTTTCAAGCAAATCAGCAGGTACACGACCACAATACAAGACAGACTGACAATCTTCATATTTCCAAATTTAGAACCAACTATGGCAAACGAAGTATTAAAACTCAAGGGGGAATAATCTGGAATTCAACTCCAGATGTTATCAAAAATTCAAAAACCATTTTTATTTTTAAGCGAGCCTTCAAAAGACATGTAATTAGTCTCTATGATTAGTACCCTGTACAAATTTTTAACAGATGCACCTTTTTCCATTTAGCTATTCTACATCATTAAAATGTTTTATTACATCTTTTATAATGTACATCATTTTTATTTTTATTTGTTTCCCAGTTTGGCTTACATAATTTATACTTTGAGACACTTTGTAACATCAATAATAAATGTAACTAACAATATGCCATTTTTAAATATTTTAGCTTGTGATAAGACATACACCCACTAGGGTGTCATTATCACTTATATGTATATATGTTTATATGATTTTAATAAATAAAAAAAAAAAAAAAAAAAAAAAAAAGAAGTAATATGCTTTATCTTTACAGTATTCACATACCAAATATGAACAAAATCGCTCCACTACTTTTCGAGTTAAAGTAAAATACTTTAAAATGGTGGAAATGTTTCAAAATGGCCGCCTTCTAACAAAAGTGTCATTAGACAGTGTGCCATGCTTATAGTATTCACATACCAAATATGAACAAAATCGCTCCACTACTTTTCCAGTTACAGCAAAATCGTAAAATAATGAGTAAAGGCCAAGTAAAATATGTTTAAATGGAGGCCATTTTTCAAAATGGCCACCTTCTACAAAAAGTGTCATTAGACAGTGTGCCATGCTTATTGTATTCACAAATCAAATATGAACAAAATAGCTCCACTACTTTTCGAGTTATAGTAAAATACGTTAAAATGGCCGCCATTTTCGAGTTACAGCAAAATCGTAAAATAACGAGTAAAGGCCGAGTAAAATATGTTTAAATGGCCACCTCCTACCAGAAGTGTCATCAGACAGTGAGCCATGCTTATAGTATTCACATACCAAATATGAACAAAATCGCTCCACTACTTCTTGAGTTACAGCAAAAATCGTAAAATAACGAGTAAAGGCCGCCATTTTTCAAGATGGCTTCCATGTGCTTCTTTAATATCTATATTTCTAGCTTTATCAATGCCCTATGTAATTTTCACCTAAAATTACTGTAAAATCGGCACTAAAATGGCCCCCATTTTTAAATGAGCGGCCATTTTGAAAATCGGCTTTTGAGCAGAACTTCTACTCCCATAGGGTATATGTGTACAAAATATGAACAGAATCGGGCCAACAGTATGAGTTATTGCCCGGACGGACAGACATACGTAGGGATGGACGGACAGAGGCGTTCCCTATATCCCTCTGAACTTCGTTCGATGGGATAATAATAAGCCACTCCTATCAACTAAATAAATCAAAGTCATATTCCCCTCAGTTCCTTTCACCTACCTGTCAACTCACCACAATACAACAACAAGAATAAAATGTGTAAAATATCACCAAATGTCTGGTTGTAAAGACAGGAATCAAAAACAAACAATTACACACATACCTTTGAGACACTATAAAACCTATTATTTCGACAGAATGTTTTGGTAACCTAAAACATTTCAGTCATGTGAGAATACACATGATAAAACATATTTTGAAACTTTACTTGGGGTCTTTAATTAATCTGAAGCACAGCTATACCTTAATAACCAACAGGCTCATATGTCAAATAGATTGCAGTCTACAATACTGTTATAATAGTCTATAATGGAAAACAGAAAAAAGCAGGTATGATTTTTCTTTAAGAAACTAAAATGCTAATAAACTCAATAATCAATAGCCTTTATCATTCTCATTATTTTTGAACATGAATATCAGTGAATTGATGTTAATAAATAATGATTTAGATGAAAGATATTCCACGCATATGGTTCAGGAAGAAAGCAACACTAATTTTTGCGCTGGACATTGATAAAGATGGAATACTCTCATATGAAGACGCAATGACAGTAGTAGATCGAATCATTAAATCAGGTAGGCAAACTGACTAACAATCCATATAAAAGGGCTTTCTTTGTTACATATCGGGTGTCCCAAAAAATGAGGCACTTTTCGACAAGTATTTTCATGGAAACTGATTGACAAAATTTACTGATCATACTCATACAACTAGATAATGGCAACTCCACGGAGTAGCAAATCCCAACGAACACTATATAAATCATCAATCTGTACAGTCACAATGTAATATTTACCATCTACTCTTACCTCCAATAAATATCTTAAATCATTGTAGTATCATGTAACCATACTTTCAAGATAACTCTAAGTAATGGCAAATTTCTGCTCTAGTCAGCCATTTTGAATTTTCAGAGGAGCAAATAAGAAAAACAATGCCATGATTGTGATCTACTCTGAAATACCTTCAATTTGAGTATAATATAGCCATACTTTTAAGAGAACAGAAAATAATTGCGAAATCCAGCATTAGGCAGCCATATTGAATTTCTGATTCTGAAATTTCTGAATTTCCGACGCTACAATATTTACAATCTACTCTAAATTTCCTTTCATTTGAGTATAATAAAGCTATACTTCAAAAACATCTCAAAATTAACGCAAATTCCTGTTTTCCCAGTCCCCCATTTACGGCCCCTGGGGGTCAGGGTGAAAAACCCGGGACAAATGTAAAATAGATAGATGTTGTTAATATATTACCAAAATTTCAAATAATAATATACATTATTTTGGTTTAAAATGAAAAACATACGACTTTTGCGAAAAATTCCCGCCATTTTTAAACTGGTGGCCATCTTGAAAAAACATTTTTTTGAGTAAAACTATTCACCAATATACATCTTTCCACCAAATATGAAGAAAATCTGTCAACTAGTATTCGAGTTATCTTCCGGACGGACGGACGGACTGACGGACAGACGGACTCCCGCAGAGTCCTTTGTGCAATTTTTTCCTTGTGCTGTGCAATTAGATTAGCGGGTTGCACATTCTAGTACAGTCCACAGTGCCAAATCTGTCTAAGTTATAATGGACAATGTTAAGCATATCAAAATTGATACGGGGTGCGATTGTTCTTTATGAATGTGAGGTGCACTGGTTATGAAAACTGACCAACTTCTGGGTTGCACCACAGAAGTAGGTAGAAACCCCAGAAGGGTATATCTGAACGCATGGCGCACAGCACTAAGGACTCTGTGGGAGAGCGGACGGACGGACGGACGGACGGACTGACTGACTGACGGACAGACGGACGGCTTCACTATATCCCTACAGAACTTCGTTCGTTGAGATAAAAAAGCCCAAGAGTATCATTATGAAGGTATAAAAATATGAAAAAGATCAGATAAATGTTATGTGAGGACTAAGAAATTCAAGATGGCATGCCAAAAATCCCATACTTGAGCAATGCAATGAGAACTTCATAGCATTTGTACCAAAAATTGGAAGCAAATCATCAAGTAATTTCTCAGCAATAGATGAGCAAAGTTCTTGAAAACTTTACTTAAGGGTATTTTCTGCTAGTGCTATGAATATGTAAGAGATTGGTCTCATAGTATGTGTGAATTTGTCAAAATAATGTCATGTCAAAATGACCAATATGAATGTAAAAGTTACTTTTTAATCCATTTCCAAGCAAAATTACTTTTCCGTATTATTACTCTTAAAATATCACCTCCAATGAATTTTGAGAATGAATGGATCTAAAATATTTGGGAACAATGAAACAAATTAATTAGACATGACGCACAGACAAGCTATTTTGACTGATTGACAGATGCTATCACCTGGTTAAAACACTATAGAGGCCTCATCGCAGAGCTTCTGTATGCAGATTTTTGACATGCTATTTTGAATTGCTTAATTCTCACAGAATATTGACTTCATCTTTTTTATACTTTTACAACTTGTTAATGATACTCTTAGGCTACTTTGTACGATTTTCAATTATGTCAAAAATTGCTCATTTTTTGGACACCCGGTATAAATATATCGCAAACACGAAGGTTCCAATGCACTATTGGGAAGTTGAGAGTGTCAGCTTAAAGAATCTAACCTCCATTCAAATTTTCACTGAATGTAAAATTAGGTATAAAGCTTTCATCACCATGGGGTAAAATTAAGAAATCAATCATGCTTTTTCAATCAAAAAGTATTTTGAGAATCAGTTTCTATTTTGAATCTAAATGTCCATAACAACTATCTGTTATGTCGAAGAAAGTATTTATTAGAATCACTCCATAAGACATTATAAATGCTTGAGATGGAATTCTGCATTAGAATAAAATAATAAAATGATGCTGTATGAGTAAATAGGTGTGGCAAATAAGATCAAATGTCAAATATTTGGCTTAATGGATTCCATTTGGATTTGATGGATTCCACCTTGATATGTGGTGTATCTGTATTACCCATACCACTTGTTAAAATTTTGTGTAGTGCTCCTTTGGAATTGATCATAGCATTGGTAAGTATAACTAGATTTGTAAATTGAACAAAGTTCAATTTAAGACTCCAGATTGATTTACTTGAGTAGGTAGCTGAGTAAGTAACTGAGTAGCAAGCTGAGTAAGTAGATGATTAAGTAATTGAGTGAGTAGCTGAGTAGGTAGCTGAGAAGGAAGCTGAGTAAGCAGCTGAGTAGGTAGCTGAGTAAGTAGCTGAGTAAGTAGCAGAGTAGGTAGCCGAGAAGTAGGTAGCTAAGTAGGTAGCTAAGTAGGTATCCGAGTGGTATGTAGGTAGGTAGGTAAGTAGGAATTTTCGACCGAAAGTCGGATTGAAATTTGGTTTGCAGATTCAGATTCCTGGGAAAATTCTACCCTTATTTCATAACTCATACATTAAATTTGGAGATTTTTTTATTTTGACCCACTTTTAGGACGCCATATCTCAAAAATGGGTCAAAATACTTTCTGACGGCAAAAGGCTATCACTATTAGCACACTATTTTCTACCTGTATACGAAATTTTGAAGCAAATCCTAAAAGTGTAGTGCCAGAATCGTAAAAATAAGGAAAAACTATGAATTTGACCTAGATTTTGACCTAGGCATTTTGGTGTCCAAATATTGAAACTAGGTAGCTTTTGAGGTCCCATTCTTTTATAGGAATTCATTATCTTAAGCTGTACTCAGTCTATATCTCGTATTTTACACTTCAAAAAAATCTTTTTTCCTTGACTTTCTATCAGGATACCATCAGATCAATTTTTCTCGAAATTTCAAAACGCCATAACTTCCTAACGGGAAGTCGGATCGAAATATGGTTTGCAGATTCGGATTCCTGAGAAAATTCTATACTTTATTCATAACTCATACGTTGAGTTTGGAGAAATTTTTATTTTGACCTACTTTTCGGACACCATATCTCAAAAGTGGGTCAAAATACTTTCTGACGGCAAAAGGCTACCACTATAAGCACACTCTTGGCTATATGTATACAAAATTTCGAAGAATATAATTAATCTGTAGTGTCAGAATCGCAAAAATAAGGAAAAACTTTGAATTTGACCTAGATTTTGACCTAGGCATTTTGGTGTCCAAAATTTTATGAAAAGAAGGTCTTGAGGTCCCTTTCTTTTATGGGCTTCCATTATGTTTAGCTGTGCTTAGTCTATATCTCGTATTTTACACTTCAAAAAAATATTTTTTCCCATTGAATTAACATGGGGCACCGAATTTAGCGATTTTTGAATTTTCAAAACGCCATAACTTCCGAACGGGAAGTCGAATCGAAATTTGGTTTTCAGATTCGGAATCCTGAGAAAATTTTCTATAAGACTGATATCCTGAACATTGGATTCGGAGAACTTTTTTTTGGACCTCGTTTTCGGACACTGATATCTCGAAATCGGTTTGAGATACCAAAAAACTAAATCGACCCTAGCTTTCCTACTTTTTTATGAGGAACACAATGAAAAAAACCCGGATCAAAAATATTGAAGGACGACCGAGATAATGGGAAAAAGTGACAAAGTACTGGATTTGACCTAGTTCTTGACCTTTGACCTAGATAAAAATTTGACCTAATTTCCCATAATCCCAGATACATTCCCTAGTTGATCATGTAAGCAGCTTAAAGTAAGTTCTTCTAGTTGGTGAGAAATCTTGTAAGGAGGAAGAATAAGAAAAAAAAAAATAATAATAATAATAATAAGAAAACTGGCAAAAGCAATAGACTCCAGATTTTCATCTGGAGTCTAATAATTATAAGCACATATTCAAAAAGATGAAAAGGTCAAAAGAGATATAATGATACCTAATATTAAGTCAAAGGTGCATATTCTCACGCTTGCTGCAATCTTTAATAATATTCTCAGGAGAAAAAATTAGTAATTTGTATTCAACTTGTACATTCCTAAATACACATATTACACGAATGTACACACTATTTTCAAATATCAAATACATCATTTCTACCGAAAACAAAAATTCTGATGCATTTTGTAACATAATGTGGTCACTGCACTTAATGAGTCCTATCTCAGCCTATCTGGGTTCAAACTCTCCAAAGTATAATTTGACATTGAATTAGTTATTGTAAACCTAAAAATAATCCACTCTGGCTATAGGGTTATTTGTCATTTTGAAACTGATTTTCATAAAATTAATAAATGATCAATTGGAGATGAAAGGGTTCTATTTTGCATTCATTAAAGATTTGAATGGAGATCAGATTCTTAAAGCTGACGCTATTTAAACTTTCCAACAGTGTATTGGAACCTTAGTGCAGAGATGATCATGTATATCACCCTAATTTGCTCTTCTACAATATGACAATTCAGACAATTGAGAAGGTCAAAAAGGTCATTAAAGGTCACATCTCAAATGTATAGTCAGATTTGAACTTTTGAGAACTTGTAGAGGATTTTGAAAAAAATTGATCAATGGCTTAAAACGTCGTATTAATACGTCACATTGGCGATAGGTGGCGCATCCCCTATTATCGCCCAAATTCAGTCAATTTTACTTCCGGTTTATTTTTCTGCCTCAGAAACTTTTCGGAGTTTAAAGATCGAATTATGGAGGTTTGGAGTCTCAAACAGGGATAAAAAGGCGGATTTGGTGGAAAGGTAATATTACTTTTTATATTCATCAAGAAATCGATTATGTTACGTGACATATGTTCGAAAAAACTAGATTTATTTTGATTTGAAGAGAAAATATTTCAAATATAACGCTTCACCGTTCAGCCTAAAACAGAATATTATCACAATTCCTCGTCTGATTTTGCTGTTAAGGGCGGCTTATACTAATTAATTGGTGTTGTCGTATGCTGCCCGGTAATGATGAGTTGGAATATCAAGAGTCTTGACAATACATGCACTGGCGGATCCAGGGAGGGGGGCATGGGGTCCGGCCCCTTTTTTGAACCTTCAAAAATGATATGTAGACTATGTTTATGTATTTTAAAACCTTAAAACAGCTTCATACTATCTTATTCAAGCTTTATCATGTTTCAGATTCGAAGTGTAATGGCAAGAGATGGCCTCCAGGGAACTGTAGTGTCACATGCTGGACAGATATGAAAAGGAAGCTAAATTCAATATACCATGTGGGAAGCTGAATTGTTGTGGCAAATTCCAGGGTTGTTACTGTTAGAGAATTATACAGACAGACCTTTCACAGAATACTTGATTAAGAATAAATTAGTAAGTTTTTCTTATGATTGATTTTGAATACTAGTATTATTAAAGTGTGAGGTAGATTTCCACAAGTCCATTTTATAAAATCCTCAAATGAAATATAAAACTATTTTATTTTATTGAACATTACAGGTAATGCATTTAATGTGCTTTTTTCCGAACACAAATAAATCCAAAATATAATATAAAAATTGATTTATTAAACCTTTTAGGCCTAATTGTTTTAAGTTTAGGGGAACACTTTGTATGCCTTTCATGTTAACTGATCTTGGTTAGCCATCTGTAATATGTAAATATGCACTGCAACATTTGAATTATTATTGTAGTTTTCAATACTATATCTAGTACTGTGTTGTTAATTCAGGATTACTTCTAATTACTTTCTTATTACTCATTGCAGGTGACACAAGAAAAGAGAGTCTATCAAAAAGAGCATAATTGATCAGTTCAACCCAAAGGAATGGTATGATCAGCAGGAGTGGCGACTAAAAGCATGACAGTTTGGAATAATAATTCACATGAAAGACTAACATAATGCAATATATATATAACAGTAATTTTACTATAAAGCTTCATTAAAGTTAAAAAATGGCAATAGAAAATTTTGAAAATGAGTACAAGGAAAAAGAAAAAACTGGTATCTGTGAAAGGTATGCATATTTCGAATATAATTGTGAAGGTTTCCTAATGCATTCAGACGCCTGTTCCACCATTTGATTCAATGCCAGGAGAAGTGTACCAAAAACATGGAAACTATTTTGAGCATCTAATTTATATCAAATAGTGTACTAGGACTATAAGACTGACCTTTATACAGGAAGCAGCTTAGAAAGATATTTATAAATTGACTTATTAACATTTATTGCGCTTTAAATCATCTGCCCCACCTGCCCAAAACATGAGTTACCATAGTAACCATATTTTTGGTCCAATAAGGGGAAAGTGCATGAAAGTTGTTCCATTAATTGCTGTATTCATTTGACATATTCTGTGAAAATCTCAAATAAAGAATCACAAAACTTGACTTTGCATTTTTAGAGGATTTTTATCAGAACTTATTGATCGACCTAGTACTCGTATACATGTATAAAATTTTACAATAGAAGGCATGTGAGATTCATATATTTGTCAGCTGATGAGATATGTTTAACTCTTAAATGGATTTTGGACCCCAGAGTACATTTGCAATAATTTTGTAATAATTCTAATAATTTAATCTACATGAAATTTCATCTAATCGTTGTTTAATCTATTTCCTTTCAGATAAAACAACCCAGATGTAAATCGCATGATAACTTTTTGTACAACCCTAGATCAAAGAACATCACTATCACCAAAACATATATTCAAATAATATATTGTTATATGTAAATGCTACAAAATGTTCAAAACACTTTAGATACCTGACTCTTTATGATTAAGTTTACTCATATTTTCTTGCATACAACATAAATAATCTATAGTACTATATATTATGAAAGGTAAGTGAATAACCTATTAAAACTGAAACCAGAATGAAAAAAAATTATCTGATTGCAGAGTTATTGTCAAACATGTGAAATAAATCCCTTAAAGGGTGTAAAAACATAAATCCAATTAAGGGCTAAATATTTTCCAGGTGTATATGTCCATTGTACATGATGCATGTTATCCATTTCTAAAAATTTAAGTAGATCCCTTTGACAGATTTCTTTGAAACAAAATAGTTCTATATTAAAATTAAAAATATCCTTGCTTTTAACCCTCTAATTACTTTCAACTACTCAAATCAATTGACCTGATTTTAGCAAAAAATAAATCAATAAAAGACCATATTGTTTTTCCAAGTGGGAAAATGTCTAGTTAACTTTAAATAAATTATAACTCGGTGCATTTATTAGTATTGCTTTAAGACTGAGTGTGTACCCCACCTCTGTGTACAGTTTTCAAATTCTAAATCACAAGGAAAGGTTACTCAGAGAGGGGGGATACACAATCTTGAGATAAGAGTAAAAAGACCCCTGGTGAAGTCCCCCATATCTTTATAAAAGCTCTAAGGGATTTGCCTGAAGTGAAAATACATCAAGGACTGCGTGAGCCATGTGTCACGTAAAAAAATACGGGTGCACCCCAGTTGTCCGAAACCCAGTTGTCCGAAACCCAGTTGTCCGAAACCCAGTTGTCCGAAACCCAGTTGTCCGAAACCCATTTTTCCGAAACCCAGTTCTCCGAAACCCAGTTGTCCAGACCCAGTTGTCCGAAAAATGTAGTCATAATTTACCAGATAAAGGGGGATGCACCTCAAGCCAGTTTCATGTCATGTATTTGGCAAAATTAATGGCATGGACGCATTCTGATGTATAGATCTCTCTCTCACTTTGAATTGCATCCATTACACGGCGTTACCGGAATGACAGGAACGGGGGATTTATTTTACATTGTGATTCTAAAAAAGGTCATCAAAACACAATATATATTACGGAACAGTTGATCTTTTCTTATTCAATATATTTTATATAGGCAAAATAAAATGAAACATTTTGAAACCGATAAAATAAGTTAACGCATAAAACTTTAAGAATAAACAGTACACATATTACGTTGTCAAAATGTTTCGTCGCATTTAATTTCTTAGTCTCTGTCTCTTATCAAATCGTAAAATGTAAAAGAACAAAACATTCTAAACGTAATCACTTGGGATTAACTGGAAACGAAGACAGGCTGTCCTCGTATCAAATTGGATGTTCTCCCATTCGCAAGAAGTTTCATTTTCGCCATGTACTCACTTCATCTTTTTGAATTTAATCTCTATTTCTCGAACAGAGTACCTAAATGAAGAATAATTTTTGGTTTCAAAAGATGTACACGTCAACTTTACTAAATAAATGTCCACTGGCTTGGGAAAACTATTTCCCTTTTATGAACGCCCATCACACATTGGAAAAATGTTGTTCCCTCTCAAAAAGTCCCATGGGGCATAAAGAAAATTGGTTTAAAAATTGTAGACCCCTATGTATGTTAATATGTAAACGCCACTTTGCAATGAGAATAGCATAATTTAACTTTGTTTATTTGAAGATCTGTATCACCTGTATTTTTATCTTTCGACAGTTTTTATTAGGCTAAATACTAGCCCATGGAGGAATCGTTCAGTTGATATTTACTCTCAAATACACCCTTTACCAATGCAAGAGTGCTCGTTCATAGAGCTGGATGGATTGGAGTGAAATATGTCAAGTGGAACATTTTAGAGTGCCAAGACCAACTCATTAATGTTAAATGAACCTCTATAAGTGGGATACCTCCCATCCCACTTCATCCATTAACGATTAAGGCATTAACATTTACATTGTTACAGCCTGCCATTTGTTACAAACACCGGGTGCTGACCCCTTAAATACAGGGTCTGAAGCTCAAATCTAGGGTCAAATGGATGGCAGAATATATAACTGTTAAGCAATCTTTGCCATTTCAATATACAGTTAAAATATTAAGTGAGGCAAGCAGATGTACGTATATGTTAATACAAATGTAAGTTTAAGGTTTTATGACTGTAAATTGAAGCATTATAGATTTTTGGATAAACATGCAAGTCCTAGAGACATATATTCAATCTTGCTTGAACTTATAGCAACTTAACATATTTGGAATCATTTTGAATTAATCTTTGTGAAATTCAAAATAGTCAAATGCTGTTTCAACATACTTGGATTCTTTTAAAGCAATCCAAAAATAAAAAGTGGCCAATTTCAAATACAAACTTTTACATTACATTTATATTTGTTCATTTCTGAGGTCCGTAGAAATCAACTGGCTCAACAAGATTGAATCATTATTTGTCAATGTTTCACGATCACTTTTCATTTGATATTACATCCTAGCACTATGAATAACATTTATAAATTGCCCTGATGTAAATAAAATGAAAAAAATATTATTTATCAACAGAAATTTAAAATTCACCGTGCGGCTGCCGTGGGAAGTCCTATTGATCCTCATAAATTATCCCCTACTCATACCAAGTTAAAATGTGCCCATCGTGCGCCTAATGCTAATGGCGCTGTCACACTGGTCGTGTCCCGTCCCGTCTCTCAACGTACAAAGCATTCAGGCCAAAATTTAAGGAATAAGCTATAGTGAGCTGTTTCAGAACGCCGTCTGAAACGCCTTCTGATTCTGAACCCACTGTATTCATTGGACGATGGGAGGTCGTCCCTGCTTACACTTTCAGTATCTGACCCTATTATCACACCAAATTAGTTCTCACTACGCTCTCGAGAACGGGCTTAAACTGTATGGACGGATTGGAAGTACTTAGAACCGTTTGGGGTCTACTTGCCTTATGAAAGGGTAGTTCCAAAATTTCCACGTGGTCATCACTTTCTGCAATCACGCGGTCTTCGACCGTTAATTGGAATTTTTGACCTGCCAGATGCTTGAAAATCAAGGATTGCGAGTCTCATACTGCACCGTTTTTCTTCCATTATACCATTAAAAGCAAAACAAAGTTGCCTTTCTGCCGGTGCATTACTTTATTGTAAAGAGTCTCTCGTTCTAGCAGCGTTTTGGTCCCCACTCCCCAGCTGTTAGAAGGCCTTCTTACAGCTTGGGACCAATATTACGCTGGAAGTAGGAACTCTGTTTAAGATGATAACGTACCATCAGAAAGAGATTTTTGTCATGCTTTGAATGGAACAAGTTTGAAGAAAAACGGTGCAGTATGAGACTCGTAATCCTTGATTTTCAAATATCCGGTAGGTCAAAAATTCAAATTAACGGTCGAAGTTAGGACCGCGTGGCAATTATATCGAGTGACAACGTACTAACGACGAACAGGACGTGGGGCAAAGGTTGAACTGTCTCAGAATGTATTGGGAACGAGGTAGAAATAAAGAATTCATATGAACGAGTCATGCAAGATACTAAAGAGATACAAATGCATTTTGATACTCAGTTTTTGGGCAATTAAAACTCCCTGTCTGCATTGAGTAGTTATTTATTGTCCGGTGTATAATTTTGAAACATTATCCTAATTTTTCACAAAACTTTTTTTTTGATTCTGCAATAGTTAATGGTTGACATCTATGGCACACTAAAAACGAATTTTTTATGCAGGGTACGTACATGATACAGATCAAATCTTGGCTCTACTACAAACTATTACACACTTACTTCAACAGTTCAATATATCGCAAAACACAGTTTTGATTTTGAACAATATCACCAATGGGAGAAATTCTTAAATCTAAATGTTTGGAAAGGAATACGTTTCTACTAAAACATACAAGCCTCTTATATTATGATGAAAAAAGGATAGACATCTGATATGTATATATGCCACATATATAAGTTATACGAAATGAGCATATTTTATTGATTTATCGAAAATTTGGACGAAATCTTAACAATGGGTGGTACTGAACAACCAAAATCTTCTTTTTAGATATTTTTCAGGGTAGAAATATTATCAATTGATATTGGAAAACATAATTAACCATATATATTATATAATCATTGTCACAGACGTCCATACGTTATTCTAATGAGATAGATATTCCTTTCGCCAGAATATTCTCTTCGACTGTGATAATTGTCTAAAATGTTGGCGGCAGTCTTGAATTTTCACCAAGAAGGAGTGCGATTCGTGCTGGACAATGCGGTTCAAAATTTGTAGAATGTCCATATAAGTCTATGTGCCGAGAATCTAGTAAGAATATATATATGATCGTGAACTTTCGGACCCATTATTGACCGGGCTAACCGATGTCAACGTGATACCAATGTTATGCTGTCCTGATTCGTGAGGTTGCGACAAGATTCGTTACTTATAAGAAATTTAATTTTTTAATTTTCGGAGAACTGGGTTTCGGAGAACTGGGTTTCGGAGAACTGGGTTTCGGAGAACTGGGTTTCGGACAACTGGGTTTCGGACAACTGGGATGACCCCAAAAAAGACTAGTATGATGCCCATTTGAAGCGATGTCTTGCAAGTAGGCTAGCGATCAGCTGTTTCAATGCAAACAAAGCATAGGCATTATGTCCTTAAAAATATCAGATGTGGTTCACATATTCAACATCTTAAAACATATGGTCTAGTATAAAACGATGGGTTTGAGTCTTCATATTGATGGAGTAATCAAATAAATATAATAGTCATCATTTTAGACGGAGTAATCTTTCAGAATAAGCAACATATTTGTACAGAAAACAAAAACTTATTTTTTATGGCCTTATATCCTGGCACTTGTACACATTCCTGAAGGGGGTCAACTCGGTGCATTCAATGACTTTCGGCAGCGTGAGGAACAACGATTTACAATTGCGTAAGTAGTCTAATTTATTTTTTCATTCTTTTGGACAAGATTATTCTGTAAATGTGATGATCAGAGGGTGAAATGCCTTTGAATCGAGCATTCAACTTACCCTTAGCGTCATCATTTTCGGCAGACTGAAATCGTTTGAAGATCCCCGGGCAGCCGGGTTGGAGCTGTGCAAACGTTAATTAAAAACTTATTTTTAAACGAAATCGTCTGCCTCTTTCAAGGGAAAATGTATGCTCCTTCCCTGTTGTCGCATTCGAGAATGCAACATTGCATTGGCAGTATTTTGAATTTTTATAGATATCTATTCAAATTTCCCGCGAACTTTTTTGACTGAACTTGGGCGATAATAGAGGAATGACGTCATGCGCCATCTATTGACGATTTTAGCGTTTTACTCCATTTGAAGCAAGTGGAGAAAAGACCTCTTTGACCTTTTTAACCTTTTTTACCTTTAGAAGGACATCGAAGGTCAAATCTTAAATCTAAAGTCAGAGTTTTGTATCTATGATTTTGACAAAAAAAGTTTTAAAAAATACCTTTTTTGACCTCGAGAGGGTCATTGAAGGGCAGATCTCAGATCTGTAGTCACTAGGGGAAGTGGTCCTAATTATCGGACGGTCCTAATTATCGCACGATTGTCCTAAATAGCTAAAATATGCACCCACCATCTTTTAAACCAGTGTAACGAGAAACAGTTCAACACCATTACTCCCAATCTTCATGATTTATTCATATATTTAGAAATATCTCTTCATTTTTTAAGAATTGTTTACTTCCGCTATTGTCATTAATGATATTGCGCAAGAATTGAAATTCTTTTGAAAAAGTTTGACCCCCTCCAAATAAAGACAGAAAAGTAAGTGAATAATGTATATTTTGTTGATATTTTACACTAAAACTGATAGAATAATGATTATAGCATATGTATGTATCTGTTATAAACAGAGAAATGTGTACAGTATCATGAAATGACATCTGAAACACAACTGTGCGATAATTAGGACGACTGTGCGATAATTAGGACCACCGCACATGCGAGTCTAAGGGGTCTTAAAGTGTTAGCGTTCGGAGATTGAGAAATGTCAAACACTACTTAAATTTCAGAAGAAAGGTTGATCTTTCGTCTCATATTCTCAAAGTAGGTTGAAGTTATCATATTTGAAATCGTCAGTAGTTTTCCAGAGTACCCGTGCGGTGATAGGACCATTTCCCCTAGTCAGATTTGAAATTTTGAGAACTTGTAGATAATTTTGAAAAAATGGTCAATTTGAAGCAAGTTGAAAAAAGACCTCCTTTTTAACCTTTTTATGTCACAACCAAAAAGTGGTGACATATTGTTATGGTCTCCGGGTTTTTTTTTAGGCGGTTGGTGGTTGGCTGTTGGCGATCGGCGTCTGTAACAAATACTTACAACTTTCGATAACTTAACAAATACTGTTTTTTTCAAAATCATCTACATGTTTTTAGAAGTTCAAATCTGACTTTATATTTAAGATTTGACCAAAATCATATACAAGTTCTCAACATATAGATTTGACCTTCAATGACATTCTCAAGGTCAAAAAGGTATTTTTTCATCTTGCTTCAAATTCACCAATTTTTTTCAAAATCATCTACAACATCATGTCCAACCCAATCGCTCTTACATGCACGACGGAGCGTTTCAAATGAAACTAAACAAAGAAACACTCCGGAGTAGAAAAACTGGCAGGCGGGAATGATGAGCCATCTGACGATTTCCCCAATAATGGTAATAAGAGGTATGACGTGGCTATTGACGTTTGAAGCAATTAGGAGGGGAATGTACTAAAAACCCTTCGACCTACGACCCTTCGACCCTGTGACTTACTGGGTGTCAAGAATTTTTGGAATATATTTTATTGAAAAACCCTTCGACCTCTGATTTAGAGAAAATAGCAAGAACATAACTTCGACATATGAGTGTTACCTGATGAATGGGACCCTCACGTGCCTTCCAAATGGTAGTAAACGACCTCTAGTGTAACTACATCAGCTTATCTTTCCGTCCGATCAACAATAAGTACAGTTATACAAGAAATGTAAATGAAGTGAAAATATTCCCAAAAATTTTCCGAAATGCATGTCATTCCGGAAGTTATGATACGTTAGGGTGTCACTACGGTAAATCATTGAAAAATATTGAAAAAAATCACAAAATTCAAGTTCTGGTATGAGGTTCCATTTCCATCCGCCAAAAGGTATGACCCCTATATAGTCCATTTAAAAACTTGTGGTTTTGTACTAAATAACGCCATAGTTGACTTCTAGGGTACCTAGTATGCCACTATTTTGTATCAAAATATAGAGGAGGAGTTCAACTTTCATTTAAATTACGAAAATAGCGATGTAGGTCAAAATATAGTTCTGGCGTGAGCATGTTTACTACGCGTTGCCTGTCATCTCAGAATTGAGGAAATGGTAGCAAACGTGAGTTACAATAAATGGACGCTGATATCTCAAAAAGTAACTGGACTCCCTATATTTGATGTAGATCAATCGAACCCCTATATGAACAGGTACATTTTGATATCTAACACTATGGGGGGTAAGCGTTTTATAGTTGATCACGAACGCCATATGTGTAAAGTATTGTTCTGAATTTTCGAATTTGGTGTTTGATTACGGTACTCACACCTTCTGGGGTACATATCGCCATTTTCGAACGAATTAGCCCATACAATGACTATATTTCTGCAATCCCCTATACATAACCTTCATCTCGACACTATATTTAACATAGGGTTTGGGTCTCGATTTTTAAATATCACTACGCCAACATAGGGACTTATTTTTAGGTAAAATCTCTGCTTCACCGATGAAAATTAACGAATAAAGTAGTTCCTGTTTACGGGACCATATTCTTGAGATTTTTTTCTAAAAATGGCACATTTAAAAAGAACTTGGCCCCTGCTTTACATACATACCTCAAATGCCCACAGTACATACACTTAAACCTACTATACACACCATTGAAGTTGGCATAGCTTCGTTTTTAAAGTTTTAAAAAACACCCGGAAGTGGTATTTACCGTAATAACACCTTATATTACCGAACATGGGTGAATTGGAATGTTTGTTCGATGGCATTATTACACCAAAAGTAGTGCGAAAATGGCCTTTTCACGTGTTGGCACAAAGTTTTGATGACATTTAAAGACACAGTTCCTCCTTCCCGTACATTATCTCATGGAAATTGGCATACCAGCGCAAAGATCTTTGTTTTGTGGTGAAGAAAAGCTACCAAACATTGTCTGAAGAGCAGGTTTATCTCCGTAATTCAACTTTTAGCATGACGACCTTGACCTTGAAAAAATATAATAGCCATTTGGGCGATAATAGGTGTTTCAAAAGTAAAATTAGTGCTTTTTCGTAGTTTTACTTTGACCAAGCCTAGAAAAAAATCGAAGTGGTAAACCTACCCCCAAATTTTTTGACAAGTGTTCTAGATGATATCAAAGTTTAAGAAAATTTGTATATCTAGAAATATTTTATAAATTAGTGCCATTATGGTGGGTTTGGGTGCTTTTTTGCTATCTTTTTTAACTCATTTCTATGGTTGCCATGGCAACTATTAGGTTTTGGTAACCATGTCAACTTGATTTTTCAAGGACATCCGCCTGATAGTAGTTGGGCCAAGTTTGATGGAAAATGGGCCTTGTTTGATATCCTGGCAGTGAGGTTGATTGTGGCAAGTAGTAGAACACCAAACAATGGTGGAGTCATACCTGATGCTTGGATGTTCGCATTTTATTTAGCTCTCGTAAAATGATCGAACAAACGTTCCATTTTCACGCATGTTCGGTAATATAACGTGTCATAACTTCTGGAAATGACATGCCTTTCGGAAAATTTTTGGGAATATTTTCACTTCGTTTACATTTCTTGTATAACTGTACTTATTGTTGATCGGACAGAAAGAAAGATAGAAAATAGAAGGTCGAAGGGTTTTTATAAAAATATGTTTCAAAAATTCTTGACACGCTGTAAGTCGTAGGTCGCAGGGTCGAAGGGTCGAAGGGTTTTTAGTACATTCCATTAGGAGGAGCTGTACGAAGCAGTATAGTTATCAAAATTTATAAACATATTTGTTATTCTACTGGTCAAAACCCCTTTTGTCGAGACATGTGGTTAGTTGAGCCAAGATTAGAGCACCAACATATATTTTGGTCAAATTTCAATGCTTCAACACACCACACATTATCATAATTGTGATTTGATGATCGGAAATCCAGTCTTAAAAATGATGACATTCTCATATTCAAGAATCGCTGCGACCTGATAAACACAGTGAACTGGAAACGCTCCGGTAGTCTAGATCTGTTTAGCAAATAAATAGCTTGACTTTCCTTTTCAGGAAGAGAAAGAAAAGATCTATTATACCCATTGGCATCAAAAGAAGAAAGATTAATTCAGATATCAACTTTTTGTTTTTGTCAATAGTTTATATTTTAGCACACATGTAGGCATAACATCATCTTATGTAGGCTTAGGTCGGCTAGTTGCACGTTTAGCACCACCAGGTTGGGACGTTTCAATTTGCCTAACAAGTAAAACAAGTTTTTGAGATATAGATTCGATTTCGAACTCTTCTCTAATAATCTGAAAATAATATCAAAACAAAATGGTAAGAGCGTTTCTAAAATTGTGTCCTAAATCGACGGAGCGTTTCAAGGAAACGCGCGATTTCTCGAGAACAAGTCATGGATTTGGACTGGGATTTTAGAAAATGAGAATATACTAGTACAAGTTTGTGATCTTCTACTTTGACAGAAAGATTGACGTTTTCATATAAATACTAGATTAATTCATAATTTGTGGTCAATTCATCAACTTCAGATTCGTTCGATCCACACTACGGAGCTTTGATCAAGCAAATAACAGTTTACCACCAGAAGTTGAATAAATAAGATCTTTGCTCAGCGTATTGTTCATCGAATGGTACATAATATGTCACCATAACGTATGATATGTAAGATAAACGAGTGAAACAATACTTACGGTCATAGTGGGATCTTCATTAGCCTAGCCGCCATTTTATTTTGCTCTGCAGCGTTTCTGTATAAATGAAATGCTCCGTCATGCATGTACCAGCGTTTGGGTTGGACACCATGTACAAGTTATCAGAAGTTAAAATCTGATTTTAGATTTTAGATCTAACCTTTGATGACCTTCTCAAGGTCAAGCAGATTTGACCTTGAATGACATTCTCAAGGTCAAAAAGAGGTCTTTTTTCTACTTGCTTCAAATTGACCAATTTATTTTTTCAAAATCATTTACAAGTTCTCAGAAATTCAAATCTGACTTAAGATTGAACTCATAATATTGTGAGCAACTAGGTGGTGACATTTTGTCATGTTAATGCCTTGTTTGACCTTAGGAAGGTCATTGAAGGTATAATCTCAAATCTAAAATCAGATTTGAACTACTGAAAACTTACACCTGTAGATGATTTCAAAAAAATTGAAAAGCAAGTTGACCTTTTTTGACCTAGAGAAGGTCATTGGAGGTCAAATCTTAAATCTAGAGTCAGATTTGAATTTCAGAAAACTTGTTGATGATTTTGAAAAAAATTGAAGTCAGTCTAAATAGTATTTGTTAAGTTATACATGTCATGATATAGGGAGAAAATCAATAAACTCAAGGCCTGTGTTACACTTGCTAACTGTGTCTTGAATGCTCTTACTATGATAGAATATTTTCTCTCCCTATATCTTGACACTGTTAGAAAATAGAGACCATAACAATATGCCACCACTTTTTGGTGGTGACATAAAAACCAAGAGAAGATCAAATCAAAGTTTAAAAAAAAAAAAAAAAATCAAGAGGAGAAATCAGGATTTAATGAGAATGATGATTTATGTGTTACTGTTATGCTTATGATCATGATTCAAAAACTGTTTCAGCCAATTTGAAAGGAGCTGCATCAGATAATATCATACAATTCTTCAGAAAGTTTATGACTGGTTACGACCAAGCAAATCCTGGAATATATGAGAAGACTTGGGAAGTACAACTATTAGAAGTCTGGTCCACTTTGAATAGTGAAGTGGTTTCTGAGAGACTAAAAGCATTGCATGGCAAATTATTTCAGGTAAGATGGAAGTCAAATTATGATATTCTATTGTATGTGCCTTTGAGAAAATCTATTAACACATATCGCAATCAACCACATCATTTAGATTACTAGGTTTTGTTTATTGTAGACTCTTGATTTCAACTCTGACGGCTTTATCCATTTCTCTGAGTATATACACTGGTGGAAGGCCCTTGGTCTGGATCCAAGTTTAGCAAGATTGCAGTTTGATTACATGGATACTGACCATGATGGGAGGATCACTGAGAAAGAATTTGTAGATGCAGCCCTTGATTACGAATATAATTGCGATAACGATACAAAGAATCGTTTTTATGGACCGCTGGTTGACTTTTGAATTGATGGAGCATAAATGGAAGAACATTTTTTCTACTGCCGACATAAGTGACATGACCTGTGATGCCTTTAGTGAGCATTTTACCCGTGAACTTACTGACTACATATATACAGGTTGGGCCAAAAGAAGAGTAATATTATATGATATATGTTAAACCATATGCATCATATATCATTTTAAAGATAAATTATTTTCTAACAATATGACACCATTCGAATAGAAACTCTTTCTTTACTTGTGGATTTAGAGCCTAAAATTGACACCAGGGGTCATTAGCGATCAAAAATCAAAAAATAAAATTCCCAAATTTCCCTCCATATTGCAGCATGGTTCAATTGAATACTATTGAATGCCCATGATTGCAGCCACAGCTGCACTTGACTGAATCATTCGGTCCTATTTTTGAGAGAATTTTATTCCACACAAGTAAAATCCCAGGTTATTTTAAAAATGTCTCTATCCATGCTATTTGACATTTATGACATTGCACGTTGGTGTTATTAAGAAGAGATGTGAAGACACTCAAGTGAGCTAAAATGTCTCCAAACCTATGTAGCTATTCTTTTTATATGGCCATTCATTTAACAAAATTCAAAGTCAGGCTGAACTCAAGTCAATTTGACTCAAATCTATCTACATATAAATTTTACATGAGAGTCAAATAATTGCAACACTGCATTCATGGACACAGAAAAATCGTTCTCATTCATATTTAGATTACAATCTCAATCACCAAACGTTATTCCTTAAACATTCATTTATGCTATGATGTCCTCATTGTCAAACAACACAAATAGTTGTATAAATGGCAACCTTTTGAAGAAAAAAGGTCATATGAATTATACCATTTTTTCTCACAAAAGGTTGCACTATGACTAATTCTCACTAAAAGTTCGTAATTACCACTAAAAGATCGTCATAAATTCTCTAGGGTTTTTCAAGATTTTAAACCCATTAATGTCCTTTACGTTTCCTCTCCCTCTAACAATATCAATATTAGTTATTTATGAACGTTTTTATTTGGTCATATTCATTGAGTTGGTGTACATTTCATCTTATTTTTAACTTCAGTTAATTCTCAATACTCTAAGCGTTATTTGATACTATGATGGTAGTTTCAGTTTCACTTTTCAAAATCAGATTCAAAATGTCAATTAAAATCTAATAAAACGAACCTGTCGCGAATGGGATTGGCATTTCACATCTCCATGCTTTGCTATCCCCTATACGTTTACCTTGTGCTATCAGAATCTAAAAGTATTTCCAAATTGTCGACTTTTTTCGACTTAGATGCCGGCTCGATTTTTTAATTTCTTCTCTACACCCGTCATACTGATAATGCACTCGATTTGCGAACGGTGAAGCAGGAAATGTATGAACGGGTATTACCATCTACCTGAAATCGCGGGTCCGCTATCAACACTCCTCATTGCGAAGAAGTGTAATCAAGGTATGAGATAAGTGAAAACATCAGAACGACTTCGGAGGTGTTTCTTGCTATTTATACACATTTGATGCATTTTTTAGTAAGGGAATTAATGTCCCGATTTAATACTACAGGTTTCAGGACCACGTCATACTCGTCCAAAGGCAAGTATTTTCAATTTATTGGTCGTAAGTTAAAAAAGTCGTAAAATTATGACCATACGACCAGGGATTTGCAACTCTGAACAACACTATTTCAGTTTATTCCTCATTGGACGATAGGAGAATGTAGATTACATACAAATTCTATCAGATTTAGGTGCTACATGTATATAGAGTAACATGGTAATGAGGCACAACACATGGTAATGAGGCATCAACACATGGTAATGAGGCATCAACACATGGTAATGAGGCATCAACACATGGTAATGAGGCATCAACACATGGTAATGAGGCATCAACACATGGTAATGAGGCATCAACACATGGTAATGAGGCATCAACACATGGTAATGAGGCATCAACACATGGTAATGAGGCATCAACACATGGTAATGAGGCATCAACTCATGGTAATGAGGCATCAACTCATGTTAATGGGGCATCAACACATGGTAATGAGGCATCAACACATGGTAATGAGGCACAACACATGCTAATGAGGCATCAACACATGCTAATGAGGCATCAACACATGGTAATGAGGCATCAACACATGGTAATGAGGCATCAACACATGGTAATGAGGCATCAACATATGGTAATGAGGCACAACACATGGCAATGAGGCATCAACACATGGTAATGAGGCATCAACACATGGTAATGAGGCATCAACACATGGTAATGAGGCACAACACATGGTAATGAGGCATCAACACATGGTAATGAGGCATCAACACATGGTAATGAGGCATCAACACATGGTAATGAGGCACAACACATGGTATGCAAATTGTCACTACCTGACATTTGTTACAGATGCTGAACACCAACCATTGGATGCTGAACACCAACAGCCAAACACCATCCACAAAAAGTTGGAGACTAAACAATATGCCACCACTTGTGGTGGTCACATAATCAACTAGACATAAAGATGCCAAATGTCACACCAGACATTTGTTACAGATGCAGATGACCAACCACTGGATGCTGAACACTTACAACCAGACACCGTACATAAAACCCAAGCTCCACTGTAGTTTAAAGCACAGTATAAACAAAACTTTCAGCACCAATAGATAGGATAGTAAAGCTTACCCCTTGGCGCTCAGTCTCATTGATGTATTCTGTATATGCTGCAGCAGCTGAGTCCTTTTCATTCAATATTTCATAAAGCCTACAATATATAAGTATCAAACATGCAGTTTATTTTTGAAATTAGAAAAATTTTTAATAGTGCTTTACATTTCAAATCAGAAACCATGGATTACTTTATTTTTCTGAAACTAAACAATGATTTTTTTAAACGTTTAAAACGAGACTTATTTACTTATTTGCCAAATCATGACTAATCAGTAAAATAACATGACTTACTAAAAAACATGACATATTAAAAAACATGACTTTACTAAAAAAACATGACTTTACTTTGCTAGTTTAATGAGTGCAGTTCCTTCAACATCTCCAATAGAGTGCGCCTTCCAGAAACATTTCTTCGCTTCTTGCAATTTTTCAAGCTTTTCATAGCACTCACCAAGCGCAACAAACATTCGGGAATCATTGGGTCTGAAATGAAAGAGAGTCATAATTATAGAATAGCCATGTCAGGTTTATGCATTGAATATCATATGAATAATCAACGTGAAACATTAACAGATAACAACAAGGCATTTACATTTAAAATGTCACCACCAGCCATTTGTTACAGATCCCAAACACCAACTACCCAACACAAGCCGCTACCACAAAAAGTTGGACACTTACAATATGTCATCACTTGTGGTGGTGACATAATAAATATACATTCATGAATAAACAGTATGATATATGACCTGAATAGAAATTGCACTTTTCAATTTACCTTAGTTGTTGAGCCTGTCTATAGTAGTAGAGACAATAAGCATGCATCTTCAATATTTCATATGTCTGTCCTAGACCATACCAAGCTCTGTAGTCACGTCTATTTACTTCTACAAAAATATCAATATTGTAAAATATTTTGCAACGAGTATTTAACATCAAAGCGAAGCAAAACTAAATGTTCCCAGATCATTTTGGAAATTTTTCAAAAGATTTTTCTCCGTATGCTTGTCTATATGCATGTATAGTTGCATGTATCTCACCTATAGCTTGTCTATATGCCTGTATTACATACCTAGCGAAGCATTTGTATGGAAGTCAATGGGAAAGTTAGCGAGCTATATCCACCGATATTGCCCGATTACCCCGATATAGCCCGCTTACCTCGTTTTGATATTAGATTTCTTTAATAACCATGATAATATCATGACGTCACGTCATTGATACAAAGTAACCATGGCAAAGGCATGTAATACATCAGTTATGTCACTATGACGTGAAATATGCCTTCGTTCTTGCCCAAATATAGAGCCTCCCAAGGTCGGCCTATATTGGGAGAACTCAGGCATATTTCACGTCATAGTGACATAACCTCTAAGTATTGCTGCATGTATCTTACCTACAGCTTGTCTATATGCCTGTAAAGCTGCATGTATCTTACCTACAGCTTGTCTGTATGGCTGTATAGCTGCATGTATCTTACCTACAGCTTGTCTGTATGGCTGTATAGCTGCATGTTACTTACCTACAGCTTGTCTGTATGGCTGTATAGCTGCATGTAACTTACCTATAGCTTGTCTATATGCCTGTATAGCTGCCTGTAACTTACCTATAGCTTGTCTGTATGGCTGTATAGCTGCATGTATCTTACCTACAGCTTGTCTGTATGGCTGTATAGCTGCATGTAACTTACCTACAGCTTGTCTGTATGGCTGTATAGCTGCATATAACTTACCTACAGCTTGTCTGTATGGCTGTATAGCTGCATGTAACTTACCTAAAGCTTGTCTGTATGTCTGTATAGCTGCATGTAACTTACCTATAGCTTGTCTATATGCCTGTATAGCTGCATGTGTGTTTTTCATTTCCATATATTCATGCCCCATCAAGGTCCAGGCAGACAAGTAATGAGGATTAAGCTTCAGGGCACGTTGGAAATACAGTACAGCTTTTTCATGTTGAGCTCTTAAACTGTAATAGTTACCTACAAGAAAATATTTATAACATATTAAGTTATGATATATTCAACCATCAACCACATATTACAAGCCTTCAACCTCAGATCTCAGACCTTTAACGCTATTTGAGGCATTCAATACCATATCCAAAGAATTCAACCCCATATTGCCAACCTCATATCTCAAAACCTTCAACCATATTCCAAAAACATAATTTCAACATTATCTCTCTGCCTACATTATAGAATACAGTGTTACATTAGCCTACCTATGACACAGCAGGTCTCTACTCTGTACTTGTCTATATCACAACAATGGTGCGCTAGTTTAGCAAGTTCTGGTCGCATCTCCTGAAATCAAAGTCATATACATTCAGTCCCACAGTGAATCTTAAAGTTGATTCAAACACAAACTTATATTTGTATTTAGAATGTGTTGAATTGTTAGAATAAAGGAGTACCTCTCCTGAGAATAACATTTGGACAAAATCTATGTCGAGCATGCCTAAAATTTGGCAAACTATTATTGTCAAAAAGGAGGATCATGAATACGCAAATAATTGGAGAAATGATCAATCGCAGAAAATATTTTTAAGTATCAATTGGTTAAAAAGTTGGCAGGATGGGACAAAATTTACGATTATTCTCAAAAAGAAGGATTATGGATATGTAAATAATTGGGGCAGGAGAAATGGTAAATTGCAGAAAATATTTTCTTTAACAAATATCAATTTTAATATCAATTAAAAGTATTTTATAAGATATACCTTAACATAGAGAAGGTTAGAGTATATGTCCATGTGTTCTAGCCTAAATGGGTCCAGATCTTGTAGTTGACTGAATGACTCTACGGCTTTGTCAACATCTGGAAAACATCAATATGAAAACAAGTTCAATGTCTATTTATTTATTCAAATTTAAACAGAGTGGTTTATATGCGCAGTCTGTTAATGCATCGCTAACGCCAAAAACGAGAACAGAATAAAACATCGATATTTGTTTATTTGAAAAATTTCATCTAATTGTTCAAAAGCTGCATGGTGTAATCGATTAAAGCAAGGGTTTGAAATAACCAAAGCCATCAAAAGGTTACACTCCCACTTCCCACAACTCAAAATTTAAATATGTGGTTAAGTTATTCATTACATAGCAATTTTCAGAGATAAACGGTCATTATTTCTATTTTTCACATATATACTGGTATATATCAGTACCTCTTTCACCTAGATTTATTTAAAAAAAATCTGAATTGTAGAAAACAAATTGGTTGACATTGAAGTTCTACCTGAACATTATATTCTTACAGTCATTATGTTCTGTTTATTACTGCATAAATAATATGAAGAAATATGCAAAAATACTGATTTCCAAAATATAAAGTAATATCACTTTTAGACACGGTGAGTGGGCATGAATGAGTGTTTCACAGGGTTTCACCAGAATTTCCCACAACAGACTAAATAAATGAAAACAATGGGCAAAATTAATGCAAACCATAAATTTAACATGGGAAAGTTGAGTCCTTAAAAACAACAGGCTATTTTATGAAAACAACTGGTGAATATCGCCTGTTGCCTGCTGCTAATGAAACCTCTGAACCTCATGTCTAATAACATGTATCATTTTTGAAAAGAAAACTTCATTTTTAACAGTTACCCCCTTTTTGTAATATTTCAAGTCCACCACTGCGTAGAAACAAAACCAGGTTTACTGCGTAGAAACAAAACCAGGTTTTTAAATAAGGTATACAAAGTCAGTCAGGTAAAAAAGATCACCTTAATTTATCTTAAAGATTATCATACAATCAGGTTTTTAACACCTTTTTTGAAGCAGTTTAAAATGTTCATAAATTTTTATGTCAGCTCATTTGGCAAAGGTTATTTAACTGTTAAGCATTATTTATATACCAAACCTAGAATCAACTTAAAATTTACAAAATTAAAGCAAGGATGAATCAACTACAAGATAAATAGCTTTGTTTTGTCCCATTCAAATATATTACACATTATGCATACATATTATGCTGTATTACATATCTAGTGCAGCATTTGTACGGAAGTCAATTTTAAGATATTTTAACTCATATAAAGGCACCTATTCTAAGCGTAATTCCCAAATTACAAGGAGCAGCTGTCGAGAAATGTTCATCCATCCATACATCACTTCTTGTACAAGAAACTATTGCTGAGAATGTAGAGCAATGTAAAATGGTAGTTTTAATAGTAACAGACATTCAAAAAGTTTTCGATTCTGTATGGATAGATGGCCTTCTTGGTAAACTTCACAACTGCGGTATTAGTGGTAAAATTTCGAAAATTTTGTATATGCTATATAAGCCGTATAGTTGCTCAGTCCTAGTAGGCGTAAAATACTCTGATTTATTTCCAATTTTACAGGTGCAAGGTGGTGTCCTGTCCATGCTATTTTACCAATTGTATATGGCAGATATAATTGACTCCATGATTGAGATAAATAAGGGATCCAGTATAGGTTCGTTAAGTTGTGTTAGTCCTTCATAATGCCGATGACATGTGCATCTTGTCAAATTCCTTTGAAAACATGCAAGTGCTACTTGATCTACTTCATGCTCAGAGTAATCAGTGGAGATATGAAGTTCCACCCGATAAGTGTCCATTTCTCATTTTTAATAGTTAAATCGAGCTAGGTGCAACTCAGAAACTTAATATCAGAGGCAAACCAATTGCAAAATCTGACTATGTAAAGCATGTTGGAATCCCAATTTCAACAAATAATGATATTTCTGATAATGTACAAGATAAATGCAAGAAGGGCAAATCGCAGTACAATGCCCTACTTGGTATAGGTAGTGGATGTGGAGGCCTAATCCCAACATCTGCATGTCAAATATACAAAACGTATTCTATACTTACAATGACATACGGTGCCTACATCATCAACTATCAAGAGAATGATATAGTTGTTCTAGAAAAGTCACAACGAGAAATAGGAAGGAGAATTCAATTTATGCTTAACTCAGCCAATATTCCTGTTTCAACCTTATCCCTGGGCCTAATGGACGTTGAATTTTATATTGACTTTTAAGGATGATGTTTCTTTGGAGTTTAATTCAACTCCCGAGTGCAAACATATATAAATGTCTGTTCACAATGAGATTTGTAAAAATGCTGCATGTTAAGAGTAAATGTATTACCTTCTCTCCAATAAAATGCATGTCACAAACATCAAAAAGATATGATTTACATAAAGCTACGTTCACACCAACGGCAAATGCCACGCTTTAAATCGGCGAGCAAAGCGGCACCAAAGCATGGCGCTTTAAAGCGACTTGTAAGGCGGCAACATAGCGTAACAAAGCTTGATTAAAGCGTCGGGGTCGTAATAGGTCGTAGAAAAGCTCGAAGTAAAGCAGGATGTTCGGCAAGAGCGCCAAAAATTTTAAAATTGTTTGAAAATTTTGGGCGCTCCGTTACAAATTGATTAAAGCGCCGAGAGCGTATCAAAGCTTAACAAACCGTGACAAAGCTCAGCAAAGCGTAGGAAAGCTTAACAGAGCTTGGTTCAAAGCAGGGACCCCATTCTCTTCACGGTCTGTAAAGCTACGTTCACACCAATGGCGCTTTGATGGCGATTTAAAGTGGCTTGTAAAGCGGCACCAAAGCGTAACAAAGCTTGATTAAAGCGTCGGGGTCGCAATAGGTCGTAAAAAAGCTCAGAGTAAACCGGGATATTCGGCAAGACCGCCAAACATTTTTAAAGCTACGTTCACACCAACGGTGAATGCCATGCTTCAAATCGGCGAGCAAAGCGCCGTCATTTTTGTTTACTTTTCAAAAAATATCACGATCTCCTAAGTGATGTTACGCTCTGATAAGCTCAGTTAAAACATTGCATCTTTGATTCGAGAAGACGATGGCAGAACAACAAGATCCAGAAATTCCAGATAGACCAGACCATGACCTATCTGAAGAAGACATGATGTTTGTTGCACGGCGTGAAAGAGTGTGAGAGAGCGTCAGGAAGCTTGTCAAGCGTAACAAAGCTTATCAAAGTGTTTCAATCCTTGATTAAAGTGTCTCAATTCGTCAAAAAGCTTGAGAGTCCTTCATTAAAGAGTAATGAAGAGTGTCAGATATTGATGAAAGCGTCTGACCTCGTGTCAGATCTTCATGCCAGATCGTAGCAAAGCTTGAGACATCTAAACGAAGCATGTTTAGTGCGTGCGTCTATGTGGTAGCTAGGCGGTAGCTAGGCGTAGGTTTCATTTCAATCAATTTCTACTCGCACAGAGATGTGTGAAATCACTGATACAAAGTAGCGATGGGAATAAAGGTATATGTAATACATTAATTATGTCAACATGCCTTGCTCAAATATAGAGCCTCCAAAGGTTGACCTATATGGGGGAACTCAGGCATAGTTCATGTCATAGTAACATAACCTCTAAACATCATTGTTATTACCATGCTGAAATGAGATAATATGAGCAAAGTCAAGCTCAAGTACTGTAGAATGAACTTTCAATAAATTACATTTCATCATTACATGAGCAAACATTTCAGTTGGGAATGCAGACATATTAGACATACACATTCTCTTTAGTATTGTGTAATATAATAGCAATTTCTGATTATTCTAATAAGAATACATTATTAGCTTTTTTGGATGATGGCTGATGCACCGAAAACAGTACTTGATGCAAGTAAAATAAAATACGAGATTATACACGATTGTTATTTTTCAACATTTTTTGATTGGCCAACTATTAAAAACTTGAAGAAACTACCAATAAGAGAGGATGACATATTGATAGCATCGTACTTGAGATCAGGTATGTTTTCCAAATATTAATGTACAAATACCCTTTTTTAAATACCAACATTCAAACATGCAGATCACAAAAATGATAGACAGTGAACTAATTTTAGAATATGCACCGTATTTATGCAGGGACTCATTGGGTAGCTGAGCTAGTGGACTTGGTAAGAAACAATGGTGAAGCAGAGGCCATCAAAGCACCAATCCATAAAAGAGTACATTGGCCAGAAATAGCAGACAGAGGTATAGTTTAGTATATTATTTTGGTAGACTTAGTAGGATTTTACCCTTTAGGATTTGTATTATAAAGTTACAGTAACTATAAAGTTAAATCACTTCCTTTTAACATTATTTCTGGTATCACGATAACAAATGTCTAATACAAGTACCAAGTAGAGAGATTTCGCAACCGCACTTATAGCATATTTCTAAATCCCTTATGTTTATTACGTATAAAATGTATGTACTATGTCATCACTTGTCGCTCAGCTCTTTCCATTTATAGAGCCATCACTTATAAAAAGTAGTTTATAAGTAAATAAATAAATTCTTATCTCAATAAGATATAGTTATTGGTAGGAAATTGTAGTGATATTTGGCATGAAGTCATATTACTAGCTAATCCACCTTATGAACAAGGAATTTGGAGGAGAAAACGATTCATTCTTGGTGAAAAGAACATTAGAATTGATCGATGAAAGTATATTTCTACATGTATATGTTAAAATACAAATTTTTGCGAAACAACAAACTTCAATTCACTTATACTAATAACATATATCTATATGCTTAAACATAAGTTATGCCTTCAAATATGAGCGAAATCTCTCTAATGTAATCACTAAATCCTTTAGCATGGCAAGGTGAATTGGATTGCTTCAAGAATGAGCCAAAGGGACAGAGCTTTCATGAGCTAGAGAGGATGCAGTCTCCTAGGTTACTGGCATCTCATCTCCCAGCTAAATTCATGCCTGATGATGTTATCAAGGGGAAATGTAAGGTACGAGCATGGCTTTTTTTGTGAACAGATTTTGTAATGTGATTGCACTAGTTATATGAGATATTATGTTGTAACATAAATTGTCACCTATTTTGGAGTTTCAATACAGATTTCAAAATTATAGAAATAAATATACTGGAGGTTGCCAAAGTTTGGTGTTTTACTTTCTTTCTTATTTCTAGGAAAAGTAAAATCATATATGACACATTGGTTTACATAATAACATAATAACAAGTTCAAACATTTCTATTTCAGACCATCTTAGTAATACGGAACCCAAAATCTGTGATGGTCAGCCTTATGTTCATGTTGAATGGATTTGGGCCGAAATTCACTGATCACATTACAGTAGATATTATGATGAACTCATTGATGACTGACACTGGTAGTAAAGGTAGTAAAGTTCCCAATCGACAAAATATGAGTATCAAATACATATGTACTTTTATGTAGCATGTATATACATGTAAAAACAACATTTAACAAAACATCTTCATGATAAAATGGCATCACTTGCAAATGGTTGGAAATATGTAACAACAAATTACAGATGCAACTGTCGATACTGATGCTTAAGGCTGAATACAAGTCACAAAAATGAAGGCTATAACAATATAACACCACTTGATCTTAAATTCAAATGTTTTATCTTTTACATGTCTTTTTGCTGAATGCTCCCCTTTTTAGCATTAGAGGGTACTTGGTTTCAACATGTTGAATTTTGGATGAACGTGAAAGAACAACTCAAGGAAAAATTACTTGTAATCTTCTATGAAAACATTGTCAAGGTACATAGATTATTTACAATACATGTATATTTAAAGTATTTACAATATTTTCAAGGTACATAAATATTGACATAATATTATTTTTATGAAATTTTTTCGAAAAATCACAAGAAAATAAATAATCCAGTTTTGTAAAATATTTTCAAGTATCAATACTTTTTTATTACAGGACTTGACTAATGTTGTCAAATCGGTAGCCAAGTTTCTGGGAAAAGAGTTTACAGATGAAGAACTTGCTAAAATGGTTCATCACCTCCAGTTTAAACAGATGAAAGCCAATCCAGCAACTGGAGATGCATTTTATGGATCAGTCAAAACTGTAGGTTTACAAGATTCCTCTAGTAACCAACATATGAGAAAAGGTGAGTCAAAGAGTATGTAGATATCAGGGGTTGAATATACCAATAGAAAAGAAAAAAGGGGAAAGTGTCAGCAATAGAGACATTATATACTAGAATAACAAAACAACCAACAAGATACAGGAAGGGTAATCGATCAACCTACCAAGATGTTATGGACATCATAATCGACTTGACCAGAATCTAATTTTTTCATATGATTAAGATATTTCTCTCAGAGTAGAGAGTTAATAATAGATTTATATTTTCAGGCACTATAGATGATTGGAAGAACCATATGACCGTAGCCCAGAGTGAGGCTGTAGATGCTTATTACAAAGACAAACTTGGACTTGGACTAACATTTCAGTATGAATAAATGGTCACAGATGACCTGGTAGTTTCAGCCATATGACTAGCCCAGAGTGAGGCTATAGATGCTTACTACAAGGACAAACTTGAATCACTTTGACTAAAGTTTCAGTATGAATAAATGGTCAGGGTCAAGATTGCAGTAAAAATCCCATTGACGACCATTATAACGTTTCATTTCATAATATATTCATGGGCACAGATCTAGCTCAGCGAAACAGTGCCCAGTGTTCATTGGAGTCTTGTCTACCTTGCTGTTACAAAATAAGCATACGGTGACCACACCGTTTTTGAGATAACTGAATCTGGAGAGAGCTACCACCGTAAAGCTACCTGTTTCAGAAAATTATTCTGCTCTACATAGTCTCAAAAATCACTCCGCCATCTATAAAAATTCTGTTTCTAACCAAACTTGTAAATGTTTCCTGATAGATTAGTACTTACCCTATCGAAAATAAACCTTGATTCATTTATCAAACACTAGATGGCGCTGCGACGGGACAGAAAAGGAGAAAAGCTTTTTTATACAGAAAACCAAATAACCAACGGTAACCGCTAGTATCCCTACTCCGGACTATATTCTCACAGATGACCTGGTAGTTTCAGCCATATGACTAGCCCAGAGTGAGGCTGTAGATGCTTATTACAAAGACAAACTCGAATCCACTTGGGATAAAGTTTCAGTATGAATGAACAGAATCATTTAGTTTGAAGTTCAGCAATAAAAAACAGTTACAGAAATGCTCTGTTGAAAAATGTCTGTATAACTCCAGTTATTCACTTTAGATTGTTATTTTTCTGTGTTTCAAAGATAGATGGTCTTTAATTCATCCCAGCAACAAAGTTGATAGTTGTAATTTTATCTAATTATTAATTTTATTAATTTATAATGTATAAGTGGTGCAGTATGCATTCACAGATAAAATCTCTTTGTGAATCTGTACCACCACTTATGAACCCAAAAACCTTCAAAAAACAAAAGGGTTCATATTTTAACCTCCTGTGTAACTATATCACAAGCCTAGTTGTTAAAACTTCGAAAACATGAAAATACCTTATAGAAGTTTTGATAACAAACAGGTTCTACTTTAAACACATGACATGGTGCCTGATTCAAAGTAATAAATTACATAATCTTAGCTTGTATTCGCGAATGCAAATAGCAGCTACCGGATTAACCTATTGATTTGCATAAATTAATCCATCAGTTTGAAGCTGCAATAACAACAACCCATTTGTCGACTAACAGTGATCGTGTGGCGTTTTATGCCATTGTCACATGATCAAACAAACTTAAAATGTGTTTTGTGTCTATGCACATGCGCCAGGTGTACTTCAGCTATTTACAATTCCTGCTGCTTTAATACCAGTTTAAATCGTTATTTAGCTCAGCTACTGGGTTTCGGGGCAAGAGCTAACTAACGGGATGCAAGGCAGATACTATTCATATTTGAATGAGTTTGCTATCAAATTGCAATCAACCCGCTAGCTGGTAGCCGCTATTTTCATTCGCGAATACAAGCTTAATTAAACTGTTTTATCCAGCATAACTATAAGAGGGCCCTATAAGAACTTAGAAGGTGACCCTAGACAGATCAACACGACACTATATGTGACTGACTGAAGCAACATATATTATTTAACAAAGTCTCAAAGTTCAAGTCATTATAGCAAGTACAGTCAGAACATAAGCATACAAACACTTTGAGTTAATAAGTATAGTACATAAGTGCATATACTCCGAAATACACAATCACAGATACAAAGAAAACAGCCATAGATGTCATATGAGATAATAAATGGCTGTTTTTTCACATCATTTTTTGATTGGCCAACTCTCAAAAAACTAAACAAACTACCGATAAGAGAGGATGACATATTGATAGCATCATATATGAGATCAGGTTAGTTTTTCCATTGTATTTAATATACAAGAACACAAATGTGTACAAAATGTCCCCACCAATGGGTGATCCCGTCAAATGATGTTGATTGGACATCAGGGTGCAGAGAAAACGTAATTTTACTGAGTGGCTTCACGAAAAAAGCAGCATTTTAGGCCACCTTAACAAAGCACATGTGAATCCATATACGATTTCTGAAGTATACAATGAATGATACAAGAAAGACAGTTTTTGATGTACAGGGTGTCCAATAAATAAGGTGAAAGATATTGTGACTTTCTTAATATTGCACCAATCTTGATGAAATTTTCAGAGTTTGTAGCCCAAACCTTTTTACCTTTATTCTGTGAATTTAAAGCTTCTTCTATTTGATAGGGTAGAGTTGTGGTTGCTATAGCAACCGAAACAACAAAAAGGTGTACTAATACAATTCGAATCGGAAAAGGAAGCGAATGCGATTAAAAGGCTAGTCTGGTCCAAGAAAGCAAAAAGCAATGTGAGAATTGGAGAAGACCTACCTGAAGATGCCCGTGCAATTCAAAACCTAGCCTACAAATTATATACAAAAGAGGCCAAACAACAAAGAAAGAAGGTCAAGTGGGTAGGGGTTAGAGTATATATTGACGGCAATCCAGTAAATATGGACGATATATACAAAGAAATCATCACAAAGAGATTGAACAAAAAATAATTCTTTACCCTTACAGATCAAAATAGACATTAGTTAAGACTGAACTTTTATTCAATTTACGCAACTATTTTTTTTTTTTAGCGTACAGCAAATCAAATTCTCAACAACTTTTGAGTTAGAATCAAACAGTAAGAATTTATTTAAACCTGCCTCTTTAATGTAAGTTCAACGCACTCCTAAAGCTTTTATCTCGACCTCTTATTGAGATGGTAGAATTCCACTATCATCCCAATACGCTCTACGAGCAACATTCTTTATATAAGATTTCAGCAAAATTTATTTCAATTAAAATAATAATTAAATGTATAAACCAATGCAAGGGTAACATAACAAATCTGTATAAATGTCAATTAGAATAGTATCAGTTAATGTAAAGGGTCTACAGGACAAGGTCAAACGTAAAAAAATATTTACATATATACAAGAAGATAATTTTGACATCGCATTCTTACAAGAAACGCACTGCGGAAAAGGGCAAGACAAGAACTGGAAGCAACAATGGGGAGGAGAAGCCTACTTCACAACTACAGCTACAAATTCAGTTGGAGTAGCAACATTAATAAACAAAAAATGTATTCCTAACCCTGAAATCATAAACTGTGATATCGACAAAGACGGGAGATTCATCATCATGGACTGCCTCTTAAAAGGCAAACTCATTACACTGGTAAATGTTTACGGCCACAACCATGACGACAGCAATCTATTTCAAAATATTAAAGAAAAACTAAGAGACAAAAATGAAAACTCAATCATTATTGGAGGAGATTTCAATGTCCCATTAGATATATCAAAGGACAAAGAAGGTGGAAGACAAGCTTCACATATCTAAACAAGGGCGCTTATTACAAATATGATAGAGGAACACGACCTATGCGATGTATGGCGACAAAAACATCCAAACAGTAGAAAATACACTTGGAACAATCACGACAACACAATTAAATGTAGACTAGACTATTTTCTAGTAACTAGAGACATCTACCAACAAACAAAGAATACAGAGATTCTAAATGAAACAATGGTGAAAAGGAAAATTGCTGACCATAGACCAGTAAAACTTGAACTCAAATTATTAAACCAGAGGAGGGGACCGGGCATCTGGAAACTTAACAACACATTACTCAAAGACAAAGAATATGTAGAAAGCATAAAAGTAATAATCAACAATGTAGAGCAGAACAATGAAAACCTCAACCCAAATAGTTTATGGGAATTAATCAAATTTAACATTAAAATGGAGACAAGACGCTACGCAACAGAGAAAAAGAGGAAGAAAAAACAAGAACTAGATATTAAAATTGGCCAAGTAATTATGATTGAACATCAGGAAAACAATAAATCACTCGCCGATCCAGAAAGACAGAAGTTAACAGACAGAGCTGAAAAAATAAGGAACGAAATAGACTTAATGCAAGAAGAGAAGGCTAAAAGCGCTATCTTTAGAAGTAAATGTCAATGGGTAGATGAAGGAGAAAAGCCAACAAGATACTTCCTAAATCTTGAAAAACACAATTACATAAACAAAACCATGACAGCCATTGAAGATGAAGAAGGCGTCCTAATAACAGACCAAAAACAAATAAGTGAGGAACAAGCAAAGTTTTACAGTGAATTATATAAAACAAGAATTGTAGAAACAACTAAATTTGATAAAGACTTTTTCCCAAAAGGAGAAAACCTGGAACTAAACAAAGATGAAAAACAAAATTGTGAAGGGCATATAACAGCAGATGAATGCAGAAAACAAATTTCAAACCTCAAGAACAACAAAACCCCAGGAAGCGATGGACTCTCCAGTGAATTTTATAAAACATTTGTAGATGACATCATAGACCCAATGTGTGCAAGCTTCAACTACTCAAAAAATAACAAAGACATGACGATAGAACAAAAAAGAGGAATAATTACTCTAATACCCAAAAAAGGTAAAGATCCAAACAAAATAAAGAACTGGAGACCCATAACCCTACTTAACAACGACTACAAAATAATGACAAAGGCCATAGCAGAACGCATTAAAAAAGTTCTTTACAAACTTATCAACGTAGACCAGACAGGATTTATATCAAACAGATACATAGGTGAGAACATAAGACTATCACTAGATGTAATGGAACACTTGACTCAACAAGGAAAGAATGGCATTATGGCAACTATCGACTTCCAAAAGGCATTCGACTCATTGGAGTGGAAATTCATCTATAAAACCTTGAAGTATTTTAATTTTGGCACAGACTTAATAGCCTGGGTTGAAACTTTCTACAATGGAATAAACAGCACTATAATAAACAATGGCTTTACATCCAGGTACTTCAACCTTGAAAGAGGTGTACGACAAGGCTGCCCATTGAGTCCTTACATATTCATCCTATGTGCAGAAGTTCTTAGCAATGCTACACGGAAGACAGACAAAATAAAAGGTATCAATCTAACAGAAAACGAAGAACTCAGAATCTCGCAATATGCAGATGATACCTGCTTGTTCCTTAAAGACGCCTCATATTTAGAAAATGCACTAGATCTTTTTAATAAATTTGAGATGATATCAGGACTTAAAATCAATAAAGAAAAGACAACAGTAGTTACCATTGGAAAAGACAACCAGATAAACAAACAAAAGACACAGAGAATATGCACAAATATTGGAGTGAATCTAGAAGAAAAGGAGATTAACCTCCTAGGCTTAACAATACCGATAGATGGAAGAAACATAGAAGAAATCAACTATAGCAAACCAATCAGGACTATACTAAGATTAGCACAAATATGGAAGCAAAGAAATCTATCCCTGATGGGTAAAATCGTGGTTATAAAGTCACTACTTTTATCACAGTTAACATATCCAATGTCAGTGTTAAAAGCACCAACAGCTGAAATGACCAAAGAACTAGAAAGAATACTATTTGATTTTATATGGGACGGAAAACCGGACAAAATAGCAAGAAAAACATTAAGAGGGGGAATACCTTATGGAGGTCTTGAAATGACGCATATTCCATCACTTGCTAATAAATTAAAACTCAAATGGATTAAAAAATTAACGGACGACAACATAAAAAGTAAGTGGAAAATACTCTGGCAACAGCAGTTTGAAGATATCAGAGAACATGCATGGGAATACAACCTCAGAGAAATCAATCCGATGATTGCCAGCAACATCAAACTTACAGCAGCAAGGGACGTATTCAATGCATGGTGTGCAATACATTATAAGGAGTACAAGGACATCCATACACCCGAAAACCAGATAATTTGGAACAATAGACATGTACAAAATAGAAGAGAGACCTTATATATAGAGGGGTGGAAATCCAAAGGGATAATATATATCAAACAGTTGTATGAGGACAATCAATTAATCCCGTACCAAGCACTGAAAAGGAAATTTGATTTAATAAACACAACATTCATTCAATGGTACCACATCATACACAGCATACCAGCTGAATGGAGAAACCAAATAAAAACACCGAGAAGGACCGAGACAGAAACTGATGTGAAAGAAAAATCCATTTCTATAAAGGAACTACAAACAATGACGAATAAGGATACATATAACATACTAATAAAAAGCCACACTGAAGAACCAATAAAACAACAACAACTATGGGAAAAGGCGATAGACAACACAAATATAAACTGGAAAAGCAACTACTGTAGAATATACATAACAACAAAGGAAACAAAACTGAGATATTTCCAATATAGAATATTACTTCGAACAATATTTTCAACAAAATGCTACACAATATGAAAATCAAAACAAGCCCACAATGTGAATTGTGTAAAGAAGACAAACAGGATACCATCGAACATGGACTATACGAATGTATAGCTGTCAAACCATTCATAGAGATGGTCACCCAACTGTGTCAAATACAAAACCTGACAAGAGCAAAATACTTCCTAGGAGAGAACACCAGTTTGGGAGAAAACCTGACGCTACTCTTGGTTAAACACTACATCTATCTCAACAAATTAGACAATAAACCACCAAATATGACAGGCCTCAAGAAATATGTTGAAGCCCAGGAAATCATAAGCAGAAGCAATGCAGAGAAGAATAACAAGTTAGAAGCCCATGACAAAGCATGGAAAACTGCTCAAAAGATTTCAAGCAGTAAATAAAAACATTGTAGATCCCTTTACAACATATAGTAAACAGCATCAAAATAGGATATGAAAGCACACCCCTTGCATTGGTTTTACATACACTTTATTCTTGCTCATTTTTTTATCAATCAACAATCAACAACAATTGCAATTTTATTCAACATTCATTTAGTCAACATACATTTACAACATAACTATAAGTGTATTTTTTTGTCTACGTAAATTTTATTTATATTATTAATTGCATTACATTTACATGTACATATTTATATTTACATATACATGTACATAAGTAAGAATGAAGGAATAAAAAAAATTAAAAAAAAAAAAAAAAAAAAAAAAAAAAGGTGGGGCAAGTTTGTTTATGTCACAACTTTCCAAAACATATTTATTCTTTCTGATAGCTTTATTCATACTCCCAGGTCTATTACTACCACAAATACAATATAATAACAAGGCACAGACGTGAACAATATTGTACCTAAAACACAGCATTGTGGTCTTGTTGACCAAGAAAGCAAGATGGCCGCAGAAAAGTTAATCAGCTCTAGAACTTATCACTGTGTAACATATGTAAAAATTTGAACGGTTTGGCTGGAAACCTGTAGACAAGCCTCGATAAACAAGATTTTAGGACGGAAAATCTAAAATGGCAGCCTTAACATTTACCCAGAATGCCCAAAAACTAATCAGTTCTTGACGTTGATATGTAGAAACATCCCTGAAAATTTCAGATGAATCCCTCAAATGGTTTGGCTGAAAACCTGTAGACAAGTCTTGAAAGTGAAGATTTTAGGACAGAAAATCCAAAATGGCCACCTTAAAATTTATCCAGAATGCCCAAAAACTAATCAGTTCTTGATGTTGATATGTAGAAACATCCCTGAAAATTTCAGATGAATCCCTCAAATGGTTTGGATGGAAACCTGTAGACAAGTCTTGAAAGTGAAGATTTTAGGACGGAAAATCCAAAATGGCCACCTTAAAATTTACCCAGAATGCCTAAAAACTAATCAGTTCTTGACGTTGATATGTAGAAACATCCCTGAAAATTTCAGATGAATCCCTCAAATGGTTTGGCTGGAAACCTGTAGACAAGTCTTGAAAGTGAAGATTTTAGGACGGAAAATCCAAAATGGCCACCTTAAAATTTACCCAGAATGCCCAAAAACTAATCAGTTCTTGACGTTGATATGTAGAAACAACCCTGAAAATTTCAGATGAAACCCTCAAATGGTTTGGCTGGAAACCTGTAGACAAGTCTTGAAAGTGAAGATTTTAGGACGGAAAATCTAAAATGGCCACCTTAAAATTTACCCAGAATGCCCAAAAACTAATCAGTTCTTGACGTTGATATGTAGAATCATCCCTGAAAATTTCAGATGAATCCCTCAAATGGTTTGGCTGGAAACCTGTAGACAAGTCTTGAAAGTGAAGATTTTAGGACGGAAAATCCAAAATGGCCACCTTAGAATTTACCCAGAATACCGAAAAACTAATCAGTTCTAGATTCTCATACTTAGAACTAGCCCTGAAAATTTGAAATTGTCCCGTGGAACAGTAAGCCTGAAAACGCATAGACAAGACGTTACAAACAAGATTTTAGGACAGAAAAATCCAAATTGGCCGACAATAAAAAGTTATGAGTTTTTGCTGATTTCTTTTTATAAAATTATCACATACAACTACTGTTAACAGTTACATAAGCTTTTACAACACAGGACACCTGAAATTATTTATAAAGCTACTAAATAGTTAAAGTATGAAAACTTAAAAACACCATTCTGACATGAAACAAAGTATTATCACTCGCTAACTTTTCTTAAGACATTCAAAATGGCTGCCATGACTGAGCTAACAGGTCAAAAACCTAATCAGATGTAAAATGAAGTGATTTGAACAAGATGTTAAAGTTTTAAAAGTAACTGAGAAGCCATTTTTCTAAAAGTTTGCAGACAAGGATTTTAGCATTTGACTTCAAAATAGCCGACAGGAAGTAGGTATTGAGTCGAAATTTTCTGTACCACATCTGTATGTACTCATAAGTTATCCCTGAAAATTTGAAGATGGTATCTCGTGCGGTTAAGGACAATAATGTCGTACATACAGACAGACAGACATATGGACAGACGCACCTAGGATGACAATATAGCCCCACACTATGTGGCGGGGACATAAAAAGCTATAAAACTTTGAAACAGGTTTCAAAACCAATGAGAATTCTTGTCTTTAACCAGCTCTTTCTCATAAAAAATATGAAATATAAATTCTTTGAAAAAATGCAAGCTGCTATTGTACATCTTTCCACCATACATTAGGACAATTCAGCAACTAGTATTTGAGTTATACCAATGGATGGACAGAGAGACAGGCAGATAGATGATGGGCTTCACTATATCCCTAGCAAACTTCATTCGTTGAGATAACAAATGGTGAAACGAGATAGAACATAGTTTGATTTGATGTTCACATTATTGAATTCATATATCTTGTTTTAGGAACTCATTGGACAGCTGAACTTGTGGACTTGGTGAGACACAATGGTGACACAGATGCCATCAAAGCACATATTCATCAAAGATTTCATTGCCTAGAAATATCAAACAAAGGTACAGTCTATTACTAAACAGCATTCTTTACCATTCTTAAAATACAAGGAAATTCATTCATATGATTTGGTATAAAACATTATGTCATAGCTTTACTTATTCAGGCCTGATTATATTATAATCTGAACAAGTGTTTGATACAGGGGTTGCCAGTTTAGTAAATGGGGAAAATAGCCTTTTAACGCTTGATACAGAGGTAACAGTATGAAGAAAAACACCAAGTGGTCTCAATCATCATAAAAATCCAGAATCTTGAGGATGCAAAATACATTGAAATCAGAACACGTCCTAATCTGAAAGCTTTTAACTGGTCCCAATGGCATTCAGATAAGACATATGAACAACCTGAGATAATGGATGTCAGAGAATCTGAAATACTCTTCATAGAAGATTCAAGTAATTTTGTATACATGTACTGTATACACGTATGCTATCGATCAATGTTATGTTTAAACTTTAGCATGGAGAGGGGAGACTAATGTACTTGAAGATGAGGCAGATGGTAGCTGTTATGATGAAGTACAGAAGATGCAGTCTCCAAGACTACTGGTAACTCATCAACAAACTTCATTCATGCCTGATGGGGTCCTCCAGGGTAAATGCAAGGTATAGAATGTAGATGCATTGTTTATATGGTTTCCTAAATTCCTATACATGTACTTGTTATTTCTCAGATCAAGAATCTCACTGTGATGATTCAAATGAGACTCAAAAACATAAGTCTCAATGTGGTTTTTAATGATACAATAAGTAATAGATTCCTTCTTGAACCTCTTGAATCCCAGGCTCTCAAATTAGTTTGGAACCAAAGAATTTTTTATTATTGTCACCTTTTGACATTTAACAACATACGTGTACATGAACATTGTACATATACAACAGGTGGTGCTCAATTTAGTGAAATCAGATGGCAGAGATAATTTCTACACATTTTAAAACATACTTTGAATAGATTGGATGAAAATTGTTCAAATTAGAGCAATTTTAGTGAAAGAATTTATGACAGATTATTTTGTCACAATAGGTTTCAAGGTCATTTCTGAGGTGACGAGAAATTTTGTCACTCTGTAGAAGTTAAGCAGAGAATCAGATCTAGCAAGCAAGAAAACAAAAACATTCTTTCCATTTTAGAATATTTTTGTTTCATGTCATTCCTTGTCATGTCTATTTTCTAAAAATCCTAAAAATGCATAATACTATCTTCCAGGAATACTAAAGATTCATACGATAAAGTATCATTTTTCTAGCTTTATGGTTACCATTTTTATAATTTTGAAGAACTTTAACCCATTTCCCCCATCATTGCACTTTGAATCCTTAATAACTCGACAAATTTATAACATATCACAGATCTTTTGAGATATTTTAATTGATATCACAAGGAATGACTTGGTTGGCCAATTGTAAATGTTGCTTGCAATTTTGTAACCACCTATAAATCTGATTGTCTTTGATTGTAATCCTCTTCTTTTTAGACAATTCTTGTGTTACGAAACCCAAAGTCTGTGATAGTCAGCAACACTTTTATGTACAATGCTTTTGGAACAGCCTTTACTGAGCCAATTACAGTTGATATGATGATGAACTCGCAGATGAGAAATGATGGAGAAAAAGGTAAGATTTTTAACGATCAATAACATGGAATAGTCCATGGTATGAAAAGTCAGGGACAATTTATAAATTAAAGTAGCACTCTATCAATTACTGATAATATATCATGTATTTATTTAAAGCATACTTGGCTTAAATACTTCAGACTTATGAGGCAAATTTTGGCTTTCATTGCAGGGGTCAATTTTTACAGCTTTTGAGTTACAAGCAGCTTTTTTTAGCAGTTCATCTACACAAGAAAACTACTTTGCTAATATTGAAACATGGACATACTCACATAAGACATATGATAAAATAAACCAATAAACATGTCATGAAGTCTTGAAAGTCACACAAAATCTCATCTTAATCATGTAGGTGGAATTTTCTTTTTAGTGGGATGTGGTACATGGCTTCAGCATGTTGAATCTTGGATGAAGGTTAAAGATCAACTGAAAGACAAGCTATTAATAATTTTCTATGAAGATATGATCAAGGTACCTACTTTATGAAAAATTAATGACAATTTATCTTTATGTTATTCAATCGATCAGATCACTCCTTTTCTGTTCCTTATAACTCAACAATGGATGCTCTTTGGTATTTAAAGATGTTAATTTAAGAGCAAAAAAGGCTCCAAAACTTAATGAAATATGTAGTTTGGATGTTCATTTATGTCTGTGGATTATATTTTATACCACAAACACTTTATAAATACCTGAAATTTGCAATAAAAGTGCCCAAAACTTGTTGTTTCGAAATTCCCCATTTTTCCTGTATTGCGCTAGTCACATGACCATTACGCGTAGCAGGCAATGTACAGATATTACAGTACATATAATATGTTCAATATGGCAAACATCAGCGATTCTGATTCCCGGGTTTGGGAAATGGCTATATAAATCGGCGAGAGGGTGTAATTTGAATGAAGACAATTTAAGGAGGGGAAATCTGGGCTTTCAATAGCAGGGGGCGAGTGTCCGAAATCACCGTTTGTTTTCGATATTTCGCCGTTTGTTAGAAGTCAAATATTGTCTAAGTTTTGGGGGGAAATTTAAAGTCGTCTATAGCCTATCCTTTATTTTATTCAGCGATCTTGTTTTGCACTTCCTTGTCTATGATTTGTAACTCAATTTCGAACTGCAATGGAACTCACTATATTTCGTAAAGATCACATGATCTCATTATAGTAGTTAACAACGGAGTAATTTTTACCCGTTTGGGCTATGCATTTTAGATCACTGTCTGACCACTGTCATGTGCATGATAATTCAAATTCCAACCTTTGGTATAATCAGAGTTGTTTTTCCACTGGACATGCAGTTACATGTATGATTGATATAACTCTGTCCAAACAGCCACACTACAGTCTTTCCAATGGGTGTAAAATTGTGTTAATCAGTTAAAGGCCCCATATAAAATTTATCCACTTTGGCTTATATTGTTGTTTTATCCAATGTTATCAAAGTGTGAAATGTGAAACTTTTCATGAATTTCAAAAATGTTTTTTGAAGGACTTTTTGTTCAAAATATCGTGAATTTATTTAAAACTAACTTTTAGAGGTCACACTTATCCTTTAAAGCGATAATTCACACCGATGCATAGCACGATTCATCCTCACTTGTTTTTTTGCCGACAAAATTAAAAAAATTGGTTGATAGATAAGCGAGCAATGAATTTATCCATGCATGAAAGTGGTTCAGGGAAAGATGCATTTCAAAATTTTAATTCTCATAGAAACCAATGGTAAAATAATATTAAAAACATAATATATTCATCCCTTTAACCTGGTAGCAGTCAACATTGGTTTATTTTTTAAGTTTAGCATATTTAGAAAAGATTGACATTGAAAAATATTGCCACCTAAGTGATGTCACGATGTGGTCACTTAGGTTGAAAATATTTTCGATATGCTAAATCATTGAATTTGCACATTAGATATAACATTTTATTTTTAACATAGTGTGTCCGTTGTTCAATCTTTATATTGGTGTTAAAAAGATATAGAGGTTCTTATATGAGTACCTGTGCGAGATCGTCCATTCTTGATGAGCTTTGATAATTCTTCTTTATCTCGTCGCAGACGAGATAAAGAAACATTATCAAAGCGAATGTCGTAGGAATTATGAATGTAGTTTCGCACAGGTGTCAACGGAACCAAACAGTGAACCCCGCTTTGCCGAACCCGAGTTTCCAAGATTCGCCTCGCATGTCTTTGACTCTTTCTCAAGATTTGGGCTCTATTGTACCCCTACCTTATCATCCTGGTGTCTCGTTAATATCACCCTTGTTATTACAATGCGAAGTTACTTAAGCATGATAAAAAGTGTATGTGTGGATGGGGGGGGGGGGGTTGACCCACCACTTACCAAAAGCTGGAACATTTATACCTTTATACTTAACCGGCCAAGTATTCACAGTACAAAAGGGAGAAAAAATCCATCAGGTCCATAATTCTACACGTTCACGTACAAGTTTAAAAAAACGTGTATCTTAAATTTATTTAGAACTACGCCTTTGTACCAGCGACACACTTTCGCAATGAAACACAATGGCGAAAATTGCAACTTTAGGATCTTGAAAAAAGTTGCAATATCCTTCCTGGTTAGAATAGGTTTCGACGTTCAACTAAAAACACTATATAAAATAACTATCTATACATCATCAATGCGGGGTGTCACATTCATTACAACACACCTTGCAACAATGTCTTATGAGGGTAATTTCTTATATTGAGAAGTTTATCATCTATTGCAATCAAATACTTGTAGCTGAAAAAAGCGAATTTGTTTGAGCAGTCTTAGCTCGACAAATATTATAAAGAAAACATGGAATGGAATTTCGAAGCTTAGCCAAACATCAGCTTTCTAACAAAGATCATAAAAAAAAAAGATTTTATCAAAGTCTTCCATGCAAATGAAGGTGCAAATTCACATTAACAAAAAATTAAGATAAGATCCACAATATGTTTTCAAATGGTTAAATGCGCAAAAAGTGTAGATATGTTTTCCTTAATAATGTGTGAGGAGGCCTTTCAGCCAATTTTCGAAAACCTAGTGAGAGCAAGTTTGGTGTAGAGGGGAGGGGGATATCTCCCGCCTCGGTCTCTCTCTTGCAAACGAGTGAAGGTAAACAGTAGAGGGGTGTATACACTGGCAGACGAAATGGTTGAAATGGAGGCAAAACAGCCGAATTGCTTGAAATGGTTGAAATGAAAATGATTAATAAACTTAAAAGTAGGTCAGGCAAATTGATTGAAATGCTTGAAATGGCGAAACTACAAACGCAAGTAGCGAAACAGTAATTTGAAACGAAAAACGTGCGTCTTCGTTTTTTCCAATAGTTTTGCCCATTTCTTCATGAATATTGGTTGTGATTGAAAAGCTTGAAACGACGAAACAGGCACAAACGGAAAAATTTCGATTTCCTTTTCGAAGACTTATCGAGTGAAACGTTTGAAATGCTCTAAATGACGTAAGCATTGAATAGTAGGAAATTATGCTTGCATTGAAACGGTTGAACTGATCTAGGATGAAGAAAATATTTATTTCTTCATCCTCAAACTGATTAAAACGATTGAAACGCAATTTACAGTGTATATGTATCTAATTCACCTATTACAATACAACAATTCTTGTTTGTTTTATTTGTTGCTTCGTTGTAATGGTATTGCTATACAACTCAGATTCGAGCATGATCCATTAAATAATATTTATTCAATTTCCTGGATTATCACTCTGTATAAAAGTCTGCACAATTCACAGTTGAGTTTTGAAAAGACCCAAATTTGAAGCTGGTCATCCATCTCCATAAGCCGTCTGCCCGCAAGTCAGCATTAAAGACCACTGTGTCCATGCGCAATACTCTTCTGATCATGCAATATCTATAGTCGGCGCAGTAAAACCTTTAAATATGACAATGACCTTCTCCAAGTTGTTCAATCGACGCTGCGATTCACTCATATGTTTGAGTCATGGATACCATGGATACAGAGTTCTACTCGTGTACTGACCAAAGAGTCTACTTTTCAAAGTAGAGGATACAATTTTGAATTACAATATCAAATGATGTAAAGCAAAAATTCCCTCCAGTTGTTGCATTTCAACTTTGACATGTGATGTACAAAGTCTCTGTAACTCTCTGCGTGTAATGCTGCCCCGGTTATTGTGATATCATGTTACCATAGCAACCATAACTCTACCTGAATTACATAATTTTTGTCGAAACTTTGCAATTGTAGATACAATACATGAAGGTACATTATGTAAAATTTTGGAGACAATTGGTGCATATCTAAAAGAATACCAGGACCAGTCCTGTTACTTTTGGAACACCCTGTATGTCACCATTTCTGGCAATGTCTGGAAGTGGTAAAAAACTAAAATGAATCTGATATACACATAATCACAAGTGAATCATCTATTAATACATCACTCTCATTTTAATAATGAGAATTCTAGATTTTGATTTACATCAAAAGTGTTCAATTCAACAGGTGCATTTGAATTTGTAAAATGCAACCTCTGGAAGGGTGAGTTATCTTATAAAAGGTAATTGACATTCTGTATAAGTTGCCCTAGTCATTCCATAGTTCCAGGTGTTATTTTGTGGAGCCCATGTCTTGCCACATCACACGTGACGTGGAAATTTTGATGACAAACCTGCAAAAGTAAAATCTTGGACATCTTTCTTACGGTCCATGGACTCTAAAACAACAAGAATTTGCATTGTCGGGAGCGTAAAATTGGTTATTTTGAATGCCGCCTCTTGTATTTTCCATCTGCCTCTTGTACACAAGGTTACTGAAACCACTGGAAATGTGTGCAAGTATGGCAGTAAGAGAGCAGATATGGGGACTTTAGACAAGAACTATGACGGAGAATCAACTAAAAATGTGAGTTCTGGAATGAAGACCCGTTGCCATTGACTGAAGATTACAGCAATCCTATTATCATACTCAGTTTGAATCTAGACGCGGAAAACAGATTATGAAAAAACAGGTTTTCTGCAAAGTTATCAATTTTAGAAAATATGGATCTTGTTTTTGAATGGCTTAACAAGCATTTAGATACAAGACTTGGCGCTATCTCTTGTCAAATACATGCACTGGACTTGCAGTAAATTGGCCATTGCAAATTGCAAAATCAGATCGTCAAATTAATTGCTTCGTTTTTAAACCTACGCTTCATATTTTCTTCCAAAACTTTAGGATTCGATAGAGATAAGTTATAACTTGTACAGGAAAAAATGGCAGATCCTACCTTAATTTAGAATCGCTGATTTCTCTGGACAAATTCCGAGAAGAAATTGTTCAACATCGCGATCACCTCAGACAACATGTCGCGTGCGTGTCACTCTGAACTCACGTGATAAAATACGGCATCTTGATTGGTTACTACTCGTGTTGTCATGACGCGAAAAGCAGTAGTAAACACTGAATATGTTAATGAACTGCCATATATGGAACAATTGTCTTTCTGATTGGTTAACTTTACACGCATCCTAAATGAATATAGTAGTCGTAGTAAATGATTCATTGATAACTCTGAAAGTGGGCGTGACCAGCTTCATTTTGACACCAAATTCAAGATGTTTCAAATCAAAATGGCCTCGCAAGACGAGGTTGAAATATCAGCAATTTGATACTGATATGGTCTACGATAGGTCAAAATTGCCTGCCCCGGGTCACATGTCACGTGAGCCTATATTTGTTGAAAAATGAAAGAGATAGTGACACTTTTTAATCTTAAGTTTATACCAATATTACAAACACATATCTATTTTTTTCATTATATATTTATTTCTTCATTATACATACATTTGTTTTATACTACATTGATTTATTTTTGCAAAACCTTTGCTATTAGATCTTTAAATCATTTGGACCAGGTGTTTCCATTGGGTGTTACATGAAGGGTTGTCGATGTCACTTTCTGTTCATGCAGCACTGGTGTTTTGATGATTTGTAACCAAATAGTTTAATTCCCCAAAAAATAAATTGAAAATGAGATTACTTGTCTAGTGATATCATTGTCATTGTGCAATTCAACTTACCTAGAGCAAAATGAATCAAAAGAAAAACACTAGCAGCTGCATGATTGTTATTGTAGGACTTGACTGGTGTTGTGAAATCAGTGGCCAAGTTTCTGGGAAAAGAGTTTACAGATGATGAACTTGCGAAAATAGTTCACCACCTCCAGTTTAAACAGATGAAAGCAAATCCAGCCACTGGGGATGCGTTTGCTGATGCAGTAAAGAATGTTGATATAAAGGATTCATCTGATGCCCCGGATATGAGGAAAGGTGAGAAAAACAACACAGTAGTTACTTTTTAATTCTGCTGAAAAAATGACAACTGCTGAATCTCATCACATAGGAAATACAATGAGAACAGTTTTTCAACAAAAACCTGTCAACTTTAACTATAACAAAATCATCTTTGCCCTTCAAATTTATCCATTCAATTTCAGGGACCATAAATGACTGGAAGAACCATATGACAGTAGCCCAGAGTGAAGCTGTAGATGCTTATTACAAAGACAAACTTGAATCACTTGGACTGAAGTTTCAGTATGAATAACCAATTACAGAAAGCATGGTAGCTACACCCATGTGACTGTAGAGTGAGAACCTAGATGCTTTTTTTATCCTGAAATTTAAATATTTATTTCATCAATGTGAATTTTGATAAAAAATAAGAAAATGTACAACTGGAAATAAAACTGTTCTTATACAATGTCTTTTTTGGTTAAAATATAAACTAAATGTAAAATATGCCTTCTATATAATTGGACATGAACTCGTGTACTTGATATCAATGTAAAATAATTCCCACTCGTTAATTGTCCACACTTCAAGAATGATGTGTATAAAAGGAGTTTATCGGTGGGGACCCTGTGGGGGTGATGGTCTAGGCTGCATTTGGTGGGGTGGTCCGGCCTGCATTTGTTGTGGGGGTGCTGGTCCCCTAGGACCGCCTCCCATAGGTTTCATAACTCCCAAGGTGTGAACTAAAGGTAGGACTTCCTCTCTCATCTTTACGAAACCATCAACCTCTCTCTGTAGGGATTCATTAATTCTCCACAGCTCTTTTTTTTCTTTTCTAAAACCACTTTGTCCTGCTAGGGCTGAGCATGTTTGCCCTTCAGGATGAATAGATTTTCGCTATCGTCTATCAGCAAGCAGACTATTTGAGTATGTGCTTGTAGTTTTCTTAGCTTCTCATCTTTAGAATCTCTAGCCAAAGGTTGCCTGATTGGTTGCCCCATTGGCTGTCCAATAGGTGGTGGTTAGCATGATGTGTTCATGCGGCTAGTCCTTACAGTTGAAAGTGGACCCTGATCTTCAACACCTGCCACCCCTCCAACTGCCACTTTTAACTCTTGACACCTCTTCTGCTTTCTGTTGTCTCTGAGCAGTTACATAATCTGTCCAGAAAAATCTATGTAGATGCTTATTACAAAGACAAACTAAAATCACTTGGACTAAAGTTTCAGTATGAACATGGGCTTTCAACTAGAATTGAAAGCCCATGGTATGAATAAATGGTTACAGTGAGCCTGGTAGTTTTAGCTAATATGACTAGCCCAGAGGGAGGCTGTAAGTGGTCATTATAAAGACAAACTAGAATCAGTTGGACTAAAATTTCAGTATGAATAACCACACAAAGTTGCAGCACATCTTGGCTCTCTGATAGTTTCAGCCCCATGACTGTTGTTAAATATAATATAATCCCTGGCCTTTACTACTTCCCCCTTTTGGGCTCCACAGTCTCTAGTATCTCTTCAAGACAGAATAAATCAGAATACAACTGTACTCATTTGACAAATAGGTTTGAACTGTAAAGCAGTTGACCAGATGATTGCATAATAGTATTTATATAATACACTCTACTGTACCTAACACCTAGAAATGCATAAGATACTTTGTTTGTCTAATTGTATTGTTTTGTATATTTTTGAAAGTGCCTTAGTAACATCTAACATTCAACCGATAAACCATTAATAAGGAACAGACAAATAAAAACAAATACATAATCATCACTAATTAGCCAAATGGGTTGCTCATGAACATCAAATGCAAGGTATAGTAGAGTGTAAAAGTATAATACCAGCCTTGGTTACATGTACAGTACACAAACTTGCATTATCAGAAATCTGTACTTTAACTAGTACACCTGATTTTAAGGTTTTCAAGTAGTAATTAAATACTAGTCTATTAACAAAGCATACGTGAATCCCTACACATATGATTTCTGAAATATACAATGACTGATATAAGAAAGACAGTTTTAGATGTACATAAAGCAAAATATGAGATAATAAATGGCTGTTTTTTCCCATTATCCTTTGATTGGCCAACTCTCAAAAGACTGAACAAACTACCAATAAGAGATGATGATGTATTGATAGCATCATATATGAGATCAGGTATGGTTTATAAGATGTTTTATCACTAAACTTTGATTGGCCACATATAAAAAAACGTAAACACAATAACAATAAACGCAAGCTCCGAGAAGCGGGTTTAAATTGACATTGTATATGGTAGATTTTTTTCAACAAATTTTGCAAATTTTTTTTTTTTAAATTTTAAGGGGGGTGTGGTGCCTGTAACGTTTTACCATTTGTGAGTTGAACCATGATACTTGGCAAATCAATATAACTTTGGATAAGCTTTAAAATGATATATGACACATACTATGGAGACATTGGTATATGTCTGCCTAGGGGGCCCTATACTTCCGGGACACCCTGTACAAGGGAGAGGGATTGCTTGTATTTCTAGGTCAATACTTGACCTGATATTGACATAATTTTACAGCATATAGAGAAGTACAAAGTACAAAGTCAATTCAAATAACTTGCAATATCAACCATCTGAGACTGTTTATTATTCTTTGTACTTCATCAGCTATATCAAATTTCAAGAAGTGGCAAATTTCAGTTCAGACTTTAAACAAGTCAAAGTTAATATTTTTACACAAAAATGACTGATACAAAGATGACAGTGGCTGATTTAATTAAAACAAAATGTGTGATAATGAATCGAACTCCCGTGCAGTGATAGTCTTCAACATAACACTGCGGCGGGCAGGTATCTCATCGTAAGCATGGTAACTTCGTAATAAACAACTGACGTGATTGGTTCTAGTCCCATGCTCAGGTCGCGTGATTGTAAAATTTAGACAATTTCATTGGTTGATTTGCGCGTATTAACTAATAAACAACACGTGCGGTAAACTATTATCAACAAAACTTTTACTCAGAATTCCTTCCGCGGTGATTTCTTCTCATATTTCAATAATTTTGAAATATTTTGACAAAATAATGATTGGTGAACATAAAAGAACATATATTTTATAAGTTGTATGAAAATCAAGTACATCTGTGACAAAAAAGGGGGACTATCTTCCCCAAATTTTGGGGATTCCATAATCTGCCCGCCGCAGTGTCTATACCGAGACACTGCATGGGAGTTCGATAATGAATGGCTGTCTTTTGCCACGAAACTATGATTGGCCGCATGTAAGAAACTTAAACAAACTACCAATAAGAGAGGATGATATATTGATAGCATCATACATGAGATCAGGTAAGGTTTTGTAGGTTTTATCTTTATTATGATTTTATAATAGAAGGTAAATGTTTAACATACAATGAAATAATTAATAAATTAGGCAGAGGCCCAGATGTTTATATGCAATATGTACAAGTAAGAGCAGCTTTGATAAAATATCCAAATAAAATCAATAGGAATGAAAAAATAACTTTTTTAGGGGAAAATATAGAGAAAATAAAAACATGTAATATAAGAAAGAAAATTGTTAGTAGAAGAGGGGTGACAAATAAATCAGAAGCCCATTGGAAAAATCAATATGGTGAGATCCCATTTAAGTTAATGTATAGAGTACTTTTTAAGACAAATGTAAATCATAAAGTAAAGGAATTCATATATAAAGTAATAAATGGTGCAATAGAAATTGAAAGAAGATTGAAAAAACAAAAATTATCTGATGGAATGTGTAAAGTTTGTAAAAATGTTGAGGAATCACAAGAACACCTCTTTTTAGAATGTAAATTCAAAAATGAATGGGCCAATTTAGAAAGTACTAATTTAATTGAAAGAGATAAAATGCTTTTTTACTTTAGAGAAGATAGCTCATTAGAAAACATGATAGAGATTAATAGTGAAATTTTTATTATTAAACGGAAAATATGGTTAAAAAGATGTGTAGAAATTTTTAATTAAGAAAATGTATTTAGATTTTAAACTATAATAGTATTATGTACATGGTGGGTAACAGTGTGTTTTTTTGGATTTCACAGATATATTGATTTGTTGTATTGAATGTATTGAAATGTTATATTGAATGTAGTAAATGGATCGAATAAGTGTATTGAATAAAAAAAAAAAAAAAAAAAAAAAAAAATCTTTATTATAGTTTTCTCCTGATGACCATTGTGAATTATTGTGTTTTATGGATTATGGCGACGGCTTTTGTGAATGGGTGTGACCCTTTGAAACGCCTTTGGACTTGGAGACTGGATTTTATCTATCCCACATCATTTGAGACTGAATGCTCTATCTTGTTTGAGTACTTGTATCTACAACTATTTTTGAGGTTATAAGTATTGGCTATCAATTTTTAATTTTTTCTTCAACATGTATTGTAATGACTTCAGTATGAATGAAATGTCCCTTGGTCTTATGGTCTTGGATTGTGATATCGGTTCTTGAATGGTGGGGGGAAAGGGGGTATTAGACATTGTTTCTTTTCACGTTAGATCATGGTTTTGGGCTATATGGGGTTTGTTTTTCTTGACTAGTATGCACTTAGAGTTTGCTTTTTCTTGCTAAGTTCCATTACAACTTTTGGTCCTTTCCCTTTGGCACTTGTGCTTATATATTTATGAGTGATGATGGAAAAAATTTGTCTGAGGCAAAAAAGGATTAAAAATCAAAGAAATATCCTTCTTTAAAAAGCTGTTATCATTTGGAAAATAGCGTTCAACTGATATTCAGTATATTCTTAAGTTCATATACTCATGTTCATATAGCACCAATTTTTTAGGAACTCATTGGACAGCAGAACTTGTGGACTTGGTGAGAAACAATGGTGATACAGAGGCCATCAAAGCACAGATTCATAGACGAATGCATTTTCTAGGAATATCAGATAAAGGTAGTACATGTATTAAAACCAATATATCATTAAACAAGGTATTTACACAACAAAATGTCAAAACATAGCAAGTTAATGCAAATGGTTACAAAGTATAACAATTTATGACAGACATTATGTTGGCTCAGGAAGATAAAAAATATTAATCCGAGCCCCAAATAATATTAAAAGAGCAAGGTTATAATTTGTGGGTTCAATCTTGCACCTTAAAGACCGATCTTCCTTACCACAAATAAGATCTGGGAACAGTGTTCCCTATTCAGGCAAATTTTCCCAACTATTTCTTATTGATGTTGAATCAGTTTTTCTTCATCTTCATCACATTCTCTTGTCTCGTTATACTTCTAATATTTCATTGTCTATCTGCCAATAGAATACAGGGAGGACATGTCATCCATGAAAGCAATTGTCGGACATTCACTGTATGCAGTCATTTGTCGGACAATTACCTATATGGACCACAAATTGCCTTGCTGTACTTTAATATCAGAGTATACTCAGAACACCCTACCATATATGTATTGTATTTCACTTCTGACAGACTGTGTAAAATGTCAAACTGGTACTATTATTTGAGGCATGACTAATATCAGAGAATGAAGAGGCTAAAGATACTACCTTATTTAATACATATAGCTGTTTTGATTTTTGGCACCAGTGTTGAGGGACGGACTGATGGAGAGACTGAGTTCAGAGGCTCCCTATGTGAATATTAGTGAACCAATAATAATTCCTTCATCACATCAGAAATATTTTTCAAAATAAACTTTAAGACATGGCACTTTGTGGACCACCCTTTAGTAATATAGTGTTTTATACTTCAGCACTCCGAGGTGAAATTAATGCGTTCAAAGACGAGCCTGATGGAAGCTGTTTTGATGAGCTCGAAAACATGCAGTCTCCTAGGTTACTGGTATCTCATCTTCCAGCTAAATTCATGCCTGATGATGTTATCCAAGGGAAATGCAAGGTATATTTAAAACAATGCTAATCTGCAAGTTACATCAATGCAACAATAAGATGTAAAAGTTTATCTCACGGGTGCAAGGATATTGATTAAATATCACATGAAGATATATTTGATATATGAATCAAGATGTCATATTTAGCAAAAAAAACACCGAAAAGATATCATATTTAGCAAAAAAAACATCGAAAATTGCTTCTTAAAAAATGGTATTCAATATTTTCAAAAGTGATTTTCATTGGGTTTCATTAATTCTTCATAACAATTTTTTCAAAAATTTTCATTTTTTATCTGATTATTTAAAGGGGACCACCACCATGATCACATGATCAGTCGTGTGGAGGTAAGCTCCCAGTTGAAATAAAAGCACTGTCCTCCTTTGGTTTATGTGAAAAGTAGCTAATACCCTCATGTATTTGGTCAGTTTGTGTGTCACACGACTTATCCACACCATATGCTTCATTCAACATATTTTATGCTATTAAGCTGCATATAAAAACACTACTTTGCTGTAAAAACGTACTACTGGATGAACTAAGGTTAGGGTAATTAAATTAGTTGTTTCTCATTCTTGCCCGCGTGTGGCCCAATCCCCCTCCACCTTTTTTCTGCCATTTCTGAGAAAAAACACCGTACCTCGCGCGCATCCATCCATGGCGTGTGAAACACTTTTTTCAAAACTTTTTATGGATCAGGATAATTGACAATATCGTGGTACTGATATATGATCAAATATACCAGTAAAGTAGGCTAAATTCAACATATAAATTCAACATAAACCCAGTTTATTTCCTTCAAAATTAGTTATTTGTTTTTACAGTTATTTTAAAGAAAAAGTCCCTCATCAGCATTTTAGATAGACAAAAAAGGTAATATAAAAACCGTCATTCCCGTATCAATTTTGAAAAATAGAAGAAAGAGAAACAACTAATTTAATTACCCTGGCCTAACATAAAATACAAAGCCACTAGCAAGCTCATACAGTATACTTACCCCTTGCAAATTGTAATTTATTGAATTCACAGTTAACCCATCAATTTAAAAAAAACAAAGAATATTGTTCTCATGGATCTATTATTCATGTTAAACTAACTATGAAAATATAAATATGAAATAATATGTTAGCTTGAATTCATATATAAGATGAAAATATATGTCCATGCATTTGCATTTTTCCAAAGGGAATACTGTATATTCCCATGTAAGTAAATACAGGTGCAATATATAATTTATATGTATATCTATGTCATCTGTACATCTATACATGCGCGTATAGTGATACATTTGAACAAGATGATGGTTCTGGAAAGAAATGAGCGTGGCAGATTTGCTAAAAAGCCACATACACCACAAAAGCAAGACCAATTTGAAAGTAAGTTCATTATTTTCAAGGGTACACTTCAAGTGAAAGCTACATTGCTACAGGGTGGCCTATCATTCTGAGACAAATGTATTATCCAACGATTGTGATTTTCAAAGCTAAAATATAATATCTTGAGCAGATGGAAATACATTCCCATGAGATATGTATATATAGTCAAAAGTGATTACTATTTATTGAGTGTAATGAAACGTATCCTTCGCCAACTGCTTTTGTTTGAGATAATTATCATGAAATATTTTTTAATTAATTTTTATGTGTGTCATTGATCCTAATCCATCCTGTAGTCTGGTGTTTGTAGAGCATTGCACCTCGTAGAACTTATTATCACAAATATCAAACCTCATTTACTAATTAATTTTTTATGTGAATATGAAGAGTCCAAGCATTGCTTTTTTATGTTTACTGTATAGCTATATTTAGCCTTGATATCCATGATTTTTTAAAACAAAATCTCACCGTTAGATTTCGAGCTATTCATGTTTACTCATTTTTCTAATTGGAAAACAATGCAAATCTCATTTTTTCAAAGGAAAAAAATTGAAATTCTAAGACGGTGAAAAATCATTAAAAAATACACAGATTCAGAATCCGGCAAGCATTTTCCCTTATTCCTCTCCGTTAAGAAGTTTTGTAAGGTGTTGGATCCCTTTAATGTTCACCATGATCACTTGTGAAGATATCAATATCCTCTCATGGATATAAATTATATCTTTCAGAACCATAGGATATTCTTAGAAAACAGAATGCTGAATGCAAAACTGGTGACAGGGAAATAAAACTTAACATTCCACCAATGATCACAAATCTGTGTAAAATGATGTTAATCAATACTACTATCTATAAAACAATAAAGTTGTCCCGTTTCAGATAATTCTTGTCTTACGAAACCCAAAGTCTGTGACAGTTAGCAATACATTTTTGCTCAATGGTTTTGGAGCAGCCTTTACTGAGCCTATAACAGTGGATATAATGATGAACTCATTGATGACAGACAGTGGAGAAAAAAGTAAGTTGGTAATAATGATCAAAACACTGATATCAAATTGTGAAATCTGGGTGTTCCTGGAAATTACAGTTTTGTATGAGAGTATTTTACTTTCTGCAATATATTTTTGTGAGTTTTTTAGAGGCAACATATTGATCTGCAAACTTTAAAGATGTAAATTTAAGATCAAAAATGGCCCCAAAACTTAATAAAACACTTAATAAATCCAGAGACTGTTCATATAGTCTGTGGATTATATTTTATACCACAAACACTCTATAAATACCTCAAATTTGCAATAAAAGTGCCCAAAAATTGTAGTTTCGCAATTCCCCATTTTTTCCTATATCGCGCTAGCCATGTAACCATTACACGTAGCAGTCAATCTCTAAGTATTACAGATATTACTCCCAATAATTTTCGTGTGCTACTTTATCGCTTTTCGCGGGTTTTGGAATAACCATAGCTGATATCGAAATCGAAAGAGGGATCTCGTATGACAAATCCAGAAAATTAATAGCCGTGACATTTTAAAAAACTGAAAATTAGTGAAACATAATAATTTGATGGTGATATTTTAATCTTAAGTTAAAACCAATATTACAAACACTTATCTATTCTTTTCATTATATATTTATTTTCTCATTATTATACATACATTTGATTTATACTACATTGATTTATTTTGGCAATACCTTTGCTATTAGATCTTTAAGGATTATGGGTAAATTTGTTTTTTCTAAGCCAGAGTCCCCTAAACTGTCAATCATTTTCTTAAATTCACAAAAAATACTTGATTATACAACGTAGTTTTCATATCCAAAAAAAGTAAAATTAGACATGAATTTACATGTGTAGTTCCATTGTATCAATATACTGTGCAAGGCTTAATATCTTTTTAGCCCAGTGTGGCACATGGTTTCAACATGTTGAATCTTGGATGAAGGTGAAGGAACAACTAAATGAAAAATTATTAGTAATTCACTATGAAGACATGGTCAAGGTAAACTGATAATTACTTTCTTGTATAGTTTGTCTGCAACAAACAAAAAAATAATAGTGTTAACCATCTTTCATAAAACCTTTAACAAGGCATCAACATGACAAAGTGTCACCACCTTGTAAATTATTGCAAATCGTTACAGATGCTGACTACAAATGTAATAGACGCCGAACTTGGAATGCTGGCAACAAAATGCCATCTACTTCTGATGGTGAAATACGAGTTATACAAAACAGCAGGCTTTTAATATTCCAGGAAACGATAAATGTTGTCAGTCACAACGTTTCTGGGAAAAGAGTTTACAGGATTGGTATAAAGGATTCTCTTTTCTTTGTATTCGGCAATAAATGCAGCATGTTTGTTATTGTAGGACTTGATTGGTGTTGTGAAATCAGTGGCCAAGTTTCTTGGAAAAGAGTTTACAGATGAAGAACTTGCTAAAATAGTTCACCACCTCCAGTTTAAACAGATGAAAGCAAATCCAGCCACTGGGGATGCATTTGCTGATGTAGTAAAGATGATCGGTTTGAAGGATTCATCTGATGCCCCGCATATGAGGAAAGGTAAGTTAAGTTTAAAGAATGAATGAGTAAAACCAGAAAACATTTAAAACTTATTAAATGCACAAACCTTGCCGCCCTGTTCGTTTTATTCTAGATCATAAATTCAAATGACAAGTCAGTGATGTTGGTCTGGTATATACTGTACTGCGTGTATAAATTTAAGTGCAAGCACAAGCCAGTGTTGATTCAGTCACAATCATATATTTTATGTCTCAAGTGTATGCTATATTGTAACACAGAACAGGTGTTTGCGTGTGTGGACCATTAATGTAATCTCATATGAATTTATTAAAACAGGTTAAAATATAATATTCATGTAAGAACAATTCAATAGATGTTGTCATTGTGATATCACTTTGGCCGCTAAATGATCCCTAAGAACACAGAAATTTAAAAATCAAACCATCTTGAGCCATTAAGAATTTTGTTACAGCTCTCTTTTTGTAAATATGAGACCTTGATGAAAATTGCTCACCTAGTCAGTGAATGCAAACCTCTTCATGGACGTGCTCATGTCTAGCTCCAAGATGTTTCTTACTTTTTCAAGCTATCATATATCAAAGTAAAAAGCTGACATCAAAGGACAACCATAGTGTAACAGGTTGCTACAGCTTTATTTGTTTTGGAAGAATGTGTCACTGTTGCTATAATACATTTACTTATTCATCTTCACATAACTACATAATTCTATATTTTCAGGGACTATAGATGACTGGAAGAACCATATGACTGTAGCCCAGAGTGAAGCTGTAGATGCTTATTACAAAGACAAAATGGAATCACTTGGGCTGAAATTTCAGTATGAATAACCAATTACAGAAAGCATGGTAGCTATAACCATATGACTGTAGAGTGAGAACATAGATGCTTTTTTTCATCCTGAAATTTAAAAAGTTATTTCATCAATGTGAATTTTAATAAAAAATAAGAAAATGTGCAACTGGAAATAAAACTCATCTTATACAATGTCTTGTTTGGTTAAAATACAAACTAAAAGTAAAATATGCCTTCTATATAATTGGACATGAACTCCTGTACTTGATATCAATGTAAAATAATTCGCACTCGTTCAATGTCTACACTTCAAGAACGATGTGTTTATAAAAGGAGTTTATTGTAAGGGACCCTGTAGGGGCGGTGGTCTTGGCTGCATTTGGTGGGGTGGTCTGGGCTGCATTAGTTGTGGGGGTGCTGGTCCTCTAGGACCACCTCCCATAGATTTCATAACTCCCATGGTGTAAACTTAAGGTAGGACTTCCTCTCTCATCTCTACGAAACCCTCGACCTCTCTCTGAAGGGATTCATTATTTCTCCACAGCTCTCTGTTTTTCTTTTCTAAAGCCACTTTGTCCTGCTAGAGCTGAGCATGTTTGCCCTTCAAGATGAATAGATTTTCCCTATTTTCTATATGCATGCAGATTATTTGGTATGTGCTTGTAGTTTTCTTAGCTTCTCATCTTTAGAATCTCTGGCCAAAGGTTGCCTGATTGGTTGCCCCATTGGCTGTCCAATAGGTGGTGGTTAGCATGATGTGTTCATGCGGCTAGTCCTTACAGTTGAAAGTGGACCCTGATCTTCAACACCTGCCACCCCTCCAACTGCCACTTTTAACTCTTGACACCTCTTCTGCTTTCTGTTGTCTCTGAGCAGTTACAAAATCTGTCCAGAAAAATCTACGTAGATGCTTATTACAAAGACAAACTAAAATCACTTGGACTAAAGTTTCAGTATGAACATGGGCTTTCAACTAGAGTTGAAAGCCCATGGTATGAATAAATGGTTACAGTGAGCCTGATAGTTTTAGCTAATATGACTAGCCCAGAGTGAGGCTGTAAATGGTTATTATAAAGACAAACTAGAATCAGTTGGACTAAGATTTCAGTATGAATAACCACACAAAGTTGCAGCACATCTTGGCTCTCTGATAGTTTCAGCCCCATGACTGTTGTTAAATATAATATAATCCCTGGCCTTTACTACTTCCCCCTTTTGGGCTCCACAGTCTCTAGTATCTCCTCAAGACAGAATAAATCAGAATACAACTGTACTCATTTGACAAATAGGTTTGAACTGTAAAGCAGTTGACCAGATGATTGCATAATAGTATTTATATAATACACTCTACTGTACGTAACACCTAGAAATGCATAAGATACTTTGTTTGTCTAATTGTATTGTTTAGTATATTTTTGAAAGTGCCTTAGTAACATCTAACATCCAACCGATAAACCATTAATAAGGAACAGACAAATAAAAACAAATTTCATAATCATAACTAATAAGCTAAATGGGTTGCTCATGAACACCAAATGCAAGGTATAGTAGAGTGTAATAGTATAATACCAGCCTTGGTTAAATGTACAGTACACAAACTTGCATTATCAGTAATCAGAAACAAACTTGACTCACCACAATCTGTACTTTAAAATAAAACTAGTACACCTGATTTTAGTTTTCAAGTAGTAGTATAATACAGCCTATCAACAAAGCGTGAATCCGTACACATGATTTCTGAAGTATACAATGACTGATACAAGAAAGACAGTTTTTGATGTACATATATCAAAATATGATATAATAAATGGCTGTTTTTTCCCATTATCCTTTGATTGGCCAACTCTCAAAAGACTGCACAAACTACCAATAAGGGATGATGATGTATTGATAGCATCATATATGAGATCAGGTATGTTCTATAAGATGTTTTATCAACAAACTTTGATTGGCTGCATATAAAAAAAAGTAAACACATTGCCAATATACATCTTAAGAGAGGATGATATATCTAAAGCATCATACATGAGATCAGGTTAGTTTTTCTAATTTATTAAGGGGTTGAAAGTCTTGTCTTGGTATAATGCATCATTCAAAGTTTTGCATAATTGCATGAAACCCTTTCTCATGGGATGGATGGGTATTTTTACAACAGAATACAAAGATTTCTGTGAAAATTCCACCATAAGGATTAATTCCTGGTTTAAGTTCCAAGCAAACCTTTGAATTATAGTAAACCCTTACATCCTTTGCACTAAGATTTCTGTATGAATTCACTAATTGGATATCTGGCAAGATCAACAATGTAAATGAAACCATGAAAAAGACACACAGTAATAAACATAGATAATCAGACAAGGGCGTAGCCAGCAATTTTCAATTTTTGGGTTTGCAGGCTCCGAGAAGCGGGTTTAAATTGACATTATATATGGTGGATTTTAGGCATTTCAAACTATAATTTGTTAATATTTTTCAACAAATTTTGCAAAATTGTTTTTTTTTAATTTATTTAAGGGGGGGGGGGTGTGGTGCCTGTAACTTTTTACCATTTGTGAGTTGAACCATGATACTTGGCAAATCAATATAACTTTGGATAAGCTTTAAAATGATATATGACACATACTATGGAGACATTGGTATATGTCTGGCTAGGGGGCCCTATACTTTCCGGACACCCTGTACAAGGGAGAGGGGGTGCTTGTATTTCTAGGTCAATGTGAACTGTTTTTTAGTATTAAATTATCACAAAAATACTTGACCTGATATTGACATAATTGTACAGCATATAGAGAAGTACAAAGTACAAAGTCAAATAACTTGCAATATCAACCATTTGAGACTGTCTATTATTCTTTGTACTTTATCAACTACATGTATATCGAATCTCAAGAAGTGGCAAATTTCAGTTCAGACTTTCAACAAGTCAAAGTTAATATTTTGACATAAAAATGACTGATACAAAGATGACAGTGGCTGATTTAATTAAAACAAAATGTGTGATAATGAATGGCTGTCTTTTGCCACCAAACTATGATTGGCCACATGTAAAAAAATTAAACAAACTACCAATAAGAGAGGATGATATATTGATAGCATCATACATGAGATCAGGTAAGGTTTTGTAGGTTTTATCTTTATTATAGTTTTCTCCTGATGACCATTGTGAATTATTGTGTTTTATGGATTATGGCGACGGCTTTTGTGAATGGGTGTGACCCTTTGAAACGCCTTTGGACTTGGAGACTGGATTTTATCTATCCCACATCATTTGAGACTGAATGCTCTATCTTGTTTGAGTACTTGTATCTACAACTATTTTTGAGGTTATAAGTATTGGCTATCAATTTTTAATTTTTTCTCCAACATGTATTGTAATGACTTCAGTATGAATGAAATGTCCCTTGGTCTTATGGTCTTGGATTGTGATATCGGTTCTTGAATGGTGGGGGGAAAGGGGGTATTAGACATTGTTTCTTTTCACGTCAGATCATGATTTTGGGCTATATGGGGTTTGTTTTTCTTGACTAGTATACACTTAGAGTTTGCTTTTTCTTGCTAAGTTCCATTACAACTTTTGGTCCTTTCCCTTTGGCACTTGTGCTTATATATTTATGAGTGATGATGGAAAAAATTTATCTGAGGCAAAAAAGGATTAAAAATCAAAGAAATATCCTTCTTTAAAAAGCTGTTATCATTTGGAAAATAGCGTTCAACTGATATTCAGTATATTCTTAAGTTCATATACTCATGTTCATATAACACCATTTTTTAGGAACTCATTGGACAGCAGAACTTGTGGACTTGGTGAGAAACAATGGTGATACAGAGGCCATCAAAGCACAGATTCATAGACGAATGCATTTTCTAGGAATATCAGATAAAGGTAGTACATGTATTAAAACCAATATATCATTAAACAAGGTATTTACACAACAAAATGTCAAAACATAGCAAGTTAATGCAAATGGTTACAAAGTATAACAATTTATGACAGACATTATGTTGGCTCAGGAAGATAAAAAATATTAATCCGAGCCCCAAATAATATTAAAAGAGCAAGGTTATAATTTGTGGGTTCAATCTTGCACCTTACAGACTGATCTTCCTTACCACAAATAAGATCTGGGAACAGTGTTCCCTATTCAGGCAAATTTTCCCAACTATTTCTTATTGATGTTGAATCAGTTTTTCTTCATCTTCATCACATTCTCTTGTCTCGTTATACTTCTAATATTTCATTGTCTATCTGCCAATAGAATACAGGGAGGACATGTCATCCATGTACGCAATTGTCGGACATTCACTGTATGCAGTCATTTGTCGGAGAATTACCTACATGGACGACAAATTGCCTTGCTGTCCTTTAATTTCAGAGTAAACTGAACACCCTACCATATATGTATTGTATTTCATTTCTGACAGACTGTGTAAAATGTCAAACTGGTACTCTTATTTGAGGCATGACTAAAATCAGAGAATGTAGAGGCTATAGATACAACCTTATTTAATACATATAACTTTTTGATTTTTGGCACCAGTGTTGAGGGACAGACTGATGGAGAGACTGAGTTCAGAGGCTCCCTATGTGAATATTAGTGAACCAATAATAATTCCTTCATCACATCAGAAATATTTTTCAAAATAAACTTAAAGACATGGCACTTTGTGGACCACCCTTTAGTAATATAGTGTTTTATACTTCAGCACTCCGAGGTGAAATTAATGCGTTCGAAGACGAGCCTGATGGAAGCTGTTTTGATGAGCTCGAAAATATGCAGTCTCCTAGGTTACTGGTATCTCATCTTCCAGCTAAATTCATGCCTGAAGATGTTATCCAAGGGAAATGCAAGGTATATTTAAAACAATGCTAATCTGCAAGTTACATCAATGCAACAATAAGATGTAAAAGTTTATCTCACGGGTGCAAGGATATTGATTAAATATCACATGAAGATATATTTGATATATGAATCAAGATGTCATATTTAGCAAAAAAAACACCGAAAACATATCATATTTAGCAAAAAAACATCGAAAATTGCTTCTTAAAAAATGGTATTCAATATTTTCAAAAGTGATTTTCATTGGGTTTCATTAATTCTTCATAACAATTTTTTCAAAATTTTCATTTTTTATCTGATTATTTAATGTTCACCATGATCACTTGTGAAGATATCAATATCCTCTCATGGATATAAATTATATCTTTCAGAACCATGGGATATTCCTAGAAAACAGAATGCTGAATGCAAAACTGGTGACAGGGAAATAAAACTTAACATTCCGCCAATGATCACAAATCTGTGTAAAATGATGTTAATCAATACCACTATCTATAAAACAATAAAGTTGTCCCGTTTCAGATAATTCTTGTCTTACGAAACCCAAAGTCTGTGACAGTTAGCAATACATTTTTGCTCAATGGTTTTGGAGCAGCCTTTACTGAGCCTATAACAGTGGATATAATGATGAACTCATTGATGACAGACAGTGGAGAAAAAAGTAAGTTGGTAATAATGAACAAAACACTGAAATCAATTTGTGAAATCTGGGTGTTCCTGGAAATTACAGTTTTAATATCTAAGCACAAGTGCCAATGGGAAAGGACCAAAAGTTGTAATGGAAATTAGCAAGAAAAAGCAAACTCTAATTGAATACCAGTCAAGAAAAACAAACCCCATATATCCCAAACCATGATCTAACGTGAAAAGAAGCAATGTCTAATACCCCCTTTCCCCCACCATTCAAGAGCCGATATCACAATCAAAGACCTGAACACCAAGGGACATTTCATTCATACTGAAGTCATTACAATACATGTTGAAGAAAAAATTAGAAATTGATATCCAATACTCATAACATCAAAAAAAGTTGTAGATACAAGTACTCATACAAGATAGAGCATTCAGTCTCAAATGATGTGGGATAGTATGATGTATTTATTATAGTATTTAACTTTCTGCAATATATTTTTTTTGGTTTTTTTAGGGGCAACATATTGATCTGCAAACTTAATAAAACATATAGTTTGTATGTTCACTTATGTCTGTGGATTATATTTTATACCACACACACACTATAAATACCTCAAATTTGCAATAAAAGTGCCCAAAAATTGTGGTTTCGAAATTCCCAATTTTTCCTGTCTAGTAACCATTACGCGTAGCTGTCAATCACCAAGTATTACAGATACAGTAATTTTCGGTCGCTACTATATTTCACGTTTTTCGCGGGTTTTGGAACAACCATGGCTGATATCCAAATCAAAAGAGGGATCTCGTATGACAAATCCAGAAAATATTAGATCTTTAAGGATCATGGGTAAATTTGTTTTTTCTAAGCCAGAGTCCCCTAAACTGTTAATCATTTTCTTAAATTCACAGAAAATATTTGATTATACAACATAGTTTTCATATCCAAAGAAAGTAAAATTGGACATTAATTTACATGTGTAGTTCGATTGTATCAATTTTTGTACAAGGCTTAATATCTTTTTAGCCCAATGTGGCACATGGCTTCAACATGTTGAATCTTGGATGAAGATGAAGGAACAACTGAAGGAGAAATTATTAGTAATCCACTATGAAGACATGGTCAAGGTAAACTGATAATTACTTTCTTGTATAGTTTGTCTGCAACAAACAAAAAAATAATAGTGTTAACCATCTTTCATAAAACCTTTAACAAGGCATCAACATGACAAAGTGTCACCACCTTGTAAATTATTGCAAATCGTTACAGATGCTGACTACAAATGTAATAGATGCCGAACTTGGAATGCTGGCAACAAAATGCCATTCACTTCTGATGGTGAAATACGAGTTATACAAAACAGCAGGCTTTTAATATTCCAGGAAACGATAAATGTTGTCAGTCACAAAGTTTCTGGGAAAAGAGTTTACAGGACTGGTATAAAGGATTCTCTTTTCTTTGTATTCGGCAATAAACACAGCATGTTTTTTATTGTAGGACTTGATTGGTGTTGTGAAATCAGTGGCCAAGTTTCTTGGAAAAGAGTTTACAGATGAAGAACTAGGGCCGTGCCATTCGACCGGAATCGGTCCGAACCGCGGACTTTTGTTAAAATACCGGAATTCGGAATTTTAATATCATGTTCCGAAGGGTTTCGGAACAATATCGGACCCTTACCTTAGTACTTGCTTTGAATCGTTAATATCCGTGACCATTGTTCCTCCAGTGATGTTTTCCTTCAAACTACATCCAATTTGCATGTGTATTACTCGCATAAACAAAATAAATAGCGGAGAAATCAACAGAAATCAAGTTTTGTTTTACGAACTTTGACCTTCGGATTTCATTGGAAGTAGGAATCGACGGGGCGAAAATACTCATAGATAAATGAATAAATTTACTTTTCCATGACGTCTTACAATCTAACAGCGTTAATTAATTACATTTTAACTCTTACAATATCAGATTAATTGATTTAGAAGAAATTATCTTCATACATAATTATTTTCATTTGTGAACCAAAAGGGGTTCCGAAAGTTCCGATTCCGTGAGACCAAGTTCCGGTTCCGATTCCGAACCGTCCGAACCGGTTCCGGCACAGCCCTATGAAGAACTTGCGAAAATAGTTCACCACCTCCAGTTTAAACAGATGAAAGCAAATCCAGCAACTGGGGATGCATTTGCTGATGTAGTAAAGATGATCGGTTTGAAGGATTCATCTGATGCCCCGCATATGAGGAAAGGTAAGTTAAGTTTAAAGAATGAATGAGTAAAACCAGAAAACATTTAAAACTTATTAAATGCACAAACCTTGCCGCCCTGTTTGTTTTATTCTAGATCATAAATTCAAATGACAAGTCAGTGATGTTGGTCTGGTATATACTGTACTGCGTGTATAAATTTAAGTGCAAGCACAAGCCAGTGTTGATTCAGTCACAATCATATATTTTATGTCTCAAGTGTATGCTATATTGTAACACAGAACAGGTGTTTGCGTGTGTGGACCACAAATGTAATCTCATATGAATTTATTAAAACAGGTTAAAATATAATATTCATGTAAGAACAATTCAATAGATGTTGTCATTGTGATATCATTTTGGCCGCTAAATGATCCCTAAGAACACAGAAATTTAAAAATCAAACCAACTCGAGCCATTAAGAATTTTGTTACAGCTTTTTTTTTTGTAAATATGATTGCTCACTTTGCCAGTGAATGCGTAACCTCTTCATGGACATACTCATGTCTAGCTCCAAGATGTTTCTTACTAATGTTTAGCAACTTTTTCAAGTTATGATATTTCAAGGTAAAAAGCTGATATCACAGGACAACCATAGTGTAACAGATTGCTACAGCTTTATTTGTTTTGAAAGATTGGGTCTTCGTTGCTATAATACATTTACTTATTCATCTTCACATAACTACATAAAATTATATTTTCAGGGACTATAGATGACTGGAAGAACCATATGACTGTAGCCCAGAGTGAGGCTATAGATGCTTATTATAAAGACAAACTTGAATCGCTTGGACTAAAGTTTCAGTATGAATAATTGGTTACATATTGACTGTAGTCCAGAGTGAGGCTATAGATGCTTACTACAAAGACAAACTAGAATCACTTGGACTGAAGTTTCAGTACGAATAAGTGGTTACATATTGACTGTAGCCCAGAGTGAGGCTATAGATGCTTACTACAAAGACAAACTGGAATCACTTGGACTGAAGTTTCAGTACGAATAAGTGGTTACATATTGACTGTAGCCCAGAGTGAGGCTATAGATGCTTACTACAAAGACAAACTGGAATCACTTGGACTAAAGTTTCAGTATGAATAAGTGGTCACAGAAGCCATATGACTGTAGAGTGAGGCTGCATAACATGGAGCTGTATATGCTTATTACAAAGACAAACTAAAATCATAGATTCAAGTTACAGTTTAATCAACCAGTCATATCAGATATTTGTCTATTTGTATATTATAGCTAACCTAAATAACAAGTTTAAATATGTTATATTTGGTCGAAGACATATACAGTAATAGTATTGATGACGTTTGATGACTACTTATACATACATGATTTCAATGCGATAAATGTTCGACTGAGAGAAAGATATGGTAAAAATAATTTTCTAGGGGAGGGGGGGGGGGTGGAAAAACATTTTAAGTAATAAGTAACAAGGTATTAACATGCAAAATGGCACCACCTGCCATTTGTTACAGATGCCAAACTCCAAACACACCAAAGACTGCCAGATACCAAAAACTGTATACAAAAAAGTTGGAGACTATAACAATATGTCACTACTTGTGGTAAGTAGTGACATAAAAACTATGAAAACCAGATAAATAATAATAATTATATTCAACTGTGAAAACTTCATACACCACATTAATGTAGTCACAATCACATGTCAGTCATATCTCACGGAACCCTTTCAGGAACATACATGTAAATAGGTTGTTTTATCAGTTCTTACCTCTAAGATTCTGATACGCGACTGCAATCTGTGACAAAATGTAGGTGCTTTTAGACATGCCACTGTCATAAAGGGACTGTAACAGTGCCAATGCTTCATCATTAAGCTGGAGTTCAAGGTACGTGCAAGCTAGGAAGATGGAGCGGATCCAATGGTTCGGCAATGACAGACTGTTCAACTGAAAATGAATATAAAAGTTGACATGAAATTCGGAGTGTCTTCCCTGACATTGTAGATATTTGAACACATGTGATACACTTCAAAATACATTTTTAGTATAAGTAAACTCTGAAATACTTTCAGTGAAAAATGTTGGTAAATAATAATAAAAGTTTTAGACCAAAGTTAGTACATAATGCATATTATTTGAACAACCTTGTACATTGTATTAAACATTTTACATACTGTTTCTTTATCTGTAATGAGCATGCTAAGTTGTTGCCAGGCCCCCCAATGTGAGGGTTCCTTATGTACTGCTTCCATGAACACAATCAGAGCTTCTTTCAGTAGATCTAGCTTCTTAAGGACCACACCATATCTAAGACAATCATTTCAATCAAGAGCATATTTAGTAAATTACCTACAGTTACATTATGTTTCTAGGAAGTTTTAGTGCATCGCTGACAATGGTAACATAGTGAAAGCTAGAGATGCATCGACAAAGATTTAACAACACAAAAAGATTTACATGAAAAAATCTTTACCTTGAGGGTCATGTCTAGTTTATTAGGTGGATATTTGAACACATATATATTTGAACACATATATTTTTCTGTTTTCCCTCTTTTAAAGTAGCAAAATTGAATTATTGAAGGTGATAAAACTTACAAGTACAAGCAGTAACCATCAAGATCTTCAGTTTTCTGTTTAGCCTGGAGCTCTGTACGCAACACCTTGAGGTGGTCATTCTCTAGTTTCTCCGTCATTGAAGTGTTACCTGAGGAAAGTAGTACAAAATAACATACAAATGTTCAAAAAATATTTGAGGATTGATTTCATAGTCAGTAAATTCATATTAAAAATATCAATCTATAAGGTTGTGTTGTTTCAATGCCCTGCAGGCCCGTAGCCAGGTTTTGCCAAGGGGGCTCACTTAAAAATTCCAGAGGGGGTCACTTTTGACAATTTTGACCCAGAAGTGATGACAACGACAGCTGATTTTAACTGTCGACAGATTTTAATTATACCGTCACCAGTTGACTGTCGTTCTGTCGTTCAGGCACTAGTCTCCTCACTGAATTTTCCTTAGACTGCCTTTATCCCATACACAGAGCTCAAAGGGAGGCAATCTGGAAGATTCAATATCTTCTACCAATTTTTCAACCAATTAACAAACCGAAAATGAACCAATAGTCCAATCTGTTTAACCATCCAGAGAAAATAACATCTTTAACAGTCAGACTTTGGCAGATATAAAAATATCAAGGTGTACCCTATTTGTCTCACAGTCACAGTGTCTCTTTAACTAGGGAACAAAACTTGTAAAAACTATCAATGGCAATCTGTTCCAAAGGTGAATTCATTGATCCTATGTATAAACACAGTAAAACACAAAACCTGAACTGATGGCATCCCCTCTGTCATCCAGATGATGTTTTTCAGCAGCCAGGTAACGGCTGTACATGTAGAGGAAATAACCTTTGTTAGATTTACACTTCTCTGCAAAGTGAGCGGCCCTGTCATACTCTCGGAGATTAAAGTAGCTCTTAGCGAGATTAAATACATCATAATCTTGGAGGAAATCCTGAAATATCAATAGCAAAGTCTTAATACATGTATTCATTTATATTTAGCTGTTCTATTGGCTTTCAACAGAAGGGTGTGCATCTTCCCATATTTCATGCATAAGTATTGCCTTGGGTTTTCAAAATTGGAGAAAAATGCTTCCTGTACACATTCCAAGAAAAATCTTATTTTGTACTTTTCATGTATGATTGAAAGAAATAACTCAAAAATATCATCATCATAATTATGGCAATATTGAAAGTGAACATACTCCCAAAAATTATAATTTTATTGGAATGTGTTCTTGAATAATTACCCACATTCGAAGAGATCATTTTGATACCTCTTTTTCTTATGGCTCTTTTTTGTTTACTTTGATTTTGCTTCAAGGTAATACCAAAATCATTTACGTTTATCTAAAACTCTTTGAAATAATATCAAAATAGGGAAGCATGACACTGCTCATTTTGAAGTTCTCATGTTTTTAACACAGAGTTGCATACCCTTCTCTTGAAGGCCGCGCCTGGAGAACCTTAAAATTTAAGGCTCTCTAGCCAAATGGGTTACCAAAATGCTAAAGAGCCTTAAATTTTAAGGTTCTTTAGCATTTCGGCTAAAGTAGCTCTTAGCGAGAAATTTTAAGGCTCTTTAGCATTTTGGCTAAAGAGCCTTAAATTTTAAGGTACTCCAGACACAGCCCTGGATGTTCTCACTTCTCAGGATTTTGTTGTTTCAATGGGATGCAAATGGGTTTTCGGGTGGATACAGAATAGCTTTTTTCGTAATGGGATACATTGTATATGATAATCTAGGAAGTAATTTAGAAAGATAACAAAATGCAGATATTTGCAGCACATGAATTTTTACCTGCGTGACATCATTGGTAGGCAGGAACTCTTGAGTACAGGTTACCTCATCTATAGCATAACATAATTCTGCAGCCCTACAATCATGAAAATTATGACTTCATGTACCGTTTATAAGATGGTTACTTTCATAATGATGTATTGTTTTTATTAGATCTATAAGTTATTAGGCCTAAATCTGTAAAAATTAAGGTCAGGGTGCATGATGGGAAATTTTCTGCATTCCTCAATTGAGTCACATGTTATTTTTCAAACAAGAATCACTCCTTCCCTTCATTGTCTATATCTTCCAGTTTTGCACAAAGAGTGCACTTATGTGCCTAGAAAAGACTTGTGAGAAGAATGTTTTGATAAAATGTATAAAAAACAAGAAAATTCAGTGAAAAAAATCAGAAAATTTTCAGAAATTTTTTTCACTGAATTTTCTCATTTTTTATAAATTTTACAAAACAAACCTTCTCACAAGGCTTTTCTAGGCACAGAAGTGCACTCTTTGTGCAAACTTGGAAGATGTAGATAATGTGGGGAAGGAGTTATTCATGTTTGAAAAATAACATGTGACTCAATTGAGGAATGCAGAAAATTTCCCAACATGCACCCTGTCCTTAACTGAAGCAAGAAGAAAATCCCATTTTTAGGAGACTGCGACCTACAATTGTTTATATTTACCATTTGGAACTTTGAAGAAGTCCCCTTTGTGAGCACTCCGATGCGGATGAGATCAATTCCCTCTTAATAGACCCTAGGTCAGTGTTTAGAACAGAAAATCCATCTCCAGCAAAACTCAAAACGTCCGCCATATTTTCCGAAGTCAAATTTCACTTCCGCTTTTATGAAAGATGTGATTTGTGTAAATGTCGCTCTCTATGTTCAGATTTAGTTACTAATATCTTTAGAATTACTATCTAGCACATAGTGAGGTCTTCATTTATCATTTTTAGCTTAGATCATGCCTCAAAGCTCCATCCAAATGTAGGGTACATTTCATAACGTAATCCAGTAGAACTTTTAAAAAAAATTACAAAAATCGTGGGATTCAATATCAATCTGAAAATATGCTATCTTCCAAAAAGATTTTGACATATTCTAGATATGTAATACATAGGGCTAGATATAAGGTGCGTATATGACCACACATATCCGATATCTTAGATTTACATAGGTCATATTATTTATTTCAAGTTAATTTTCTATATTATCGCCCACCATTTTGCAATATTTTTTTCATATCCCTATGCTGTAGTACATTAAACCATATCGGCTTTGTTTTATCATTCAAGAGAATGAGTTCAGATGACAAGATTTATATCTAAGATGATGACATCAGATATTGAGATGACATCCCAAAATTAGCCGACCAGGTGACTTGAAAATGAGATGAGCATCATGTACAATCCGAAAGGACAATGATCAGGACAGAAATGACAATCTTTGATTCCTTGTCGTATTTGACGAGCTCATTTGATAATAGTATGGTACTTTGAGTAACCTAATAAGGCTATTTTCAAATCTACACTAGAGAACTCACTAGGTCACCTATATTTTATGTTTTAGCACAAGTATCAAGTGACATTGGATCCTGGTGTTGAAAAAGAATTAGAAAGTGGTAAACTTAAGCACAAGCTGCATCCTGGGATAGTACCGAATAAAGTCAGAGCTCTACCCGCAAGACTCCAGTATGCAATAGAGAAACTCTTATCAGGTGATTTCGAAAATACATGTAGTCATGGGCTCTACCACCATCTGATAGAGCCCATGATGTAGTGAAGTGTCTTACATCTGATTTGTAGCCTATGTTGTTCATGTTTGGGTTGCCATATCATATAGATACATGCACATGTATATTGGGCACCATACACTCTTCAAATAGACCCTTGCTTATATAATGTTTTATAGCTCGGATGTCAAATGTCATCGTATGTGATTGCTTTAATATTGAGTGTGGCTTCAATTAAACCGGGGTAGAATATACACACTCTTAATTGTATATAAGTACAAAAAATTCATGTTCAATGTATACATATAATAAAAGTTACACTATTTTAAATAATAGAATAAATAAAACTTCAAAGATGAAATCTCAACTTTTCAACTTTAACTCTGTTTGTTTCTTGATTAGATTATCCAGTGAAGAATCTCAGTATAAAATCTGATGCATTGGCCAAATACTTGACTAGTCGGCAACTGGCAGTGGAGGATCATGTTATCCAGAGCAAGGGGATTAGTATAGAACAGGATATACTGAAAAAGGGTAAGACCTAGTCAAGTACAACCCTCTTATACATGTACATGTATATCAAACATGTCAATAACATCTAAACAGTTGGATCGAATGTGAATGCATCCATCTCGTTATCTCATCTTTGCACAAATGTGTTACATAGTTGTCCTGTTCTTAGGGGCATGTGTCCATCCATGCATTGGCCATTTTTGTTGTGAATCTTTTTTTTTTATTTACTGAGCTCCATGAACATTGAGATTGCTTGTAAATAAGTACAGTGTATATGAAATGATACTTATATTTCCCAACTTGTATATTTTTTGTATATTTTAGAAATGGAAAAAATGGTGAAGAAGCATGGAAATGAATTAACTGATGAAGTCTTGGAAGGAATGAATAAACGAGTTAAGGCAGCATCGTTAAAAACTCTAAAAACACGTGTATATAATTGGAAGCCTATGGAGTAAGTACATCTCTGAATCTTTGACAATAATGTTTTAGATTACCAATGGTCATCGTATAATGTTACTCAAATTATGTTTTGTTTTGTAGAATACTCTTGAAAAATAGGATATATTAAAGTTATTTTAGTATTAATTATTACATTGTTTAATAGACATTGCTAATTTGAGGCCTAACTTCAATGCATCATTGTGTCTATTTAGGTATTCTGCTTTTGACACCATCTGTTACCTGTTAGGATGTGGCGTACAACAATACCATGTCTTGAGACACATATTCACCCAGGTAAGAATCTAGAAACACATTCATTTGAAATGAATTAACATAAACATTGAGTTACAATTTATAAGTAGATGTAGATATATATGAAAATGATGTATCAATATTTTTGTGCAGATCTCCCAGCGTGATCCTGACTTTAACCCAAATAGATTGTTTGATTTTGGTTCTGGTGTTGGGACAGCTACATGGTAAGTTACATATTCCTTTCTGTTTGTTCCTTTTCAGATTATTTTGAAAATAATGTCAATGCGATGTCCCTAGGATGTCATTTGGGAGGACAAATAAAAACTCATGTTGTTAGACTGCCAGATACAAATGAATAACATATGCCAAATTTGATTTGATTGTCTCACTTTTCATTGCAAAGTTTGTTTTACCCACTCAGGGCTAGAAAAAATATTCACGTTCTTTGATGCTGGAACGTTATATTAGAGTGATGTAGATAGATTACATTTCTATTTTCTAATTAAATAACAATATTCTGATTTCACAATTAAATGTATCCTTGAAATTCAATACCACTGTATACAACATATGGATTTGTTCTGGTGAGGATCTCTGTTTCTGAAATTAACCCCATTTTCATTATAGGGCAGCCAATCAGGTTTGGCGTAAATCTCTTGTTGAACATTATTGTGTGGACAAATCGTCAGACATGAACACGCTAGCAAAACTCCTCCTACTGGGCGGGGATGAGAACAATGAACAAATGGCGTTTAAGGGTGTCTTTTTTAAAGAGTTTTTCCGTCCTGAATCAAACACGGTTAGTAAAATTACTGACATTTTTACAGATTTAAGGTCACAGGCTGTAATATAAAGTTTGTTTATATTGTGTAAATTACTATTCTAGTAACTCAGAAGTACTTCTCAAATAGGTACCTACCGGTACTTGAAATTACCACATATTTATTTGTTGACAAAAATAACATCATCCTTTTTAAAAATAATACTGAATAGTTTTGACCTCATAATTTAATACAATCAAGTGATAACTGATAAATTGATATTCTTGCAGAGACAATATGATGTTGTAGTCAGCGCCTATTCACTTATGGAGTTGAAACATACTAAAGATAGACTTGAGGTTGTGGAGTCACTGTGGAAGAGAACTAATGGTTATTTGGTATGTATTATATGTAGAAGTTGTGTCCAATGAAATAAGGTGTGGAAAATGTATGTAATGATGAAAGAGGGTGCTGTTTAAATAGAATTCTCCATTTCTTGTGGTATGTTTTCTGTTGTATTTAATTCTTGGAATATACAAAAACAAAGCATTCTAAATCCCAGTGAATACACGTTCATCTATTTAATCAAGTGAGTGGCTCCAAACATCATGGGTATGAGGCAATCACCTCACAAAGTTAGGTGGTTTTATATTGAACATTATATTGAACTAAAATTTTGTCCATACAAGTATAGTATAAAATAACATTTAGTCTATAGTTTTCTCAGATATTTAGATTTGCTTCACTTATATTAAAACCCTGGCTACACCCCTTAATATATACAATTGGGCCTCGCCTTTATGAAAGTAAAGTGTCATATTAAACTGAATGATGTCCATCCATTTTGTACTTTATATTCACCAGGTCCTGGTAGAGTATGGAAGCAATGCTGGTTTCCAGTGTATACATGAGGCCAGGGATCACATACTACAGGTAAACAACTTTAAATGTTGGCATCAACTTTGATTATTGTGTCTACTATTATCATCTCTAATGATTCACTGCCTTCAAGCTATTTACATTTTACATGTTTTTGCACAAAGATTAATAATGTATAATCAAAAATAATGTACATTTACAACAGTAAACAAAATGTGAAAAATTATAAAGGCAGTATCACCCACCCACTTGGCTGTCTGGCAATCCATCTCTGAACGAAACACTAAAAAATTAATATGAATGTTATGAGTTTTTGTTATGGCATTGTAGCCAAAATTAACTCATTATCTTAATTTGAAAGTGTCAGTGTACTTTGTCTGTAAACATTGGTACCTGCATTCAATGATCGTATGAATTTCATTATTTTCTTTGCAATAGATGTTTCCGATAAATCGTGCCATTTTTTGAAACCACAATATATTGGCTAGATTGATGATGTCATAAGTTATACTTTTTCAAAATTAGCGATAAATTAATAATATTTTTGCATGGACAGATTGCTACCTACAACTGATGATATCAAATAAATAGTTTCTCTGATGGATCAAAAGATGGCATGATTTCTCGGAAACGTCTTTCGCTGACAAAAGGGATTTTGGAAGGACAATCAAAGATCTTTGAATGTTAATCATACATTCCTATTTTTTAGTTGAATGCTCAGCAGTCCTTGGTTGAGGGTGCCGACTTTGAAGGAGGCCATGTATTTGCACCAGTGAGTATGCCATTATTTATGTAAGTTTCAGATGTGAAACAATGAGAAACGAAGAGGCTATGTAGATAGATATACATGGTATATTGAAATCTATGAATGGGAGTTACGGTATTTTAGCCGTTTATGAGGACAACGGGCCACGAAAGCTCACAATATCTACAGCACCAATCATTTAATTAGGATATAGTCTTAATAATGATGGTAGGATCACGCTCGTGATTGTCATCTGATTTTTTGTGAACATGATTCGAGGGAAGTTCCTTGTCAGATTTTCTTTAAAAACGTACACTAGAATGTGGTACCAGGTACAATTCATTAACTTTTGGGTGGTTGCTTGGTGGTATGATTTTGGTTCCATCATGAACCTTGTTAGCATATTGATTCCACTAAATTATATCGTCAATGTCTTCACTTTTACAATATGTAAAGCCTTATAACTGACAAATTAACTACAATATAAAAAATGTATATTTTAATTTACACTTTCTATGGAAAGAAATGACATATTTGTAGTAATATGACTTAATAAATATATATTAAAAACACATCTAATGATAATGTATGTATTGTTAAGTCAATTCCATTTACATATTTGTACACTTTTGAGTCCATGCATTTGCCAAAATGACATTCCAGTGGTGTCTCTATGAGACACAACTCTTCCATAAAAGCTTCTTATAATCTACTTGCTCTGCCTAGAAGGGTGTCTTAGCAGTATTTCAGTATGTCTCTATTGGCTTATTAAAATAATGTCTTTTGTGACATCTAGCGTATTCAAATAATTCCGATCAATTGGCATCCTGAATTAACCTATTTATGGGTTTGAATATGACTCCGGCAGAATGTGAACTTATTTTTATAATTGTTGAGCTGTATGTATGGTCGTCACATGGTCCATTTCTTTATTGATCACTTCTAGTCTCCTTGGACTTTGGCAAAACCATGATATGTGTCACTTTTTTTTTATTATTCATTAAGTGGCGGAAATATCGTATCACCCTCTTTATTCCAGTACGAGTGTCTAAAGTCAATTTCCTAATATCACTCAGGATAATCAAGACAATGGTAGCGATTAGTACAATGCAGCCTGTTCCACCTATTGCTATTGCTGATGGTCTTTTATCTGCATCTGTGAATAAATCAGGTTCATACTTTAGGCCTGCCTTCTTTGTTGTGTAAACGGTTGGTTTAAGAAACAGTTGAAATGTATGTGTGAATTGTCTTTGTTTCTCTGAAGTGTTTTTTGTTGATTCTGTACTTTGTGTGGTCTGAGATTTGCTAGTTGGTGTAGTCATCTCTGAACTTGATGTAGTCAACACTGTACTGGGTGTAGTCATTTCTGAACTTGATGTTGTCATCTCTGAACTGCCTGAAGTCATCTCTGTATTGGTTATATTACTCTTTTTATTAGCTATAGTTATCTCTTTATTGGCTGTAGTCATCTCTGAATTGGCTGTAGTCATCTCTGCACTGGCTGAAGTCATCTCTGAATTGGCTGTAGTCATCTCTGCACTGGCTGAAGTCATCTCTGAATTGGCTATAGTCATCTCTGTACTGGCTGTAGTCATCTCTGTACTGCTCTGTGCTGCTGTAGTCATCTCTGTATTGAATGAAGTCATCTCAGTACTGGCTGTAGTCATCTCTGTATTGTCTGAGGTCATCTCCGAATTGGCAGTAGTCATCTCTGTACTGCTCTGTACTGCTGTAGTCATCTCTGTATTGAATGTAGTCATCATTGTACTGGATATTGTTGTCATTGATTTGGATGTAGTTGTCATTGTTGTACTAGTTGTAACAGAGGTTGTCTGTGTTGTTGTACATGGACAAGTATCATTGAAGACTGGCATATCAGTGCAGGCATTAGTGGAAAAGTCCATGTAGGTAGCTAAGGGACATGTCTTAATGTAGAGGATGTCATCTACACAATGCAAGTACTTTAGGCCATTCTGAGTTCTTGGTTTGATATCCCCATTCTGGCAAGTATCTTGAATGAGAAAAAATAAACCATTTTTCAATGTACAGGGTGTCAAATAAGTCCTGTCCCCCCCCCTTTACAGCCAAAACCAAGATATATGGTATCAAGTGTGATATATCATTGGAAAGATTGTCCAAAGTTATGTTGATTGGCATATAGCAGATACCTGTCAATCAATGTCATAAATTGCTACATTGTATCAATTGAGGTGACCATAGACCTAGAAACATGGCAATTTGACATATTTTGCAGGATTTTAAGAATCGGGTATCAGAAAAGTCAAAGGTGCCCAAGATGACAACATGTGTATATGGCTGTAAATTCAACCAATTTCTAGATAGTGTTAGATGTGTAGATAAATAGATGGGCAAGGATAGTGGGAAAACACTTTTGTAACAAGTGTAATGCGAAAAAAATTAGCTTTTTGACATATTTTTGAGGTAAAATCCTTCTCATTTTGATGCAAAAAAGGCCGCTGGAGGAGGGCACACTAACTATAAAGGATATTATGAAAATATAGCTAAATTTCATCCAAAATAAGTAGTTGACAGTAGGTGAGTTAACGTAACTTTGAATGATCTTTCCAATTGTATATCATACTAGATACCATCTATTAAGATTTTGACTGTAGACGGGGGACGGGACTTATTTGACACCCTGTATATAATATAATTTAAATGTAGAAGTTGTGCAGAGTTATTTTGATGTACTATCTATGGATTATTTTCTTATGGTGCTAAACAAAATTTTAGTAAGTACTCTCTATAAACCCCAGTTATTTTTTGATGTATAACAAGGGCTTTGTACATACAAAAAAAATCCAAATTACACCATACCATATATACTGTACATGTAATATAATTCACCAGGTTATTATGTCACCACCAAAAGTGGTGACATATTGTTATGGTCTCCGTTTTTTTTGCGACGGCGGTTGGTGGTTGGCGTCCGGCGTCTGGCGTCCGGCGTCTGTAACAATTTCTTACAACTTCCTATAACTTAACAAATACTGTTTAGATTGACTTCAATTTTTTTCTAAATCATCTACATGTTCTCAGAAGTTCAAATCTGACTTTAGATTTGACATTTGACCTTCAATGACCTTCTCAAGGTCAAAAAGGTCTTTTTTCAACTTGCTTCACATTGACTAAATTTTTTTTCAAAATCATCTACATGTTTTCAGAAATTCAAATCTGACTTTAGATTTGACTTTAGATTTGACATTTGACCTTCAAATCTGACTTTAGATTTGACATTTGACCTTTTCAAAAAAGGTCAAAAAGGTCTTTTTTCAACTTGCTTCAAATTGACTACATTTTTTTTTCAAAATCATCTACATGTTCTCAGAAATTCAAATCTGACTTTAGATTTGACATTTGACCTTCAATGACCTTCTCAATGTCAAAAAAGGTCAAAAAGGTATTTTTTCATCTTGCTTCAAATTGACTAAATTTTTTTTTCAAAATCATCTACATGTTCTCAGAAATTCAAATATGACTTTAGATTTGACTTTAGATTTGACATTTGACCTTCAATGACCTTCTCAAGGTCAAAAAAGGTCAAAAAGTCTTTTTTCAACTTGCTTCAAATTGACTAATTTTTTTTTCAAAATCATCTACATGTTCTCAGAAATTCAAATCTGACTTTAGATTTGACATTTTACCTTTAATGACCTTCTCAAGGTCAAAAAAGGTCTGTTTTCAACTTGCTTCAATTTGACCAAATGTTTTTTTCAAAATCATCTACATCTTTTCAGAAGTTCAAATTTGACTTTACAAGTTCTCAGAAGTTCCAATCTGACTTTAGATTTGACCTTTGAGCTTCAATGACCTTCTCAAGGTCAAAAGGGTCTTTTTTCAACTTGCTTCAAATTGACTAATTTTTTTTTCAAAATCATCCACATGTTCTCAGAAGTTCAAATCTGACTTTAGGTTTGGCATTTGACCTTCAATGACCTTTTCAATGTCAAAAAGGTCTTTTTTCAACTTGCTTCAAATTTACTTAATTTTTTTTCAAAATCATCTACATGTTCTCAGAAGTTCAAATCTGACTTTACATTTGACATTTGACCTTCAATGACCTTCTCAATGTCAAAAAAAGTCAAAGAGGTATTTTTTCAACTTGCTTTAAATTGACCAAATTGTTTTAGGTGGTGACATTTTGTCATGTTAATGCCTTGTATAAGAAATTGTGTTCAATCAGTATATCACTTACCACAGTAGATATCAGTCAAGGATATACCAGCTAAATTAAGTAGTAGAAAATCTGAGAAATCCTCTGGCCTCTCACTTGACATTCCACACAAGTTTGCAGTATGATTATAAATAATGTGTTTGCACCCTGAAACAAAGCACACAGTGAACAATATTGTACCTAAAGATACAAAAATTGCCCCCTTTTAAATACCTACATGTAGCATGCATGCCCAAAATCTAATCAGCTGGTATACATTTTCCTACCAAGAAACATTCTTGAAAATTTCAGATCAATTACTCAGATGCGAGTAGGTAGTTACCAGTTTCGCCACCAGGTGGCTGATTCAGGGAATTAACATGGCAGGGTATTACAAAATTCCCTTAAACTTGAATATGCATCAGTTTTAGTGGTTCACTTTTCATATTACCCTTATGTATCTGATAGTTATACAAATTAACATATGTCCAGTAAAAGAAAATATTATCTGCCCAACACAAGAAAAGATATTTCACTTTTTGTGGTTTTACAACATTGGGTCTATGGGGAATCTCCCCGACCTAGAAGTCACATTTTCAAAGAAAATTAAATTTTCAAAGTTGATAAACTCTTTTCAAAACCACATTATTAAATGTAATTTTGAATGTAGATTCCAAATATGACATCAGTTTGACTGAATTGTGGATTTTTAATGACGTAAATATTTCTACTCGCATCTGGGATATTGGCCTGCCAAAAAATGCACAGAAAAGAATAGTAGCATTTCTGCATTTGATGATACAGTGAAATTCTCCCGAAAATTCTGACATTGTCATGTTATACAGTTGGGTATTGATCTATTTAAAACATTAAAACATGTAGATTATAGGCGTATCAATTAATTGCCATAACACTAGTTCTTACCTATTGTGGTTCTGCATTTATTGATACAGGTAGATTCTGATAGTGTCATGTTAGACCAGTTATAGATATCATCACCTTTCTCGGAAAGGTAATCTATTTTCACCCAGCGTCGCTTAGCATTACAACATGGTGTATCACATACTGAAAAGTATCATTCATTTTAAATCATTGAATCGTGCAACATGCAATTATCATTAGGCAGAATCAGGAAGTTGAAAAAACTAGGAAACGTTATTGGTTACCCTTTGACCAAAATATAATTTGGAAACAAATGTAGTTGAACTCAAAATATTAACTCCATAAAGCTTGAAATGTATGTTTCTAACAGCAGTTCTTTAAGAATCAAGTACTAAAATATTCATTGTATCTTTTAGTAATATTTAAGAGAAAAACAAGCCAAGATGACTTATAGCACTTTTATTAACAAGATAACAGGGTATTGCATATGTATGCAACCCCTCAAAACTCATACATGTAGCATTGTCACCCTATCATGTTATGAATCATTTTGTTCCTTATGGAAAGTTACATAAGATTGCGAAGTTTCAAAATCAAGGGGTGTCCCATAAAAGATACAATGTATCAAAAGTATGCGGGTATGAGGTAACGTGTAAGTATTTTTGGACCCATTCCGGTGACCTGTTCACTTTGTCCATTACCCATTCTTAGTGATAAAGGTGGTACCATAGTCCCTGTTTATATCTTTTTGTGAATAAATGTCACAGACATGTGGACTGAACTTTGTCATGATGACAACTGCTAGAAATGTGCAATATGAAAACTAAATTTTTCCAGAAATTGACCCCATACATGTACCTACCCACATACTTTGATATGTTGTAACTTTCTATGAGGAACAAAAAACACGATAGGGTGCCAAGCTACATATATGATTTTAGAGGGGTGCATACATATGAAACACCCTGTATATTCCCTTTAAATTGAAATCACAGTACTTACATTTCTTTTCACATAAAAACTGATAAGTAAACCAAGCCAGATCAGATGATATTGAAGCCTGTTCATTTATGATACCAAATGAGAAGTATGGTATAAATTGAAGTGCAAATGAAGTCAACCATAATTTTGGAGGGGGTGCATACATATGAAACACCCTGTATATTCCCTTTAAAGTGAAATCATAGTACTTACATTTCTTTTCACATATAAAGTGATAACCATTATACCAAGCCACATCAGATGATATTGAAGCCTGTTTATTTATGATACCAAATGAGAAGTCTGGTATAAATTGAAGATCAAATGAAGTCTCTTTGTCAACCCATTTCCACACATAATCAACACTGTCAAATTCAGCTCCGATCCAGATCCACGAATGCTGTGGTACTGAAAATAGTTATTCTCATTACAGGGTGATTCAAAAAATTGAGCATTTTGGTAAACATATGTGCAAGAATTATTTCTCCACTAAAATGTACCAAATTTTGACCTAGCATAGTCCAGTCAATCAATTATATAACAGTATACAATGTCAATGCACTAAACTAGCCATTGTTTGATAGGACACCTTCTCTTGATAATTCAATTCAAAATGCCACTGTTTTCTTTCAGAAACTCTTTATTTTGGAGTTGTTTTTTTGAAGAACATGTTGATAGCTAGCATTTGTTTACAATATACTTGTATCATTTCAAATTCTTTCTGTGTTGATCAAAGTGTGGAATAACTACTTGTATTTTATAGTTAAATGCAGTTATGTAGTTAGCCCAGGTAGTTAGTAGTAGGGCTGGCACGGAACGGAATTATTGTCCGAACCGTCCGATTTTGCCTTCAGAAACGGAATTTCGGACCTACCTTCTCATATTCCGATAAATTTCGGAACTCTTATTTCCTTAAAGAACATTCACTTATCGTTATACCGACACGCTAACTCGCTATATATTGTATTGTATTTTGTTTACCACCAATGAAGGTGAGCAATACCTCTTGGGTATGTCCCGTATATATACGGTCGTAATTTACGTAATTAACATGGAAGATAGACCCAGAAACCCCTCCTTGAAGGAGCCCTGTGTTCTTTTATGTGCACTTATACATAGACATACAAGTACACACCACAGCCTTTTGTACAAGTTGCGGACCACTCAGTCAAACACCCTGAAGTACTTCACGCAAACAAGCAAATTTAGTCTTGCCTGAACCGGGAATCGAATCCGGGACCTATTGCGTAAGAGGTACCTGCGCTACCGCTGAGCTACACGGGTGGACTATATAGCGAACTAGTATTATGAAACAAAATCAATAAATATGTATAATTATTAAACATTTTCACTTGGTAAAGTTGTTTTATATGTAATAAATGATAGAAATAATAAAGTATGATTGTTTTATATATATATTCTGTACCTATAAGAAAAGATTATTATTGAAAGAAAGACAGTAACAGTTGTGTGCCAAGGTGAGCTAAGGTGCCAAGAAGGCAAGGACATTAACATTTTGCCATTAGTTTTGAGCATTTATGCTACTTGTTCTGGCAGTTAGATAGTGTTAGTGTTTGTATTTAATGAACACAATACAACTTATATATATGTAGTTGTACACTGCTGTTCCCATGGTGACAAAAATGAGAACTTAAGGGGAGAAGTAGGAACTATTTTAAATAAGGTCCGAAATTCCGAAAGTTCCGAATTCCGAAGCCAAGTTCCGAAATCCGTTCCGATTCCGTTCCGTTCCGTGCCAGCCCTAGTTAGTAGGCTTTTCACACAAACACTTTTTCTGAACTCCTGTTATAATATTTTCATGAGTAATTAGAGGTAGATTTTACCAAGACTAACGACAAAGTCCAATTCTTCATCAGATTCTATAGAAACTAGATCAGCATTGTGAGCTAGACATTCTCTCCTAGCCTCATAGTAAGTCTTCCATTGTTGGAAGGCTTTGTAACAACTGGATGTATTTGCTCCAAATGTCCACCCCGTTTCACAATCTTGAAGTGAAATGGTAATGTTATTTATAAGATTGAATAATCAAGAAACTGTTATTTTTGGAATGCTTCCAAATAAGGACATTCCATACATCTTTATTAACGCATTATGACATAAGTTAGTTGAGTTTATTATCCCACCAAGTAAATATAGAATTTATATGCCTGTCCATCCATCTGTCTACTTATTCGTAAGTCAAATGGAATTTGACAACAACAACTAAAAAGAGCATTTACAATATTTTGTCTAATTTTCCAATTTTGAAACTGCATTGTGCAGTCATTAGAGATAATACGGTAGGAGAAAATATGATTACAAAGATAACATCAAGAGAAGAATATAAACAATGACAATTATTAAGGCATAACATAAAATTAGTAAAACTTACTAGAGTCGAATTTACAGATGGATGCATAAGACCCGGAACATGGTACATCATTCCATTGGAATCCTGTATTCATTATGACACATTCCTCCCAGTTTGTGTTTGGTTCACCTCTTGCCCAATTGGTGTAATTCACACTTCTGCCATCAACCCATTGAGTGTATATATTGTCTTGAGCATAAAGTCCTGAATACATATATATCCCATACTTAATATGGTTTCCAGGGTTCTCACCAGGACATTTTTAGACCCTGGATTTTTCGCGGTATCGCGATGACTTCTCCCCATGTTAGATCAGAGATATCCTATTAGTATACTTTTCAAAATACTACTTAGTAGTAGTATTATAGTACTACAGTTGGGGACAAAAATAAATGACAGGTCGATTTTCGATCACCATTTCCTAATTATGGTGGTCTGAAAGCTCATAATTTCCAATATTGTCTAGATACATATCCCTTAAAATTTGTATATTTTACATTTTGTATAATCTCATCCACTGATTTATGGCCTCTTGTAAATTCTCTTATTTTTAACATGGGAAATCCTCACTTCAGCAAATCCACCTGTCATTTATTTATGTCCCCTACTGTAGTCTATAGTATTATAGTATCTTCCTATTTTAATCACAATATTCATTTCTTATTTAAATCAAAATATACATTTCTAAAAGGTTTCTGACTTGCCATTCCTTGTTTGTATCTAGTTTTTGTATTTTCTCAAGAGTGTTACCACAAATAATGTGACAAAAATGTACAATTAGACTCCAGAAAAGGTTTTGGACTATGATGCAAAAGGGTCAGGGTTCGTACACCTTTTTCAAAATGAATTTCCCTGACAATTCCCTGACATTTCCAGGCAAAAAGGAAATTTCCAGATCTAGTTTTCCTTGCACGGCCTCTAAAAAATCTCTGTTACGCGATAAACACGATACAAATATATGTCATATTCCTCAACGAATAAGGCATATTCACTTGCTGTGTATGCCAGATTCACCTGTGGAATATGGCATACACACTAACCAATGAGAACACGATACAGAAATATGCAATTGTCAATTACATCGATTGAATGAATGTGCTAAAGTCTATAAATTATTATTATGATTACTGAATCAACATCTTAATGCATTGAATATATCAGCTAATACAATTGAATAACATACACCAGTACGGTACCTGTATTGTCTTATGTTGTTTTGTATATGTGTTACATGCAAAACACACTTCAAGGGAACCATTATGACGCATAAATAAACGAAAAACTTTTATAACCAAATCGACAGTTGACAAAAGCCAGATAAAAACTTTAAAAAATCACGAGTATTTATATATTGTTATATTGGCAATCATGATTTACACATTTCTGATACTTTCAGGAGTATCATTCAGCAATTACACGTAATGAACGTACTTGATCAATCCAGGATTCATTCATATTAGTACTCGAGGCACTAACTTTGTTGGTAATCTAGCGTAGTTTTACATTTAGAATCAATTCTTTTGACCAATCAAATCGAGGCTTTCTGAATCACGTTTTCATCTGCGGTATATGGCATATTCCGCATTTGAGTATGCCATATTCCGCAGGAGAGGAGAGTGTGACATATTCTTTAGTGAGTATGTGGTATTCACTGAAATCAATGTATCGCATATTCACTGCAAAATATGCCATACTCACCTGTGGAATATGCCATATACCGCAGGTGAGTATGGTATATTCACCAGTATCACAAATACCGCACAACCATGAATATATGCCATATTCCGCGTAACACTAACAACTGTATTATTTAAAAGACAAGACTTATTATGAAACATTTTGTACCACTTAAGTACCATTTCTCATGACTTAACTTTACTTCTACAGGCCGTCTTATTCACCAATTTATTCCTGATACATTATATTCTCAATTTTACATATTTACATTGCATAAGGCCAAAGGTAAACATACATGTACAGGGGCATAGCCAACAAGTGTCAAGGAGGTGCATCTTTTGGGGCTTGCATCATTGCGAGCGAACGAAAACCAAAAGGGGGGAGGGGGGGTTTCAAAATTGACAATTGTATATGGTGCTTTCTAAGCATTTCAAACTATAATTTGTTAATGTTTTGTAATGAATCCAAATAAAAACTGAAACTTCAAAATGTTGATCTAAAGAAAAATAGCACCTCCCTTGAGGGGCAATTCCCACCTAATGAAACATATTCTATCAAATACTATCATTGTGAACATTATATGAAAAATGGCACATGGCTTCTTGGGCAGAGGCTCTATATACAGTAACAAAAGCATTGGTATATACAATTTTAACCAAATCTGTCAACTGATATTTGAGTTATCACCCCGATAGATAAATAGACTGAATACGACCGGACTGTCGAACAGACACCTTCTTAATATAAATACAATTTTAAACTGTAAAGAGTTACCGGATTTTTTTGGTTTTTCACCTCCCACCCTCCTCAGATTAACCCCAAACAAAACCATGAAACATATACCAGTAATTAACTTTGAATGGCCTAAGACTAACTTACTACATGGAAAGCATAATTGTATTGAACCATCTATACATATTCTTTATTCGGTTTCAGTATAATGTTCAAACTGTTCTTACAAATAGACAAAACCAGATTTAATGTTATTCAATCAACCAAAATGAAAAGATTTACAATTAGTGGAAACAACTTAACATTTGATTTTGGATTTCATTGATATCCTGTCATAGCCTTAGAATGTATTTTGCTGGAACATTATTTTTTTAACAATCATACAAAATTCCCTGACATTTCCCTGACACATACACTGATTCAAAATCCCCTGACATTTTTGGCCCTTTTTGACCTAGTTTTAAAATTCCCTGACATTTCCAGCACCTGGAAAAATAAATCAATTTCCCTGACATTTCCAGGTGTGTACGAACCCTGAGGGTCTAAAGACATTAGACTCCAGAGAATCTCCGGAGTCTAAAAGCCTAGTGAGAACCCTGGAGACAAGTTTTACATAAAAGTGCATGTTATACAGTATCTGCTGTGATCCATGTTATAATCTAAAACCTTATGTTACATAATCCTCAAGCTCAAACATATATGAGTGTATGATATCATCCTGATAATTTGGAGTAATATTGATTCTCATTTCCACTAGCACTGAAAGGTGTGTATAGTAAAACCTGTCTTAGTGAACACCTCTCTCTATTGAACACATGTCTCTATTGGACACCCTTCATCTACACATACTCTACTGACCTTTGTATAAATATCTTTCTCTGTAGTGAACACATAGTAACACTAGTAACATTTTCTTGGCAAAAATGTTCAATATACACAGGTTTTACTGTACATGTATATGCTTTATTAAAAAAGCTCAGCTTGTATTCACTAATGCAACCAACGCCTGTCAGCTACCGGATTAACCTGCTATTTTATGGGCAACTCATTTAAATTTGAATAGTACCTGCCACTATTCCATTCATATTTAAATGAGTTCGTCATGAAATAGTAGGTTAATCCTGTAGTCGTCGGGCGTTAGTTGCATTCGCGAATACAAGCTAATAGATTAGATCAGTTACCTATGTAAAACTTCAAAGGAGTGTTGTTTAATTTCCGTATTTCAACAGCCAGGAATTCATTCTCATCAATAGATAGGATGGATGTCAGTTGACCTCCTTGTGCCTGACAGGATATTGTGGCATTTTCGTATGTCTTTGGTTCTGTATCTATCAGGTAGCAGGTTGAGTTGAGCTTTACCTGTCCAGCTGCGCAAGATCCTTTTAAAAATTTTATGAAGACTCAAATAAAATTATGTAAAGGACAAAATAATTTTTTTTCAAAATCAGATGTCCGGTGTTTATTTCATTTCAGATTTGACCTTTCTTTGATTTATATTTAAGACCAATGCCCAGTTCTAATTTACCATTGTTATTTGGAAGTTTCCTCATTTGCATTGGACTTACGTATTAACAGCTATTTTAGAAATTAATATATATTAATATTTATTCTACCAAAAATTGAAAATAAATGTATGATTTAAGTTGAAAATCATTTCTTTATTTCAAAATCAAATCAAAAGATGGATTTTGACTGACCTGATACATATGCAGGTGCTAAAAGCAGCACACGAGGCAGACTGTCACTGCATGCGCATTCTGGTATGCTTCCGTTAGCAAGGGACAATGTGAATTCTAAGTCCATGTTAGGTTCTTGCGATTTTGTTAGAACGAGTAAATCTAATTGACAGAATTCCTTTGTAGTATCCAACAATTCTAATGTGAAATTCATCTCCTGGAAATGTAGGGAGATTAATCGTTTACAGCTAAGCATTCTAAAGAGAGAAGACATATAGTGTGTGCCAAAACCCCAGAAAATCACAAAAACCTATGTTGTGGTAGCTTACTATGAAGTGACCTATTATCATTATAGATTGGTCCATCAACTATTCATTTTTACTTGTCTGCACTCAAAAAGGTGACACGAAAGGGCTAAACGGCTTGCACCAAGGTGCAACCATCAAAAAGATGAGTTTGATAAAAAATTATTTTTTTCAAATAATGGCAATGGGTATACAATAAAGGAGGCAAAGGACGATTCTCGGTTTGGAGAACAGTCTCCTGAGCTAATAATTTTTTTAATGAAAAATTTAGAAATATTACCCAAATTAAACTATGAATATTCAAAAGAGGACATTTAAATCTACAAGATGTAAAAATAACAAATTGGTCTGAAGCAGGGATAAGGCTCAATTTGACCGATTCAATAAAATACAAGTCTCGATTTGGGGAAAGAAGTTCATCAGTGTACTGCGCTAATATTTTTTTGCGAAAAATCTAGAAATATTACCCAAATTAAATTATAACTATTCAAAAGAAGACATTCAAATCTATATTATGTAAAAAAATCAAATTTGTCCGAAGCAGGGATAATGCTCATTTAGATTGATGAACTTCGTTCTCCAAACCGAGAATCGTCCTTTGATATTGATAAGTATGATAGTCCATTTGCGTGTGGCCATTTTTATAAAAAACAATAATTGTGAAGAATTATATATTTCTGACCTGAAAATACCATATTTATTCAAAAGTCATGGTTGTTAATGATAATATTCCTATTTCACCTATTCAATGTTTTCAAAATATTTTGATTACCATTATATTCATTTTTGGCAAAGTAAATAAATATAGGGCTCACACAAGGATCAACTTTATTTGCAATATTTTCATATTTAGTGATGTTTTGAAAAAATATAAGGTTAAACACAATTTTATTTGTTAAGTGTTTAACAAAATAAACAGATTGTGTTTATTTCATTGTTTTGACTGAAATCGCAATTCATTGCTCTTCCTCTTAGAACGGCAGGGGATATACAAGTACATAAACAGTCTTAAAAACCGTTGATCCTTGTGTAAGCCCTACACTTATTTACTTTGCCAGAAACTGATATAATGGTTATTCGGTGGTATGAAAATCATTTCAGAGGTAAAATAGGAAGAATGTCTTTGAACTTGGAATAAAAAGCATTATATGGTTAGAAATACCCAATTTTTACCATAATTGTTTTTAATAATATAACCATACCCTCATGGACTATCTTTACATTTCAATAACCAATGTGCATTATATTTTGCATGTTTTACTGCAATTATTTGTAAAAATATTTTTAAATCTTACATTTTTGACTGGAAAGTGAAGAGACAATACTCAAATATACTCATATTATTGGTCACATTTGGTTATTTCACCCAAACAGATTCAGGATTTTTTAGTCCAGGCATATGAAGACACTAGTGTGAATTAAATGGTCATATTATACAATACAATACAATACAATACAATACAATACAATACTGATCCAATTCAGAATTACTAGAGAAAGTAACTCTCGTGGCTGTTGATTACTGATTGCAGTCATTAAACTAATGACCTCATATTTGGATGTCCTCTCTTCCGATATGATTTTACAATTCACTTCAAATTGGCAAAGGACCAGGTATAGTATGGCAAGTGATATCTGATCGTCATATATTTTACCATGACTACTTTCTCAATATAAATATGACATTTCTCAAAAACACAATATGTTATCTTTCAAGAAAATTCAATTCTCAATGATTATAAAAATATCATTCAAACAATCTAAAAAACTATGAATGGGGAACCCTTCTCCACATTTTTTGAAATTATTTACTCAACAGAGGTTCTTCTTTTTTATTTGAATTGCATGAAAATATTATTCAACAAGTGATCTAAAACTTTTTCATTAGTAGAATTGTAATGAAAGTCTAGTTTTGGAGATATTAATTTTCGATGACCACAATTATGTTGAAAACAATGGAAAGTTTGAGTTTTTCCAATGGAAAATAACATGGAACTTATGGTTTTTAACTTTATCGCATTTCAATACCCGTCCCCTTTTCAGAATTTGTTAATTCATTAGCGTAGAAGAACTTTTGATATATTCGAATTAAGAAAAAATACTTTAGAAAATAAGCCTAATATTTTTCAAAAAGTGACAAGGTGGGGATCTTATCAATAATATTTCAGATATATTTTCAAATATTTATATTTTCAATTTCAATTTTTTGATACATTCAAGCATTATTACGAATGTTATTAATAACAGGTGGCACCACATTTGATGCTTATACCCGTACATATAGTAGTAAAATCATGTAGTGTATCATTAAGTTGTCAAGTAATCAAACCAGAATGAAATCATAAAAAATAAGTTGAAAAATAAAGGTTGAGGGGGATTCATGATGTTTTTTTCTTTTCAAGTGAAGAAGTTGGATGATATCATTTTTATCACAGGGACTTTACATAAGAAAAATCTTATTGTTTTCACAAAAACACGTTCAGCCCCAAAACGCCAAATACTAATTAGATATTGAGCTATGACCTTGAAATGATCTTGATCCATAAACATTGACTTATAGATCTCTGGTCATTTTATCATTGGTCATTAAATAGGACTGTAGCCCCACATTTGCCAACAACTTAGATATTGACCTTGAAATGACCTTGAAACCAGGTCACCTAATCATTGGTCTCCAAAGGTCACAATTGTTCTCAATTGCCTTTAAACTCCAAATTGCTAGATATTGACCTTGGAAGTCACCCTATCATGAGTCGCTAGGGGCCACAGCAGATACCAGGGCCTTAATACACCAAATACTTAGATACTGATATTTGACCTTGAAATAACCTTGACCTCAGGTCACACATTCATGATTCACAAAACGCCAAATATTTAGATATTGATGACCTCGAAATGATCTTGACCTATAGACCTTGACCCTGACAACAGGTCACCTAATAATCGGTTGTCAAGGGTCAGAATTGTTCTCAATTGCCTTAAAACACCAAATTGCTAGATATTGACCTTGAAATTACCTACACCCATTCAGTTGATCTTTACCTCAGGTCACATAATCATCGGTTGTGAAGGGTCACACCATCGGCAAAATGTCTTAAAATGCCAACTATCCAAGATATTGATATTTTAAACTTGAAATTACCCTGACTTTTGACCTGTGTTGAATACACATTTTATGAACAAAACATAGTACGAAGTTGAAAACTGATCTTTTTGAAATGAAATTGCTGCTAATGTTTCAAAACTAAGGTATCGGTATTGCAAAAGTACTATTCAAATTGAATAAACCAAAAGAGATAGACTTAAATTATCTAATGTTCCATCAGATTTAGTAAAATTATAACTCTAAAGTAAATGTTGCAATATATGCTCACACATATCTTGTTGTATATCAATCTAGTGCAACTGCTACAGGTATCACTCTGACACGTATCTGTGAACAAATCAAACTTCTTTGATGTTGATGTAATGCAAATTGGTATCTTTTAATATGACGTCCGTAAGATAAACCATCAATACTAGGATTGTCAAAACTTGCATTAATAAAATCAATTCCCGTCTCATCACTGTCACACCCATTACTACAAGATGATGCCTCTTAGATCACTGTCTGCAAGCTATAAACTAAGTGATGCACTATATGCTCGTAATACTTTTTTATTCAAAATCAAAAGTCAATGATACTATTCCTATTTTTTATATATCCGAATAAACATTATATATGTTTTTGACAAAGTAAATAATTGTAGGGCTCACACAAGGATCAACTTTTTGAAGACTTTTTCGTACTGGTGTAGACTCTCCTGCTTGCGAAGCAAGGGCGATGAATTGAGATTTTTCAGTCGAAACAAGAAAACAAACATATAATTGTTTTTTCTTCAACAAATAAAAAATAAAATTGAGTTTACCTTCGTATTTTTTCAAAACATCATTTATATGAAAATGCTATGAACAAAGTTGATCCTTGTGTGAGCCCTATAATTATTTACTTTGTCAAAAACGAATGAAATGGTTATTGGTATATTTAAAAAACACTGACTATATAAAATAGGAATAATATCCTTGACAACAGTAACTTTTTAATAGAAATCGCATTTTAAGGTCATAAATATCCAATTTTTTACCATAATTGTTTTTCATAAAATTACCACACCCGAACGGACTATCATTACACATCAATATCAAATTTGCATCTTATTTTGTATACTTACAAGTATTATTTAAAAAAATGTATATTTTTCAAACTCATCTTTTTGACGGTCGCACCTTGGTGCAAGCCGTTTAGCCCCTTCGTGTCACTATTTTGACTGCAGACAAGTAAAAATGAATAGATAATAGATCAATCTAAAATGACTATGGGTCAATTCATAGTAAGCTACCACAACATAGGTTTAGCCTAACTAAGCCACTTAGAAAGCAATTTGGCACACACTAATAACAGTTTTTCCTAAAAATAAAGGGATGTTATGCGTTCAAAAGTACAGTTGTACATGGAGTGTGTATTCTAAAGAAAGTAAACAGAACAATTTTTTCAATTACTTTGTTTTTTAGTAACAATTATGATTGTTGGCACTCTGAACATTTTGCAACTTCAATTTTGACACATTCCTCAATCAGTATCCTGTTTTTCAGTTTTTTTAGCATTCACTTTTCCAAACTTTTAAAATACGATACATGGGATGTGATTTGAAACAGAGAATCACAAAAATTATACATCTTATAAAATATCTTACTTGGGAGCGTAATAGTCCGTCAGATGTTTTGTCGTAGTATATAAAGAATCGTGTACCAATTACATTATTCTGAAGTCCTAAGACACGACCATAATAGTTGGTTGAATTTCCTGATTGTCTTTGTCCAAGAATTTCCATTGGAAAACTTGGGTAGTTTCTGGCAGTTAGGGGTTCTGTCTCATCAGGATCTTTATCTTTAATATATCATTTTATTAACAATATACGTATCTCTCTTATCTAAAGTGATTGTGTATTTTACATGTGGAGATCAATGACGTGACTCAAAAATTATTTTGAGAACACCCCTTAAAATTAAATTTAAGTTTAAATTCATAAATACATTAAAATAAAGTAAACAAGCACATAGATGATGAATCTGATTATTCATTTTAATATTAAAGAGGATATGTGTGAAACCAACATGTACATACTATATAGGCATAAAGAAAATTAGAATTTAGGGAGAAGGTCAACATTTCAAACTGTTATTAAAAGTAATTTTAGATTGATCCCCTCCCTCCCCCTGAATGTAATTAAAGAATTCATTGATATTTAAAAGTTGCTTCCTTTAAAAAGCGATATTCTCTAGTATGATATCATAGACCTTCATCCCCTTTCTAAATGTAATCAATTAAAATTGTTAATATAAATTGATATATTGATACAAAATGATATATTGACATTGTCCTCACAAAACTTGTTCATGTTATCATATTCATATCATTATCGTATTATTGTTCATATATTAGACTATATATCAAAACCACAAATCTGAGAATTGATTCTTTTATTTAGTATACCATCAGAACTAAATATGTCATTGGTGATGCTTCTGTTACCTGACTGCAGCTATCTAAATATATTCAATATGTTCATGTTAGAAATGATTGAATTATACATCAAGTACCTGTACAACATTGCGTATTGCATGCAGCTGTCTCGTTGGAGGGTCCCTCACATGCAAGCGTAGATTTGTTGTTTTGGCACTGACGTGTTCTCACGATGGTTCCCACTCCACAGGTTCTACTACACGGGGTCCATGGCCCCCAATCTCCATATTGCGCTGAAAAAATCAATATTTTTTGTGAACGAGTATACAAAAATATTTTTGAGTTGCAAAATTTTTGAGAAAACATGATCTGTTCAGTAGTGGGATTAGCTACTCCATTGAGTTGTTAATTTTTAGTGCGAATATTATGAACACAAGCCACAGTTTTTACCACTAAATAATACTTTTTTGACAATAAACACATCTACAAATATAAGCATTATTTTGTGGTTCAAGGGACACAAAGCATAAAATGAACAAAGCTTGGCAATTTGTTAAAGTGCATGATATAGTTTCTTGCTCTGTAGTTCCAGATGTACAGAAATATGAAGAGTCACATGTTCTTGTTCTTGTCTGTTGTCCAGTCCCACAGGTAACGCTACATGCGCTATGTGACCACAGGCTCCAACCTTTTTTACAGAAAAGTGAACACATTTTTTACTTCTATTACTATAATAAAAAAAATACACCATTTTGGTTATTTTCTATTTGATATAGCTTTCAAATCTTGTTAAAGTCTCATTGAGATTTTAGGAGAATTAGACATATTTAATTATATGTATCTCAAAAAATATATTTAAACAGTCATTTTCCTGTATTCAGTTTCCTGGGATTTTAATTTCCCAAGAAAAGATCAGACCAGATATAATTTATACGCAATCTTAAAATATCTTTAAAAGTTTGTTTACTCTTTAAGGATTACAATTTCAGTGTTAAATCAAAATATATTTCTCATTTATGAAATAAAATCATTGTTACACTGAATAAAACAATCCATTTGTAATATCTGCATGTAAAACTGTATATATCTACATATTTTGGCACTTAAATGGTTGTTTACCAACATATTTAATACTTATCCAAACCTGTACAGCAAGTGACGGCAGTGAAAATAAGTATAAATCCCACTATCATTTTCGAAAAAAGAAATTTTCTATTTATTTCAATATTTTCATGTTCCTCTTATTTATAGAAACAGCTGAACAAAGTCACATCTTGCTCATCTTCTTTGTTGTTAAATGTTTCAGTATCTATTTATTTCCTAAATATTTCTCATCTCTCGTCCTGAAACAACCATGATTTGTGACTGTCGCTGTATGAATGGTACACCCTCCCGGCCTCCCTCAATAGTGTGGCAACCATGACTCCCTATTGTTAAAGCCTGTTATGTTTCAATTATGTTCAAATTGGGAATTTGAGCAGAGGATATCAAACTTTTAAAGGGGAGTGTAAATGTTTCTATTGATTTGTTAGAATTATTAAGTTTTACCCAAATGAATGGCTACATTAGTTTAGTTTTTCAAAATTAAATTGAGCTACCGTACTATAATTTTTCTGTCTGGTATAGGTTGGCAAACAAATATCTTTTAACTAGAAATATGATTTGAGATGCTACAAAATGTATTATTTATTTGAATAAAGACATCTGTTTATTGTTCAGCCCCCATTTCGTGTTAGTTTTGTTGCATGCTGTATTCTTTTAGAGGGCTTTAGCTCTCATAGCAACGGCAACAATGAAAGTGAAACATTTATTTGCTACACATTGTTGCCTTTGTCTATTCTGTTTTGCATAATGACAATCTGTACTCGGGGTGGAAAATTTTCTAAGAGGCTCCGTTAAGGAAAAAATGACTTTATGAGCTGGATGGAATTTCTGTGTATTTTTTATTCTATTAGGGTGTCCTGCATAAAGGATTTCGCCTGCGAAGCATATAACTCTTGCGAACATATCTAAATACTGGTCCAAAGAAGACATACCTTGAATTTTTCAGAAAAAATTGGCTAAAAATGGAAACTACAAGAAGTCAAAATGTTCAACTCATACAAAGTTGTAGCTATTCTATATCAATATTTTGTGTTATGTAAGGTTTCTCAGATGTTTCAAGACCTTCATTAGTATACTTGTGTCTAGAAATGTGACATTTAAGGACAAAATTTGGCATTTTTAATCATTTTCGCTTTCAGCATTAACATATAGTTCCTTATATCTCGAGTTTAATGCTGACTGGTTGTTGCATTTTTGATTAAATCTGTGCTTGTACATGTCTTCTTCCATTTAAGGTGTAGAAAATGTATAGTGGACAACCATTGTTCATATGAGAGCTTTCAGATCTCCCCTACCCCATTTATTATGGAAAATTACCGAAAAATATGAAAAAATAAAATAACTTGAAATTATAAACTTTAACAAAGTTGTAGCTATTCTATGTCAATATTGTGTGTTATTTAATGTTTTTAAGATATTTCAGAACCTATAGCGGTATACAAGTGGCTAGAAATGAGACATTTAAGGACAAAACTTGGCATTTTTTATCATTTTCGCTTTCAGCAGTAATATATAGTTCCTCATATCTTGAGTTTTATGCTGTCTGATTGTTGCATTTTTAATCAAATCTGTTCTTGTGCATGTCTTCTTCCATTTAAGGTATAGAAAATGTATAGTAGACAAACAATGTTCATATTAGAGCTTTCAGATCTCCCCTACCCCATCAATTATGGAAAATAAACGAGAAATATAAAAAAATAAAATAACTTGAAATTATAGACTTTCATAAAGTTGTAGCTATTCTATTATCAATATTATGTGTTATTTGATATTTTTAAGATTTTTCAGAACTTTTATTGGTATTCAAGTGGCTAGAAATGAGACATTTAAGGACAAAACTTGGCATTTTTAATCAATGCTGCTTTCAGCAGTAACATATAGATCCTCATATTTTGAGTTTTATGCTGACTGGTTGATACATTTTGGATTAAATCTGTTCTTGTACATGTTTTATTCCATTTAAGGTACTGAAAATGTATAGTAGACAAACAATGTTCATATTAGAGCTTTCAGTTCTCCCCTACCCCATTTATTAGGGAAGATGACTGGAAAATATAAAAAATAACTTCAAACTACCAATATAAACTTTAACAAAGATGTAACTATTCTTTATGTGTTATTGATAGCTATAATTAATGTTTCAGGACCTTTATTAGTATTCTAGTGTAGAGAAATTAGACATTTAAGAACAAAATTTGGCATTTTTCATCATTTCCACTGTTAGCAATAACATATAGTTCCTTATATCTTGAGTTTTATGCTGATTGGTTGATGGATTCTTGATCAAATCTGTTCTTTTGCCTGCCTACTTTGATTTAAGGTATTTAAAAATGTATATTGGAAAGCCTGTCATTACATTAGAGCTTACATATCTCCCCTACCCCATTTATTTTGAAAAAATAACTAGAAATATAAAAACCAAACAATTTCAAAGTATAGACTTTAACAAAGTTGTCGCTATTCTAGATCAATACTATGTATTATTTGATATTTTTCAGATGTGTCAGGAACTTCATGAGTATACAAGTCTAAAAATTAGACATTTAAAGTTGAGTTGCAAATGGGGCGGGTATTCTCTATCTTTGTCCATTGGGCTTTTCTGGTTATGATATGTTGCAAACTGCTCATGAATCTATGCAATGTATAGTACAATACTTGGAATATATTTAAAAATAATGGGGTATAGTACTGTGATAATTATAACCAGTGATCAAGCCATATTGGTTGAATTCCCTCATATCAATTGCAATGTTGTCAAATGCTTGGTAATTAGGAAGTTCATGATAGATATTGGGCTTGGGGATATTTTGGTAAATGTAAACATTGTGAAATGAAGAACAGCCAACAAGATGATTTTGGAAAGGATTACAAAATGGTAAAGGTGTCTTTGGTTTGTGAAGCAATGTTACTGTATCTCTAAAATGGGATGAATTTCACTTATGGCAGAGCTGCTATTGAACTTTGCAAAACTGATAGTTGCAACTTATCTATCAAATACTGATCATGAAGAAGTTGACACTCTCCTTATGGCCCATGTCTATTACAGTGCTGCAGACAAGACAAAGGAGTTCAATGTTGAGAGAATTTGTATTCAGTCTGATGATACAGAATGTTGCTTGCAAAGAAGGATGAGATTTAAAAAGAGCTCTTAAAGTTTCTTATGTCCTTCAAGGTAGCATTCTAAATTACCATATGAATCTCAAAGTGCAATACCTATTTGAAGATATATTAAAGATGGGTGTCTTGTACCAGTACTCACAAACAAACCTTTGTAGCAACACAAGAAACATATGTCCTTGGCAATTCGCAAATGTAAAATGGCAAAAGGCAGCGAAAATTGCTATACAAAGTTTCTAGTCAAGGGTGTATTGCTACTTGTCCATGTGGCAATAAACAACATAGTGCACATCGTTGGACAATATTTAAGGATGAGTTTCTCAGAACTATAAAAATTATTTAGAGATCTTACATATCTAAATAGCTTGTGGTGTCATGAGCAACTTAGACCTTTAAAATGCTTCCTAGTCAACTGGTACCCAAGACAAGTCGTACCCAAGACAACTGGTACCCAAGAAAAGTCGTACCCAAGATAACTGGTACCCAAGACAACTCGTACCCAAGATAACTGGTACCCAAGACAACTCGTACCCAAGTTATTTCCAGTATTATGGGTGCATATTAGGAAAACAAATTGAGTTTGTATAATTATGTTTTCATGTTATAATGTGACTCAAATAAGCCTCAATATATTTTTTTGAATTTAGAAGACATTTTTTCTCAATGGATTAAGTAAAGCATTTTGATTTAACTTGAATCACCTTTTTACTAATAAAACAAGTGCTTGAAGTGCTTGTTCACAACATTTTTTGTCAAACATATATATAAATAAATATAATTACAACAGTGACTTTTCTACAAATGAATCAAACAATTAATTTGAGCATTTTGAGAAAGTTTAAAGGAAGTTTAATCTGTTAATTTTTTTCCAATTGGAACTAAATTGGATTATGCACATGCATACTAAGTGTAATAATATATCATGTATGAATAAGTACCAAAATAATATTTGATATTAATATTATACTATATTATTACTTGTATACTATTATTATATTATTCAAAATATTTTATTGCTAAATTTCATGAATATGACTTCTGATAATATGAAATCCTAGACAAATAGATTATCTGTTTAATAAGAAATTAGGCCCAAGATTTGATGAATCAATACATTTATAATAATACCAATCTTCCAAGATGAATTAAATCTGACACTTGTTCCAAACACTCATAAACATACAATATTTAAAAAGATGATTATGAATGTGTGGAATAAACATATATCTCTTCACTTGAACATCCAATATAAAATAATAGTCAAAATAAATTGACACTCAAAGCTCAAAATGTTACAAAATTATATCAATTTCTTCTGAAAATTCTTCAAACTTCTGAACAGTATGTTACAGTTATAATATGTATATCTTTACACATTCCCAGTCCAACACTTGATTCAAAACAAAATATATGCTTGGGTACGACTTGTCTTGGGTACCAGTTGACCAGTTACCTTTAAAATGACTTAAAGTGCCAATTCGGTAATTTCCATTTATTTTTCTTTACACAAATAGATTCAATGGGTATTGGTTGGTAGAAACAGTAAACCAACAGACTCGCATCTTCATCTGATTGTCTTTCAGTGCCAGAATAAGATTTCCCGGAAAGAAACATGACGTCACGATCAGAATCGGTTATGGATTTTAATCGGCAATGCGGTATGCAACTGGAATGTTAATTCAAAAGTGTTCATTTTATACTGTGTTCTGATTGGCCAGATAGGAGTACCGCTTCTCAAAATCACCTCATGGTTCAATGCCTTTTGGTTGTAAGATTTTTAACAGCATAGAGTTATGTAACAGGATCAACTCAACATGTTAGTTTCTATACTGTATTCTGACTGGCCAGAACGTAATTCTGCATGACTAGCTTTGTGAAAACGCACCACAGGGTCGGGAGCTCTAATTGAGGTATTATATTTTTCGCTCATCTGAGAAAAAATCGTGGCTCCAAAGTAGTCGAAGTTGAATCATTTCCGCAGTGCATTGAATGCAGTGGCAATCAATTACACTGACCCTTTATAAGCACGTTCGGAGATCTTAAACTCCAGCAACATGTTTAAAACCTGTTCTGATCGTGATGTCATGATTGGCACTTGACTTTGGGTTCCCGATTTTGAACATCAAATTTCACATTTACAGAAAGATTTACAAGAACGGTACATGGTTTGACTTGTAAATGGTGTTTACTTCATTTAAAACATGTACAAACTGAATTTTGACCCCATGAGCATCGCACAGACACTTTAAATGCAGCTCTAACATAGAACCAGGGAGATTTGAAAAATCAGGCTGTTGCTGGATTAAGTTCGAGAGTTGTGAACAATCATGTCTATATAAAGACATATCCTTTGATTCATATGAGAGTAAACTGCGAAATTACAAAATTATTTCGCACTATGCTATTTTTGAGTAATCTTTTAAAAATATGGTAGTGTAGTAATTTTATCTCTAATATGTATATTTGTGTTTAAAACACATTTTCCATGCTTTGAAGATAACAAGACACATTGTTAATATATATGATCTAAAATATGTCAACTAATCACCATTCAACTAAAAATATAAACAACTATTGCTGAAAGTGAAACATTGGTCATTTCGCCCATTTATGTGTCATTTTTTGATTTTAGTGTGCTAATAAATATGCTTAACTTTTGAAAAGTTTAAGAATATTATCATGCAATAATAACATTTGTGTTGGTTTTCTCATTTAATGGTGGAGGGCAGATCTTAGACCTCTAATAAAAACATTCGTTGTCTTACATACATTTTCTTTAAGTTAAATCAAAGACAGATTCAATAAAAAACATATATGAATCTATCATCAAAGAATTATAATTGTGGAAAATTATATGCTACTGCTAAATGCAGAATGCTAAAAATGCCAAATTTTAGACACATGTAATCAAATGAAGGTTACATTAAATAATACATATCGATAGAGAATAGCTACAATTTTGTTAAAGTTGATGATTTGAAATTACTTTTTCATTTACATAAATGGGGCAGGGGAGACATGAAAGCTATAATATCAACATTGGTTGTCCAATATACATTTTCTATATCCTAAATGGAAGAAGACATGTACAAGAACAAATTTGACTAAGAATGCACCAACCAGTCAGCATTAAACTCAAGATATAAGGACCTATATGGTATTGCTGAAAGCGAAAATGGTCAAAAAAGCCATGTTTTGTCCTTAAATGTCTCATTTCTAGGCACTAGTTTACCAATAAAGGTTCTGAAATATCTTAAAAACATTAAATAACACATAATATTGATATAGAATAGCTACAACTTTATTAAAGTTTATAGTTTCAAGTTATTTTATATTTTCATATTTTTCTTATATTTTTCATGATAAATGGGGTAGGGGAGATCTGAAAGCTCTAATATGACCATTGGTGGTCCACTATACATTTTCTATACCTTAAATGGAAGAAGACATCTACAAAAACAGATTTTATTACAATTGCAACAACCAGTAAGCATAAAACTCAAGATATGAGGAACTATATGTTACTGCTGAAAGCTAAAATGATTTTAAAAAATGCCAAGTTTTGTCCTTAAATGTCTCATTTCTAGGCACTAGTATACCAATAAAGGTTCTGAAATATCTGAAAAACATTAAATAATACATAATATTGATATAGAATAGCTACAACATTGTTAAAGTTTATAAATTCAAGTTATTTTATATTTTCATATGTTTCAGTAATTTTTCATAATAAATGGGGTAAGGGAGATCTGAAAGCTCTAATATGACCATTGGTGGTCCAATATACATTTTTTGTATCTTAAATGGAAGAAGACATGTACAAGCACAGATTTAATCAAAATTGCAACAACCAGTCAACATTAAACTCAAGATATAAGGAACTATATGTTACTGCTGAAAGCGAAAATGATCAAAAATGCCAAATTTTGTCCTTAATTATCTTATTTCTAGACACTAGTACACTAATGAAGGTCCCTAAACATCTGAAAAACATTAAATAATACATAGTGTTAATATTAAATAGCTAGAGTTTTGTTTGAGTTGAACATTTTGACTTTTTGTAGTTTCCATTTTTAGCCAATTTTTTTCTAAAAAATTCAAGGTATGTCTTCCTCGGACCAATATTTAGATATGTTCGCAAGAGTTATATGCTTCGCAGGCGAAATCCCTTATGCAGGAAACCCTAATAGAATGAAAAATACAGAGAAACTCCATCCAGCTCACAAAGTCATTTTTGGCACAATTCTCACACCTTCCACCCCGAGTAGTTGATAAGTCTTTGTTGTTATATCCTATATTGCCCATTCTATATTTCTGACAATACAATTCAAAAAATACCATAGCAAATATTAAGAAATGGTCTTTTGGGATGATTTTCGTAAGCTTTTTTTACTCTTGAAAACCTGTTATCCAATGATTTGGGTTCACACTTTCTCTCCAAAAATGTCTAGTTTAATATCTTGAATATTTGATTAGTATTTTACAGAACATTTTCATAATGGTTTAAAATACATGTTTTGCACATGCATAACCGTTTAACAGTTTATTTTGTGTCATCTTATGGACTACATCTAAACAATCAAAAAATGATATGTTTAGTGTACAATAAATGAACCAAGAATTCCCCCATCAAGTAGACAATCGGTAATGTCATTTTCTTTTGCCTGGACAGCATGTATAATTGTCAGGCCATATTTCATGTCATGGTTACGTAACAGATGTATTACATAATTTTTATCATTGATGTCTCTCATCTTTGTGCGTAGAATTTGGTAGAATGAAACATAGTGTCATTATGTTGTCATAGTGATAAAGGAATTGAAAGCAGGGCTTACTGGCACATATACCTGCTCACATACTTTCTATTAATTCCCATACAAATGCTTTACAAAGTCTGTAATACAGTGCAGTAAAGCATAGTGTAGTGCAGTCATTTATATTGCGGTGCAGTAAAGCATATTGTAGCACAGTCAAGTATGTATGTATTTTAGTGCAGTAAAGCATGTTACAGTGAGTAAAGTATATTTTAGTGCAGTAAAGCATGTTACAGTGCAGTAAAGCATATTGTAGCACAGTCAAGTATGTATGTATTTTAGTGCAGTAAAGCATGTTACAGTGAGTAAAGTATATTTTAGTGCAGTAAAGCATGTTACAGTGCAGTAAAGTATATTGTAGTGCAGTAAAGCATATTATAGTGAAGTATAGAATAGTGTTATGAAGTGTAGTATAGCATTATCTAGTATATACCACAGTGCAGTTGATTTAATCTTACACAACAGTGCAATGTGACTTGTCAACGTTCAGTAACATGCTGTAATAAATGATGAATTGAATTATATCAACCAATGAGTTGACAAAGAATGAAAAGGGATATATCATTTTCAACATGCTATCCATGAATATGATAAATGCCAGTCATGAGTTAGTTGCCTACCCCTAAATGCTATAGTAAACCATTGATAGGGAACGTATCATGTCATGTATACATTTCTATGTCAATAATCTGCAAAATGCTAAAAAGCCTATTTAAAGCAGATATATTATTTAACAGTGATGAAATTTCCTTTCTCTATTTTACTTTGTGGAAAGGGGAATAGTAAAGTATAGAATAGTGAAGTATAGAATTGTGAAGTATTGAATAGTGTTATTTAAAGCATATATATTATTTAACAGTGATGGAATTTAGATAGAATATAATTTAAACCTTACCATGCAAACACAAACACAAACACAATGATATTCTATAGATCCTTTCAAAATATGTACATTCATGAAAAGATATGCTATATGACTTCCATATTGACTGATATCTATAAATTAATTCACTGTTCATGTTTTATTGCTTCAGTTATTGAAATTCTTTTGTATAACATGTTATTTTGCTATTTTTGCAAGCCCCTTAATCTCTGTGAATTTACCATGTCATTAATGTTAGTATGACATTGATGTTATAATCTGTCTTTATTTTCATCCAGTGCCCTCATGAGCTGCCGTGTCCAAGGTTTACTCAAGAAAAGAAGACACCATGCAACTTCCCTATTAGATACAAGAAACTAACAAATACCCAAAACTTGGTAAGTTAAAAGATCACAAGGATGTACAATATGTAATTCATGTTTATGAATACTTCTTCAATGTAAACACACCATAATATGAATGCTTTATGGTAACAATTTTTAAACAACATAGTGTATTTTACAAAAAGTATTTCCTAAATTGTCGATATTTCCATTGAATGTGCTGTCTATTATGAGTAGCCTATAATGTCATATTTAAATTAACTGGTTTCATCATTATTATTCTAGTTCCACATAACAAAGAGATCATTAAATTTTCATCAATTAAGGTTATTATTGTTAAGCTACTGACACATTATTTTCTTTACAGAATGATGGCAATGTTAAAACTGATGTATACTCATACCTGGTGATGAAACGTGGGCCTAGAACAGATCCTTCATTATCCTGGCCAAGGGTAGTGCGTGAGGGTGTCAATCCGAAACACTGCTCATATTGTCGTGTGTGTACCAGTACAGGGACGCTTGATGAAGCAATAATAAGCAAGGGGAAAAGTGGAAAGTATGTCTAGTAGTGCAATCAGAGGAACATCATTTACAGTTATTATGTCACCACCACAAGTGGTAGCAAAAATTCTCATTTTTAATGCATTGACATAGACTTTAGGATTCTACCAACTCCAGTTTGACCAATATAGGGGTAACAATTACTAACAACAAGTGGTGATATATTGTTAATGTTATAGTCTCCAACATTTTTGTGGACAGTGATTGGTGTTTCACATTCGGCATTCAGTGTCTATAACAAATGGCAGGTGATGACATTTTGCATGTTAACGCCTTGTTTAATTTCCAATTCCCAAGTTATTATAGTTTTATTGTCAGAATGACAAGGTCACACCAAAATGGTTATGCTAAAATAAACAATGGGCCACAGGGTTCTCACCAGGAAATTTTTAGACCCCAGATTTTTAGCGGTATTGTGACTACTTTTTTCGCGGTATTGCGACTTCTCCCCCACGTGAGATCAGAGATATCCTATTAGTATACTTCTCAACATACTTCTCAACATACTTCTCAACATACTTCTCAACATACTTCTTAACATTATCTTGCTATTTTAATCCCAGTTTTTATTCCTAAAAGGTATCCAACTTCCCATTCCTTGTTTGTATCCAGTTAAATGTTTTTACTCAAGAGTTTTACCGCAAAAAATGTGACAAAAATGTACAATTAGACTCCGGAAAAACACTTTAGCTTAAGACTCCTGAAAAGCTATTAGACTCTGGAGCAAGAGGGTTTTAAGACATTAGACTCCGGAGAATCTTCGGAGTCTAAAAGCCTAGTGAGAACCCTGGGCTACTTCTAAAACTATGAACATATTACAGACAAGCCTTTTGATATTCAGTGTAATTTGCTGTGAAGCTGTTAATCTATAGGCCTTCAGAGTGTCGGCCAAGTTAATGTTGAGGCCATGGTTCAAAAATAGTATTAACAAGACGTCACACTAAGATTAGCCACACACATATAAAACATAAAATTCCATGTCTTCATAAGTCTTCTCCTGCATTCCTTGTGCATTATTTGTGAACTTGTTATATTTTGCAATGAGTCTTCAGAGACATGCAATTTAGGGATTTACAGACATGACTTTTTCTAAGACACTTTTATTTAATGCCTTTATACTTTTTTCAGGCATCTGTATAAAGTGGCCAAATACACTGCATGGGGGGACAGATTACCTGTGAAAGACACTCCACAAAGTGAAAAAGACAATCTCCATCCTATGGATACAGACTCTGAAACCCTCAAAAATGTTGTGGCTGATGACCTCAATCATACAGATGGTAACCAAAGGTTGAAGGACACAGATTCTCTCAGTCATGCTACCAGAACCAATACAACAACCAAACAGGACTTTGAAAAATCAAACAATAATCCTCCTAAAGATGATGATAAACAAACTGAACTTTCACAAACATCTAACACTACAGAATGTATAGATTCACATGTGGATGAGTCCGTGACAAGGTACTTTAACAGCACTTAAAGTTTGATCATATTAGAAAGGGTGTCCTTTAATGATAAATAAATTCACAATCTGCAATGACAGCCATTTCTTCTTATCTTATTTATTGCATAAAACTTGAATATTTCAAATGGCCATCCTCAGAACTGAACTTCATTTAGAAGATGAAGATGACTCAGTGATGAATTTAGATTACTCAAAATGTAAGAAGATATGATAATACTGGATAGATACTGTGATTATGAGTAAAAAACATATAATTACTGAAATAAGTCAAAATAAAAAATGCTGTGAATACATGTATGTATATATTATCTTTATAAGTCTGCTGCAGGCTTTTTACTTTTCTTTATCATGTGTTCAATACAATATTTCTAAGAAATGACTGAACTGGAAATTAGTATCCAATTGTGTCAACTCCACACGTGTGCATTACAGAACATAGTACAAAACGACATCCTGGAAAAGTGTTACAGATCTTGATGCCAACGTCTCCACATATCAATCGATGACATAAGAATCAAACAAAACAAAATTTACTGGTGCCTATTGTATCTAGTTTATTTTTATTCTTCAACCAGCAGGACTAACAGGTTTAATGGTTCAATAACCTATATTTCATATTGTACATCGGCTTTTCATGCATAATACAAGGGGTCCCTTTGTGGGGTTAAGGACCTCTTGTAACAAAACATATACCAAATGTATCACATTGGGCAAAGAAACGGAAATATGACACCATTTTAAGGTTTATTGTAACATTGTCCATTTTTACAAGTTGTTTGAATAATAACAAATCCAAAGAAGTTATGCCATTTAATCATAAACAAAAATTAGCTTTGAACCATCACACATAATTAATTTAAATAATTTAATTTGTAAAGGCATAAAATCAATAGACCATGTCATAATTCGCCACATATATTACAGTATTCTAGAAGCAAATCTAAATACAGAAGAGTTTGGAGTATAAAATTGATTGAGCTTCCAATACAAAATAAGCAACAATTTTCTAAGACCACAGGCAGTTATGCATTTAAATACAAGTATTTTACAATTTTAACCCATTCAATAGTAATTTCAGACATCAGGAGGCCAAATTGCGTTATAAATAAAACCGAATATGTTATCCTTTATTAAACACGCATAAATATCACTTCTGGAACTTAATTCACACATTTACAAGTTTATAGACATTTAATAGGCCAGCCTTAAGGTGGTAACCTTCAACACACTAGCTGCTACCTTGGCTCTATATTGTTCTTACTAAAATCCATCTCACAACCAAACCATGGCAGTGATTCGCTTCTCAAACAATTTCAAATGGTTGCTATGGTAACATAATTACCGAAACATGTTGCTGTAGTAATACTATGGGCAACACATTTAATCCCTATATTTTATCGACATGGTGTTCAATATGGAGATTTCTTACTTGATAGCAAACAGTTCAAATTATTTGAACATTTATAGTTCTAACTCTATCTTTAACAACCCGATTGATGACATTTTGAATTCATTTGGTATGACAGTATGTCATTATGATAAAGATTACATTTTGGACAAAACTGAAAATTTGCTTGTAATGTATTTCGGTTAGATGAAGCAACTTAATTTACGAAAACCTTAACTCAAAAAATCATGAAATGAAAAATTACGTCAAGTTTTAAATCGGTAAAAATCAAGAGACATGCAACATGAGACGTAATTATGTTCTGATATTCTATCGTTTAATTGTATTGATATAGCAGAACTAAACCGGTATGTGTATATAGTATTGAACAATTCTTTCAGTTTAAAATGTGATGGTGTGTGCTTTAGAATATAACATATATCTATGAATCTAACGCTTTGATGGTCACATAATCTGCATTCAAAACCATAGCCATATGTTTTACCCCAGGACTAACTGCTCAAACCCATTAACAGTGATTTCAAAAATGCCACTTACAAAAATAAGAAGAATGCACATTTCATTGTAGGTTGCTTTTAATCATGATCACTCCCGAACAGATTCTTCGAGACCATCTAATTGGGATTCTTCAATATACCCTATGTATTATGTTATTTACCCTTATACCATGGGCTTATCCTATAATTTCACCATGAGTATGCACCCCAGTTCAAATGGCTCTTTAATGTGAATGGCAATTGAGAAAATATCCCATCTTGGTTAAGAGTAATTAGCCCCGGGAAAGCACAGACATTACTTATATACATACATTATAGCTTCATAGCTTTGGACAACAGGTCTTTCATAACAAAGTCTCAACAAAAACAGGACATGGCCATGATGAATGAACCCACGTTCAAATTTGAACACTTCTGATTAATGTTATACAAATTCATTGCTATGGTGACTCAAATTTGACAACAATAGAATTCATTGTTAAATTTCAAATCCTGATCAGTCGTACGCATAATTATATTATAAAACTGGGTATAAAAACACACCACGATAAAAATGTTTTGTACATAGTTATACTGTAGTTACATCACCCTGGGTTCTATTTTCTACAAGTCTAAGAAATTCTGTACTGTGTATTATTCCAAATCATCATAATGCTGGTATTAATATATTATGTTTTTGTTTAAAACACTACCTGTCATCCCTATTATGGGTGACTTCCCGATGTCCAGCAGTTATAAACTCTTCCATGCAGTTTTATGAAGGGGTGTTAGGTATGAATTACAACAGGCCTGTTCCCTAAGGCCTGAAGTCTGCTACAGTCCATATATTACACAAACAGAACACACACTTCCCAGAATATCAACACATCACATGACCCTAGTTCTAAATCCCATTGGTTGTTCGTCGTAAAATCCATGCATACGATTGGTCAATATGGGTCATGTGGCTCAATGCATGTGATTGGTCCATATGAGTCATGTGACTAAAATGCTGATAATGCCAGGGTGAATTAGAGGTCTGATTCGCCGTAGAGTGCGGTTGAGAAGGAAGAGTAGTCTAGAGCCCCTGGGACAGCGTCAGGTCCTTTGTAGGGAGCCATTCTCGCTATGCAATACTCTGCCTGGTCTGGGGGCAGCTCACGACGCAGGATCTCTGCTGTGATGTAAGGCTGCAAGCACAAAATAATAATTTATCAATTTGAATATTTTATTATCTTTCCAAGCTCTTCATACAACTTTTAAAACACTTACACATTTAGTACTCAGAAATATTAATTAGCTAAGAGCTGAAATTGCAACAGAGTAAAACCTTTCAAATCCAACTGGAACCTCTTCATTTATATGGGAGTCCATAGAAGAATAAAAACAGGCCAAAACAAGGTTTATCATTGAAAGGTGTAACGATATACAGGTTTTCCTTACAATAATACATGATCTACTTAGTATTTTAATTAGTTTATCATTGATTTGTAACAATTCTATAATCATAAATGTTTTATTAAATTCTTCGTAGAAAGCCTTGATAAAATGAAACCTACTTGGTCTCCAGAAAGAATCTTGAAGGACTGCATAACTTGTTCTGCTGTGTCAGTATCGGTGGTTTCCCGGGTCATGAAGTCGAGGAATGCCTCGAATGTCACAAAACCAGTGCCGTTGGGATCAACAATCGCCATCATCTTCTGGAGCTCTGCATCACCCTGAAAGTGATGTCATAATGTATTGTGATGTAATAATGTATGTCTTTGTCATATTATGATGTCATATGATGATGTCATTATTTAAGTTGTCACATTTTGAATAATTTTGTCTATAAGCAATTTATGAGACAAAATTAAAGCAAGTCATTCAATTATACTCCATCATTTGAAAATCATAGATTGCATTGAAATAAAAAATTGGTGCAGATAACTACATATTAAAGATTTTCTTTGTCATGGAAAAATAATAACAAAAATACTTAAAATTCTAGAATCACATAAATATCACTTAAAATATAATGAACATGCTAGAACTTCTAGAAAATAATAGGAAATCTCAAATCAGAAATATATGGAGGGAATAAGCTCATTCCGAATCAAGACAACATTTTGGAGACATGGAATACATGGTATGGTCAAAATCAAAGGAATGTGTAAATAAGTGCAAACAGAGTAAAACATGCTACAGGAGTAAATGAGGTAACCTGAGGTGCATTTCTGTAAAGGTATTTTTTAAATTATAAATTCAATTGTTTTTTAACTATGGCTTCAGAATTTCCATAGTAACAACAAATGGATTTATGAACATTCATTGCTAAGAATATACACCAGGGGGCCATTAAAAGAAACCTCATAAAATAAAGAATTTGTAAAATCCATTGTTCTCTAACTGTGATGTCATTATATCCATGGTTACAACAATTGATCAACTTTGCAACTTTACGAAGTTTCTGTTAATGACCCCCGATTCAGAGCCTTTATTGTATTGAGGTAGTGTTGCTTATTTCAAAACCCAAAAATAGCTGCCATGGCTCCAAATCAGTCACAGTTCAATTAATACCTCATTACACTGAATGCATCACTGATCACATTCACATTATGTGCATGTTGTGAACTCCCATGGCACATTTTAACCCATTGTTACTAAAACAGTGGACTCATGCTTTACTCTAGCTTTTATATACAGATTATATTTCCTTTGTTAAATTAAATCGGGTTTTGTTTTTGAAAACCTGCACAAATGTTTTCATTGACCAGGCACTATTCTGCCTTTTTGGCCACACATCAAGTATCACTTATACCATAGTTAATTCTCAAATTGTGCACATTTTTGAACACTTCATCGATATGCAGTAACACAGTGGGCATGTTTAACAATTTGAGGACAACATTTTATTTTCATGCTAATAGATTAACAGTGACATTAAGGAATTAAGGCAAAATATAGAAACAGGAAGATAAATTAGTGCTGGGATGAACTAAAACAACAGTTACAATGGTCAATATTTTGCTGTATTTGGATTTTAAACAGTTCAAGAAATTTCCAGTTTTTAGGTTAAGTCTGAAACAAATGTTTTGTTAGCAGAAACTTAATCTGATATCACCAGCCCAAGTTAAAGAATGCAAAATTAAGATAAGGATTAAGTCAATACATGTATTTAGTATTTCTCAATGATGTGTATCTCACCATGTTTTAAACACTCCATAGTGCCATATAATGAAATTTGAAAATGTTGATTTGCCTTTCACTTTGGTTTTTCCAAAAAACAACAATTGTCAATTTTGTAAACAAATTTGTCATTTACATACAATCCATCCCCCACTACTGAAATTCACATTACTGGTATCTAACCAAACAGAACTATTCCAATAACGTCAATAAATGAAAATAACACCACTTCACCAAACTACATGATGACCCAGTGATAAAGGTTGATAACAATCAGATTATGTGACTACCATTTTATATACAGTACATGTTACATGGTGTCTTTGAACTGTAGACTGTAAGAGGGTTGAAGTTTTCACATTTTCTATGACAAATATCCCGCGACTATCCATATTCAGGACATGTTTAGATTCATGTATAAGCACTCTGAATGGACTCAAAACTGTAATTGCCGTATTCAGGGCCCACCCCTACTGTATTACCCAGAGACTAGGATGATACAATAGTTAAAGAAATCGGGTCTCCTGAAAACACAATTAGAGTAACCAGGGAAGCCATATTTATTACTTCTAAGGGTTTAAATATAGATAAATCCCCAAAAAACATTGTATATTGTTTTCGACTTATTGCGTTCAATTCTGACAGTTGGTTGTTCTGTTGGTTGCCCTGTTGATTTCCTCAATATATTGATGATATTGTGCTTATGATTTGGTCTCAAGATATATATAAGGTATATATGATGTTTTATGAGCAATTATATTGGGACATTACTGATTATCCAGAATAGAAATCTGGACGACTGGATCTCTTTAAGACCAGCCATACCAATGTTGGATAATAATGTGAAAACTATCAATAATAGACCTCTATCATCCACATCCACAGACACCTAGAATAGTGGTCAAAGCATTATCAATGGGTACAAACAATGGGAGGATAAACCCTTGCAAGATAACATTATGGTAGCTATGGGAGAACACAATCACCTTAAAGGAACATTACTTGCCAGACTATTTCTCTCCTGATATGGTAGCTACAATCATATATATACTTTACATATCTAGCAAAACACAGGAAAATTTTTTCATATGGTCAATATTGATCATTTAAAAATGTAGTACTCATTCCCAGTAAGCTGCCATCTTTTCAGATTTCTTTCAGGAAGTGATGTCATCGACTCTCACCTGTTATAACCTTGTCTATTACAGTATAGGAAAGAAGTACAAAATCACTTCTAAACAAGAAGCCCTTATCTTCTGTGTAAAAATATTTCAGAAGTTGTTAACTTAGAACTAAAGAAGATATCATCAAAAGGATTTTAATCATAGACCAAATTGAAAAAAATATTAAGCTGGTTTAGTAATTCTAATAGCTCCTTATCTAATGTTATATGCAAAGTTGAGAGTCGATGACATCACTTCCTGAGTGAAATTTTAAAAGATGGCAGCCTACTGGAATTGAGCACTACATTTTTAAGTGATCAATATTGACCATTTCAAAACATTTTTCTGTTTTTTGATAAACTTGCAAAGTATGTATATGGTTATAGCTACCATATTAGGAGAGAGATGGTCTGGCAAGGAATACCCCTTTAATATAGGAAAAATTTATGAATTAAATATTCACACCTGTATTTTTTGTAGGCTCTCATTTATATTGTGATAAATAAGTGGCACAAAACAAGTGGATCAAAATTTAATATGTATAGGGGTTTTATTTTAAGATAATTTCTGATGATTTCCAGAGTCTTCCCATAGCCACCGGGGAGGTTTCATAACAGATGTATACACCATACTTGATAGTCCCCTCCAATGTTAAAGCCAAGACTTATGAGACAGGCTTTAAACTCTTTGGGGGTAAGACGACGTGATCGCCGTTTATCGAAATGTACAAATGACTTTCTAAATTCCTCCATCATTTCATCTGTAATACCCTTGGCATCTCTTGTAAGGACCTATGAAGAAAATAAAATAATACATAGTTATATATGTTTAAACCGTGTTTTCCATGTGCCGTTCATGTTTATCTGACCTGGGATCCAGTCACTGTAGTCTGGTGGTTTTTCACTTATTCAAATCATCACCCACTTTTCATATTTTTGCATCAGGGCCCAGAGAATATAAGGACATTATTTGGGAGGGATATTTCTTTTAATAGCTTTATTTATCATAAATATGATCACACTTTTTGTAAAGATAACTCAAAAGAAACAATTGCTTCATTTTTTTACAAACCAATGAGCATTAAAGTCTTCTGAGCACCAAATTACTTGAATTTATCAATGAGTTGAAATCCCAGGTCTGATATACAGTTTAACAGCATCATGGAGATAGTCCTAAAATCTCCACCAACCTGTCTGTCGTGGCCGATGTTGAATCCCAGGCTAACTAAGCATTGCTTGAATTCATTAGGATCCAATCTTCTGGACTTTTTTTTGTCAAAAAAGTTGAAAGATTTCTTGAATTCATCCATTTGGTCTTCTGTGATTCCTTTCGAATCCCGGGTTAGGATCTGGGAACATAGGGGTTAATCTCAGATGTAGACATAGACATCACAGGGTTAACATAAATATACACACATAGTAGGTATAACAAAATATTTAATAATTATGATGTTTAATTGAATCTTATAACTGTACTTTAAGATTTTTATTCAAAATCACATTTATACAATACGAATAGATTTTTTTATGACTTCTCTTACGGCTATCTTTTTCTCAAATAAAAGAGATATTGTTAGTTATCAAAAACCAAACAAAATTGAAGAAAATGAACCCTGCAAGGATCATGCATATTATACCTGGTTTTCAGTTTCATTGATGTTTCTTGCAATAGCTGTTAGAAGTTGCTCCCATCCTACACGCAGGCTCTTAAATAAAAAAAATAGACATACATTAACACACACATCAGTTCAAAATTATGTGCAAAGAATCGATGAAACTATTTTGAAATCTGAGCAAGGCTCATATAAATTATATTAATAAAGCTATGATCTTGTCAACATGACTGATACTAAAGATACTCCATTATGTGAAGTATGAACTTATGGTATTCAATATGTACCTCCATTGTGTATTGAGTGTGTCTATTTTCAAATATCATAGCTTCTTGTACTTCTTGGTTGTAACGTTCCAACTCATCAATGTTAGGCTTGTATTGGTGGACCTCTGTATCAAAGCTCTTGAATTGCGTTAGTGTATTTTCCAACGAGCCTGATTGTAAGCTAATAGAAACAAGGTGATCAAGATGGCGCTCAATCCATTGTCCAACAGTGTTAGCTTTCTTGGCGAATTGAAGACGTAGACGTTCATTGTTCTGTTGACGAATCATCTCTTGTTGAAGTACTCCATCACGCTTGGGCACAAGTTGACGAACCTCTGTCCATTTGTTTGCAATATCCTACAAAAGTAAAGAAACGTCTTTCAACTCCATTTAACACATTCTTCAAATTTGGGTAATTCCCATGACACAATTAGGGTGTTCATACAAAGTTATTTTAAAAACAATCAATCAATCAACATTACAATGGAAGCAATTTAGTCGCTGGTATATCACGCATGCAAACGTTGTTTTTTTTGCTAAATTTGCTGCAAAAGGCCAATTAGAAATGACATGCATATTTGCCATGGTAACATGCATTAGACAATAAGCATACATTAAAAAGCAATTATCTCAAAATTTGGCCAATCACATATGACAGACAATTCAATGAAGTAATGAAAATTTTACAGTTACATAATACATCTACAAAACATATAACACAACAAAAGCAGTCATATAACAAAAACTACAGTATATACTAGCTACCATTCTAATCAGCTAAACTAAGATAGATAACACACAAAAGTGAACATTTAATAAAAGCAAGTAAAAGTGATAAAATTGTATAAAAATGTGAAACAAGATTAAGTCAAATAAATTCAAAGATTAATATGAATAACGGGACATCTAAACTAAAACAAAGAAACTGAAATAGTTAAAAGCTCTGAAGTTAAACTTAACAATCTAGATTCAGGTAAAGATTTAGAGTATGGAAGAAATGAAACCATGATGCTATGGCAAATGACAATGAATTTAAAAGATGATTATTTCTGAACATAAAATAAAAATTTCTCAATTATTTTCCGGTATATACAAAAGAATTAAGATTAAAAGTCGGGACAAAAAATGAAAAGTGAATAAATGACATGTACTCAAAAATGAAATAAGTCACTGAGAAAACTATTGACCGATGTCCTGATACTCCTATAACACCACCAATCAAAATCAAGGTTGTTTCACTGAATGATAACCGTGCAAAATTCCAATCAAAACCAATGTGCAATCTGTGTATTCAAATAATTTAGTATGGTGTATGTGTAGGTGTATGCGTAGAAATACTACTCCAACAAAAACATAACTCATCTATAACGATGAAACAATGTATTATGTGCAGCCCACAACAAACAAATAAGTCCAATTAAAACTCTTACAGATGTGTTATTACAACAAATAAGGCTACACTATGTCTCAACAGTAATGGATGTCATGCATACATTTTAAACTCAATAAAAATCTCCAGTAAATGTTGAAATCATAAGCATCTCTTCATCTAATTCCACATTATCACACATAGGACTTGGTGGAAAGGAACTTTATGAAGAGCATTATTCAAACATATTTTCTGGCTTTGATTTAAAACCACAATAGAAGATATCCTCTCTAAAGACACCCTGTATATGAGTATATAAGAAAACTCATTCTTCACAAAGCTAGCATCTGATTCACAAGTATGATAACATCCATTATAGCAACAGAGTTAGCCTACAACATTTAGTAGCTGCTGTCTGTCAGCCCAGTACAAAATGAACAAACCTCATGGTGATATGTAACCTTTTCAGTTTCACCATCCTCAGACTACACAGCAAATTGAAAACATAGGTTAGTGTATGACATTCCACATGAGCCAATCATACAGCATTCAAAAATTACAAATCTGATGTTGGAACATGTTAATATTAAGACTCCATGCAAGGATGCATTTATATTACTGGTTTAATTGGAGTTTAAAATATTCTCACGTTAAAATGAGATTCCTAATGTCAGAATTCTACAAAAGTTTCGACTGATTCTGCGTAAATATAGCAATAATGTTGATGTAATAATGAATGTCTTTCATACATTTCTGGTTTGTGCTTTAAACCATTTCAAAAGTATGGTATGTTGAGGTTTCCTGACATTGATTTGGTTAATATGTCATCAAAGCAACAAGCTCTTTAACAAATAAATTCCGAAAATTCTCTTCTAATTAAATACAAATGATCACTTCTATCACTCAATTATCAAATGATATGATAATGAATATGATAAGGAAAGCAGTTTTAAATCTGCCAAGACGCCACAGATACACCTAAGTAGAAGACTGTTACATACAGATACATTTAGAGTATACACAAGAGATATTAAATGTTCCTACATTTCAATCTATTCAGTTAAATAGACATAAAAGCCATGCTAAATGTTTTCCCGCCTCCAAAAAAAACTGAAAACTTAAATCATGAAATTTTTTTTTTGATTTATTTAAATCATCAGATTTTTTTATTTCATTTGATTAAAAACGAGAATCATCCAAGATTTTGTCAGCTTAACTTTCAACATGGCAATATAAAAGTATTATTATTAGTACATAGGGGGATAGGGTAAAGGTTTTATCTAAATTAGTATATACCAACCTCCTAAAAGGGACATATGAAGGAAAAACAAAAGCACAAAATTATTAACCCAGCAACCATGGATACACTGTGCAGGCTGCTTTAATATGGGATGCGATGGGTGAATCAACTCTAATGCAGTATTGTGTATTTTATTTCATTTTGCTTTTAACACTGAGCTTGGGGCCAATTTTTCTTATGGCTACGCCTGTTGCGATCCCCATAAATGTAAGTGTCCTTAGGTTAGGAACATCACACTTGACATCGACTATATCATCTATAGACTTTCCTGGTAATCAACTACGCATTTTTCTTATTGCTTGTTTATGGTGTTTGTCCAACGTATCTTTTTTAAAACAAATGTAGCCTATGATACTAAGTTAGGTGTGTCCTCGATCATTGTGACATCATAATGTTCGATGACTCACTAGTTGTGACAAACTTCAACTTAGGATCCTATGAAAAACTGGCCCAAGTTGAGCATAGCAGGATTAGATCAAGCAATGACAAATATACCAGGAGTGTCACACTCTACTATACCTAACCCCTAGAAATGCATAAGATACTCTGTTTGTCCAATTGCATTGTTTAGTATATTTTTGAAAGTACCTCATTAACATCTAACTTTCAACCGATAAACCATTCATAAGGAACAGACACATAAAAACAAATAACATAATCATTACTGATAAGCCAAATGGGTTGCTCATGAACACCAAATGCAAGGTATAGTAGAGTGTAAGGATATCATGTTTATGTACAATACCTATAGTCACATCCTTATATACCACCATTATACTATCATAGTTATTTCAACAAAAAACAATATTTCATGTGGAGAAACATTGTTTTTTGATCAGATTTTATAAAAATCATATACTGAAATAATATTCAGACAAAAAGAATGGTATTTTTATTCTCCAGGCAGATGGTAATATTATAATTTAATTCAATCATTTAAATTTTCTCAACACAGGGCAGCACCAGGAAAATATCATAATCACTGCACCATCTTAGATTGATACCATTCTTTTTTGTTTGTGCATATAGCGACTTACACCCCAATTAAATAGCTACAATACCTGCTCCTACAAAGGTCAAAGTTCAATTATTAGTACAGAGGTCAAAGTCAAATCAAAACAGTCGTCAAAACAGGCGGCAATCCAGGGCCAGCATTCAACTAATGCAAATTCACAAACTGGACATGTTATGCTCAGGGTCAAGGTCAATATATCAATGCCCCCGCCCCCCCCACATTACTTAATTGATTACATTTTGAGGGAAGTTTTTGAACATTGTTTTCAAAAGAAAATAATTCTTAAATTGAAAATGTTTTTGAAGTTCTAAAATCAGAATGAGAAATTTCATTTATTATATTCTGAAAAGACTCTGAAATATTGACATGAACCCTAGAAATATGCAGCGTATATTGTGTTGGCTTTAATTAAACATATACATGCGATATATCTACTTCAACAAGACATACTATGTTGCAATATAAATTCTTTTTCAACATCTCCAAACACTTGCCTTGACAATTACTGATTTTCAAAACTTAATTTTGTTAACCATAGCAGAATTCAACAAAAAACACAGATAGGACACTGGGATCTTCATCAAACAATATCCAAAAGTAAAATTTCTACAACAAATATTTCTGAGGATGACTAAAATAATTGTCTCTTACCTGTGCACTGAGTGTTGTATAAGGGTTAACTGAGGCTCCTGTGATTTCATATTGCATGCCTATTTTCTGCACTTCATTCACAAGGCCAATTATTGCGTTAAATTCTTTATCAGCCTCTCCAAGGGTTTGCTTGAATTGTTCATGGGCATCAATCAATCCCTGAAAATGAAAAAATATGTATGCATTTATCACTGGATCTTTTTAAACTGATAGCAAAAATGGATCCATTTCAACAATAAAATGTACTTTTTGAAGGTATGATTTTTATTTTTTCATGATTTAATGAGGGATCTTCCAGGCTTTTTTGGCACAAACGTGTGTTTCAGTCAGAATATCACAATAATTTATCCTATTGTTTTTTAAATGGATGAATAACTGTAGTTCTATGTTCAATTTAGGCCTTGGTGCATTACACCATTGCCATACTATATACTATTAATATTCCTATACTGACCTGTATTTCCTCGGTGGTGTGAACTATAAACATGTCAACCAAATCCTCCTTGGCTCCATCCATCCAGTTATTGAATGGTGCTGCCCTCTTGGCAAACTCAAGGTGGAGCTGATCAATCCTCTCCATGATACGCTCAGCCTCCTGAAAATAAAAATTCAACATACAAATTTATGAATACAATAAGCATTCAATGTTGCATTCAACTTCTGAATAGAATAATAAATAGTATAACATGTAGAGATTTCTGAATACTATAAACATTCAATTAACGTAGTGCGTAAGTTTACTATTGGTAAAGTGACTTAAATAACCTTTTGCTACAAACAGGAATGCATAAAGTTGAAGGAAAACATGTAGAAACAAAAGGTGGCTTACATCAAGAGCCACTCGACGTTTCTGAGTAAGTGTTCCAAGGACATCCCATTGGTCACAGATTCTCTGACAGCGAGCATTCACGGCAGGTGCGTCATGGTATTCAAGGGCATTCAGCTCTTGCGCTATAGCTGCAATCTGTTCCACACGGTCCTGATGGGCAGCAAGGTCACTTTCAAATGCCTCGTGTTTCTTCTTAAAAGCCTATAAGAACATATGCTAATTGTGAAAATCAGTAAACATATGGACGCTGCAATATGCAGTCTCAATTCAGAAATGACGTTCAATAAGCCAGATTTTAAAATAAATGTAGAGATGATTTCATTCACTGTCTCTCATTTTATCGCAAGATTACATTTTGAACAATAATAATCAAACTTATAAAGTACATCTATATCAATTTCATTTATAGTCTTAAACTGATACTGATGGAGTTTTCTATGAGCATGTTATAAATGAGCTACATTCAAAGTAGTTCTAGTTCAAACATCGACAGCAAAATATAACAAAATATGGGAAGTCAAACTATCATACATGTATATAAATGCAGAATCAAATCTCGAGTATCATGGGTCCATATCATTCCTTTTCTAAAACTCTCCAAGATTGAACATTTTATCTTCCATTTTCTTTAAATATTGGTATCCAAATTTTATTTACAATTTTTTACACTCAAATCTGAAACAACTTCACCATTTGATGAGAAAATGTTTGGGGAATCAAATATTTAAGATGATAAAGAATACATTGCTATGCAAGTTGAACATGTTGCTTGTAATATAATCACTCCTTATGTGTCTGATTCTGTCTTAATGTAAGCTGCTGTATTCATGTAATGTAGATGCTGTTTTCAATTGTTAGCATATCCTATATCTATTGTAAAGGTGGGATGTTCTTGGCCATCATATTCTTAAAAAAGCTTGAAATGCCTTATATAAACTGAACACATCCGCAATAAAATCATATGACTTGAACACCTTATCATAACAAAAAGATATATTTATATAAAAATAAATATAACATTATATATGTCATATCAAATTGTTACCCTACTACCCTGATATTATTTGTGTCCTAAAACAAATGGCAAGTATCAGTAATAACCAAATTGAATCAAAATCTAGTTTCCAAGACTGAATATAACACATTAAAAAAATAAATAAACTTCACACAAATAAAGCTTATGATGAAACATCTGATAAACTTCTTGTTATTTTCTCAATTTTCCACCTTATTTTGCAAATTAAAAAAAATATGGCCGCATAATTTCTGCTTTAAGAATCAAGTTTATACACTGTTTTAATTTTCAACATAAAATACCTCAATTTACTGTGTCTATGCTTCCTCTCTACTATTAAAAAAAAGTCACGCTATTGTGTCTTTGTAAAAGGTGGGAACATACTTAATTTTGAGGCTTACCTTAAGTTCATTGAGTCTACATTTCTTGTAGTCTGTGCTCTGTAGCATGTCTTCTTTGCCATGGGCCCACTCCTCATGAATGTCACACTTGTGTTTGAACTTCTGGGCCAAATGGTCCAATCTCTCAAGTCTAAACAAATACACAAATATTCAGTAATAATTAGGTTAATAAAGGCCTATCACATTTAATCATAAAATCTTCATATATTTTTCAAACAGGGCAAATGGTTCCGAAAGTGGGACAATTGTAGCAGGTGCCGACACTGACTAATAAAAAAAGATAAAATGGTGACATTGATTTAGGTCTGCCAATCTGCAATCGTTTTTAACTATCTAAGAAAAGGATTGCCAGAATAATACTATTAGGTGATCTTACCTTTGTAATTCCGAAAGTAACCAATCTTCAAAGCCTTTCTCGGCAAATTCCAGTCCTTTCCATGCTTTTGCAATGTCCTGCAAGACAACATATTTGTGTATAGTAACAACTCAGTATATGTACAAACAAATATACTCCAGGTCATTCAATAAGTTCTAGGAAAACTCTTCAAAACATTTAAATGTTGAAACATGCTTATTGATTTATAGATACAGGTTCAGTGATCATTTTCTAGAATCTCAATAAAGTGTACTATATGATATGTATATGAGCAGGAAGATACCATACATATTTATTGACTTTTTACCTTTGACCTTAACTACCTTGTACACTTATTGGCAACCCCTAAAGTCTGCTGGTGTATATAGCTGCCTGTCCATGATGCGCCAACAGTAGCGTTAATAATTGACTGAGTAACCTATAATATGAGTTACTTACTGAGACCATCTTTCCCTCTGTGGGAAGGTACGCTGGCCGGTTGCTCAGCCTCAATCTGGTTTGTAGGGTGTTGAACACAGTCTCCAACTTGGCTTTCTCCTCTAACTTTGGGGGCTTGTGTTTCCTGCGGTATTCTCTGAACTCTTCTAGTTTGCTTTGGGTTCCTAGAGAAAACACAAAAGTTTAGTACAGTATATTACATATTAAGACTTCCATGAATTTAGTGATACCCAGTCATTTATTTCTTAATGCGACTTCTCTATAAAATCTAAATGGACTTCCTGCTTTTTGCATTTCTATCTACAATTTTAAGTATGAGGTCGATGTCTATAAATTGAATTCTTTCCATAATATTTGGAATTTCAAAATTCGATAATCGTGATAAATTAGAGAAAAATGTGTACCTGGAAGAGTGTTATCTGTGGTTCTATTCTCCAGCCAAGGAGTGGTACGTTTGATCCATTCCAGCAACTGAATAAATAAACAAAACACAAATACTGAATTATTTCTTGGGAATATTCTATAAAATGCTCTTTACACGAGGTCTACTATGTAAGTTCAAACATGCAATACTTTAAATCTCACTAGTTTCACAGAATAACATTTTTTATGACATTCTGCAAACATTCTATGTTAGTGGAACTGAATGCCGCATAAACCAAGTAAATGCAGATCTTTGAATCTTTACATATATGAAATTAAAGACATGTAGAATATAGCACTTACATCACTGGCCATACGTTCATATTCTTCCATTAAACGTTCATTTTCCTGGTTCACCTTAAGCACCTTACAGATACGGTTAGCTGCCGTTTCAGCCTACAATGACAAAGTATCTCATTAAAATACATTGAATATAAAAACACACAAAATCTAGAATATATTTTCAGTGTAATGCAAGGATTTTTCTATACACATTGCAAGCCAGTTCCTGTTTATAAAGATAAAATTCTCTTTTGATAGAAAATACAAGAATATTTACAATTCACACTTAAATTATATATCTAAAGAATATACTAAGATGTAGAGTTTCAGTGTAATTAATTGGTCAACAGTTGTATAGTACTGTAACATGCTATTCTCTTTAAATTATATTTTGAGATCATTGTAGTTAAACATTGCATTGACTCCATCTCTATGCCCCCTACAATACAATAATATAGTAATACATATTCTTCATTAGTAATCAGACATGCTTCATATGAGGGTTGACCCTTTAACTTTGCCTATTTATTTGGGTGGCTTTGACTATCTTTGACTACCTTCTTCACAAGATTAATCTAGTAATTAAGTTACTGAGATACAGTGTATGTGTACTTTGGGGAAAGGGGTCTAATGCATGCAACGATAAACAGTCAACCACATATAAATCACAAAATAATTATAAAAGCAAAAGCAAAATCACCTAGAAATTCAACAAAAGTGGATTAATATTAATATGGATACTAGCTCATGTAGGTTTTATTCAAATGTTTTCCTTTGACATATGGAAGATGGTGGAAGGAAACAATATGATTGTAATAAGGGATCTGTTTCTGGTAGGTTATAACTACAAAAATTCCTATAAAATTCTGAGAAAAACATCTTAATCTTTCGATAAATAATGATTGAGAGGTAAAATTGTAAGTTACAATTTTAGTACCAAAAACAGACCCCATTAGATTTAGGATGAAAATGAACTAAAATGCAAGATTTTCTTCATACATGTTCACATAGGAATTATAACAGATGCATTCTGGGTAGGTCAAACTCCTCTAACAGGATTCAAAATGGTAGCTTTATTAAATGCTTCAGACAAAGATCTCACTCCTGGGGAACCAGAATTCAAACTGCAACCTCACTACTGAATTATGGGTAATTAACACAGGGCAACAACAGCTATTTGATAAATTCAAATTCAGGAATTCAAAATGGCAGACATTCCAATGCATCATGGGTACCTGCTGGACACCAGCAAAGGCGTGGTAGTAAGCAGAGACGTAAGTCATGACGGCTCTTTCATCAGGCTTGGGCATGTTTATCATGTCTATAATACAAATACAGGTAATATAACATTAAATACTACATAAATAATAATAACAAAGAAACTTACAAATATACGTCTCATCTTTGGTTATCATTGTCATGAAGCAACCAAATGAGAAGTACACGAGTAAGGATGATTGAATAGATTACTACTAGAGCACATACCTGACAAAATAATGGAATAATGGCACCTTCCAATTTTTGGCAAAACAATGTAAGGTTCCAGTAATAATCTATATGACTCCAAACACTAAAACACACAATGCAACAGTGTAATACAAAACTAACCAAACGTAGCTGGTATATGTACTGTAATTGGTGGCCAACATACAATCATGTAAGGTTAGTTTTGATTGGCTGTAAAATAAATATATCACAGTTGGTCATGTCTCCTGGAAGTACCTAGCAACAGTGATGATGTCATCAGATTTGTAACCAACAACATTCACCACCAATGCCATTTTGTCTTCAAGCTATTTACCTCACAAAAACTGGGGAACCAAAGGCCAGTGACCAAAGGTAATTTTGAAAAGTTAACTTCCTAATAAAAATGGTTGGCACTGTAAGTACTGATATAACATGACCAATGTAACATATTCTAAAATGCAAATTGTAGAGAATTTTACCTGTTGGGCCCCGGAGAAAGCGTGATAATATGCCGATACATATGTCATCACTGATCGTTCATCAGGTTTTGCTGAGTTAACCATATCTATAGGAGGAACACACAGACATGCACGTTAGTAAAGCTATATCCATTTTTTCAATCTCAAGAGAATATTTATCCCCATTCAAGGAAATGGTGTATCTCCTTTTACAGAATTAGATTTTCATATTTTTTTTATCAATATATCATTTCAACTCCAGAAAAATGTGTCACCAAATAAAAGTACATTGTATATTTGTTCCTACTCCCAAATATGTCTGTCTTCTCATAGGAAATAAATATTTGAAAAGAAATTTCTGTCTTCTAATGCCATAAAATATTGAGAATATTGAGTATCCCATATCCCAGTTGCAAAATTGATAACTTGTAAAAAAGGGACTAAAAATGAAAGAGAACTGTTCCCATAGAACTACAAATATATGCAACGGCATACAAGTTGAACACTATCAAAAGCCAAGAATCATATGCCAAACACACAAATCAAGCAACTTGGAAATCTGCAGGATAACACACAATTTATATTTCATGCTAACCAGCAATGTTGAGAGTCATTTATTCCATGCTATGAGGACAAAGAGTTCCATAAAACTTAGCAATTGATATTTTCTTAGGAATTCAACATTAAAAGTTGATTACAAACATGCAGTTGTACATTTATTTATTTATTTTATTTTTTTTTCAAGTTCAATCATGCATTGGGATTTAATAGTACAATGACATATAAGAACATTCTGAAGACACATGAACAGGTATATGATAGCACATGATTTCTTTCTATAATGTGTTTTAATGACAAAAAGCATTAAAATCATACAAACAAGTGAGACATATAACTTCATGTACATAATAAAACAGGATGGTTCAATCTTATTTTACAATAGAAACTTTAAAAATGGAACAATCAATATGTGCCGAGTGTGATAACTTAAGTTCATACTACTCCATCTACCTTAAGAAATGACTCTATGGAAAAAGTGGGAAAAATTCATAAGATTAATGTAGAGATTATCATCTTACCTTCTGCGTCCAACATTCTTGGGATATCCAAATGTTTTTCAGCAACATCGAAAGCTGTGTTTAAGTTTTCTAGTGGATTATCCTAAAAGTATTCATAAAACACATTAACATCTCACTCGTACAAGTAAACAATAGCCACCTCAAATCAAAACGCTTATCAAGCTATACCTACAAGCTAAATAGTTATTGCAAATATATTCTCACTTCTCACAATTCAAATGCAATATTTACTATTATTTTTCATTTCACACTAGAAAGCCAGTTTTAATTCACTATCAAACTCATTAAAAGTTTATTTTGAATATAATAAAATCACTTCAAAACTACACTTTAATTTCTACATATTCTAATGGAAAGGGGAACTAAGAAGCTTTTCAGAAATCATTTTACTCCTGATTACATCAAATTCTGTATTATAATATTTTTTTAAATAGTTGAATAGGAAGGTAGACTATATACTTTCTATCAAAAGCAATTAAGATTTCTTAAATTAATATTTCTCTCAACTTCAGACATAGTAAAACCTACCTAAATGAGGTTATGTAATGGTTCATTCGATATATCGTTCTCCCAGATTGAATATATGATATGTTTATGAGAAAATGATATATGTATAAGTGAACAAAAAGTCAATATTTTCAAACTAAATATTTTCAATTCAACATCATATAAACTACATATAGTGCAGGCAGGTTTTATTGTGCTTAAATCGTTTTGAATCATGTGAAAATCTGAAAAATATGACACCCAGTCAAAATAATAGTGTTGGTAACTAAATCTAAAGAAAACTAACACACAGAAAACCACACAACACACCATGCATATATATATTAAAACAAACCTTAGAAATAATAAATTATTAAAAATATGTTAAAATATAAAATGGCCTAGCCATGATATTATAACGAATAGTAATTATATAACATTATAAAGAATATAAGAAGATAATGGGATAACGTGTACAGGATTTGGTACTTGGGAAAGAAATAGTCCATCACCTCTTATTTTGTGCCGACATCATCATAAAAAGAGCCCCCCCCCTCCCCTTTAATTGGTACAGTACATACAGTATGGAAAGAGCAAAATGAACATACAAGTATAAGGTTCCTAACACCCAGCACAAATCTGGACAAAAATGTAAATGAAATTATATTTTATGAAAATAAAGAATACCCTATTTTAACATTTGATAGTAATGTAAGGAGGATGGGACCAAGGTATCTACTTCCTTTTCTTATGAGATAAAGTGGATATCATGACACAAATGCCCCATAACTGTAAATCTAACCGAACAAATTACACTAAACCTCCATCCAGTGCATGAGGGCCAGGGACCATAGTGATGGGAGTACCATTGGGGGTCAAATTACACTAAACCTCCACCCAGTGCATGAGGGCCAGGGACCATAGTGATGGGAGTACCATTGGGGGTCAAATTACACTAAACCTCCATCCAGTACATGAGGGCCAGGGACCATAGTGATGGGAGTACCATTGGGGGTCAAATTACACTAAACCTCCACCCAGTGCATGAGGGCCAGGGACCATAGTGATGGGAGTACCATTGGGGGTCAAATTACACTAAACCTCCACCTAGTGTATGAGGGCCAGGGACCATAGTGATGGGAGTACCATTGGGGGTCAAATTACACTAAACCTCCACCCAGTGCATGAGGGCCAGGGACCATAGTGATGGGAGTACCATTGGGGGTCAAATTACACTAAACCTCCACCCAGTGCATGAGGGCCAGGGACCATAGTGATGGGAGTACCATTGGGGGTCAAATTATACTAAACCTCCACCCAGTGCATGAGGGCCAGTGACCATAGTGATGGGAGTACCATTGGGGGTGCTTACCTTGGAGAGTTTGCTATAGTCTATAAGGTCTGGTCTATGTCTATGGATCAAGGCACAGAAGGCTAAACCATCTTTAAAGCTGTAATATATAACACACTTAACAGATGAATGGCACATGCGAGGGTCAAGGTCAAACTTCAAGGTGAAGAAACAAGATTAAAGATTTGACCTCCTAGAGGATGAATTTCACCTAGAGATATGCGATACCTTGATTTTATTATATAGCCAAACATCAGGAGGCAAGCAAGGATCTCACAAGAAATCTTTGATTGTTAAAATTCAAATCACATATTCAGGCAGAGCTTATCATTCTGAGATGTAATCCCTCCAAATAGGGTAATAAAATAAACCGCAGAATTTGATATCACAGGGTTTGTACTACTGCATTAAGTTACACATGTAACAAGGTATTGCATATCTTTGGGAGGTCTGATAGAAAGACATCAGTTGGCAGGCAAAAATTAATCCACACCCTGCATAATTCAAGTTGATCAATGTTACATTTATATATAACAATGCCAAACATGAGGAAATCTGCAAGGTCAATGTGAAGGTCAAATGATGTCACAAAGATCAAGGTCAGACAGTGTGATGCAAAGATGCAGACTTTAACAGAAGCTGCAGTTAACAGGTAACCTAAAATAATAACTAACAAAACAGAAATAAATAAACAAGTGATAGACAAAATGTTCAAAGAGGCAGAGGAAAGTGCGTTGACATCATCAGAGAACATAATAATTAAGTAACAAACACATATGACAGACTTACACTGTGCTTACAACATGTTCAGTAGAAGACAACTTGTTTGGATTGATATTTCAACTTTTATTGAAATATGTGTACATACAGTCTTTTGGAGCTGAGAATCAGATAAACAACAAATAAGAAGATAATTTTGAGGAATCGAGCGTTCAAATAGATAGATTTATTGATGGAACTATTTTTTCCTCCGAAATGAACAAGTTATATAGTTCTGTATTGACAGATGACTCTAATGCAAGCCTTAACATTTCACCCTCTGAACAAAGGCTCCAGAACTTGTACCTCCTTGGAAGAAGGAAGGAACATAGTAGATGATGTCTGGATCCTTGTGTTCGGAGGATGTAACATTTCTCCTACTGAACATAAGGCTTTCAACGTGTAAGATGTCTGGGATTAACAACAACAAGGATTGCTTGACAGGCCTACCCTGGACAGTTTGTAATAGTCAATAAGCTCAGGCCGATGTCTATGGATCAAAGCACAGAATGCTAGACCATCTTTAAAGCTGAAAATTAAAAACAATTTATGAAGCCAGATGTGAGAGTATTACGATCGTGCTGCAAGTTAGATATTTGTAGAATTGCGTTTTGGGTATTTTAAAAGATGATACACCTAAACCTCTCCCTATAACATGCTTTGAGACAATGCAACATTTGATATAATATTCACAATGCTTTTACAATATATATCCTACACCCAAAATAGCAAATACATGTATAGGTTAGATTGTCGTATGTTGTTTGAAACACACTGTAGCTATAATTTCAAATCCTTTATAGGTTTAAAATAATGATTCCACTCTGCAACCTGTCGGTGAATGTTTAATAGACACATCTATGCATACAATAAAACACTATTGGCGTGAATGGTATCCACGAATCTCATTGGCTGATACCTTCTTCAGTTTGTCATAATCTAAAAGTTCTGGTCAATGAATATTGATTAATGCTGTGAAAGCTAGCCCATCTTGAAAGCTGAAAGTAATGTTTGGTATATATGATGGACATTCAATGTATAAATCTCATTTTGTTAATTAATGAATGTTTGATGTGTTAAAATACAAATGAGAGAAAATCTTTTTAATGTGTCGAATAATGTTAATATCACCAAAAACTATACCACTTCGTCCAGTTATATGAACAATATATTACAGATAATGCATATCAACAAAAAAACAAGGGCAAAACAACACAGCATTGGAAAGCAGCAAAAAAATTGAGATACAATGAAAGACATCATATGTGAACACTGGGGACATGAAATCTAATTTGAGAGCTGATCCTGGTTTGTGGATTATTAATTTGACTTTCTGCATATAAGAGGTTATGGGTTTTAGGGAAAACATTCTAAATATGGATTAAAACAAGTAAAAATCCCAGGTATTCCTACAAGGAAAGGATATAAAATCCCAAATGTTAGTTTAAAACACATTGTACATATAACACAAACTGAATAATACAAATCATACAAACACAGATAAAAATAGGATAAACAACAAAATATTTTAAAAATATATTAAAATTACAAAATTATCGATAAATTATTTTTAAACTATAATATAAATATTCCACATTGTCAAATCAGTTCTTAAAATCAAAAAATAAACTAATTAAATCCAAAACAACTTATGAAGTTATATTACACAAAGTTTTATATATTCATTTTGTTTCAAAAAGCAGCATTCTTTAATATAAGAGGTGATTCATCCAAGAGGCAAAGCCATAGAAATTATTAATCATATGAATACGAAATGAAGCACTTGTTAGATATGGTTTCGTAAATTAGTTAATATATTAGAAAATATTAGAGAAAATAATGTATAATTTTAGTTAGTCAATATAGTCTTTCCAATTTGGCAGTGAAAGTTATCAGCTGAGTCATTCAGAAAATTGTAGTTTATCTGATGTAAACGATGACTTAATAACATGAAATGATATAATTGGGCTATGAACTTGCAATGTGCCTCAGGAGATAAAAAATGAAAACTGTATTATAATTGATGGCAAAATGACATCCTCATCAGAACAATGTGTATTTATGTTGATAAAGTAAACCATTCAAGGACAAATGAATGAGATTTAATCTGTGAACTTTCCATTGATATCTAGATTTTTTGATTTTTTTAAATTCAATTTTCTGAATTTCTTAAAATATGAACAAAAAATGTGATTATATCTGCAAGTATCTCAAATGACATCTTCTCATGTGGCTAACTTAAATATGACTATATGAAAATCTAAGACTAACCCTGATTAATAATTATTTTATTAATAGATTAAGAACTGAAGCATAAATAAAAGCTAAAAATATAGTATCTCACAACTATTTAACTGATCACATGTGGGTATTAGTTGCAGTGAATAAACTCAGGAATCAAGCAATGTTATCTCAGACCTGTTCAATCAAATTGTATGTTTGCACGATACCAGACGTTGCAATCAAAATTTTGCCTGATTTACCAATTTTTTCTTTCTTGTATTTTGAGGGGATATGCAACAATTTTGGGCTTATAACACAAAATACAAATCAATGCAGTTACCTGAAGTTTGAAAAATGTTTCATACTAATAAATATATAATTCACTTAGGGGTTGTGTCCAAACAGAATTTTTTTTATGATGATCTAACTCATACCCCACCCCTACTCCCCTACCTTTAACAACAATTTGAAAATATCAATTTGCTGTTTACAATGTACTTTAAAGGTCCAACACACAATATATTACACCAATGAAATCATAATTTCTCCCCCTCTATTTTAACTTTTTTCTTGCTCGAGTATCATCTTTTGTATACATTCCCTCAGAAAGGTCTGATTTAGCATAGCTTTCTACCAGAGCTATACTTCACTGCAACCTTATGATAATGGGGTGAAGATAACATTGGGTCTATTTTTACAAACATGTACATGTGCGATATGAGGCATAGATAGCCATTTGCCTTAGCAGTACAGAAACCAAGATGATCCGATGATGTTCTCATGTTCTGGACTCGGGGTTCTGGACTAATACAAGGATGGACAGGGCCAAGGCCTACATGACTCAGTCCAGTCTTGCATATGCCAAGTTGGAATACTTTTGAGTCAAAAACATTGATGTTTTTCTTTATTCAAAATAGAATCATAAATTGACTGAAAATCACTCCAGATGCATAGATACATGAACTTGTTATAAAACATATTTGTAAATACGAGTCAATGGTAAACCTTCTGCAAAATGCTATGGTGAATGTGAACCCATAGGACCCATACAATACATTTACAGTATATACAACATGAACATACAACTTATCACATATTGCCTGGGAACTAGCTCATCATTATGTAGCTCTAGCTCATCATTATGTAGCTTTTCATACAAGAAGGCTTGCTTAAAAACATCATTTGTTCAAATCACAAAAAGTAGTTTTTCTGAAACGAGCCTTCTTGAATATAGATCAAGTAGCGTAGCATTATTTCTATAATTAGGTATAGATACCCCAATGATGTGCATAGTAATTCATTCATCCACCACTTAGCTTAATCTCTGCTTCCTAAATTCAACCACAGTATTGTAGCTGGTATTACAGATAAAAATAAACCATTAAGAATCGGCATAGGACCCCCTCATAGTACTTCTCCCCTATATATAATTTCTCCATTTTTATTTTACCATTAGATATGGTAGCTAGAAACGATTAACATATTTTCTTATTCTTCATGCCAGGTGTATATTTGAAGTATATCTTAGGCTTATCAGAGGGTTGGTGCTAGAACACAACTATTGACCTTTAAAAACTGTAAATGTACATTCCCAGACTGTTCCCTTACTCACTGGCAGTACTCCCCTTATATTCCCCATATTGTGAGAATATACCTAGGTTACCTAGGTGATATTATTTGGCAAGGTTTACCAGCTGTTTTACCCGACATGAACTAAGTGAAGGTTAGGAATTAATTATAGCTATTAGAAACAGTTTCTCTTTTTTTCTTTGGATGTGTATAATTGTGTGGCCTTCAGAAGGTAGGTGCCCCTAGATCATTATTATTCAAAATCATGTAGTTGCTGTTAATACCAAAGAGTTAAGAGCTATTTTGGGCATTTTGACAAAGCTACATCATGCTCACCACCAGAAATCGAAGACAAAATATACCACTTCAACGAAAACGCATTACATGGCAATAAAACAAGCCGATTCATTTTGGTTTTCCTTTCCACCAGAATAAAATCAAACTCTTCAAAAAAAAAATTTCATTTACATGAAGTTCCTTTTATAAACATGGATATCAGATAATAAAGAACTTGACAGGGGTTGCTGATAAACAGAGATTAAGAAGCACGGTCTATAAATATATCATTTACTGCACACTGCGTGGGTATATATACCTTGGATAATGTATACTACAACATTTACATATACTGGTAGATATATGGGTTCATGCTTCCTCTTGACAATGTCGTTCATAATCTTTCAGTAAAAATAGTTTTTTTCTTCCATTTTCATTATTGATGACATCAATATAATATTGGTTGAATGATCAAACTATTTTATTTGAGAATTATTGTGGCTTAGATTATCAAGATATATTGATGATCGTTGAATGATTTCTACTGAATTCAGGCCTCAGTTTTGGTCTCATAGTTGTAATTTCAAAGGAGTTAATTTTTTTATTTTGTCAAGATAGGAAGCTTTCACCCATGTGCACATCAGTGAATGATGCCAAACTCATCACATATCACATAGAAATAGTACCATTGAAAGAGTACCATTCAAACAGTACGATTGAAACATGGAAATCTTTTAAAAAATAATAATACATCTTGTTGAATATTGTAATTACCAAATTTTTTAGGATGAAGAACATTCATCATTTTAACCACACAAACAACTTAAATTCATGATATGGTAAATTTATTTCTCTGCATATGTGATGAGTTGATCATATATAAAAAAAATACAGACAACCAGATTGTACCGGACAATGAACAAATTACACCGAACAACCTGGTAGAGGCTGACCACAGAAGGATAGAAAAGAGAAGTTTCGCCATGCTGGAATATTCCATACTATACCTCAGATGGAAATTCTGGACATGAGTGTTTTTATAAGGTGCAGTTTTACGTTGGCACCAGAGCAATAATCCTTCTTTGGCAGTCATTTCTGAAAAATGTTAATATCACACGTTGGGTAAGTTTATTACCTTAAATGGAAGTTTTGCACATTGACGTTCCTGTAAGGAGACGTTTTTCGTTGGCACCACAAAAGGAGACCCTCCTTGGCCGATAATTCTAAAACAGATTTTGCAAAAATCTCTGTATATTACAAAAATCAATTCAACATATCATTGGATCAAATATATTAAATATATCTGTTATAGACTTACAAAAATGGATTGATAAATGAAAGTAGATTACTTCTAAAACATAGATGTGAGTATTACTCATTTTTAATTGACATGTTTATCAAATCTTAAGAGAGATCTTATATATGTAGGACACCTGGAAAGATAAATCCTTAAATGTAAGAATACATGATAGAGTTGTGTGTATATTTACATCCATTTACATGAGCATCTTAAAAGAAAGGAAACGATAATACAAAAAAAGTCAAAAGTTTCATGGCTTTTGATGAATAATACATCCAAAATATCTATCTTTATTAATGTTAAACCGACAAACAAAAAAGGTGTATTTTTCAATAATCATAATTGTTTCCTAAGTATTACAGGGCCAGACTGGATTATACATCAATGTAATACTGTAATTTTTTTTTTTATTTGGGGAGGAGATGCAAGTCAACGGTTATGAAGTTAATAATATTGAAATTAATTCATTCATCATTTTGATTTCCATAAGTTTTCAATTAAAAGGAGATTGGGTCTTATCCCTCACTAAATTACGACTACAAAGAAAATCCTCGAAGTGGACACTGACCTTCTACTGAGATGTCCTGGATGGCGAATCTCAGGATAATTGTCCAGATCATACCTAGAGTCATTTTCACATTTCCATCAACGATTTCTGGAAAATAAATAACAATACATTACCTATGTTGTAAAAATAAATTGCATCTTTATTTGAAAATGGGAAATAAAGACATATAGGTTTAGGGATTCCCCGTACACCAGTATTCATGAACAATTTTCACGATAGCAAGTCTGGAATGATCATTCAGGTCTCAAAAAGATGTCCTTATTGAAGAATTACCAATCCCTTTGCAAATATTTCTTACATCTAGAGCAGCTTCACTTTGGACCTACTGTCACAATAACATTGTTGAATATAACATGGGTTATAGGTTAATTTCAAACCAAAAAGTAAATCAATATGATAAAGGCAAAAGTGGGGAGTAAAAGATGGAAGTAAAAGCTATTACATAGTAGAACCCGGGATACTGCTGGATCTAATGGAACTAAATATGTTCACAGTGAGAGGCTTTCAATTTTGGAATTCACATAGAAAGATTCTATTCTAGTCACTCGTTGATGGTGTGCCACATATAGGAGGAGTATTCACCAAAATTATTACATGGTACCAAAAGTTGTTAGTCTTGCTTCAAGACCCTGAATATCCCCCCTACCCCTATCTACTTTACAACAGGTAAATAAGGGGGGGGGTCAGGGTCTTGAAACAAGACTAAAAGTTGTACATGTGACTGCATTTTACTTCAGGTGATCTTGTGATATAAATTCTATTAACTCTGTACTGTATTTTTCATTAACTGAAAAATCTGCATAATTCAGAGTTTGAAAGTAATCTTATAAGTAAAAAAAATCAATTCCAAAATTAGTTGGGGGCATTTTAGTATGTCCCTGTTTAACTGATTATTGTTACCCAAAGCTGAATTTTGGAAAATTAAAAAATCATTACTAGTACGTAGTCAGTACGAGATAAAAATAAGAATTCATCTACCAAGAAGAATCTTTGAGAAAACAGTCTGGTTTAAATTGTGAAACTAAATGGTTCATCAAGATAAAAATAGAAAAATTTTCCCGATTTAAGTTTAGATTCTGACATCATCAATTTGAGATATTATGCTTCAACTGCAACAAGCCAGCTCCACAAATAAACAAGAAAATGTACTTAGTTGAGGTTCCTATGTTGGGGTTATGATAACTTTATTTCAAGTGATTGTTCACATTTCCCACAAGTTACATTTCCCTGTGTTCTGATATGTTTACGAAATCATAAGCCTTTGGGGGTATTGAGTTGTTGATAATTAATCATTGAAGGCAGACCAATAGATGATATATTAGAAACTAATGGTATTCAAGAATTGCCATGCATCTCTAAATAAAGATTGATTACCATGGTTAAATGAATAATAATATATTTGACATTCTGCATCCGGCTTTCTACCAATGCATGTAGACTGCAATGTAATATTCATGGTGATTTAAAAAGGTTTATTCTTAAAATGGGACTCAATCCCAATTTAACTTGTTTTGGTTCAAAATATGTTAATATTTCATCAAACTGACAGGGTACATACAGATTTTTAATAGGGGTACAGGACTATGTTACCCTAATACTACAGAGATCACAGATCTTTTTTTCTTGCCAGTTGATACATTCTGTACCACAGATGATCCACTCGATTACGCTGGTTACCGAAACGGATCGTATCGGTAACAAAATGTCGGAATGTCGAAGGTACGATTTTTCTTTTTTCCTTATTTCACGTGTTGTAGGCAGAATTCCCACGACATATGAAACGTTTCGGTAACCAGCTTAATCGAGTGGATCACCAGTGTGTACACTATTTTATGTATTTTCAATCGTACAATATAGACTGAAAGAATGGATGGTTTGGGATTCAAAATAAAACTGATCTATCAGATAGAATTGATGCAAACATTGCATCAATGAAATTCGTTATCTATCTTATGATTTTTACTTATTGAGTCATATGTAAGTGGTCTCAGAGCTACATGTACATTGTTTCATCAAATGATTTCCTGATAATAACGCGATCCATTCTCTTTATAATCTCATTATTATTAACGTGGAACCCTATGATTGAATCTTACATCCCAAATATTTGAAAGGTTGGTACAGTACATGTATTTGTTAATATTATCAACTTCTAAATGGGACCTATTGAATATGTGTAGACAGGGAAAATGTATTTTGTTCTACAAGTGTGAAATTCGATCATCTTCATAGTTAACATATAGCCTAATGTTGCTTCTCAGATTCAGTTTATTGTTTATCGATTCTAGTTGCCCCAAGGGAATCATTGAACATAATTCTCTTATACTGAACCAATTTCCCTAAACTAGATTAGCAAATTAAATAGTTTGTCTAAAATATTTTATTAGCAGACTGTAACAACTTTCAAGTCTGAAAATCTCTTTATTAGATCTGTAAGAAGAATACATATAACAGAAAATTAAAGAGTTTGTCACATATATTTTATAAGCATAGTGTGACGTATTTCAAAGTATGAATATCACTTTAACAGATCAAAATCTGGGTGAAGAATACACGTTTAAAGACCATAAGAAACCTGCCATGATAATGCAGCGCATCTATCCTCCTTATCAATCAAAAGTCATCAAAAGCTGTAAAGATGTCTTTATTTCCAAATGTTTTAGCAACCTCTATAGTTGACTGAAGGCGAAGTAAAATGTCCTTGGTAGAAAGTTCATAGTTGTTAATTTCTATGACCAAGTCACTAATATAAGCAGCTACTTCATCAACATCTGAACTGGCATCATCTTTATCTGGAACATACTGGAGATCTTCTAATAGCTTAATTAAATATGGCTTTAATATGTCATCAACATTCTGTCTACTATTGAATCCATTACAGATATTTGTCACTTGGTCACACTGGAGTTTCATAGCTGCGCAATATTCAGTCAAGTGACCCATAGGTAGATATAGATGGCGTTGTGTTGGGTCTTTTTTGACTGGTTGTTGCTTTTTGGCACATAATGGATCCTCGATCATTAATGACTCTAAACTGATCATCTTAATCACATTATCTTGATTTCTACCCCATTTGGATCTATGTTGCATATCCCATAATAAAACAGGTCCTTTGTTGAATGTCTCAAGCTGAGTTAGAAGACGTGTAATAGTATATGCATAGTTCAGGTACCACTGCCAGAGTTCTTCATCTTTAGAACCCTGCGGAACATCAATCAAACTAGTATCACTATCAATATCATTGATGAAATTTTGTACAATTTTTATCCCGGTAATTTTATCTAAAGGTACCTTATCATTGAATATATCCTGGATTGTGTAGTGTCCTGGGATACAATAACCAAGTGGTTGGACAACATAAGGAGTGATTTTCTGAAGTTCAAAATTAATCAGAATTTCATAAAGTAACTTAAACACTGCATGGGCCTTGAACTGTTTTACTGTTTTGTCAGTGTTTTTCAGTGGGCCAATACAATGTTTAATGGTGGTGGCGTTGATATGGGTGGTTTGTTTCATAACGATAGTCCTTCCATTGATTCTACCTAATGTTCTCTCTATCCCGCAATATTGTTCCCTATCAAGCTCCTGTATAGTGTGGATGCCTTCACAATCAGCTAACATCTCTTGATCATCCCTATTAGATAACACACTACCTCCTTGCTTAAGTCTATAAATATACGCAAAATCTGACCAAACATAATCATTTGGATCAGTATCAGACACACTATCCTGTGTGCGGTAGAAGTCATACTTGTCTTTGGGGATGGTGTCACCATTGATATCGGTGTCATCATCAATATCACCGTTATCGTTCTCAATAACATAGTTAGTCTCATCGAATGGTAAAAATTGATTGGTGATCGCCACATTTGGGTTGTTTGATACAGCAAGCCATCTAGTGATCAGATATAGGAATGTAACACCCAATATGCAGACTGCTAGAATATGTAACCTACAGTCCAACTCTCTCCTCAACTTTCTTACAAGCAATTGCATCATTGTGATATTTTCTTCTTAGTTAATCCCTCACTGTTCACAGTTTTATAATTTATTCATTATTTAGTGTCATTTAACAAAACTTTTTAAAAAATATATTGCTGTGGCCACTGTTCAACTTGACCTCCTATTTATGTAATCATACTCGATTTACATTTTTTTAATTATCATGTATATGTTAATAATCCATGTTTGTATGGTAAAGTTAATTCTTTTAATCCATTCTGTTATACACTATATTACTATAATGTTCATGTTCAGTATACATATGTACATTATTCACATAACTTGTATGTTGGTAAGCCTGTTCATATGTTTTATTCATATATGCCACCAAGGTACTCGGCTATAACATGCTGTATTGTTTCTCCTTTATTACCACACATGGCTCATATATCTTGATAATTCATTGTCACCTGTTCCATTAAATCGTCATTTGTTCAGTACAGTCCGTTCAACACGTCCAAAGGTTCAATATTTATCCCCTGATAAGTCTCAAGGGTTTATAAGTTAGGGTTTACATGTTAAATCCTGTATTTTTACAATCCATTCATATAACTCTCTCCTTTTGCGGTATACTACAATTGTGAATGGAATGTTGTTCCTGTAGTCCCATCAAGATCTGTTTATATATGTTTCCTTCTCGTGCTACTTCCCAGGTCTTGGTATCCGTTCTTGTTTATCACAAAAATTACAAGTGTTTATACATCTTGCAAAACTAGCTGAATTACATGACGTTAATTACACTGGAGCATAAGGAGGCACTAATGCTGCTTCTTTAATCAAACTTATGACTTAATCATGCGTGTCTAGTTCTTTAGGTACCTCTATGGTATTGAGTAATACCAGTCCAAGAGAAAGCATCAAGAAGTGCTCAATTCATTACATATGGGACACTTTCCTTCAGGATGTTTTCTTAGCATTGTGCATCAGACTGAAAAAGTCTAGTCAGTACTGATTTGTATGTCCTTTAGAAAAGTGTGATATCATATTCATATTCACTTATAAAGGATGAAAATCAATCTTGATTCCATCTAACTCCGACTTATTCTAATGTTTACATATTTAAGTGCACCAGACTTTGAAACCATTTCCTTAAATGTCAACTTATACATTTGTGGTTCATATATCCTTCAACTAATAAGTCCAATTGTCAATTATGGCTTCTATTGTTAAAACCCTGGTGAGTCAGCTAATCAAATATATCTATGTTTCTGTTGTTACCCATCCTTGGTCAAAGGATATTTCACTTCTTTCTTTTTTAACCATAGATGAAGTCCTTTGAAGAAGTGTTGTTGTTACCCTATACTTCAAGTTTGTCTAGGGTATGGTTAAGATATTCATAACTCAGCTGATACCATTGTTGAAGTCATTCACGATTTGTAAGCAAAACAATGGCATGAATCATATGTGTTAAGTATGTCGATGATCTGACAATCTGCTGAATCACATCAATACAGCCAGTTAACTGTTCTCTTACAAATCCTGGTTTCTCTGTGATCTACTTGAATTAGTGTCTCAGAATCATTGATTATCACGACTGTTCAAAGATGCATATTGCAAACATATTTACTCAATTGTTAAAGGCCCCACGCAAAGTTTGAAAATATAAAACTTTATATGGGGCCTTTAATATTGATCCAAATTTAACTTGTGATCTTGAAAATGTCAATGATAAGAATACTCCTAAGCTCTTGATAGGAGAGCTCAGTTAACAGGGCCAATGACATGCTATATCTGGTGAATTCACATATTTCACTGAGCTAAATATGAATGATCTATTTATTACAGATTATTCAATTTGGCTATATTTTCCTCCATCCCCCCTCCCGCTACGGGCCTGATATTTATTGAATGAATGATGCAGTTTCATACTAGTGTGGAATGTAGTCATCACCAATATTCATAATTTAATAAACTATCTGTCTATCATATTACAATCACAGTTGAACTGCTGTATATGTGAATACCCCTTTGAAGCAAACACTAATACATGAAATTTTGGACAATTCATTAATATTAATGTTATTGAGTAAGAATCTCTTAATAATTATAATGAACACCTCTCAATTTGAACACTTTTAGATCTAACTGCAGTGTTCACTTAAACAGGTTTTACTCTATCATTATATAATAGTCAATGCAGTATGTTAAACAGTTTGATACATAACCCCATGATTATATGACTCTAGTATCCATTTATATTGGATCAATTAGCTGTCAGACCATGTATTTTTGGAACTATGTGCTGGATACCCATCCTAGTTATATGTATGTGTACTATGGATAGTAATAGGTTACATGTTAAGTTATGTAAGAAAGTTGGCAATGGCAAATCAATGCAAGGTTGATGTATGATTGCAATTTAATTATACTGTAATTACCAATATTAAAGGAAGAATCTAATCTGTAGGGGGTGACAAAATTACAAGCAACATGTATAATTGACCTACCAATCTTTTCCTTACAATATCAAATACAATATCTCCCAAAGATCTACAGTATGTTATAAATTGGTGAAGTTATTAATGATTCAAAGTGCAAAAATGAGTGAAAAATATTGAAATTCTCCCAAATAATAAGAATGGTAACCATTCTTATAGAAAAAATACATTATTGTAAAAATCTTTGGTTTTCCTGGAATAAAGTATGCACTTTTGTGATTTTTAGAAAATAGACATGGCAAGGAATGACATGAGCCAAAAATATTCTCAAATTGAAACAATTTTTGTTTAGCCTGCTCGCTATATTGGATTCTCTCGTTAATCAGACATAATAATGGGTTGGAAGCAGATAACAGAAGTTGGGCCAAAATCAAAATCTAGATAATTCTTCAAAGATGGTAGAATGAACTACGTTAATAGGACAGGAATTCCAAATCAAATAATCATTATGGCTAATCAAATCCAGGTCAGGTCAAAGGTCAGCCAGGTCTCATGATTATGCAGTAAAAATTTGGATATGTTGTAATTTCACATCAGTTATTTTAGGAATTTGGAGAAAATGGGGGTTGTTCACCACAAGTATTTGATAAACATATTACAATACTATACATTGGCTCATCATACATACCTTCTGGTCCTATAGATACAAGTTTAACTCCTTTACTTTCAATAAAATCTAAAGCCTTGTTTACGTTTGCGATTTTATGAAATCTCATTCTTCCTTTATCTGGCTTGGGGAGCTGTTCCCCAGATATAACTTCCAACAGCAGCATGAGTTTAAGTCCTTGTCTAAAGTCTTCTTCTATTTCCTCAATCTGCGTACCAGCCTTCCTTAAATGTGAGTTGCACCATGCTGTAAAAGTCTGCAAAGAAAAGGGGACAATTTAATAATGGTCACATAGCATTAATATCATACCAGTAAAAGGGGAGTGGATGTAAACATGTACCTCCATCACAAGTCATGAACATATATATCAGGCTGTTTAACTTCGATAGAGGTGTTATAATGGCAATGGTTCAGATAACATAAAATTACAAATATTTCAACAAAATATTCAATACTCAAAATACAGTAATAAAAGTCCATTAAGCAGTTTAAGAAAGATAGGATAGAAGGAAATATGCCAGAAATTGCTGTCTATAATAATACAAATTCACAAGAATTACTTATCTTCAGGTATAAATCTAAAATTCTATGTTAATTGCTTTTACAAATAGATGTCAGGTCTGCATCACACCATTTTACATACACTTTTTATATTTACTTTTTATCACCATTACCTTGGACAATCATTTAAGTTAATTAAATCGAAGTTGTCCAATGATTTACATTTTACATTAGATAATGAGCTATCTGTATTAATTTCAATATATGGGAAAAATGGTATATGTAAAAATGTTCAGAACATTATCGATATATGTACTCCCGTTTATCCTTATTAATAGTTTGAGTTTGCAGCTTTAAAAGAGAACTTCATCTACAACAGTAAGTTATTACTATTATTGTCTTATATAGTAGCAATCACTACTATTTGCCATTGGGCCTCTAGGTGGTTGTAAGGATAACTAGTGTTTGAAATGATAATGTGATTTACAGTTGTGTCTTAAACAAGATAAAATGATCAGTAAATCACACTGACCTCTTACTGAATGAATTTACACCTTGTAATATTGATAAGTGCTATAGTTGTCAACTTATAAGATACACTACATGGCCATTTATTTCAATGTCCTATCCAATACATATATCAGGCATGACTGTGAATTGATGTTTTTAGAACAGCTCTGAGAATCATAAATCACAATCACAAAATAAAAGAGTGTTTTCAAAAAATTAATGGGTGCTAAAATTACATTTTATTGCTTTAAGTGCTAAGTGCTTGTAGTACTATATGCTTGACCACAAACACTTTGATCAGCTACTGTGATGTGCTGCATGAGGTCACAATAGGCTATCTAAGAGTCACATATTGGTTTTATTAGGTTCAAGATTGGACCTATAAATCGTAATAGTCTCTCTAGTTTCTATAGGTTACAATACTCGGTATAGGATCAAAAATTTATACTTCAAAAAAATATCAGCAAATGATCAAATCTATGGCATACTCTTATATCTAACAGAATATCTATAAACCAATGAAACCGAAATAGATGAATACCACTGTTGCCGACTACAAGGTCTGATGTTATATTTTTAGATACTCTTACACCAACTTCAATACACTGTACAATGGAGAATGCCTCATTGTACATTCAACAAGCCACAAGTATATACAGTAAAACCTGTTAAATTGAACATTTTTTGCCAAGGAGAAATCATTCAGTGTTGGTAGGTGTTCACTACAGAGAGAGTAATTCAAACAGAAGTCAGTATGTGCGGAGGAAGGGTGTTCACGAGAGACAGGTTTTCATTAGAGAGAGATATTCTCTAAGACATTAAATTACTTTATGTTCATATCAGACATTTTGGTATATTAAAACATGTAAAATATTTGCAAACATAAATAATGTTTAATAGAAAGGAGCAAACACTGTATATTTCTTGTCAACTTAATAAGCAGCTTTTATTGTCAGTTCTTAACCTAAATCTGTAATACCTTTGAATGTCACAAAATATATCATGCAAGCATTTTTTAACTGAAGGCACATATAACCGACATGTGCATGTACCTTAAAGCTAAGTAGAACTAATAAGCTAGATATCTCTTAAGTATTGTTATCATCTATGATTAAAAATTTCCTCATAAAGACATCTTGAACCCTGACAGTCCTGATAATAGGCACCTTACCACCCTTACAATACATTCATTCTCTATGTTTTTTCATGTTTGCACTGAGGTGTTAACATATTTTCATGACATACTGATGATAAACTGAGTACTGTACACAGGTGTACCTAATCTACTGTGCATACCTGTATCATTATATCAGGTATTGGTCATTTTTACAAGGTCACTTTTAAATTGATACATGTTGACCGATACAAAGTCAATAATACTGGTTGGCTCATACTCAAGAGATAAGGAGATCAAATACTGACAAAATTATATACTAGCCTGATATTTCACTACTATACAGTTATGCTATATGCAGTATATATTTTGGGATAGGTTCAACAGATAAGTTTGAAACTTAAAATAATCTAAGTTAAGTAGAACTGTCAGGAAATTTTTTTATAAGACAATCCCAATTGATTAATGGAGGGACAGAAATATTTTGTATAACATCCTTGTCTTCTTAAAGAGGAGCCTGCCTGTCAGGTTTATCAACCCTTTGATCCTTTAGCTATGTTATTTAGTATTTGCATATCATTCAAACTATCTCACATCCCACCTATCTTTTATATAATACCTACTCATACATATACTACAGTAACTTTATTGAAGTATCTCCTGTCCAAGTACATGTATATGATGTGGTCAAATATAGTATGGTCTATTAAATGCAATTACTTCAGCTATATTTGAAAAAGTTTATATTGAGAGGTTTGAGAGGTATTCAAAACAAGAAATTCTGATAGCATGGCATATATACAACTCTTTGTACCAAGAAGTGTTCATATTTCAAATTGCTGACTTATGAGAAGTGTTCACAAATACAGGTTCCTATGTACATGTATATATATCCATGATAAAGAATGCAGATAAAGTACATGTAAACTTGTAAAGAATACTTCCATTAATTCACAATTACCGCTTCATGAATCAAGTCCAGATGTTTCCCTGAAGGAAGATTAGTACATGTGAAAATGTGGATGGGAAAACAACAATCACATCTGTGAACACGGGTTATCAACCAAACATATTCTACCCTGAATTTCAATCAACTAGCCAAACTACATTCTCTCTGACTATTACACACAGTAAAATCTTTAGAACACCTGTGTTTGACATCTCTAAAAGTGTTTCACTCGGAAGGTGTTCCACTTGTAGAGGTTCATTTAATAATGAGTCAGTTAGTCTTGTGACTCTGAAAAGTGTGTGTTCCACTTGTACAGGTGTTCCACTTTACAGTAAACCTGTAATATATGTCAAATGTAGTTTCCATATTTTATTGAAAGGGAAACTAATGTTTGTCAATAAAAGGCATGGAATAAAGTCCCATGATTGTCTGACTACATAATCTGCTTAGATATAGATTAGGCCAAAGAATCTTCTGCAAAGAGTGTAGATGGGAAGTTAAATTCTAGTACATGTAAAGGGTAAGCACATCCTGAATACATCATGCCCTATTGAGTTTTTATAAGTCTTTGCATTCATCAAACAAAAACTGATATTTGGTCATGAGAAATCAGGATGACAGCATCTATTTTCTAAGAACTTGAAAAATGTATTTGCACAAGTGTGCACCTCCATGCCTTTACCATATGAAATCAAAACCACAAATTACGTTTATTCATATAGAACAGTTATCATGATCATGAAGTCATACTTCCTGTAGCAATATCAATGGTTTATATAAAAATGGCCCGAGTACATATACATGGTGAGCCTGTGTATTGTAACAAGGCAATGGTGTGCAACATGCAAAATGTCACCACCTGCCATTTGTTATAGATGCTAAACACCATCCATAAAAAAGTTGGAGACTATAACAATATATCACCACTTGTAGTGGTGACATAAAAACATGTTTAGAAAAACAGCCTATTTCTCCATAACAAGGCAAAAGTAATATACATAAAAGTAAAATGAGCCAAAAAAACCATTACCACTCAAACATAAGTTCAGACAATAGGTAGATTTCATTTGTCTAAAAAATCGATGATGAATGGATAGACGGACAGACTGACAAGAGGCCAATATCATCATGAGCCAAAAAGTAACCAATGAGAAAATTAGACCTGAGAGGCTGGTTTCAGGTTATTTTTAAATCATTACAGAATTGTCTCTTACAAAAACAGATCTTGGGTTATATCAATTGAAAATCATATTGGTAAGAGAGTGTAAAAAATGTCCCAATAAAACATCTCATCTTATTTTTTTCAGTCAAATGAATCAGAAAGATGTGAAGAGTATAGGAATAGACATAACATGCATCATAGGCTGTCGACTGATGCTTTGCTAGAAAATGTACTGATCTATAGTACTCTGCATTATAATACACATGAACGCATTTGAACATTCTAACAAACTAAAATGATATAATAAAAGGCAAATGTATAGAGAGAGTAGTTACTTTACATGACCTTATATTAGAAATACTCTACATTTTACAAATATCAGTTTCTCCAAAAGTAGAATTTCAAAGTAGTGAATCAGATAGAAATTGTTGATAAATCTTGTTTATAAATAAGCTCAAGGGGGAAGAACGATTGGTAAACAGAGCAAAAACAACATTTTCTGATATAAACTGTATGGTCTGCGAGAAATTTACAGTAGAACCAATCTTAGTGAGCAATGATACTTGAATACATCTTGTGAATAATTTTCTTCAAGCCCCCCCCAAGGATATATAAGTGAACCTCCATTTTGTATTCATATACTCATCACAAAAGTTTCTTTGTTTCACTAGCAATGTAAACCCTAGGACTGAAAAGCACTGTAACTTTAACTATAACCTAATCATCTCCATAAACCTAGAGCAGTTTTCTTCAAACCAAATTGTGTTCATAAATGCAGGTTTTAGTATAATGTAATCTAAGGTTCCCATAAGACTGAATATAACACAGGTACTCCTACACAAATCCCAGAGGCATGCTATAGATCTAAATAGACCTATGCTAAAACAGACCCATTCAGATCAAGGGCGGATCTGGGAACCAACAAGGGGGGCCCAAATTTCAGGTCTGAGAAAAAAAATGTTGGGCCCCTAAAACCAAAAAGTGGGCCCAAATTTTGAGGCCCATTTTCCTCAAAGTTTGGCCCAAAATTAAAAAATAAGGCCTTAAAAGGCCTAGTAATGACCAAAAAGGCCCAACTTTTGGGAGCCCTAAGGCCTTTTTGGCCAGGCCCCCCACAGATCCGCCAGTGCAGATACTCATAGCATCTTTCTGTTTCACCAGAACATTTCAAGGCTGAGAAGAAATGAAATGTCATGGTTTAGCATGATGTAATAGACCAACAGCTACAAGTAAAATATCACTAATGTACGATAAATCAAAGCACTCCCTAATCATGCTAATGTAATATAAGGACAAATGAATTTCATAATTTGATTATGGTCTGAAGTCAATTTCCTGAATTGGATCACAAAAGTGACCTTTCAAATTAATGATATAAACATACAAACACTTGTCATTAACCAAATGAAGCATATTTCTGGCTTATTGTCCCAACAAAATGTTTCATTTATGGTTCAGGGGCTTCAGAACTTGGCAAAAAACATGTAAACTAGTCTCTATACCAGCCCACTAACAATAATGTCTGTAACATAGGCTTGGAGTTAGCAAGCTCTTGCCGGTACTTTTCCGAAAAATCTTACATTTTCTAAAGAATCAAAAATACAAATAGTACGATAGATCTGATTTTTCATATTCAAATGAGGGCTACTTTCTCAAAAATAATTTAGCATTGATGATTTTTTTTCATAATTGTTTCTTCAAATTTTCTCACAAATGCAACTGATTTCTAAAGGTAAGTACTATCAACTATCTGTAATGCAGTAAGCCAAATATATTTATACCACCAATATCTTCTATTTTTACTCCACCATGGAATGCATGTACATCATCTTGCTAAGTTAACCAGTACACATTAATAGACAATTCTGCACTAAAAACAGATAGAATTTGTGAAGATTCACGATGAGGTAGCAGCTTATGTCAGATACCTGACTATTCATTCATTGTGTTAAGTAGGTACTGTAGAAAGGTAGGATAACCTAGCTATGTATTGTCAGGGAATTGTAAGTAAAAAGTCAACTACTGGATTGTGATTCTAGAATTTGAACTGCCTCTCACAAGATAACTGTAGGTACAATGTCATAGATAAATGGATTTCAAAAAATCATATTCCAGTAATTTTGAGAAATCAGAAATCCTGAAACGGCTATACGCCACCTGGTAAGTCTAGCAATAGGGAGATGTTCTAACTGTAAGGGATGGTGGTGGTAAGCCAACCAAGGTAATGAAGGCAGTCAGGTGAAACAATGATCTCATCCCTCAAGCCCACTTACCTATGCATACTGAATAGTCATTGCATTAACCAATGTTTTTTGTATTTGTAGACATACACATACTGTTGAACTAGTGTATTCCTTTAGTTATTATATGTATGTCAAGGTACCTTGATAGATCAAGATGAGACATACCTGAAATCTTTAAGTAATATAATCACTTTCATGGTGGTAAGTCATACCACTTCTCCTTCTCTTACACTTACCAGAGACATACCATTAACAGGGAGGGGTATGGGAGATTAGAATGTACTCAATGTTATCAACCTTACTCAACCTGTACTCAATGTAATCAACCTGACCACTTCTTCCTTTCAACATATAATACCCCTCCCATCTCTATTTTCCATCACAAGTTTGGCAGTTCGGAAAGCTGCCAGTAGACATGTACATGAACATATGAATATCAACCCAACCAGTTAAGCTAGCCATCTCAGAAGTCCCTTGGTAGAAGATAAAGAGGTGAACAATGAAATTACCCAAAACTTCTTCACCCATAGTTCAATCTCCAGTAGAGGCAATAGATATCACAATGGGCTTGAACTGGTTATATGATAATCAAAGTTGCTGGTCAAAGCCCATCTTGGATTTCTCAGGTATGAGGTTAAGGTGTAGCTCTCTTTTAAATAAACAATTTCAAACAACCATACTATACAGTGAGAATGGACAAAAGCCAACATATATGTTTCTCCTTTAACTACATTTGATATCATACCTTGAATCAAAGCCAGATACAGCAAATCCGGTTTCAATGGAATACTGCGATGACCAGCTAAGATATTCAAATTATGGCGAAATGGTTTGTATTAGAGGGTCTGATAACATGGGTCAAGAAGACATTGTCATGCAAAATGTCACCGCCTGGCATAGGGTATTTCATTTTTCAAGAATGTTCCCAGATAACAATGGCCCTTAAACACATTTGTTACAGATGCCGAACACCAACCACCACCCACAAAAATTTGAGACTGTAACAATATGTCAAGACATAATAAGTCATCCAAGACTGGAGTGAAAAGGTGCTCACATTTTAAGGTGTTCATTTTTTAAATGTTCATATATAGATATTATAGCTTTATATTTTGTATCCCAGAAACATATAATACATGATACATGATAGATGTTATATATTGTATGGTGTTTACCCTCTACTAATTGATAACCTTCTAATTACCCATTCAGGTTTACATAACATATATCACTACCAGCTATATACATCAACTCTAATATCATGATAGCTGGCCTTTATTAGAAAGCCTATATTCTTTACTTCTGTACATAACAGACCCTAATGATGCCCTGATATTTTAGTGAGTCGAATGTCAATGTTGTTTGAAACATGTTACAAGTGTTCAAAGTTCCAAGGCCAACCAGATATTTCTCTCTTCCTAGCATTCAGGATTTCAAATGCCACTGTCAGCTATTTGTCCCTACCCTCATACACCCCCAAAATGCAATCTGGTTTTCGACGCTGTTTCGGTGCCAAATTTCGGTGCAGTTTCGGCACCAAATGGACTGACTTGTCCGGTGGCAAATTTTGGTGTCGAAAGGTTTCAGTGCTGGAATGGTGACGGAACAGCGCCGAATTATACTGGCTGTGTATAGCCTCCGCTATCTCCGGAAGAGAGCAAATTCACCCTACAAGCATGAGATTAAGAGACCCTGTTAATTCAGAATGTGGTGAATCTAATAAAGTGTGAAGAAAAAGCAGATATGAACCTTTGAGATCTATAAAAACTTCAACATCAAGGAGCCTATATCTAACACATGCTACAAAAATGTAATCACTATGTTTGTGATATAGATCAAGGCCCTTTACATTACAAAGCCATTTGTCACACCATCTAATGAATACAGGCCTGTCTCTACATAAAAACAAACATTTTAGAAAACAATCCGTCATTTTAGTAATCTAACATTATTACCACAGTAATGGTAACAACAATCATGTCAGTACTATATAACATAAATGCATAATCATTAACCAGGTAAAAATATATTACAGTGAAACCTGTATATCTGAACACCTCACTAACCCAATCACCCCTCAAAGTGAACAATTCTCTAGGTCCAAAATTTGTTATATCGCACTGATGAACATTAAAAACCATTGGAATGTGAACACCTGTTAATCCGAACACTTGGTTGGTCCCACTGGTGCTTGGAATAGACAGGTTTCATTATGTAGATCAATACTATATGATGCCAAAAACAGATATGAGTGAAAATCATGACAAACCATTGCGCATCTTTTCTTTTCAAGACAGAAAGATCCTCACACTAGAAATATTCAGTTTCATTTTCAAATTAATAATGTACAGACCACCATCATGCTAACAACTAACATCATTCTTCATACTTCCTAGCATAAACTTTGGATATAAAAAGTGTAAAAACTTTGGATGCGAGAGTTAATGTTTAATCTGCTACCAAAATTAAAGAAAATTAAAGAGTAACACTCTATAGAAGTGTTTAAAAAAGTAAATACATCTTAAGTATGATTGTACTGTATGTTTGCATATATTTGACAGACCATGTTTGTTTAACTTCAATATAAAAAAAAACTGGGATTTTTGTAGTTCAACATGACACAGTCAATTACTGGCTAATCATTGACATGAAAATTCTTCAAGTCCACATTAAACCATATTGACATTTTTGTAATAATAAAGACTTGTTTCAGGTTATTTCATACCGACAAAAGGCAGAGAGCCCAGTATGACTCTACCTATACTGTGTGAGACCCAATCGAATTACACCATATTGGTTAGGTTCGATCTAACCTTTTCATTTGGAATTCAAAGGGTTTTAAGAATTCTAAAGTATGAATTCAAATGGTGCAGTCTTAACACACAGCCCAAGAAATCCCTCAATTTGACAAAATCTGTCTATTGATCAATATCGGCCTTATCAGTCAATGGCAGTTATTGGTTTGAGACAGAAATCATATTTGGTACATAAGTTTATATCTTAGGTCCACATGACACACAATTTCTCTCGTATAAAAGGCTCACTATTTTACTTCTAAACCATTTAAAACGCCACAATAGAAGGATTTTTCAATATACTTTTTGTACATTTTTTGCTCTCCAATTTCAAATCGGAATCTGAACATGATCACACATAAATGGTGAATCCATTGACACTGGGAGGTCTTTTGAACTAAAGAACTACACAGTTTATGAAGAATCACAAAACAGGAAAATGAACATAGTATGGTTGCCAAATATTTAGTAAACAAAAAACAGCAATCAATTTCATAACTATACTCCCAGAAGATAGAGTTACAAGACTTAATATTTTACCCTAAACACATTGTGACATGTAGTATCTCAAATTACTTTTAGAATGTTTTCTCTAGGTTAAACAATAGAAACTTGAAATGATAGAACAGATTTTCTAATAAATTATGGCCAAATGGCTTCAATGAAATGACCTGAGGTATTTTTACATTGCACAAAATAGATACATGTACTCAGGTCAATATATATAGCTAAGAATTGAAGAATCAGCTTTAGGGGGTAAGGGAGGGAATTATGAAAAATACTGTTCTTTTAGATTTATGCTTTCAAAATTGTCTTTACATCATTCATAGGGCGGGGCTTCTAACTCCACACAGAAAATACATTTTCATATGTTCAAATATTTTCTTGTTAACTCAATTAATGAAATATACTTTTTGAAATTATTCTAAAGTCACACTATTACTAATTAGAATAAATACCTTGATTAATTCTGAAACTTGATCTTTTTAAGGCCAAGGATCTCTTTGAGGTCACATGCTATTTTGGGAAACTGATTTTTAATCATTTGTATTTTAAGGTGATTCTAGGATCTAGGAGGTATTGTATTTATTTCATTACAATAAAAAAAGAACTCTTGCAATTGCAGTTTCCACAGATAATACTCAGCCAAGTTATAACTTATATACCCCTGTTCCCCATCCCTTACAAATCTACCAAAAAAAACATAAAGGAGGAAACTAGATAGGGAGGGGTAGACCTCATGCAAAGTGCACAACTGAGAAAAACTTGAGGGTAGATATGCCAGAATAGACTGAGGGAGATATGTCTGAGAAGAGGTTAATATATTAGAGTTGAGGGAGATTTGGCATAACTGATGGAAATATGCTATAACTGAGGGAGATATACCACAACTAAGGGAGATAAATGATAACTGAAGGAGATATGCTACAAATAAAGAAAGTATGCCATAACTGAAGGAGATATACCAGAATTGACAGAATTATACCATAACTGAAGGAGATATGCTATAACTGGTGGAGATTTGCCATAACTGAGAGAGATATAGAGCCTATAACTGAGAGAAATATACCATAACTGAAAGAGATATGCCACAACCAAGGGAGTAAAATGATAACTAAAGGACATATACCACAACTGAAGGAGATATACAAGAACACGAAAGAGGAAAATATTCTAAACATTATCTTTATTGGAAAGGTCGAAGCTTGAGCATATGGTATCATCATTTTACAGGTTTGGAGAGTTAACGGTTAAGTATATGTTGTAAAGATAAAGCAGGTATGCTAACATAAGTGAGTAAGTGACTTAACCCTATATAAAAGTACATGTATATCATGCAACTTAACAACTGATGTTCTCCATTCAGGGACTATGGGACATATCAAAGCAGACAATAAAATATGATCTTAAAAGGCACTATTGCCAACTTATTCCCTAAAATCCATCAACGAACAACTTATTTCATTGTTTCAAGTTTCAATACAGTATGACGATACCATTAAGTTTATCAAACCATTCTAAAACATTTTCACCTGCCATTGTAGTCTTAATACAGGAATGGGACAAAGTAGAAACTAGAAAACAAGTCTGCACTGATATACATGACAACTGCGATGTTCAAAAATACAAACACATATACATGTATATGAGATATGTCTGAACTTCAGGTAATATAAATGTCAGGGGGTAACATGCAATTAGTATAATCCACAAGAGTTCAAATGAAGAGATATAATAAAAAAAATTATTTTACAGAAGTTTATTGCTACCTGAATTTCTAGTCTTTCTTGCCTTTATCATCAAATAAATAATTAAATATCTCATATTCTCTCACATCATCTGACTTAAAATCTACCATAGGTATGAACAAGGCAGTAACATACAAAATGTCACTATCTGCCATTTGTTACAGATGATGAACACCAACCACTGGATGCCGAACACCAAACACCAACCACTGAACACCATCCACAAAACAGTCGGAGAATGACTATAACAATATGTCACTACTTGTGGAGTTGACAACAAACCACATATACACTGTACCAACAATGCACAATTTAACACTTCATTAACAGAATCATGTACGCTGGAATATCAAACAAGTTAATTCTTGTATTTTACTCAATAATTAATGCAACTCTTTCCCAAACAAAACATATGAACTTTTTGCATGTTAGATCTGTATATTTTGCAAAACACACCTCACATGCAATATAACAAACCTGTTCAAAATGCAATGTCTATGTCTCAATTTGCTCTACTTATTGAACCCCACATGTATAAATGGTATTTTATTTTTAAAAAATGGTAGTTTATTCATTTATTCATATTAAACATAATTTAGTCTAATTAGTTTAACATCAACAGTTTTATGGTTTTTTCTTTTAAAATTGCAAGGGCAATCGGAGAAAATATCAATATTAAGGTCTAGAATGTTAAGCTTATTATAGGTCCCAAAATATTAATGTACACAACGCTTTAACCTACTTAAAATATAGCATACAAAACACAAAGGTATTGTGCAGGTTATGGCCCATATTGACTTTATGGATTTGTAACAGTAACTTTGTGGGCTTTAAAATGTTTATACATTTACCAAACTTGAAAATATGAAACAAACACACTCTTTCAACGTGTATGTCTGTGGTACATGCAAATCATTGATTCCCCAAATGCCCCTCCTACAAATACACACAAAATATGATACATGTGCCAAACATATTTAAATATGAACCTGAACATCACATGACGTTTTTTCTCAAAAAGTCATTCAGACCTTATATGGCATTATACCAATAGTAAGCAGGAAATTCTTTGAACTATTTTTATACTTTACAAATCTACAGAAATTCCTGTGGGGGAAATAAGGGCAACTGTACACTAATAAGGTACTTCAATGGCTTTGACTCATGCTTTAAGTGTGCACTAATCAATAAATCAGTACGCTAAAAACTACTTTAATTTTTTGTTATTAACTACAAATTAAAAGAATACCATGAGTAAATTATAGCCATTTACATCCATACAAGAATCCATGATAAAAATGTGTATCATATAATCTTTGTTGTTTGAAAATATGGTATCAAAAACACCTAAATAAAAGCATGTTTCTAGACATTTCTTAATACATGTATACTACTGAAATTTTCCCTTTGCAAGAAAAGCTGGCAGAACTGAGAATTAACAGAACATTGCTTTATAGCTAGTAGTATTTTGATGGATTTAGCTTTATTGCCAGCTTGGGGGTACTTAAATACGATATGTCATGAATTATTCTAGATTCAATGTATTACTAAATATAATATCACAACTTTATCCTGCAATCTAATCTAAAACATTATAAATGACTAAATCACAACGAAACAAAACATACTAAAGTACAGTACAACTTGTACATGTGAACACCTCTAAAATATCCAACTGAAACCCATGGAATAAAACCTCTACAGGACCCCCAAAGTCAGGGTATAAGGGAAGTCTTGTACCAATCCCTTATTTTTCGCCTATTCCTTCTCTAACAAAGGGTAGGAAAGAAAATAAATGGGGGACAGGGTGGGAGAGGGTAGTCAGAAAATTGATGCAGGAATCACCAACAGAGTGAAAGAAGGAATCTGGTATATGACTTAAAGTGCCCGATAAACTATAAAATGCGCATGCGTCCAGGTGTTGATAAACTATAAATAGCGAAAACCCAGGGTTTGTCACCACAAGGTAAGCCAGGACGTGTTGAGAGAACAGCTAGTGTTGATATTGAATTTACATGTAGCCAGATAAGTTTCCTTATTGAAATTACATATGGTTATTAGCAATACTTTGTAGGTGCTAAATAATAAAATATTTAGAGTATATATGAGAGAAATTGGTCATTTCGAACCTGTTGAAAAGTTTGTGGCTCTCGGCTACACCGGGGAATTTACTTCCATGAGTACACACATAAATGTGGGGTTCCCCAAGAGGTACGCGACAAGGTGACCTGGCATTAAATGTGCGACTAAATGCTACTATCGAGAAGATAAAATAACGAATACGACAATGTCAATAAGTTATTGCATGTGACAATTCCGAGCCTTCATCTCACTGAAGTATTTTGAAGTAAAAATAGGATTTCTGTTTTGATACATGGATTCAGATGAACGTAACTTTATTCTGACAACTAATCAAAACTGAACAAAATTGATTGTACGTAACAGACAATTTATTGTTTTACAATGTTTTGATTGGCTAAACGAATGAAACCAACAAATTATGACATGTAAAATGACAATTTTGAAATGTAAAATTTAAAAGTGACAAACACAACCTCCCTATCCACTCTTTGGGAGCCCTAGTAAATTAGTAATATGTACATGCAGCAGTGGTAGTGTACAGCTTATTATCACACTACGCTTTGTATTCTAAAGCCTGTTGTTTGTAATAACACTGTTCACTCAACGTATGTTTTGTGTGTGGGCAGTCAACGATAATCATTGTTTTATCCCGGTTATATGACCTCGGCAATTATAACAGAACCGTACTAAACGAAAAAAACGCAAATAAGAGAAAGCTTTCACACACATAAAAAAATGAACTAGTCTAATCCGCCAGTATAAACTCTGTGCTATACGTAGCCGGGTCAGGCGCACACTTTAAGATCAGCACCTATAGCTGGTGAGGCTGATAGTATGCGCCAAATTGCTTTCAAAGTGGATTAGATAGGCTAAACTGATGTTGGGGTAGGTTACTATGAAGTGACCCATTGTCATTATAGACTGATTCATTGTCTAATTATTTTTACTTGTCTGCACTCAAAATAATGACACGAAAGGGCTAAACATGGTTAATAGATTTCTTTGATAATCACACATCGATGTGATGTTTTATTCCACTTCCAAATATTTTTAGCATATTTACATGTACCTTAAAAATTAGGTGTTTCTAGGTGGCATTGAGACAAATGGAATTTGGACGATTTGGATTCGGACAAATGGGATTCAGACAATGGGAATTTGGAAGATGGGAATTCAATTCGGACCATTGGGATTCAGACCAATGGGATTCGGACCAATGTGGCGACCATTATTGAACCAATAGGTTCAACACAGGTTTAGCTAAACCAAGGAACATAAATGAGCACATATTTCACACTAATGCTCTAATTTATATATATTAAAAATATCCCAAAACTGTGCTTAAGTGAAATAACCAAATGTGACCAATGAACATAATATTTATTTACTTTCAAGTCAAAAAAGCAACAACTAACAAATAAAGTTGTGTTCAAATTAGTATTTTTTCAAAACATCCCTAAATATTAAAACGTTATAAATAAAGTTGCTCCTTGTGTGAGCCCTATAATTATTTACTTTGCCAAACACTTATATAATGGTAATTTGAATAATAAGAACCCATTGAATTGTAAAACAGGAATGTAATCATTAACAACTGTGACTTATGAGTTAAAAATATCCCAAAACTGTGTTTGGGTGAAATAACCAAATGTGACCAATGAACATAACATTTATTTACTTTCAAGTCAAAAAAGTAAGATTAAAAATGCAAGGTAGAAGGCACATTAGTTATTGATATGTTAAAATAGTTCATGAGGACATGGTTATTTAATTCAAAAAACGTATGGTAAAAATTTTACTTATAAATGATTTTTTCCCGAATAACCATTTTATCAGTTTTTACAAAGTAAACAAGTGTAAGGCTCACACAAGGATCAATTTACTTAAGACATTTTTGTACTGATTTATACCCCGTTGCTCCAAGAGCAAGAGCAATGAATGGCGATTTTTCAGTCAAAACAATGGAACAAACATATTATAATTATTTTGTTTAGCATTTAACAAATAAAGTTGTGTTCAAATTAGTATTTTTTCAAAACATCCCTAATTATAAATTTTTTTTTAATAAAGTTGCTCCCTGTGTGACCCCTATAATTATTTACTTTGCCAAACACTTATATGATGGTAATTGGGATATTTAGAACTCACTGAATTGTAAAATAGGAATGTTATCATTAACAACTGTGACTTATGAATTAAAAATATCCCAAAACTGTGTTTGGGTGAAATAACCAAGTGTGACCAATGAACATAATATTTATTTACTTTCAAGTCAAAAAAAAAGAAGAATAAAAATGCAAGATAGAAGGCACATTAGTTATTGATATGTAAAAATAGTTCATGAGGGTATGGTTATTTAATTAAAAAAAATTATTTTAAAAATTTTACTTATAAATGATTTTTTATTTCCCAAAATTGGTCACTTCATAGTAATCTAATACAACATCAGTTTTGGGGATTTTCTGGAGTTTTAGCGCACACTAATACTGTAAGCACCTATAAATGAACCAGAAAGATGACAGTTGGAGTTGGTTGATTTGACAGATCCCTAACTTGTCAAAGTTTGCAATATACATGTATAAACTACCATGTATGCATATAGTTTATAAATAAAAATATAAGTACATAAGGTAGGCAGATCTTTTCATATACATGTACATGAGTTTTACATCAAGTCCCCCGTCCCATCTCCATCCTCCATTCCCAACCACCTATGCCCTCAATGACTTGGATCAATATCATATGATGTATCTATGAGAATCGGGGAATTGAGATATGAGGGAGAGAGGAAAGCAGCTGAATACCATGAATCTTCAAAAATAAATCTATGACATTTTTATATCATGATTCAGCTTAATTTTAGAAGATTATCTCCTGACTTATTTCCTCTATGTTAAACTTGATTAGAAATATTCTAATATTCAACATAAATTTACTTAAACATGCTGAGCAATTATTATTGGTTTTAAATATACGTAAATTATCAATAATGATATTCATAAATAAGGTTATTTTTATATATTTATTTAGATGGATCATTATGCAGTCTATCTGACACAATGTATATGCTGCTCTTGCAGACTATAATGCTCAAATGTGAAAACTGTATCAGCCAAATAAAATATCGAACATATTTTATATTTCAAGGCTGGAGGGTTAATTCAGTTATCACTATACATATGAAATAGTCTAAAATTCAAAAGATAAAAACATCAATACCAGACATCATAAAAAGTCTACTTCATAGTCTGTATCTTTTCATACATGATATATTCCTCAATGGCCAAAAAATAAGGCTATCCTTTCAACCTTATTATTCTGAATGTTTACATTTTAAAGCATATCTCATGTGTGAAGTAAAGTTTTATTTAGTAAATAAAATATAATATTACAACTTGAACGAGCTATGCTTTGCATGCGAATAAATTATTTCATATATTAGCTTCTAAATTTCATGTTTTTCATGAAAGAAATGAAGATTTTCTTGCAAGAATGCCTCTGAATTCGTATATGGAGTTGCCATGTTTGGTAATAGGTGTAATACTATACATATGTATATTTGGGTACCCATCTGCTTAGCTGGCAAACACCTCTAAGCAGTAAAACATCCATCTGTGAAAACTAATTGGTTTTTCCCATACAGCTACTTATAGATGTTAACAGTATAATACAGGTATGGTACACTTTAGTGATGCTGGAGATGGAGAAAATGAACCAGTTTATCTATGCAAAAAATGTATTTAAAAGGTCACAAATGTAAATTTATTTGATAAAAGCTCAAGATGATTGCAAAATTGATATAATTGTTAAATCACAGGCCTACAGTAGTCTGTCCAGGTTAGAAATGAGATATAATATCACGAGACCCATTTCATCTACCCAATATGATCACCAAAAATCAATAATAGCTAGGGCAGAACATTTTGATATTATACAACATGGACCTTGGTAAAATATTTTCATATTTTCACAAATTAGAATGATAAAGACAGTAATATTCAAATATATATTTATTTCATATACAGAAACTTCAGAAACAGTTCACTATTAAAATCACAGCAGAAATTGCAATTTTTGAGACACACCCCCTGGTATTTTTAAAGCACGCTCCCTACAGTAAATAAATTGAAACTGAAAAGTGATTGATTTTTCATGGTATTTTCAAGACATATTCTCCTGGTATTTTGTGAGACACACCCCCCTGGTGTAACCAAACAACAAAATTATAGTTTCTCAGTATGACTTCTGTTCTTGATTTCCTGTAAGGAAGTACAGCATGTACATGAAGAATTCTTGATCTCTGAGTTACGGGTCAATGTAAGAAATGTAACATTATCATATGAAATATGTATTTTAGGAAATTACATTTTAAACTCCTTAGCACTAAGTGCATAATAAAAACATATATTGTTAGTCTTACATCAAGTCTATGGTCACACCCAACCCCTTAGACATTTCGCTACCCAAAAAGATGATTGAGAATAGGGGGAGGCGGGGGTAACATAAGGGCTTGATGGCAGACTAATAGTATTGTTTAAGGTAGGCCAAGTAGAACACATTTGGATTTGTTAGTAAGAACACAGAATGTAATTCTGAGAGATTATTCATAAGACCCAGTTCACCTTAATATACATATAACTGGATGAGGAGAGGTCACAGAGGTTAAGAGATTTTTAGGGAATTATTTATTCTATAGTTGAGAGATGTAATGACAAATGCAATTTTTATCATACCCACTAAGATACACTTTTGTGATTTTCTTGTTTATTTATCTTAAAGCAAGTTCTACTTCACATTTCTGTGCAGATTCATTACTTAGACTAACTCCAGTAATGGAAATATAAGGTGAACTCTACATGCAGGTACAACATAGAACATGTACCAATCCTATGTCTAAAATAGCTTACAACGTGTCTAGCCTCCTGGTATATATTCCTAACGTGAAATCAATGCAATATGCTAGGAAATCTTGCAAGAATTTGAAGCAGAATTTTTAAATAATAATCATTGATATTTCTTATGTGAAAATCATCACAATATAAGTTGACAAGATTTCAACTCTGAAAATAGGTATCAATAGATTTTTGGGAGTTCCATATCTGAACCAGCAAAAATGGAAAGAGCAACTGTTACAGACCGATTAAAAGTGCACCTCAGTATTGTATATTTGTAGCATATTGGACTATTGGTTAAGGTGTCTGTTGAGAGACTCCTTGAATTAATTTGGAATGATCCATAATGCTCAGTAGCAATCTACAATATCTATACATCTAAACATTTATTACTGATTTGTTCCAGGACATTATGATTTCAACACATAAATAAATCATACTTCTTAGGGGTTTGCCATACATCCTTAAAGATCAGTCCTTCATTGCTTTCATGCAGCTCATATAATGCATTGAACTACTCTTGGGCCAAGGATGTTTCCATACTCTTTATTACTTTCTGATCCTGGGTTTCTAATGTATCAACAAAAGTATGGCTTGGCATTGCAAGCTGAGACTTCCCTCTCCCCCCCCCCCCTCTCCTCACTCCTAGCACATCTAAGCATGTTAAAAACTAAATAGCTCTGCAAGACGAGGTTCTACTAATTTATAATACAAATGAAAAAATGAGTGTTCCAAATTGGTGAATGAGTAATCAGACAATTTAGTCTGTTAATGGATCTATGACGGGATTGATTTTTTAATAACTCTGACATAATGACGTGAATATTGTAATTATAAACTCCAATAGAAATTACAAAACATAAGCAGCCTATTTTGATTGTAAGTAGATGTCAACTAAACATGCCAGTTTACCCCTAAGCCTATAATAACGTTATAGCCTCTAAACCATAACAGCTAAAAATACCATAGTACGAGTAGTCCAGCTAGCATGGTATGGTGTTACGATAACATGGCCATCAAACTATAGCTAATAAATTACATGATGGCTAATATAAACTGTGGTATACCTGATACAGCATGGATGTACTCCATGGGGGGACATAATCCACCAACAGAATCTACGGGAGGGGGGGGGGCATAATTCCAATGGAACAAGGATGAACATTCCTGTCACATGTACAAGTTAATTTTTGAAACACATCCATCGAAACATTCTTCATCATATAAAATGAAAATCAAATTTATTTGAAAATCTAACCTTTGAATAGACCTAATAACAAATCTCCCAAGATCGGAAAATCTAAGTCAAGATATAGAGTACAAGTAGACAGAGTCTATATAGAGATCAAATATCGAATTCAGCAGAATCTTTATCTAAACTTTTAAATCTGGTCCTTCATTTTTTCAAAACAGGAAGTTGTTTTTGAACTTTTTACCGGTGACATTTCAGTAGATTTTGTGGATATAGACAGCAATTTCACGTCAGTTTTAAACATCTAAAGGATATTGGCAATTTAACAATCTAAAGTAACATTTATACGGATAGGTGTGGGTAATAAGGGATAATTTATGTGGATGAGTCAAAAATATGTGGACAATTCTGACCTTTCTCTGCTGTTTTTCCCAAGCGGGATCGAGAAGTCCTTCCCTCTCCCACTCTTCCTCCTGCTCCATGTATGCCCCATCATTCTGCTCTCCGTAATACATCTTGCTGGTTTCCTATCCGTGTGGCCTGGAGGCCTAATAAAAAGTAAATCCGCTAATTTTTAAGGGGAGATAGGCAAAATATGACCGAAACTTTTCAACAGGAACACCACCCCGCCGATAGAGGTCATTGAAGAAGTCACGTGACGTCCTCGGAAATAACCGTCCGTTTCCGTAACATTCCGTTTTTTAGAAATGATTAGCAGTCGATGTTTATTCTATCGCATTTCAACCCAGATGCTCAGAGCTTTCCTCTTTTATGTCTTTCGATGCTTAGACTATACTACAAGTTCTCTCCAGGAACACCGTCATTGAAAATTAAAAACGTTCGTCGTTTTATCATATGTCAAAAATTACGAACAAATTTCGTCCTAATATTTTGGCCGATCATAAAATCGATGCAGAAGCATGTTTGGCGTAATCCGGCCGATTGTTTAAAAACTTAAAATTTTCAAAATTTCTCGTTGCTTGAATTTGCTGTCAATGGAACAGTGCTTCGATAAATTGAAATTGGATTGTAATAGCTGAACTGAATGTTTGTATTTATATGGTAGAAATGGTATCATAGGTCGACACAATCACTTATAAAGGTAACACAGGTACATATATTTTTTCCCCCAAAAAGTTGAAAATTTCAAAATTATTCAAAAAATTCATTCAAATACCCTTTGCATTCGTTCGACTTCAGTTCTTAGAGAGCTAAGTCTTCACTCTTTCAATTTACATGAAATCTTACCGAACTTATCGAGGTCCAAAACTTGACTTACAGTCGTGAGATCATTGGATCAAGCATGGGCTTTCATCTATTGAAAGCCCATATGTTGCTATATTGTTACCAGTTTTATCCCCGTTCTGTACACCTAAATTACACACCTCAATAAATTCTAGAAGTCTAAATGATGCTTTTCAGTTGATCAAACCCATTATCGTCTTGGTTGCATTGGTAGAACGAGGTCATTTAGTTTTTTCATGGATAGATATTCCATCACTTTTCAAAATGGCCGTTAAATTTAGCAGGGGATTCTCCTTATGGCTGGTGCATGCCAGGACTGGATGTTCCACTAAATTGAGGAATTTGACGGTTAAAATAAGTTAAATATTACAAGCAATATTGCTATCAAAAACGAAGATTTCATTGTTCTGCCGATAAACCAAAACGATTATGGGGTTTGATCAACTGAAAAGCATCATTTAGATTTCAAGATTGCTGATTGGTTGAGAAAAGGTCAGCGTGGTAGGTTTAAAATGATTTATGACCCAGCCTGTCCAGGCACTTGTGGTCGGGGCGGAGCTGCTTAACAGTATTATAGTCTATACTAAGCAGAGGGTAGTTTATAACTAGACTCTGCATGCAGGGTATCATTCAAAGAAAATAAAATCAAAATTTAGTCTTGATTAAAATATCTGTTGAAAATCTTGATTCTTTGAATCCCGCTTTTTATGTCCCCAACACATGTCACATAGTGTCGACAACTTTCAGCTCATCTTTATTTAAATGAACCAGAAGTGAATTTTCGAGTAAATGGTTGTGATGTTCTTTTTATGAAGCTGAGAAGTCAAAACATTACAAATAGAAATTAAAGTAAGCATTTGAAGATCATTTAGAAGCATTTAAAATCGAATCCACAGCAAAATTTGAAATAACTGAAATATATCCACACCGACGTCACACTTCCGGTTTTATAATCGATGATTTGATCGATCATAAAATATTTTTATGAATTGTCCAATATCTCCTTCAATATGGTATGTATACCTGTGTTGATTGTTAAATGAAAAAATAGGTAGGGAATGTCAAAGTCAATTGATCTCGTCCAAGAAGCAATATTTTTTATTTCTATCGCTCAGAATTCCTTTAAATTATTTTGGAGCGTTATAGATAATTTTAGGTGTCCTGTATTGATAACAGAAGTTGTATATGACAATTTTGAAAAAAATCCGTCCGTCCGTTGGTCCGTCCATCAACATTGGCTGCACAAATTAAAACTGCTATTCGGATTGAGTCATATCCACATTCATTTTATGCATATCAATAATGCCTATTTGACCTATCATCACCATTTCCCAAGTTCGCCCCGTTTCCGAGAAATTGCTGATTTTGACGTCAAAAAGTCAAATTTTCTGTAAATACTAGACACTTTGTTGAAGTAGAATTTTCAAATAACTTGTAGTAGTTGCTGTATATGCCACTTATATCCTCTGAAGATTTCAAAGCTCTTGGAATTACAGTTTTTGGTGTTTACTCTATAAAATTTGACAAAAAGTAGGACTCATTTTCAGGAAACTTTCTCATATATAAAGTCAATGGCAGGTTTTGTGATTGACAAGTTTCTCAAAGTTTGCCTTATACTTGATCATTTCTTGCAATGAATTACATCATAACTAGATTTAAGCATTCCATACATATTGCTCAACATATGTCAGCATCAAATTTTTACCGTTTTTGAGATATTTGACGTCAAAGAACAGTAAAAATAAGTTATTTTTCAACTTGCTTCAATTTGACCAAATTTTTGGGAAAATCATCTACAGGTTGCCAGGAGTTCAAATCTGACATTAGTTTTAGGATTTGCCCTTTACTTGACCTTCAGTGACCTTCGAAAGGTCAAAAAAGTTGATTTTTCAAATTGATTTTTGGATGTAAATTTTGGTCAGCTTAATCACAAAAGACCTTACTGAGCTCTGAATAAGTAAAATTTTCAAGGTCAAAGGTCATCAAACTAGGTCACACAACTGTGCTATCTAAGTTTCTCAAAGTTCGAGACTACAAATCCAAATCAATATTTTTGTTTGAAAGTCAGGATATACATTCCTCTGAAGGTTCCAAACTGTGTGAGCACAGGACCATGGGTCCTTTATTTATTGTCAGCCATTCTTGTATTTTCCTTCGTAAAATCTTATCTGGAAAGTATTCTCATGGTTTGAGGGATCAATTTAAAATTTTCAGGGATGATTCTTTGTATGCAAATCTCTGACTGCATCTTAGGGAAATTTTAAGCCAGCCATTTTGAATTTCAGTCCTAAAATCCTTTCTGTAAAGGCTTGCTTAGATGTTTTTAGAAGAACTGTTTCCCATATCAATGTCACATTTCACATATACGTACATATCAATTTCAAATTTTCAGGGATAATACTTCATTTGCAAATCTGTAACTTTTTAGTTTTTGGGCATTCTGGGTAAATGTTAAGGTTGCCATTTTGGATTCCTCTCTGTTTAGTCTTGTCTACATGTTTCCTAGCAAACTGGTTGACGGATCGATTTCAATTTCCAGTTATCAAACTTATCAACAGAATTTTCAATGCAACTGTACTGTATGGGGCTCCCTAAGGGGTATGTGATAAGGCGACTTGGCTTCTCAAAATGTGACTAAATGGGACTTTGAGGTACTTAAAATGAACAAATGTGACAAATCAATCCTTGCAAGTGACAATTTTCACATTTATCGGACTGACAAGTGTTTTGAGAGTGACAAAAATAGATAATTCGTTCTGAATGTAAATTAATGCTAGTTAAGATGACTTATTCTAACCAGCAATCAAACAATGGAACATAACAGACTATTTAGTACATTAAATACTTTGACTGACTAAAAAGGAACGAACCTGACAAAATATGACAAGTAAATTTTAAATGTGACAAAGTGAGAATTTTGAAATCTTAAAAGTGACAAAAGCGACCCCACTACCTCCTCTTGGGGAGCCCTCTGTATATCAAAGGAAGCATCATTTGAATTGAAAATAGCTTATTTATTTCAAGACTTATCATTTTTATGATTCCAGAATACAAATACAAGATGACATCTATCATTAAATTGCATGCCCTCTCAGGAGTCCAAGATGAAGGCCCCTTAGCCTATATGCTGCAAGTGGATGAGTTCAAGTTTTTACTAGATTGTGGATGGGATGAAGGCTTCTCTATATCACACATTGAAACACTGAAAAAGTATGTTTTAATATAAATTAACTTAAAGCTATATGTTCACCAATTATTGGACTCATAATTGTAATGAAATGGGGTGAAGTTTAACAAGACTATAATGTTTCATTGAAAAAATATCCATGAATATTGGGATTACTATAGGTAAAAAATTAGTCAGTTAAGACTTAGTTGAATTATGTTGGGCAAAGTCATCGAGGCCTTAATGGCCTGATTGATGCTTGTTTTGCTTTTTTATTCAAATTATACATATGTATCTATCTCTTAATTGATTAAATGCTGCAAAAAATGTTGACCATTTTAGTTTAATCAGATTCTACAATCTCAATAAAGTTTGTATGTTACAGACATATCCACCAAATAGATGCCGTTTTGTTATCATATCCTGACCACTACCACCTTGGGGCACTACCATACCTTGTTGGAAAATGTGGCTTATCATGCCCTGTATATGCCACTGTCCCTGTTTATAAAATGGGGCAAATGTTCATGTATGACATATACCAGGTAAAATATCCATTAAAAATTATCCAGAGAAAATTTAGTTCTGTTGATTCATAGAGTACAAATGAAGTTACTTTTTAATATATGAGAGAAATTTCTTTAAATGAGAAAATGTTTAAATATGAAGGTATCATTCTAGATGTGCCTATGAAGTTAACATGAAAAAATAATGTAAATAAACTACTAGAGAAATACCTCGACCATTTATTTTCAGTCTCACCACAACTCTGAAGATTTCACTCTCTTCACTTTGGATGATGTTGATCAAGCCTTCGAGAAAATCATTCAACTGAAATACTCGCAAACAATTAGTCTAAAAGGTAACATTTTTGTTTCTTAATGCAAGGCCAATTTTGAATATACTTGAGAATTGACAAAATAAAAGACAGCTGTGAGAATTTAAGCAGAACCATAAATAAGCTTAAAAAACATTCTGCACCACCTAATGAACCTGCTGGATCATTCTGCCAAATTTAGCCAGTTGTGTTTTGGACAGAGGGTATTTCCAGATCATTTAAACAATTGTGTACATTTAGGCTCATGCACAATCTCTAAGTAAACTAAATACAATGATAACTAAGTTAATGGGACTCCCTGTGATCATGAGGTCCAAGTCAACCCATCAAAATACATTTTACATGACTAGGACTTTATTTTCATCATAAAGGCATCGAGCAAAAAGACAAACCTTTTTTAATGGTCTGAATATACAGACAATCCAAGATATAATTGTCTGAAATTGACTGCAGTATGCAGTCAATTTCATGGAAACATGATTGAGGTAAACTCAAATGAAGTTGATACATTATTTGACATACCAGGCCAGTGTAGAGCGAAGTATACAGCGAAGTATAATCTTTTTTACAATGTGGAACAATACTTACCCTTTGAATTTGTTTGATATATTATATCATTAACATGATAAATCATGACATCTCATTTCTTCTCAGCCCTTTCAGGTGAAACAGAAAGATGCTATGAGTATTAAAATGTGAAATCATATATTTTTTATGATTTCAGGGAAAGGTCATGGTCTTCAAATCACTCCTATAGCTGCTGGTCACATGATAGGTGGCACTATATGGAAGATTGGCAAAGAAGGAGAGGAAGATATTGTTTATGCTGTTGATTATAATCACAAGAAAGAGAGGTAGTATGATGTACAGGGTGATTCCAAAATGTTATTTAATTTGGGTCAAACAAACAGTCAAACTCTTTGTTGATAAGATTACCACCTGCTAAAACTGCTTACCTATGCAACTTGAAATTTTTACAGCTGCAAGAGCAGACAAGTGCCAACATCTGATTCTGTTTAGGGCATTCTGGGTAAATTGCTTGGTGACCACTTTGAATTTTTCCATAAATCTTGTCATCAAAATTCAAGAAAACCACTTATCAGTTCAACTTCAAATTTTTATCAACCATATGGCAAGATCTGATTAGGTATTGTGTATGCTGGCTAACTTACATGGTTGTCATTTTGAGATCTTTTTTTGAATCAAATATTTGTGATCGACCAGGCATCCGTCCATCCGTTGGTCTGTCCGTTGGTCCAACCGTCTGCACAAATTAAAACTGCTATTCGGATTGAGTCATATCCACATTCATTTTATGCATATCCATAATGCCTATTTGACCTATCATCGCCATTTCCCAAGTTTGCCCAGTTTGAGAAAAGTCAAATTCTCTGTAAATACTAGACACTTTGTTGAAGTAGAACTTTCAAATAACTTGTAGTAGTTGCTGTATATGCAACTTATGCCTGTTTGACATATCATCACCATTTCTTAAGTTCTTTCTGATTTCCGAGAAATTGCGGATTTTGACATCAAAAAGTCAAATTAATTGACTAACTGAACAATTGACTAACTGAAACTGATAGGCAAATCTGACTTGAGAAACTGAGTACTGAGTAACTAAATAATCAATTTGAAAAATCAACTTTTTTTTGGATGTAAATTTTGGTCAACTTAATCATAAAAGACCTTTTAAGCTCTGAATAAGTAAAATGTTCAAGGTCAAAGGTCCTAAAACTAGACTACAAATCAAATTCAATAATTTTGTATGAAAATCACGATATACATTTTCTCTGAAGGTTCTACACTGTGTGAGCACAGGGCCGTGGGTCCTTTATTTAGTTCAGATATGTTTTGTAAAAGTTCATTTGGGTATATAGGATTTAGAAATATAGTTGAACAAATTGTTTTAATTTTGTTTAAGTGATTTATATAAGACATTTTAGATTTGTTTATTTTGTTCACTAACGTTTTTCCAACATTTTTAAAGTAGTTATTAAATCCATCAGCTATTGCTTGCTTATTTTCTGTAATTGACCCATCAATCATCATTTTAAAATTGTCAATTTTATTGAATTTCTTCCTACCAAGTACTTCATTTATGATAGTCCAAGTTTTCTTGATATTTCCATTTAAGAGATCTACATTATGAAGATATGACTTACAGTCATTCTTGGTTTCGCCGTCATGAGATACACAGTACTGTCATGACTCATAAAACGAAAAAACAATTATTGATTTTCCTAATCTTGGAAAATTGAGGTAAAAATAAAATGCACTTTAAAAATACCATTTACCACCATATAGAGAAACAATCAACTAAACTAAAATAATCTGTTGAGGTGTACAATTTACCCAGTATACCCATATCAAGGTCAGTGGTTGAGAATGTAACATACTTTAACAAAGACGAGATTAAAATTTCCAAATTGATTCTTAATTAAGATGAATGAACAAAAAGATTCAGTGATTGTTTTTGTTTAATTTATTTGGAAATCGGCACATTGATAGAACATAGGTGGCGCTGCAGTGTTGTGTCACATAGACCACTTGTATTGTATGGAATGGATTTGGACTGAAAGTAAAATATACATGTAACAAACAATCATCCTTCACTCATTAGACATGGATACAATCATGCACTTAAATTAAATTTTTGAATTAAATTTGTATATTTTTAATTAATAAGTTAATAAGAAGAAATTAGTGAATACAATAAATAATGTCTATGTAATATAAGTATTGTTGCAATTTCTCTTAGAGGCCTTCCCCCTATACTCTTGTATAGCTTATTGGGGGGAGGGGGTGAGATTCATTACTGATTTATACAAGATAATTACAAGAGTTTTATAAATAGAGAAAATACTTTGAATGAATTGCCTTCTGTGGAAGAATCTTAGTACCAGAGACTTGTCACATTAAAATATGTATCTTGATTTCTTAGTGGATTGTATGTTGTACAGGACAGTTAAAGACAGGTTTCATTGTAGGATGGACATTTTCTGATTGATATAATCTAAATTCTAGAGATCATATTTTACAAAAAATATTAATTCAGGCATTTTTTCCAATAGAAACTGAGAAAATGATGGCTAGTGATGGTATTATATTGGTTATAACATGTGGTATGAATATAGAGATACCCTTGATTGATGCAATTTGCAATTTTTTAATTTGATTGCATGGTTCCAATTGATATTTTCAATAATACTCATATGCAGGAGTCTTAATATCTACAGTGCAGTACACTTTTTACATAAAATATGCTTTAACATTATTCGTAATCTTACATATAGGTGCTATGTATAATAGTAAAAAACAATTAAATATATGACATTGAAGTAACACTTTTAGAACCTCAAAATATTGTTCTACTTGGGAGATGTTCATTTTAATTGAAGTCGGAATTGCACTCAGTTTTGAACAAATAACTGAATCAACCAGGCGCCAGATTGAAAATTGGAGTAAATATGACCCAGGCCTTTTGGAGGTGTTCAACCTACAGAAGTTCATTCACATTAAAACTATGTGTATCTGGATCTTGGGATATGTATACTTATGGAGTTTTCCACCAGGTTCTGCTGTATTACAATTTACAATATCCGTTCCATTTCTTTAATGTACTGGTGAATGTACTAAGAGTCTTGTGATTCTTCTTCATATTGCAATCGTTTATCCCTTTCAATTTTCATAAGACAAAAGTTCAAAACAATTGCAAAAAAACATAAAATAGATGTCAGAACAAAAAACCACTGCGTACATAATTCTCCATAACAAGTTTGTGATCCAGGTGGACTATAGGTTTCATAATTCAAAGCAAAAAGCTTTTGAAATAAAACCATTCCAACTGCATGGCCAACCGTCATTAAACCAGTATTTTGTGCAAAATATTTCATACCAAATAGGTCAACAGTGATAGTATATACTTGTACATAAAAGAAGGCAAAGGCCATGACTGCCATTGCAGAGGCACTCATCAAACCAGCAAAGCATTGGTTAAAAAATACCAAGACTATTTGACTTATACATGTGAGTGTTACAGGGAATAAAAGAGTTGATGATTTGGGAATGTCTGGCCATTTTTGCGAAATGTAATCTTGTACCGCTCCGCCAATTAATCGACCAATTGATGCAAGGATTGGAATTGTCACTGTGAAGGCTATTGCATTGATGTGAACCTGTGCAGATTTCACAAGAGTTGTAATATTATTTGTAAGAGTTCCACCAGTGCCCCCAGTGATTATGCAGATAAATAGTATGCTATAAAACTGAGGTGTTTTACTGATTTGCCACCACTTCATTTCTTCAACTATTGGTTGATTTGATATCTTTTTTCCAGCAATTGGAGTTGTTTCATTCATTTCATCACTTCTATTGTAAAGCGTAACATTCTGGAGTGTATTTCTTTCTGCTATTTTATTTTCATTTGTATCAATCAATTCTAGTTGGCCAATATCATATGCAGCTGTTACTTCAGGAAGTGTCTCTAGCATTACAACACCAAATGTATTTATACAAACTGATAATACAGCTAGCATAAGCAAGAACTCTGCAAGCTTTTGGTTCTCTGCATCTTCAATGTGTCCTTGAACAAACAATCCTCCATAGAGGGCGCTAAATATTGCAGGGCTTATTCCAAATACAGCTTGGAGGAGGCCAAGTATCTTGCCAGTATGCTTTCTGTCAAAGTTCTTGCAATTCACCACTCCTGATGCTGTATATATAAATTGAGTTCCAACTGATGCCATAAAATAAAAAGCACAAAAAAGCCAACTTTTTGAAGTGAAGAATATCCTAAAGTTTGTTGCTGTCGACATGAGTCCAAATCCTAAGGCTGTGAGAACAAGTGAGATTATACATGATACTCTTGGACCAAAAAGGTCAAAGACAATTCCTGCTGGAAAGGAGAAACAAAATCCCAAATCGCCACTAGATGCAATATATTCCAGTTCAGTTTGAGTATAGTTGAATGCATGTTTCAGGGCAATTGCATATGCATTAAAAGTAAACACAATTCCTAACATGAAATATGCCAGAATCCCAATACTCAGTGACACATACTTCTGTAGTTTTCGGTTTTTTAAATCCATGATGGGAAAACATACTGTCACATTACTAGTCCATGCTGTAATCCATATTCAGGTCAATGAGAAAAATAATTGATTCACAAATAATTTACATACCTATACATAAATACATACATTGTACATCAGTTAAGACTGATATACAGCATACACAAATGTGAATGGTATATTTTGTTCAGTGAAGCTGATAGTGTGCACAGGGTGTAACAGTATGCATGTTTTATTATTGACAAGTCTCCTCCCATCTCCATGTTAGTCCAGTTGTGTTTTATTACAGATTCTTATCATAATCTGTTATTGTTACAGATGATAATCACATTGCAGGGGCGTTGGATCATATTTTTTTAAAAGGGGGGGGTGCGTTTTCCTGAAAATATATATTGAATATATTTGATATTAATAAGCAGTTGAAATGCATTTTCATGTACAAATGGATTAATAAACTCCATAATTATCATAAAATTTTTCCAAACCTCTTCAGTACCATCCAAGAGAGACATGTTTACAACACCCGAAATAGGGTAAACTATGACAAACCCAAAATTCGAACAAATTATGGTAAAGCCTTGATATCTTTTACTGCACCATCAATTTGGAATTCATTACCTATTGAAATAACATCATCTGGAAGTATTTTTATTATGAAAAAAGAATTGAAAAACTATTTTATCAATCAATAATATCAATTTCAGATAACCATAGTGGGCATTATATGACACATTCTTAGTCACACATAGATAGTAGCATTCATCACACAAGCAGATCCCCAATCTGTACATTTCATGATTATAACCACGGGAATATACATGAGAAGTGTCACCCGTTTACTGTACATTTGATGTTGAAATATATATGAATAAATAAATAAAATAAATAAAAATATAGGTGGCGCAAGAACTACTTGCGTGGCCGAAGGAGGTTGCAGGCATGCTCCCCCAGAAAAGTTTTTTTGAAGACATTATTTGGCGCAATCTGAGCGTTTTCAAGGACTATAAAAATTTCTTTCTGATAAACTAAATCGGTCAAGTATACGATTTATTAGATGAATATTGATACAAGCCACGGATCCAGGATTTTGTGTTCGGGGTGGGGGCGCTTGATAATGGCTGTTAGGGAGGCGAACCATGACAAGTGAGCGCAGCTAATGAGGGCCAGATTCTCCCTACAAAAAGTTTCAAAATTGAACATCATTCGGTGCATTCTGAGCAATTTCAGAACACAATATCCTGCACATAAAATCATTACATTGGAACATCTTTTCAAGACATTGGTTAAGGGGGGGGGGTAATCTCCCCCTGAATCCGCCATTTGGTACCCTATGGAATAATATCCTTGGTATCACTTATGATAGATCTACCACTAACGTGTTCTTTTGCGAAAATACATTACAATTTAAAAAGTAGGCGTATATGTTGATTTCTTCGATGAAAAATGGATGGATGACTGTCAGTTTATTTTTATTGAATGCCCTGTGATCAGAAACTGAACGGAGGGGCTAGCCGAATTCTGCTAGAAAATTCAACAAAACTGCAATATTTATTTTTTTCACGAGAAAGTTGAAATAAATCACTAAATGTATAGGCATGGCACCAACGTGAAATGTTTTTGCATTGATATCTAAAACCCAGCACCTACATAGAGACTATAGAGAACAAAAGTCCGCACCATATTTGAAAAAGGGGTTGCGTTTTCCAGAAAATATAGATGGATAGGCAAATGATTGCTTGGAAAAAGGCCACGCATCTGGGGGTCTGGAGCATGCTCCCTCATGGAAAATGTTTGTCATTGAAGACGTTATTTGGTCAATCTGAGCGTTTTTAAGGACCATAAATAGTTGTTTTCTCATATAAAGTAGCATTTTTGAAGTTTCACTGAGGAACCTTATCAAAAAAAGTTTTTTGGGCAGTTTCATAGGGTTCAAAAGGGTTACAGAATCTAATCTGTAATGCTTTGGGCGCCTAAACTAAAATTAGGCCCAAAGGATGGGTATCGATATGGCAAATTTTTTGAACACACTTTTTGTTAACAAAGTTGATTGTCAAATTGCATTGCAATGTGATAAGGAATAAAACCTCTTTCAGAAACTATTTAGTGTAAGATTTGATTGTTTTGGATTAATATTCTAATTGGTTGTATCTCAGGTATTATCTTGTTAATTAATTAACAAGATACCATTGCCACCTATCGTTTTTCGATTGAAAATAAAACTCATGATAAGTTAATTATAAACATAATCCTAGATATAAACTTACAAACTTTCTTGTCATGAGTTAATACCCATTGATTGGAATGTGTGAATGGAGGAATCAAGTCCCAGGGGAAATAATAATTTCAACATTTTACCTTAAATTATGACTATGACGTTTTCTTAACACATTACTTTATCTTTTACCTGAACACAACTGTGACTGTTTTATGATTTATGATGGTGTTTTTAAACAACAAACGCTGTTATTAACTAACTTCATATACAGGGTGTCCCAGAAGTAATGATAATTATGCTCTAAAATTTTTATTTGATATGGAAACAATATGAAATTCACACAAATTAAAGATCAAGATGTTAGCTTCATTTTACTATATTACATTTATTACTTTACACAAATATATTCAATGTATAGTTGCCATAGCAACATGTACGCGCATTCTGCGGAGCAGCTGTGTTTTTCATACATTTTTGAAAAACATTTCATGTTCATATGTTTCCCTGCTGTTCACATCACTACTGTAATGCTGCTACTTCATTCCTGATATTCCTGAAGAGCATTGTACATTGTTGATTCACTTATCCACATACTGTCCTTTGCTGGAGACAATTTGTCTGTGCCTTTCCAGCCAGGATTGGAAGACATGATCAAAACCACTGTTGGACATATCCTGCAGAGCCAACTGAACCGAGCAGCGCAATTGTCACCAAACCATTTATGCCACCTATACACAGTGGGGTTGGACAGTCTTCTCTCGCCATATGCTTGTTTAAACTCCTTTATAATGTCACTGGGTTTACCCCCTGTCTGTCTGAAGGAATTTTATGACTGCTCTCTGCTCTAATTTTTTTTCATCTTTGCTCAACGTTGGTGGAATAATGTATACCTCCCTGGAAATTCCTAGGTTATGTTCCTAAGAGTTTTCCTTTTGTGAAACCCTATATGACATCATCATATGATGTCATAATATCAGATTAAAGTGATAATCCTGTCACAATGAGATAAATTACATAATATTAATTTATTAAACCACTATGACATCATGCAACTGTATACAATTACCATAACAATGATTTAAAAGCTTGAAACATTATCACAGAATGACTGCTTTTCTAAACTAAGTTTGAACATTTATAATATACGGAAACTGCTCCGCAGAACGCGCATACATGTTGCTATGGCAACTATACATGAAAAATTTTTGTATAAATTCATAAATGTAATATAGCAAAATGAAGCTTATATCTTAAACTTTAATTTGTATGAATTTCATATTGTTTCCTTGTCAAATAAAAATTTAAGAGCATAATTATGATTACTTCTGGGATACCCTGTAGTACAGTTGTTTTATTGTTTAAAACATAGCATGCAGTATTGGAATAGTCAAATATGTATATATCAACATGATTTTTAAGTTTGTTTTCACTTTTGTTTTATAATTGCATAAAACAATTGAATAAGAGGAAAAACACATCTAGAAATATTGTTTATTAGTATATTTTATTCTTCATTCGCATTACCCAGGACAAAATGTGAAAAAATAAAAAAAAAAATAATAAAAAAAATGTGACTCCAATATTTAATTCGCGGGGTCCTGAATTCGCGATTTTATACTCATGTGGATATACGCGTACCCTTTGCATTCGTTCGACTTCACTTCTTAAAAGAGAGCTCCGTCTTCACTCTTTCAAACTAAAATAAACCTGTGAACTCACCGCGCCAATCAGTGTTCGTCGGCCAAATTTGACCGACGTTCTATATATGGTCATTCCTTCTGACGTCATCGTTGAGCCCGGAATTAACCAATGACATGCGCATATTTAATTAGAACGCATTTGGCGTATGTTTCTTCAAGCTCGCTGATTGGTGGAAGAAAGGTCAGCGCGTAGGTCAAATGTGATTTATTACCCAAACTGTCACCGGTACCCGTCGCGGGGGCGGGACTACTAAACTGTAATATGGTCTCTACTAGGCAGAGTGTAGTTTAACTAGACTCTGCACGCAGGATAATATACGCGAATTCAAGATGCTCGCAAATTTAACATGTTTTACAATATATATATATATATATTTCAAATTATATTGTTACCATTCAAAAGATGATGGTCACCATTAAATTGACAATGTGTAAAATTTTTAGAATTTTTTGATGACTGGTTTAAGAGAAACGTGTGTTCAAAATGTTCCCCATATCGATACCCATCCTTTGACAAAAATCAGGACTTAAGGAAGCCATTTTCAGGGAACTTTCTCATGTACTGGTATATTGTCAATGGCAGGTTTTGTGATTGACAAGTTTCTCAAAGTTTGTCCCTTTACTTGTTCATTACTTGCAATGAATTACATTAATACTAGATTGAAGCATTCATTCCATATTGCTCAATATATGACAGCATCAAATATTTACTGTTTTTGAGATATTTGACGTCAAAAACCAGTAAAAAATAATTTATTTTTCAATTTGACCAAATTTTTTGAGGAAAAACGTCTAGAAGTTGCCAGGAGTTCAAAATCTGACCTGTCACAAACTGTGCTATCTAAGTTTCTCAAAGTTTGAGATTACAAATCAAAATCAAAAATTTTGTTTGAAAATCAGGAGATGCATTCCTCTGAAGGTTCTACATTGTGTGAGCACAGGTCTGGGTCCTTTATTTTCATAAATCTTACCATCACAGTTCTGTTTAATTTGAAATTTTTACAGCTGCCAGAGAATACTAGTGCCAAGATCTGATTAGGTTTTGAACATGCTAGATAAATTACATGGTGCCCATTCTGTTCTTCAAAGTGTGATATTTATCTCTGTATGTCTTGTAATTACTTTTTCACCATTTTTACTTTCAATATAAAAAACAGTACATGTTTCTGTGTCTGTCAAAGATTCAAAATATTCTGTTATACTTTGCTGTGTTTATTCCAGACATCTGAATGGATGCCAGCTCGATGCGATAGCACGTCCCCACCTCCTTATAACAGATGCTTACAATGCCACCTATAATCAGGCCAGACGTAGACAGAGAGACGAACAGTTAATGAGTATGGAAACTGTTAAATGTTGTAAAATAAAATGTAGCGTAGTCCTGCATAAAGTGGCAGTTGCGCAAATAAAGATTAGGGAGGAGGGACTAATGACTCGACTAAAATTAAATGTAGCTTAATCCTGCATAAGTCCCTGGGATAAACCACCTCCATCGTCATGGAAAAAGTAAATTAATGTAAATTGTTGAAAATGCACAGCTTACTGAATGTCAATGAAAATAGTTAACTCTTTACAATGAATTTGGAATAATGAGTTGCCTGTTGGCCAATAGATTGATTGCCATTTTTTAAATTGGGCAATCATGTGTTCAACCGTTGTTGAGATCCCTTGGATAAAGATGTAATAGCTTGTAAGACTTGTACAATGTATTCCCTGATGATTATGTGTCATGAGAAACATGTTTTATCTTGGGAACATCGATTTGAAATTCTTAAACATCTGATTTTACTTCTGCTCATCCTCCATTCACAGTAGTATTTTAACTCTCTCTTCGTGGTAGAAGAATGAATAATAGACTAAATACCAGGGAAAAATAATCTTGACTTCATGGTTGAAAGTGAAAATTGATTCAGCCAAAGTGATATCATTTTTGAAATCCACTTGCTAAATTACATCTGAAATTGTAATTTTAGATTTGTTAAAGACTCAAGGTATACAAATACATAAAAATTTACATATAGTTTTATTGTATAGACATTTGAAATTATATAATCCATAATCAAAAAGGTTACATGGAATTAAATTATCTGACTAAATCTGGTTTTATTTAAGAACATTTTGTATTTGACCCAAGTTACCAATCTGATGGTGATTGAAAATGTTAACTAACTCCTGGGTCTACTTTTACTGGTAATTCTGAAGCCCTGTTCAGTGGATGGGACTTAAATTGAGACATTTTTGAAATAAATTGATGATTTTTCTTTTTCCTTCAGCAAACATTCTGCAGACAATGAGAAATGATGGGAATGTTCTGGTTGCCGTGGATACAGCTGGTCGTGTGCTGGAGTTGGCGCAACTTCTCGTAATATATAAAATATAACACTTCAGAGTTAAAAATATGTCATTTTATCTGATATAATTTGTCTTGTATAAAGTTGTCTCGTTGTCTCCTTTATGTAATTGTCTGAGTTTTTAACAAAAGTTCATGATTGCACCTTACATAGTATATTAGAATGACCATGTTTGTATTGGCCAATCCTGCATAGTTGTCTAAAATTCTTGGTGTCATAACTGTAATTATTTTGGATTTATCATTAAAATCATGGAGAAAAGCACAAATTCTAGGTTAAATAGGAGAATTCTTTTACATATTTATTGAACCACAAGGTTGGACCAAAATATTCTTAACACTTCTTTTTGCTTTTTAGGATCAGCTTTGGCGAACAAAGGAGTCTGGTCTGATGGCATATTCTCTTGCCCTACTCAACAATGTCTGCTACAATGTGGTTGAATTTGCCAAGTCACAAGTAAGATAATCAATATAGTTTTGTTATTTTGTGATAAATGTCGTGGGAATTCTGCCTACAATGTGTGGAATAAGGAAAAAAGAAAAATCAAACCTACGACGTTCCGACATTTTGTTACCGAAACTAACCGTTTCAGTAACCAGCGTAATCGAGTGGATCACCAGGGCTAGTGCACCTCTCTATGACTTTGAATATTAGGACATTAGAAAGATGTCGTATAATCCAATAATAATTGAGTCACTAAGAATTTTGTTTCTTGTTATAGATGGAGTGGATGAGTGAAAAAATAATGCGAACATTTGAAGATCGTCGGAATAACCCATTCCAGTTTAAACACCTTCAGCTGTGCCATAGCCTTGCAGAGCTGGATAATGTGCCAAGCCCTAAGGTCAGTCACATCTTTTCATAGACATTGGTTGTTCAGTTCTATTGCTGTGTTTTATGTTGGTTTCAGTTATATATGTTACCATTAGTCCTGCATTTAATGGAGTGGTACAGGGTCTCATTGCGAGACTATGTTGTTTGAAGTGTTTATGTCACTCAGTGCTCTTTTGTGACATATCATGAGTTGTTTTATCTCACTTCATGAATATTTGTTGACATATAATGATGTGCTTTTTGTCACAATGTGTTATTTTGATGACATATAATGCAATGATTGATGATATGACATATAATGAGATAGTTACCCTGTGTAATATGTGACATATTTTGAGATTTTTTATGTCTTCATACATTGTAGGTGACATATTATTGAGATACCGGTAGTTGTTTTATATCATGTGTTGTGTGTGTAAATCTGTGTTGAAGGTTTTTTTTTTATAGTATAGTCTTTATTGAGGTAAAGTCAATACATTTTCGGCCACCAATCGTGTTGAAGGTGACGTATCACATGATAGTTGTTTAGTCACCCTCTGTTGTAAGTGACATGTTATGTGATAGTTCTTTTTATTACCATGTGTTGGTGACATGCAGGTGACACACAATGAGATGAGGTGATTAACATCAGCTTGCAATGATTTTACTTTGTGGGGCTCACATAATATTTTACTGTATAGAATTAGATCTGATTTGCTGTATTGTTTCTGGTTCTTTGTAAAGATGTCAGCATAAACTACTTTATAAGGTATAACATAGTGCATTGATTGGATTTGGAGAAATCACTGGCTTAGTATTCATTGAAAAGCTGTATAGTGCACTACATTGTACTGCACTGTACTGTATTGTACTGCACTGTACTGTATTGTTGAATTGTACTTTACATTGGTTATATTCCTCTCTCTCAAAAAAAGTTATTTCATCATGTTTAGGGTCATTCTGACTATGTACATTGTGGTCCTCGTCATGTAAATGATATGTGAAACTATAGTTAAACTGACCGGAGGTCAAAACGGAACTCTGTTATCTTGGTTCAAAATATATTCAAAATCCAGCATAACTTTCTGTTTTGTCATTTCCTAAATGTCATGAGACCTAAATGTGGTTTTTGCTAATTTTCTCAACTTTAGAGTTATCTGCCACTAAAATTCACACAGGATATGCCAGTTGAAACAACTACATCTAAATTACTTTTTGCACACAGGGGAATTTAATACACACTTTAAAAGTGTTAATGAATCATTTTCCACTTATTTAAAGATTGATATAACACTCGTCTTGTCACAACCAATAAGTGATGACAAATCATTAGAGCCATTAGAACAACCATTTTTGTGATCAGTTCTTCAGGTTCAGCATTGGCATTTGCCATTCAGCATGTGACGTGTGCTGCAAATCGTTATCTTTTGTAACCATTTTTCCAAGTTGTGATATTTTGTCATGTGAATGCCTTGTTTTGTAATATTTGATGTACACAAAATGTTTTTTATCAACTTATAATCTTGGATAATATCAGGGTTATCGTCACAGGTGACACTGATATTAATATCACAGTGGCATGCAGTCATGTCAGTAGATTAATATCATAGTGGCAGTCTAGTCAAGGTGAGTTTTGACTAATGATGGTTGGTGGGTTTGAGTATACATAAGGATTAGTGGCAATTTGTAATGATTTAATTAATGACCTTTGTGTATATTTGCACACTTCTCATGAATCATAATTTCATTTGAGACGGCTAGTAGATTAATCCTTCTCATCTAGATATTAATAATCTTAATTTCCTGTATGTACATGATTGATGGGCATTTTGGGTTTCATTTTTGGGATGTTTTGTGTAGGTTGATATTGCTTGTGAAGTCGTATTTTTCCTTTGTTAAAGTTGATGAACTAATTAAATCCTAAATGATGAAATTTGACATTCTTTTGATGATTTTGTTATTTTGAAGTTGTTTTCACAATGTTTCTATTGTAATATAGGATTCATCCATGGAATCACTTTTCAAAGTTCCTTATCATGTTCGATTTTGATACTTAGATCATTTCTGATACGTCAATGACCAGAACTTTCCTTTGATAAGATTATCCATCAATATCAACATCTGACCATTGACGTCTTCACCCCTTAATTTCTCAATTAAAGTCCCTTTAATTGCTTCAATCATTGCTAAACTAATGGAATTAAAGTCCTCAAAGAGTCATCAATATGATAATACAAAGTCTCACGAATACCAGCTTTGGCTAGTTAGCTAGTTAAATGAGCAATTATTTAATTTAGTAGCATTCTGAGGGTAACATCTGACTTTGATGTTCATATGAATCCTTATGCTTTCGCATGTTGATTGCTATCAGGTGTAAAAAACGAGACCCCATAGAGAAAGGTTTATGGGCTAACGTCACCCATGTTGGAATGTTATCTCGGAACAATTGAATTATAGAACATTAAAGCAATAATACAAACGATTTTTATCACATAATAAAGTGAGATGTTGGTGTGATGCACTCTTTATTGCTAATCTGTGTATTTATGGCTCTCTTATGTAACATATGTATAAACTCGTTTATTTGTTATCCACCATAGATCCCACATCTTTGTTTCTATGGTAATAAAACAACGCAACTAGTGAGCAACAAAAACACAGTGATATATTTTTATTGCATTTTAGTCAAAAAGACAAACTAACAATACATCAAATGATATAACAAACAATACGTACATTTTCGTGAAAGTTTCATATTACATGTACTGAGCTATTACTTGCTTTGATCAGCAGTAATCTATTAATAGTAGTTTTGCAATGGAATAAAATAAGCGAGAAAACATTTAATTTAAATTAAAATGTGACTATAGCCTAGAGTTGAAGAAACAAATCTTCAAGTTTTTCATCAAAATTTCCCCTCAAAGAAGTAATCTTATTTATAAACAACCCATGATGTGAATACAAAAATGTTGATAAACTAAAATAAATCTCTCAAATCCTATATTTATCCTCTAACCTGTTAGCTTTTTATTATCCTGTTTTTGTCCAAGTTTATGAGGCATTAATGTTATATCTTCAGCCATCTTTGAATTTATTATACAAAATAAACATAAGATAGATCTGCCGTCCAACTCTTCGACAGGTATATTACATTGGCCGTGGGATAATCTCAATATCCTGAACCTCATATAGGATAATCTCTATATATTTCTTATATTCGAAGAATCCTATTTTACATTTAAGTACCCTAACATATTAGATCTGCCGTCCAACTCTTGGGCAGGTATATTACATTGGCCGTGGGATAATCTCAATATCCTGAACCTCATATAGGATAATCTCTATATATTTCTTATATTCGAAGAATCCTATTTTACATTTAAGTACCCTAACATATTAGATCTGCCGTCCAACTCTTGGGCAGGTATATTCCATTGGCAGTGGGATAATCTCAATATCCTGAACCTCATATAGGATAATCTCTATATATTTCTTATATTCGAAGAATCCTATTTTACATTTAAGTACCCTAACATATTAGATCTGCCGTCCAACTCTTGGGCAGGTATATTACATTGGCCGTGGGATAATATCAATATCTTGAACCTCATATAGGATAATCTCTATATATTTCTTATATTCGAAGAATCCTATTTTATATTTAAGTACCCTAACATATTTATTAATTTTCATAAAACATATGGAAAAGGTTAGGGTAATGAACTGGCACTCATTGCTTTCAAGGTCGTTGATTTCAATTTATATCAATCTCAATCTGGAGCTTTTAAGAGATGATGAATACGAGATTACGCACTCATGACAGGTAAGATAGATGGCCTCAATTTGTGTTGAAACCTCCTAGAGGTTATATCGTGAGATATTAATGACACCTGTTAAGTTAGATGATTGAATTCGGGAATTACAATATCTTGTGACATAAGACATATTGCAAATGACTGTAATGGTTTCCTAACATTGTTTTTTTCTTTGTAGTTTAAAGGTTGTTCACAGTTTTTCACAACATTTTTTTATTATTTGTTTTTTATTCATTTTATAGAGATTGATGGCATACATACAATTTTAAAGGTACGTTCAGTAAAATCAGACAAATACATCATCTGAACACATGGCTCCAGAAGTCAACGACTATGGTCCTTCCTTCTACTTCTCCGGAAGAGCGATGTACGAGTTCTGAAGGCCTGTGTTCAGAGGATGGAAAAATTGAAATGTTTTACAATCATCCTATACAATTATCTTATTCAATTATCTTATACTTGCAAAATATCTCACACTAAAATTCTAGGTGAAATATTCTCATAATGTTCAAATGTCCAAAATTATGGGTTATTGCAGTTACTCTGAATTAATTAGTTGTTCTTCTCTTTTCACCAAATTGAAGACGATTGTTACTATGGAGATGGCACATTCAGCAACATAAGAAGTCATTTTGACTCTCATGTTTATATTTACTTCTGTTTTTATGTCACCACCACAAGTGGTGACACATTGTTATTCTGTAGTCTCCATCTTTTTGTAGACAGTATTCGGCTGTTGATATTTGGCATCCAGCATTCAATGGTTGGTGTCTGTAACAAATGGCAGGTGGTAACATGCTTGTTTTATTTTTTGTATGCATTTACCATTGTATCACCACACTGGAATAGACTAATCCCCATGTGCCAGTGATCTGAAAAACATAAACAAAAATAATGATAGCACCTTTAATATTCTGTTGAAATGTCGTCTTAAACATTTTGTCGAGGGTGAACGATCTGTATAATTACTGCTCTCTTGCATAACATACAATGTACTAAAGTACAATGTATATCTGTTCATTAAAGTTATGATAAATGCATAATAGATATCATGTATTTTCTATATTTGTAAAGTACAAAAGATTAGAAACAAAATTATGATATATTTTTTATTGAATTTGTATTAGCCATAAAGGTTTTTTATATTTATTTTTTTATTTAGTTCTTGAAGCCATAATGGTTAGGTTGACATTTCTGTTGTACATATTAATAGAATATTGGCTATTGCACATATTTAATCAAAGTTTTTAAGTTCGGCATAACCCAGCTAACTGTAGAACAGATTAGAATATTATCACAAACATTCTAGACGAAGCAAAATATTGCTTATAACGGCAATGCATGAAGTTTTGTGTGGAGTAAACCCCTCCATTTGTCTTTCTGTCTCCTTGTCTGTCTGTCTGTATGTCCATCCATCACAATAATTTGAAGATCTCTGCAAAGTACATGCATGGCTTTGTGATACTGAAATTGAAGATATTTGAAAGAAGATCACATATATTGTATTTTTCTGATTTCAAAATGGCCACTCGAGCCTTGAATTTGTAGAAAATCTGAGGTAATTTCACCAATGCTTTTGATGTGCAACTCTAGGGTTTCAACAGAAGATTATAAATATTACAATGTGACATATTTCAGGTTCATGAAGAATTAGCTTGTTAAGATGTGCTACACTTTGAAGTTGCAGTTTTCGTATTACACAATGTACATTTTGATGAACTATATCATCAACTGTATAAATGTTTATTTGCCATGATGTCCAGAATTCACTCATTTTCACCATTTATGCTTGCTAAATGAGAAAAGTTGTTGTACCAATCACGGTGACACACTCATTCCTGCCCATTCAGCTGTAATTTTACCAATACAATTAATACCTTAAGCAGCTCTTATGGTATACTGTTTGTAAGATAAGTTTGATATCTCATTTTGCAAAATCTGTTATTGTTTACTCGACTTGTTGTTTTTATATTATATCTAGACTTAGATGAATTGCATTTTGATACAAAAAAGCTGTTGCAATTCCTACTTTAGAAAATTGTTGTTTCCATGTTGGATTTTCAATTTGACACCCCTGGAAGTTGAGGCATTGGTCTGAGGTAATGCGAGAATGTTCAATTAGCCTGTCACACTGTTCCTGAGATAAGTCGGAGTGATAGAAGTTAAAAGTGTTATTTCGGATGTTTTTATGAAATTCAGGAAGTTGAAGAATCTTAAATTGATTGAAGTCAACAGAATATCTGGCATTGACTAATTGGTCATTACATCATTAGGATCTTTGTAAATATTTAATCTCTACGTGGTTATTTTTCATTTTAAAAATACAGGGTGGCTTGAAATGTTCAGTCGTCTAATTTTGGAATTGATTTCTTAATAGTGGTATAATTTTCGAAATTTTGTATATAAAGTGCTCGGTTGATAAAACTGTGGTGTACTTTAACAGATCTACAAAAGAAAAGAAATCATGTTTTCTATTCAGGTATGCTCTTTTTCATAAATTGTTATGATGTGAAATCCCCATTTTGGTCACTTTATAAGTCTTAGTTTAAATGTGATGGGTCTGTGGATTTCAATAAATATTTTTAATTCTTCAATGTATAATACTCCTTTTAGATTTACAGTCATAGATAGTGTACAAGTATATACATGTAAATATATATGCCTTATTGAAATCAATGTTTCTCATAAACTTAATGTCTGTTGGAACAGGACGATCTAAGCTTCTCAAAATACATTCACCACCTTCATCTAAGGGAAAACTTCTAAAAGGAAACTTTATAAATCAAGATGCGTCACCTTGAAGTTTCTAATATATGGCCACGCAACATGCTACTGCCATGACTAAATGTGATTTAGTCTGCTAAATTGTTTCCTAATTCTAACTTAGTAAATTGAATTGTTTCCTGAATTTAGACTCGATGTATTGATAAATCTGTGCAATTACCGAAATGTTTCCTCTTTACTTTGATTTGTTGATTACTCTTGGCAATCATTGATTTTATCAAGAAGATATAAGATGCCTTAGCATGATTACAAATGGGTCAATTATTGTCAAATGGTCAGATAACATTTTGTAAGTTTAAAACTAATTATTGCAATTTTTTTACCAATAGTTTTTTTAGTCCCCCAACTTTTTTGTGGACTTTGTTCGTCATTTGGTGTTTGGTGTCTGTAACAAATGGCAGCTGTTGACATTTTGTATGTTAATGCCTTGCTTGTATTTTAATCTGATTTTTTCATGATATTCTAATAAATTTGAAAATATTAAAATTCTGAATGATTGGATTTTTCAGAATTTTTTGTTGTACTGTGGTACTGCAGTCCATTATTTTTGAAAGTAATTTCCATTTAATGATGACTGAAATAGAAATGAAGCTTCGTTATTGAATATTTTTACGGTTAGGTAATCTGCCCCCCCCCTAACCCGTATGATCTTGGAAACAGACAATCACATGAGGGTGTATTAGGCATCATTGGAAAGGTTATTCAATTATTCAGCTATTCAATTCCCTATGTTGACTTATTATTAATGAAGAAAATATTCTAAGAACACAGAGGTATTTGAACAGCTTTAACTTTCCTCCTAGGGGAGTTAGTCAAAAAAATTTTGCAAAACATGTCTAATTCATTTTTAAGAAAACCTAGAATGTTTCAAGTCAAAAGATGAAACTACGAAAAAAGTTACCAAAAATATTCCTTAGGGGGTAGATCTGCCCCCGCCTCCCTAACCTTGAAGGGTTAATCCTCTTTTAAAATGCATGTAGGATAGCGATAAAATATAAAACAAAATACTAAATGAATCTCATTCAGATTTTAGTCAAAACAAATCTTAATTTCAATCTAAAAGAAGTATGAAAATGTTCACTTTAGAACAATGTAAGTCATCTTCGTTTCATTTCATCTTAGAAAATTGACCCACCCTTTGATCGATTTCTAATTTATTTCAACAAAACCTGTTCAGAATTTATTTTGTACTTTGTACTGGAATGAGATGTTGAAAGACCTGTTCATTTCAAAAGAAAATATGCTGTTGATGAAAGAATAAAACATATTTGTATTAGTATTACCACTTAGACTAATGAATTTGTCTTTAAAAGTATGTAATTTTGTAATAAAGGATGCCTATCATCTCATATACTCTGTGGTTTGATGTATTTTCCTACCCTGAAGCTTTAGAGAATGTAAAGTCATAGTCTGGTTGATCATAATGTTTGGTTTTCAAAAGGACCATTTTAAAGTTGAAACTTTTAAAACATGAGTCCTTGTTTCTGTACTGTTAAGCAAAATGCAGCAGGGTGATAATATTCATAAGTGACTAGGAACCTGAACTATTGGATTTAATACATAGGCAGATGGAACAAACAGGGATAACCTATCGGATCTTTTATGATACAAATATATTTTATGACTTTTTCATGTCTAAGTACCCCCATCAAACCTATTCAGCAAATGACATGCTCACCATATTTATCATTATTTCATTTGTGAGATTAGCAAAAGTGGTTTGTTTTCTCAGATTCCATTTTCATTTTGTGTGTCATCACGCATGTTGGTCTCCTTTACTGTGTTATCATATGTGTTAACTGCACCCTTTGCTCCAATCATTCCTTTGCATTCTTATTGGGATGTGACATTATGGTCAATGTGATTCCTACCTTAGGGAGCTTTCCTTGTCCTCGAAATTAAATCACTCGAATAAATACATTATTTGGAAATAGAGATCCAATAGGGAATTCACGAGATTATTGAAATACAGTGAAACCTGTGTTTATTGAACATTGTATTGAACAGATTTCTCGGCATGTGTTGGTAGGTGATCACTATAGAGAGGGCAATTTATACATAAGTCAGTAGAGTATGTGTGGAGGAAGGGTGTCTGCTAGAGACACTTGTTCACTAGAGACATGCTCACTAAGACTGGTTTTACTGTATGTCTAAAGTACTCCAATACATATTTGTTATTTAATCATATTTTGAAAATTCATATTTGGATGATTTCAAGTTATTACATCTGTATTTTAGTAAAACTTGTCTTGTGAAAACACCTCTCTATTGAACACCTCAAAACATGAACACCTCATTACATAAACACCTCACAACATGAACACCATGATGTGTTTTACATTGTCTAGGCAGTTCTCATTTTAGCCCTAGCTATGTGGGTGTAATTAGAATCCGTATTAGAAAGATGGATGACCTTTTGATGGTGTAATCTGTAGATATCAGGTCGCCGTAAATAAAGAGCTTTGGTCCGCAATCAAAATAATGCAAAATGTCAACACCTGCCATTTGTTACAGACGCCAATGGCTAAATCCTAAATGTCAAATGCCGAACACTGTCCATAGAACAGTTGGAGACTAAAACAATATGTCACCACTTCTTGTTGTGACAAAATAAATTATTTAATTTGGTCATTGACTTTTTATTGCTGTAGTTGTTCAGCACGTTGCAAAAAGCAGATTGGTCTTTACTGGAGACAAACTGACAATAATACTGGCTATTGTGAGAATTACGATCTGGTTACATCTATTGCTTGGTGGCATAGAGGGCATTGAATTGATTTATTTTCCACTAAACATATTAGTAATTCAAAGCAGAGACTTTATTCAATGATTACCCTGGTACTTGCTGCCCACTTGGGGACAGTCAATTTGGCATTAATCAAATTATTGGAATCTTAATTAACTTTAAAAAATGATTCCTTGAATTCAATGGGATTTTCTCACATTCAGTACTTTAGGGACACTGTCCAGTTGTAAACAGGTGTACAAAACAAAGTTAATTTCATTTGTCGGTAAACATGGTCCAAAGTCTAATTATAGAAAATTCTTTTATTTCACATAATCTTAATCCTTTTTAACACAATATATACCCTGCTAAACTTAAACTTAAAAATGTTGATTTCAAGTGAACGGCTAATTAATTTTTTTAAATTATATAATACAGGGAAAGGCTGAAGGGGGGTTTAACCTAAACATTAGTAACTTAACATTTTGACATTATCCTTATGACTCAATTAACATGTTTGTTTGCTATTCCAGATAAAGTGATTTCTAAATATCTGCCAAGGGGGTCAATAATGCTTTTAGCCTAGGCCCTCCACACTTATTATACTGTATTAATGTACATATTATGCAAATAAAAACATTAACCTAATTACAAAATATATATCTCCCATCTCATGGTCAGTAAGAGGAATTCTAGAGAAATATGTCTCCAAGTTTATCAAATCCGACTATTTAACCTCAAAAACATTGCAGCTCTTGCAGTATTGCAGTAACTTTTATGTCACCACCACAAGCAGTGACATTTTATTAGTCTCCAACTCTTGTGGACAGTTTTGGTGGTTAGTGTTGGGTGGTCGGCGGCATCTGTAAAAAATGGCAGGTGGTGAGATTTTGCATGTTGATCCCTTGTTTATATAAATGTTTATACCTTCATGTACGGAGAAACTGTTATCTTCTGATAATGCTTATTAATCAGTATGACAATTCATTTACAATTCCTTGTCAATTCATTTTTGGCTTTGTTGTGATGTCCGTAATGATGAAAACCATGAAATCTATCTGTAGTTAAAGATTGGTTTACTACAGACTATGTGTACAAACAACTCAGAAACTCTGAAAATATCAGTTCCCCAATTGATACTTTGCATAATGGTTACCCTTCCTTCTCCCACTTTTGCCCTTTGAAATTTAAATTAAACTTCACTAATTGAAAACATATCTTGGATCTTTTGGGAGCTATTATGTTTGAGTTACACTGATAGGTCAACTGTACACATTACTTGCTTGCTATTTTGTCACTCCCTATGGATCTGATTCTGCCTTTAACTAGAATGAAGAGATGATTGGGCAATTGATTTATATGACAAACATTAGGCAGAGATTTTAATATATAAATAATGTCCAAAATTTGGAGAATCATGAAAAATTCATTGTGATAGGTCAACTGTACCCATTACTTGAAATTTTGTCACTCCCTATAGATCTGATTCTGCCTTTAATGAGAATGAAGAGATGATGGGGCAATTGATTTATGTGACAAACATTAGGTAGAGATTTTAATATATAAATAGATAATGTCCAAAATTTGGAGAATCATGAAAAATTCTTTGTGAGAGGCCACAGGCTTTTCAGAATAGCAAACAAAAGAAAAAACAGAAGAATGCAACAAATTTGAATCTTGATCAATTTTCCTTTTATGTCAACAGCAGAATAACATATTGTCATAGTCTCCAACTTTTTTGAATTGTCTTCAGCGCTCTGCATTCTTCATCTGTAACAATTTCCAATAACTTACAATGTGGTGACATTTTGTCATGTTATTAATGCCTTGTTACATTTGCAATTACAAATACTTTATTAGTCATAGGTTAGTACATGTAATAGGTTCAAGTAACAATTATAGACAGATATTTCGTTTCCTGAAAAAGGAGACATCCCTTAAAGTTTTATATTTGATATTGTACTGTTACCATATACCTCGTAGATATATTTCAACGAATTTATATATTAGTACTAAAAACTGTATAAACTTTATTTGCTTAGCTTCAAATACACAAGGCATCCTACTTATGACATCATAGCGTTCCCTTACAGAGACAGTATCACCACAGATATCTCTTTTTAGAAAATAAAATTTGATTATAGAGGAACCATTCGAATTATTTTCTCTTACATTTTGCATCTTTTACTTCCTTATTAAGGAGACCAAAGGAGATGGGATACCTGGGGTAGAGTTTGACAGGGATGTTTGGTTTGAAATTTTAAATCCTTCTCCACTGATTGGAATGGAGTAAAACCTGTCCAAGTGGAACACCTTTGGTACATCTATACCCTGCATGCAGAGTCTAGTTAAACTACACTCTGCCTAGTAGAGACCTTATTACAGTTAAGTAGCCCCGCCCCCACGACGGGTACCGGTGACAGTTTGGGTAATAAATCACTTCTGACCTATGCGCTGACCTTTCTTCCACCATTCAGCGAGCTGAAGAAACATACGCCAAATGCATTCTAATTAAATATGCGCATGTTATTGGTCAATTCTGGGCTCAACGATGACGTCAGAAAGAATGACCATATATAGAACGTCGGTCAAATTTGGCCGACGAACACTGATTGGCGCGGTGAGTTCACAGGTTTATTTTAGTTTGAAAGAGTGAAGACGAAGCTCTCTTTTTAGAAGTGAAGTCAAACGAATGCAAAGGGTAGTACATCTAGAAAGTTAGACCAGCTTTGTATGATGAGGAATTATTCCATTTTCTGAAATGGTGCCATCTTGAAACTGCCATTTTGATGAGTATAAAATTGTCATAGAAGATGATGATTTCATTGTCATGACATGACATGTCATGACATCATAGTAATTATATAAACATATATTACCATAACATCAACTAATTGACAACCATATCAAAACTTTTGAAAAAATAGTTCACTCAGTTGATGATGTTCTTGCACCTTATGTAAGAGCAAACCTATTTTGTAATTTCAGTGATTAGATTTTTAGCACAAGTGCTCCAGGTACCTGCCTTTTGGTTGCTATGGTGGCTATATTATTAACCAATCAAATGTTAGAACTAATATCTTAACATATATCAATGCAGAAATGTCCAAGGTATATACTTAGCATTTCATGATGTTTGGACCAATACTAACGAAATACCAGACCCAGTCACCTTATTTACTGAACACCCTTTATATGCTGGTAATTCATCCATTCTGATCAGAACATAAATCTGTAAATCACAACACATGTGAATATGACATATGGATGACACTGTCAATGACATATATTTGTCAATAATTGTGCAAATCTCATTTCAATATCATGTCAACAAGAACTGTGTCTGATGCATGGGTAGTAATATTTCATTCGACCTTTGAGTACTGAGATAAATTAATAACCCGGTATACTCAGATGTGTGTTTACTTTGTCGAGGGCCTCATAAATGGTACATTGATTTCGTTTCAAAGCATATTTTGATTACCAAATAAGTAATTATATGGGATTATTGGTTGTTATCGTTGGTTGGCCTTTGTTTTTCTTCTTTGTTGTTGAGGTTTGAATGTATTGTGGAGGAGGTGTGCGCACGTTCAGAAATAGATAAAACACTAATTAACTGTAAAATAGATTAATCTTATGATCTCTGAATTATTTAGTTCGACTTCAGATTCAGGAGTTATTTTTTACCCAGTGATTATTTGTGTGTTTTTAAATGAAAAAAAATGTATACCATGGCTCAATTGATATATGCAATATCTGATAAAATATTGTCTGTCTGAATCAGTTTTTGTTTCTGATAGAGCTCTTCAATCAGGAAGGATGTACATGTTTTCTTATAAGCTGAATGGTTTACCCACAATGCATCTTGCATGGATATATGTTTTCTATTGTACCTAAAAATGGTATGATATTGGTTGTCCGCTTGTCATTTCCTTTTTTCTACTTCAAGTTTCACCTGAGAATTTTCAGACCCATTTTTGGACTAATTATTTTGAGGGTAGCAAAAATAGCAGAAACAAATCTTTTGAGCTGCTTTCCTTTGATATGTATACATTCAGAGCATGATGCAAATGCTGATTGGAAATGCTCTTCCACTTTAGAAATAGAGCTCATGTGGATGTGGCAATTTCAGTTAACTGATCGCCATAGTATAAAATATTTTGTTACGATGAGTTGAACAATAAAAAGTTAGTTTCTAGCAATTTTAAGCAACATTATGAGTATGACTTGCTCTTTCAAGGTAAAGAAAGGCGGGAGAAATATATTTTTGTTGATTGAAGAATCACAAGAACATGTTATCCTGAAAAAGGATGTTAGATATTTTGTGCTCAAGAGATTTCTGCTGTAGAGCTCTGAAATCTGGGTAGTGAATGTGTGTTAAATAACTCTTGATGGCCTATCAAAAGGGAAAGCTTTTAATTTGAACAGCTCTACCCCTTGAGAGAATTGAGTAAACTTTGCCTCAATGATACACATATATACATGCTGGAGGAATTGTTAACAAATCCCCCGATATCAAGTTCTTATCTATTGTCTCTCTATTTCGGTATGTTTCAGAGCATACTGTGTAATATTTACATTGGTTCTTTCCTGTTGATTTGGATCTACAATAAAACGATCAGTGACTGCAACTCGGGTAATAAACTAAATCATTTTTCCTCGGGAGTATGCATTGCCCTCATAAATAGGATATATGGAAATAGTTAAAATGTTACTTGTTATGACTGCGATTTGAAAATCTATTTAGATTAAGTGAAGGGATATGTGGGGTCAGCCAATTGATTTTCAATATGCCCTGCAAAAATCCTAACCCACCAGCTGAATTCTTACCCATCAGATGTTTGAAGATGCTTAGAATTCTATATGTAAATACTTCGTAGCTAAATACACTCTCCGGCCATTTTCACATGTGTTGTTTTATGTTTTATGATATAACTGGAAAAGTGGTGGAGCAATCTGTTCAAAATATGATAGGTGGCCATTTTGAAAAATGGTACATGTCATCATTTTTATGTGGGTTATTTTATAGTTTTTACTATAACTGAAAAAGAAGTAGAGTTATTTTGTTGACATTTTTATATATATACTTTGAAGCATGGCACATTTTCTGAACAACTTGATTAAAAGGCAACTATTTGAAAAATAATGATAATCGCATTAATTGATAAATCCATGATGCATGTAGATAGGCTATTGACATACAAAATAAATCTCATAAATCCTTATGCAGTATTTATTTTTATTTGACGTCACTCAGATGTATTTACCTGTCCCTAACCCCTGGGCTCTTAATCTTGTTTTGAGCAACATGATTCTAGTTTACGAGAGGCTTCTATGCCATATCTATAGTCATCTCTGATTTATTATACATAGTGGATAGTGCCTTACACAAGTCTTCTTGCATACTTTGATATACTGCAAAAAAATATCCAAGATGATTTGCTTTTGAAATTTTGTATACTTTCACTTTGCGTCATTTATGACATTTTTTTATTCAGAGATTTGTGTTTGTAACAGATGTTATCCGTATGGTATCTTTAGCGTGGAACATTCAGGCACTGTGGAATTAAATCCGGGCATAGATTTTCCTCCGTCTAACATGCATCTTAGTATCCATTGCGTGATAGGTTCATGACTGAATGGGAAAAGAACTTGTGTGGGGCACTTAAGTAAAGCCTTATTGATAAAATAAACATGACACTCCTGTATGTTATTTAATGTGAATTTTATTTTTTTTTTTTATTTAGACATAAAAAACAGCAGCATCTTAAAACATTTATAAAGTTACGTGGGTCTACATATAAAATCACATAATGTCAAACATTTGAATGGAAAGTACTAAAATCATAAACTTCTTGGTTTTTAAAAAAACTTTGACTTAAAACTGCTTGACGATTTTGTCAAGACTAGAATTAATGTCATGCCCCCATAACACATTATCACCAATCATGGTCGTTATCTTTTGATCATTTCTTGATGCAAGTAGTAGATCACTCAAGATCACTTAAGATCTTTCCTTGGTAAAAAGGGATATAATGATAATCTGTGATGCTTTGTGTCTTTCACTTCAAGTGTGTAAACTTCGAAAGTAATATCACTCGCTGGTGACATGAAAGGTATATTCATTTAATCTGTATTGAAGCCTCTAAGAGGTTGTGAATTTTGAGAATAAAGTCTTGGATTAAGATACTTAAATCCGGAACTCGATGTCTTCAATGTGAATCCTTTTCAACAGTGAATGCTTTGAAGGTTAATCTCACTCTTAATGAAATGAATTGCCAGATTTATTTTATAAAAGCTTTTTGACATGATCCAGACATTGATGAACTTACTTTGTCAGATTTGTCTTTAACAGTTCTTTGTTTCATTGTTATCTATCCCTTTACTTCATTTGTCTTTGTTAAATGATGGACACTTTTTTATGCGGATTATGTTGAGCTTCGCTTTGAATATCTTTTGTGTGCCAATAGCGCAATATTCTCACTTCATCCACAGGATTCAGCCACAATATCGAGGCAGACACTGCAAATGTACAGGCAATTAAACTGAAATGACTTGTAGATTTTATAGACCTCTTTGCACACTTTGTACATGATATTCTACAGTTTGAAAGCCCTTTTGTAATGAGAATCAAGGTAATAATCCAGTTTAATCATTCTCCTAGGCCTCTCCTAAAGGAACTGTTTGAGTGAGGATGGTTATTGTGAATATTGCATTGTCAGTTTGTCTATTCAATGCAAATAAATGGCAAGTTGTAAAGTGATGCATTCCAGGAAAACAGAATTTTCGTTTACCATATTTCGATCGCAGTAAAGAATGGAAATTGTGAATCAACTGGGTACACCATGGAATTGACCATGCTGCTCTTTGTACATATTATGTTACTAGCTGCCTCAGTCATTGTATATTTCATGTTAGGAACTTTCATATAAACTGCAATTACAGTGTCTTCAATGGAGGAAGATGTTGCCATTTCAATATTCTTTAATAAATCTTCTTGACACTTGGTATATAATGTATGTTTCCCAAACATTATTGATACTACTTAAGAATTATTATATCTGAGTAATTTTGGTATACAGATGAGTAATGAAGTATGACATTTTGCCAAGAGATACCAAGGATTTCACTCTCAAGACAAAATAATACATCTTGTACAATTTGCCAAATCAATAACTTTTTTGAAGGAACTATTGAAAGTACTCCAGCAGTTTTACCAAAATTAGATATCCCAAACTTTTTTTCCTCCTTGATACCGTATATCAGTTGTATATTGAATTGAAAATGATTAGAAATTTCTGCATATCCAAATGAGCAAATTGATTTTATTATAAAATAGATTCATACATACATGTATATATATCTTCTTTAACCAATTAACCAATCAAAAGAGATCTGATTACCAAGAAGTCACAACGCAAAGTTTAGCCCCCGTTTTTGTACCAAGTGTTCAGTGGTTGAGTTTTGTGTCTATAGCAGGTGACGCCATTATGTTATGTTTGTTAATGCCTTGTTGAGTATTGTATTTCAATACTGAAATTAATTGTGTAAAATGACAGTGTAAGGTTCAGCCATGAATAGTTAATTGTGTTACTTGTCAACATGTAGAAATATGAGATGGTGGTACCCACACAACACATAACACCTGAGTCGGTTTCACATTTTCTGTTAATCATACAAGGGTCGTCCAAAAAGTCTTGGATTTTCTAATCCAATGAGTTTTCATTATCGATTCTTGTTGAAATTTAATCATGTTAAGTTGAGTTATCTTTCATTTACAAAAATATTGTTACTGCATAATATGTTTTGGTTGCTAATGTATAATGGAGTTATGTTATGATGTCTTAATGTTTCTGACACAGTTGAAAGTACAGTTGACACATTTGAATCAGAGACACAGCTTCAGAAATACGTTGGAATGGTGGCCATTTTGGCAATAGATCGTTACTTGCAAATAGCTGGTCTGATATACTGGGGAAATGGATTTAAATGAACAGGACCTATAGGTAGTATAGTATAAAGCATCTGACCAAGAACTCTTAACCACACCAAACTAGAGCTTCACAGATTTTGATTAACTCAGTCCTGAGACATCTCAGAGTTTATAAAACACACAAAAATAAAGCTACTTTGTGACATGAACAATATAAACAACAAAGAACAAAAATATGGAAATCATTCAGGTTAAATATGGTGATAAAAAATAGAATTGGATGAACTGAGTAACAATTTCATGACTTTTTGGGCATCCCTTGAGGAATAACCACACATTCCAGTATTATACTAATAAGTCACCTGACACTAGTTTATGAAAAAAAAGGTGAATATCAGCTTGCAAAAGAGACGATTGTACCTGTAATGTCCTCTTGATGACTTTTGGCTCTTATGAACCTTGAGATGCCAGCTTTGTGAACACACTTATGAATTTTTAGATTGTATCCACACCAATGGTTGATGCTAGAATACTGATTTTCAATTCGATTATTTTTTTTATATAATTGTATTGTTAACAATAGGTTTTAATATGAATGAAATTGGGAGGGGACATTTACTGTTTCTTTGTATGTCTATTTTTATCTAAATCAAGGGTTAGTAGAGACTTTGGATCCAAAACTTATGTTAACCCATTATTTGGGATGTTCGTGAGCTATACTCTTAAATTTCTCTTTTTTCAGGCTGAATGGCCTAAATGGGTTATTTATGCAATCCTATGTGAAACCGTTGCATATTTATTGTGCTAGAGAATCATAAAGACAAAAACTAATTACAAGAACAAGTCTTGGAAAGTTTTTAAATCTTTCTGTCTCTTAAATAACGGCAAGGTTGAATTGACACTTGTATGAACAATTTGTACGACTAAACACTTCTTGCAGAGGAATCGATCTTGAATTAACTCTCCTCTTCCTTTTTTATTTATTTATTTTTATTTATTAAAATCGATGTAAGCTATTTACAGGTTAAAGTGGCTATGACTCCTAAGATCAAGAGGGAGTATTAGGTGCAGCATAATGGTATTTACAATGATTTATGATATATTAGAAATCTACATTGAATGTTTAAAGCATGATATCATAGATAATGGTGAAAATTGAATATTTTAATGGTTTAAAGAGGGGACAGCATCTTTTCCATTCAATCGAGGTTTGGCATTCAATCGAGGTTGGGCCATGCAGCCGAAGGTAAGCCAAACATCCGAATTTTGCCGATTCAATCTAATGGAGAATGCAGAGCCTCTCTTTTTGACCAATTAGAGACATCCTCTTCACATTCGTGGTACCCTCGGCCAACTTCGTTTGCAAAGAAAATCTTGGGTTGCAAGCCAAAAGTAGACACCTGTAAGGCTTGGAAGACAATTTTTTGGTACCAGGCAATTGGCAATTGGCAATTAAATGTATGCAATAGGATTTAGCTACAGTCCTCTTTAGCTAAGGTGTAGTATTGTTTATTTTGTCACCATCACAAGTGGATGGTGTTTGGCGATTGATGTTTGGCATTCAGCAGTTGGTTCCTGGCAGTCCGGGTCTGTAGCAAATGGCAGGTGGTGACATTTTGCAAGTTAATGGCTTGTTCTTGTTCTTGTAGAATTATGCATCTTGATCCATCAAGCTATTACTAAAGGAATATATGGGTATATTAGAGTACAGTATGAGAATTGTGAAGAAGAAAAATTCACTAAAAGCATCAACTGACGTAACTGAATACATAACTTCCAGTTCACTTCAAATTTATAGAACAGTTAAATGGTAGATAAGAGTCTCATGTGTCATGTAAACTACAGACCTATGAGGCTCAAGCAAAGCCATATTTCCTGTGATCATCTTGATTCACATGGTTTATTTGTGTTATATCCACCTTGGAATTCGAAGATGAGAGAAGATAGCATGTTTAGAATGGCACATTGAGTCTACATCGTGCTTCTAAAGCCATTTAGTATTTAAGACCATTGGGGTTTAAGTGGGCATACAGTGAACCCTGTGAAATTGAACACCTCCCAAGTGAGACACTTTTTAAAGGTAAGGTGGTTCACTAAGACAGGTTTCACTGTATTTTTTATTTATGATTATTTCCCTTCAACAAAAGTAAAAATGTTCATTCAATACTAGTACCTTTTTGTAAATACTCATCGATCTTGGCCAGGTAAATAAATGGTCCAAAAATCCCTGTCCAATCTGGAAGAGAACATTTTAAAGAGTGTAACCAGATTCTAGTGTATAAACACCACCTATGAGGAATAACCACCCTATCCCTAACATTCAAGACATATTATCAAAAGCAAAAATAAAATATCGTCTTTATTTACCCATAAGAAAGTATTTGGAAATATAGCTCTTCAGTAAATCAATGATGCAGACTTAGAAGAAATCAAGTAGACTCTAAAAGCATAATAAATAGAATCAGTGTTGGTGTGAATAATTAATGCACTGATGGACTTTTGATTAAGCTTGGTTGTTAGTATGTTATGGTGTCTAGTGTTATTTCATTTTCATCGCTTTTTTATATAATTTACTATGGATGAACATGGATTTATTTTTATTTTTTGTATTTATGATGCTCCATATGGTTATTTGCAATGGATGGTCATGGATGGAGACTATTTTGAATCTTGGTTGTCCCGCATATTATGTCTGTTCTGCATATTAGTTACGTGTCTTGGGGATTATGTGCATTTATTATCACTTTGAATAAGAGAAAATGCTTTTGCATATTACAGAAGGATGGTCATTGATAGAGACTTTTGAATCTTTTTGTGTTCCTGAGTTCTGCATATTAGTTAGGTATCTTGGTTTTTAAAAGGAGTTATGTACATCTGTACTTAGTTTGAATAAGAGAAAATGCTTTTGCATATTCACAATTGATGACATCACTTCCTGTCAGGTATCAAAATGGCAGCCTGCTTGAAATGAATAGTTCACTTTTAAATGATTAAATTTGCAATACCAAAACCTTATAGTATATTATTATTTCTTACCACAGAGTCTATTAATTGTTACGACTAATGCAACTGTTTCAAGATGTTATTTTGTTAACATGGAATAGCCCTTTAAGTGTGATAGATGGAGGAGTACCTAATGTTTAGATTCCTTTAAAATTGGGCATTTATTGTTTCTCTTGAGAAACCTATTTATTTTAATTTCATTAGCAGAACATGGAGGTGTTATTTATTTTCCTGATTAATGCATGTTTTCCTGAACAAATTAAGAAGTACAAGGTGTATTAATTATATTTGCATAGAATTTCTATAAAGCACAAATCTATGAGATTCTCGCAAGTAGAGTTATAAAGTTAATTGTCCTCATAGACAATTTTAGATTTGTTTTGCTAAACTGAATTGACTTGATAATAAGATCAGCTTGACTGTAGATTCAATACTTGAGTTATTTGGAAAAGGTGGAGTTTATGACAGTTTTTGGTGTATATTCTATGATATTGACATAAATGATGTCTGCAGATAAGTACCATCTTAATTGAATGATACTTTGTAAGAATGAAATTTTTCTTTCTATATTGCTGCCCTGTCAACCCTCAGACATTAGGCATGATCGTCACGAATTTGCTGGAAAAATTGAAATCATGCATCAATTTTGCATATACGATAAAATGTCACGCAAATCAGGCATTATGTTGATGTTTAAAAAATTAGACTTTATAAATCGCCGATACAGTAAAAAACGAACGCATTGTGATCTGACTTTTCAAGCAAATTCCGAATATGTTGCGCATTCGGTTCAAAATATTTGTAAATGTCACGCATTTCTTTTGAAAATTTTTGTACCTATTGTGACACTTTTCACCATTGATCTTTTCTGTTCTTTTCTACTTTACTATTTAGTTCTCATTCTACACAGCAACATGAAATTTCTCAACACCTTCTTCATTAACACTACCACAATTACCTAATTAGCCATACTTCCCTGTGCTATTGTGCTAAACCACTCATTCATAGAACCAATCAATCAATTTTTTTTCATCTCTGGGGAATCAGGTATCGGCACAGATACTTATGTGTATAATAAATGTGTAAACAGAAGCGTTATGTTGCAAAATGGTTAGCAAGAATCCTCTGAGTGATTTATATAGAGTAATACCATTACCTTATTTGCCTTCTATGAAACTAAGGAATTATAATGCAATAACTCATGATTTACACAGTCCTTGGATTAACTTTAAAAGTCGAAATACTAATTGAAATTTATCACGATATTTAGAAATCTGAATGGCATCATTTAGTTTTTGTTTTGAGATTGATATTTTGATGGACTGTGTAACAGCATTGTTCACTCGGACAATTGGAATGAGAAGGTTCCATGTGTAGGTGAGGTGTGTGCCCATAATTATGATTGTGCCCATAATTATCATGATTATGGTCATTTCAGTCCACCTGATAATACTACCCATAATCTTAGCATTTTCAGGAAATTAAAGGGAATGAGTACTATACTTAGTACTCTGATTAGCTGTTTTGTCCAGATTATTTAAATTCAGTTTTTTACAGTATATTCTGTTTTCATCTAATTTTAATTTGCACCCAATGAAAATATTGATGTGTAATAAATAAGTAAAATAGAATAAGTAGGCAGACACACCCAAATGATCAGTTGTTCATATTCAATGTTTCTTTCCATAACATTGCAGATGAATTCCTGACAATAACTCAAACACCAGTTGACGGATTTCATTTAGATTTTAATTGATGGTGCTTCATAAGTCCAGGACTTCTATTAGAGAAGGAATTATCAATATGGCCACTCAATTCAACATGGCTTCCATGCTTATTACTTAGGATTTGCTACTCTGGAGAGTCTCTGTTTGTCCAGTTGACTTTAAATCATAAAGTTTATTGACAGATTGGCACCAGAATATTCCCTAATGTTTTGGTTAATTTGATACATAATCAAAGACAATGTTAAATTGTCATTTTGTTATTGAATATTCTCCCAAGGAAGTGTGACAGGACAAGGCGAACATGTCCCACGTGGGGAATAAATATGTATTTTTGAAAGAATCCCTATTTATACTTCTAATAGGCATTTCCAATATATTCTGAACACTTTCAGTGAACCAATGGAACTTGTTCCAAGAAATGGTAACATATTGTTATTAACCACCTGTTTGTGATTTGCATTCAGCATTTATACAGCATTTGATATCTGTAGTAAATGTTTACAATTTTGTAATAGATGCAATCCAACCAGATTAATGCCTTGTTTTTTGTGTCATGTTCATTTTTCACATGTGGTGGTGACATATTGTTATCATCTCCAACTTTTTTTGTGGTTGGTGTTCGGTGGTTGATGTTTGACATTCAGCATTCGGCGTCTGTAAGAAATGACAGGTGGTATTTGCTTCTTGTTAATTACAACTTGGTCGTTTGTTTGTAAGCAAACTATTTCCGGTCTCTTAAAGTACAAAGATATCAGGTTTGCTTGAAGTTAATCAGTGCGGAAATCTCATAATCCTATATAAAGATAGAAATCTTGATTGATCTAAAGTTTACGATGTTCTGATATAGATTGAGATGACATTGTATAAGTGTTAGTTTTTATTAAAACAAAATGAGCAATTTATCTTCAACTCTCTACCTTATAACAACAACAGTTGACAACAATTTTTTATGTAATATCTCTTTGCTTATTACAAACTTGCATATTGAGCATGTTCTATTTTATGATTTATATCCAGAATCATTGTCTCATGTAGATATATTCATTTATATCCAGAATCATTGTCTCATGTAGATATATTCATTTAAATAAGTACAAAGTGTTTCAGATGCCTATTTCCAATCAAAGAAAGGAGTATTACTTGTTGAAAATTTTCTTAAAATATATTTATTTTACATATTGATTCCAAATTGGTACGAATGTATTATATTTAATTTTTTTGATGCCTATCTATGCATTGCTTGTAACTTTATTTTTGTGTATTCCATTTTCATTTGTTGTTCATGCATCTATTTGTTATCCCATCGAATGAAGTTTGGAGGGATATAGGGAACGCCTCTGTCCGTTCGTCCATCATTTGACTAAATTTATCTTTGTGGAAAGATTGTATGCTTCAGTTGCTCTTTAACAAAACATGTGGGACAGTTCCGTCCGTCCGTCCGTCCGTCCGTCCATCCGTCCATCCTGGCAATAATTCAAATACTGTTGACCCGATTTTTTTCATATTTTGTACACATATACCATATGGGGGTAGTTCTGCTCGGAAGCTGATTTTCAAAATGGCCACTCATTTAAAAATGACAGCCATTTTAGTGCTGATTTTACTGTAATTTAGGTACAATATATAAAACTGCAATAGCAATATGTTTTAAATGTAAAAAAATGATAAAGGACATTAATAAAGCTAGAAATGTAGATATTAAAGAAGCACATGGCAGCCATCTTGAAAAATGGCGGCCTTTACTTGCTATTTTACGATTTTTGCTGTAACTCAAAAAGCCATGGAGCGATTTCGTTCATATATTTGGTATGTGAATACTATAAGCATGGCACACTGTCTAATCACACATTTGGTAGAAGGTGGTCATTTTTCAAAATGGCCGCCATTTTAATGTATTTTATTATAACTTGAAAAGTAGTGGGGCGATTTTGTTCATATTTGGTATGTGAATACTATAAGAATGGCACACTGTCTAATGACACTTTTGGTAGAAGGTGGCCATTTTGAAAAATGTTACTCATTTTAACATATTTTACTATAACTCGAAAAGTAGTGGGGCGATTTTGTTCATATTTGGTATGTGAATACTATAAGAATGGCACACTGTCTAATGACACTTTTGGTAGAAGGTGGCCATTTTGAAAAATGGCTGCCATTTTTGCTATGTACTTTGTTTGTAAAAATGCCAGCCATGGCTGTTCGATGGCATTTGCTACGATTTGACGTTGCTGTTGTCAAGTTGTTATTGATGTGTAAGGCAAACATTACAGGCTCTGTAAAGCTCAAAGGCAGTAAGCTTGTTTGAAGTCTATAGATATAAGGTGTACGTCTCACAATCTTTTAGAAACAAGAAGCCACACCTGATCTAAAGTTTATAACATCCTGATATGTATCACACTGGAACACACTGACAACGGTAAAGTCAGATACTGTTGTCACAAATGGCGGACATAACCGTCGCTTCAACTCTTCAATCATTTGGTCCTCATTTCATGGGATTTTATCGTCACTAATTCTGTGCATGTATTAAGCTTTTACACCTGATCTAAAGTTTATAACATCCTGATATGTATCACACTGGAACACACTGACAACGGTAAAGTCAGATACTGTTGTCACAAATGGCGGACATAACCGTCGCTTCAACTCTTCAATCATTTGGTCCTCATTTCATGGGATTTTATCGTCACTAATTCTGTGCATGTATTAAGCTTTTGTGATGATGTATCATATGAAATCCTAATATCGATCAAATCGGTCGTGAATCACCACAATGTACCATATTCCATATCATCAATGACAACGGAATTTGAAATAATTAACAGAGAAAACTGCACATTACAGGGTAAGATGTGACAACGGACTTTGGTGGTAGATTGTATTGCATTGGAACATAGAGAAATGACAATGTAGACGAGACACTTTACCATTGTCTTTATAAATCGAAATACGACCACCATTTGTAACAATGGTATCTGACTTTACCATTGTCAGTAGAGGTGTTCCAGATCAGATATCTTTTAGGTCGGGCTGGGTCAGAAAAAAAGTGTGCGGGTTAGGTCAGATGAAAACAGAAAAATGCTGTTTAAGCCTGCATTATTGCATATTATGCTTTCATAAAGGGAAAATGAAAGATACATAGCATTAAATCATTCGGGAAGAGTTGTTAACTATTCCCCATTCGTAATTTTACCAATTTATACGTATCCAAGAAATAGGCAAGCCAAAAGTTTGAAATTTTACAATAATTTATGATAATTCTGAGTGTCCAGACCCGACCCAAAATTGGTAAGAAGTTGTTCGTGACCCGACCCGAGTCTTCTGACCCGAGATTCGGGTCGACTTCGGGTCGACTTCTGGTTGGTGTGACAACTCTAGTTTTCAGGGTGTTCCAGTGTGTTAATGCTCATTTCATAGATTCTTGGTTATTATAAAGGCCTTATAAAATCACGAGCAAAACAGGATTTATTCTTCTAACCAATAGCTAATTGATCTTTGATGACATTTCTAATGAGATATCAATTAGCTTATAAACCTCTATTAAGCACATTGATCTAATATATTATTTATTCTGATAAATCTGATTATGTTATGTTATTAGATGGTTTACAAAATCACTTTAATTAAGTTCCTTCCTAATTCGAAATTATTAGTTTGCTTAGTGGATGCAGGTAGAGATGTATAAGGTTGTCCTTTAAGTTGAGTTTAAGCTTAAGTGGAACATCTCCATCAGTGGAACCTCTCACAAGTGGAACAGTCGCTTTGGAAGTCCATAAGATAGAATGGGGTTCTAACAGTGTCCTCTCACAGGTTTTACTGTACATAGATATTGTTCATTTATGCCTTGGTCACACTTGCTGCGATTTTCACCACGGCGCCTGGGTGATTGAGAATTTTGTTCAAAATTGAATACAATATTGAATAAAGCACTCAATCGGGCAGGCGCCGGCCGATGGATCGGAGCAAATGTGACCCAGGCATTACAGTTCCTTTTTAAATATTTCTCATTAACAACATTTGACTTTTTCTTAGGAAATTAATATTTCTCATTAACAACAGAATTAGTTAGTTTTGCAATATTTATATTGTTGTAGTCTATGATGTCATAATTTAAACAACTACTTTTTATATAAAAGATTTCTCATTAACAACTCTGGATCTGGGATTTTGTTATGGAGAAATTTGATTAAATATTTTGTTATGTTGTTAACATAACCAGAATTACATAGCAACATAAATGCACTATTAATATTCAGAATGACTGTTTTGATATACTGTACAATAATCATTATTTTATTTCTAGAAACAAAGCATATTTGTAATTGTGAGCGACACATGCATGCAATGCAATTAAATGACTACCAAATGGTGCCATTCTGGAACTACGTGTACATCATTTGATGATAATCTGCATGTATTAACCAGAACTTGTAGAAATTCAAAATAGAATTTTGCTGCATAATTACCAAATGGTGCTTTTCTTGAACTACATCATTTGACAATTTATATGCATTAAAGAGAGAATCAGATATAGCGAGCAGGCTAAACAAAAAATTGTTCCAATTTTAGAATATTTTGGCTCATGTCATTCTTTGTCATGTCTATTTTCTAAAAATCACAAAAGTGGATACTTTATTCCAGGAAAACTAAAGATTTTTACAATAATGTATTATTTTTCTATAAGAATGGTTACCATTCTTATTATTTGGGAGAATTTAAACATTTTTCTTCCATTTTTGCACTTTGAATCATTAATAACTTCACCAATTTACAACATATTGTGAATCTTTTGGGAGATTTTGTATTTGATATTGTAAGGAATAGATTTGTAGGTCAATTATACATGTTGCTTGTAATTTTGTCACCCCCTATAGATCAGATTCTGCCTTTAATAGGTGCCTGTGGAAATGTGTGACTTTTTAATACTTCTAGGAAAGTACATCATTGATACTAAAATATTTTTTGCTCATAGAAATGCAGATGAAGAGAATATCAACTCATATTTTTTCTTGTTTGACATTTAATACCAAAATGATTTTATAAATGGCAACTCTCAAAGATTTATCAGAGCAATTAAATCCAACGTTTATGTAACCATTTCCTCGATTTATGATTCGGATCAAAGTGAATTTAACGAATATAAAGTCAGTGGCTTTTAACATCTGATAAGTTTCTCTATATTTCTTCCAAAAACATCTTAGATCTGTCAGCCTTAAATTGTTATTTTACTGGATTTTACTGGGAATTACCATTAAGATATCAACCTTCAAAAATGATTGGTGTTTTTTTAACCGACATTAACGAAATACTTATATCAGGTGTGCACAGATCGTTAATTCCCCATGTACTTCATTGCATGTAAAAGAGATTAAAGGGTAAACCTTTTCAAGGAAAACTTGTTTATAAGTGTTATGTCTGAAGCATGTAATTTCTTCACCTTGGCCCCCTGTGTTAATGTAAATCCACAGGATGAGAGTTTACATGAGATTTCAGTTGCCAATAATCAATGAAATGGAAAATAGCTTTCAAAATTTACCTGACTGTTTGCGTTTTATGGTAGAATGCATAGTTCAAAACAAAATGTTTAGTTTTGTTGAAAATTAATAATAAAGAGATCCAAGGGAGAGAGAGAGAGGGGAGAGAGAGAGGGGGGTGGGGAAATATACAATATACACTTTATTCCATGAATTGTCTATTGTGATAGTCAGATTTTCTTCAAATCTTATAGTGTTATAGGAAAAGAAGATTTCAATATGGTCACTGCATTCAAAATGGCCACAATTTTTAGCTGGGTGAAATATTATAATTGCCCAATTGTCTGTCCATTTGTTTCTCCATCTCTGTGGCCATCTGTCTGCTCATCATTTCTTGCCTTTTTCATATGTTTAAAACTTTTTGAAATTGTTCAGGCAGCTCAGTGATCAATTTAGGAATAAAACATAAAAGTTATGGCATAATGTCTCTTTATATTTCAATAAAGATGTAATATTTTTTTTTTTCACAATTTATTTCATTTTTGTTCACATCATACATTCAATTATTGTTTAAACATATTGTAATCTGAAAAAGTATGCACCTTAGAATGTTGACTTAAATTAATATTTTGTATCATTAGGTGATCCGGTACATATATAGTTGTATTATAAAGATGTAATATACCCAGGAATGTTTTCTCTTACATTCATGCATTGCTGATAAACCCAGGAGAAATGGGATTCAAGAGAACTAAAAAACAGGTATCCGATTTGGTCAAAATTTTAAAGCTTGTAGGCTAAAATTTGAATTCCACTTTACCACCTTTGATTATATTAAAGATATATTAATGCTTAAAATGTTTACAACTACTGTTCAGGATCTACTACTGCTGGGTCATTTTTACCATGGTATGTTCAAAATGAGGAGAGATATGGTAACATTGTTTTCTTCAGTGGGATAAACTACTCTGTGGCGTTGCTGCTTTTTTAGTTTATCTTGGCCTAATTACTCACTTACTTAAGTAAAGTAGATAATCAAAACATTTTCTATTTCCAATGAATAATTAAAAGCATCCAGTTGTTAAGAGAGAGCCTTACATTGTTCAATAAAACAGATTACTGATGAGGAAATTAGGACAATTGGAACAATACGTGTTCGGATTTTAAGATGATTTACACAAAACAGAACTATTGATAATTAGATAAACTATAGATTTTTCATAATAACCACTCATTCAAAGATTTATGTAGTATAGTAACGAGATATAGTACATAAACATGTTAGCCACACTTTTCTTTGCTTGTAACTTTATTAATATGTAACTTAAATTGAATTTTGAAATTGGTTAAATGTGTAATAGCTGATCATAATAAAATTTATCAGGGGGTCATAAAGCAAAACTGAGGAGTTAAGAATTCCTTAAGTCCAATGTTCTCTTACTATGCATCTTTGCACGCTCGGTCTTCACTGCGTTCATCCCTTCGCTTATTTAGCTAGCACCCGAAGCCACTATGTAAACACAGCTGGTCGCCTAGACCTTTGACAGCGAGTTTTACAAAAACGTGATGAGCCAATCAATTCACTCCATCTACGCTTAAAACAAAATGCGGTCGATTTTTACGACGAGACATCATTTGATTTCGTTTAACTCATCTTTAATAAAGTTACATCTGTTATAATCCATTTAGAACGATTGTCCATGAGTTAATCAATGTTTAAAGTAATAAAAGTTTTGAATAGTGCGTCTACTTTTTTAGCGGGTGTGTTTAAAATGGTGAACGCCGATTGGGCGCATTCTAGGATGCGCCATGGCACGCCCCATATAGATTGTCAGGATTTTTACGCTAAATATTCGAAGGCGACCGACGGGAGCTGAGTGAACGAAGATGCTTACTATGACAATATTGTATCCATAGTTACAACATTTAATTTTGAATTTCTTAAATTAATGAAATTTTTGTTAATGACCCTCAGCGTAATAGCCAAAACAGTTATTTGGTTTAGTGTTGTGTAGTTTAATTTCTAATCTATCACTGTCTGAACTATCGTCATCATTAGATGACTGCATATTGTTTATATGTCAATTGTATTGTATTTGAATGGAATTGAATTCAAACAGAAATGTTAGTTTAATGTCAATTGCAGTAAATAATTGCATTTTCATTAGACAAGTTTGACTGGTCTCAGGTGCATGTATTCCTTTTGCTTTTCTCTGGGCTCTTACTGCGGCTGGAACTGTCTACAATAATGCAATGAAACAAAACTTATGTCCTCAGATGCTCCCCTCTTGTGAAGCTGATCAAACAAACTTAGGTAATTGGTCATTCGCATGAGTGCGTCAGTCACGTATAGTTACCCTGGTAAACAACCACTCAACCATAATCATGGGTTAGATTGCCATAGAAGTGCGTGACATCTTGCTGAATATCATATTAGTATAATGTTTTTCATTTTCATTTGTTTTAAGCCTGCATATGCTAAATCAGTCAGTTGTGAGTTAGCATTAGTAAGTGAACATATTTTCTTTTAAGAATCTCTGGCTAGCTTCTGTTTTGTTTCACTGTGATATCTTAAGAACTGTCAATCAGATTATACCTTTTTACCGGAGGCATGGTATGATTGATGAGCTTATCTTTTAGTGGGTTAAAAGCTGATTTTTAGCACGATGGTATGTAGTTAATTCTTTTGGTGTAGCCTATTTTCTGTAACATTTGTTCAAATGTGCATCTAATTTGCAAAAAGTTCGGAGAGTTCGGAGTTTTATCTTTCATTACCGTGTTCTATCTTGGACGATAAGGATGCGCTGTGTTTATTCCAAGACACGGATGTCTATTTTTGTTTAGAAATAAATCTTAACTGGTTTTATTTGTTTTTTATCTGTTTAATTCTGACGTTTCCTGTTATATCATTCCCAAAATTTACCTGTAAAATAGGTGTTTATGACTAGAAATCTTCATTACCATATATGTGGTTGCTACAAGTTAAATGTAGTCTTCTGGCATTGAAGCAACAGTAATGCTCCTAGTTGGAAGATCAACAATAGCATTGCACCCATTCACCAGTGATAATTTGATCAGTCCTGTTTTTGGTAAAATAGGAAATGTTACAAAACACTTCTACTCTAGGATTGAGGAGTTCACACCAAAGTTTTTGCTTTAGTCACTTATGGATGGTAACCTGAATCATATGAAATGAAATATATGTTGCCTGAGTGGTTTACAGATAACCACTTTAGATAGTAGATGACCTCTTTAGTATGTTGCACCAGTCAGCTATATATTTACTTATAAATTATAGAATATAAGTTATCCATTTGCTTATCACTGATACTCTGTTTACATGTACCAGCCCAACTGATTATATTACTACCAAGATTTTGTGTCTTATGGTTGGTGACCCATTTGATATTGAGTTGGTTAACCTGAGTGATGATCCAATCCCCAGCTATACAATGGTGCATCTTCTTGAAGCAGGCTTAGTTTGACCTTAAACTCAATGCTAAAATGTGAGTTAATAAGAGACTGGACATGAGGGAGTAAAGTGAATAGAGGGGGTAACTTTTGATAGTTACTCCCCTCCATTCACTGTAATATTTTGAATATTTTTTCTTAACATTTTGTAAGTCAAAAAAAAACCAGCAACATCATTTATTTATTTATTTTGTGATGATTACTTTATCTACCTGGTAAATGCATTTATTGCAGGCCATGTAGACTACCATTGCTTGAGTTTTAACAAAAATATTGACTTTTGCATGCTGGTGTTGTTGCACTTTTTGAAATAGATCTCACTCCCTAGAAGCGTATCAGTTAAGAAAAATCATTGTAAACCTTACAGATTTGACCATTCTCTGTGCCTATTCACTTAGCAATTATTCGTAAACTTCCTCATGAAAAAATAAATCCCCCTCCGTTCATTTTTTCTGATTACCAGGCGTGTCAGCTATATAACCCTTTGAACATTAAAACATTTTGGTTACCTACTTTAGAACTTTAAATCCCTTATGTCCAAATTTTTCTTTTGATTTACGTTTTGTTTGGGTTGAAACTATTTTCAGTCTTTTGGGCTAATTGCAATAACATGTATGCAAAAAACTGCTTTGCCTTCATTTAAAAGGTGGATGACCCCTTGAGGTTTTTTGTCTTGTTTTACTTATGAATTACAATTTCAACAAACTCAGTAATGAATGATGATTGATATTAGGTTTGAAGTTTTTGTATATGTGCTAAGTAGCTTTAAATCTTGCCCTTGTGTTTTGTGTTGTCTGAGCATTGCCATAGAAATTATAACAATGTAATATATTATATTTTATTAGATCTCTGGTGATGATCATTCACATGTTAGAAACAAATTAAAGTTGGTTATATATTTCTCAAGAAAATACTTTCTTTTATACATTATACATAACTTCTTAGAAATATGAATGCAGACATTTTGAAATACTAGCAGGTTTAAAGATTGATGCATTTACCTCTGCAAATTGAGACAGCCTTAACTTTTGTAGCTTTGAGAGAATGATTACGATGGTGTTCAGAATCAATTGAGGTTAAAAATATGTGCTTGGCTAAGTGCTGAAAGTTTTCCACTTTTGAAAACTAATTCAGGTTCTGTTGAAGGCTCCCAAGATTAGAATCTAGAGATGAGATTAGAATTAGATAAATTAATTAGTATGAGATGAATTGAGATTTGATAATTACAAGAGGAACACAATCTACTACTGTCAAGTTACTGAGATTGATCAACATTTTTGCTTTCGTGTTTGTAATTAACAGTTGATTATTTCTTTAGTTCTTCGGCAAGATCCTTGTGTTTCAAGACAAAGATTTTAATTATTTTAGATTAATTGTCAATCTAGTTCATTGGTCCACTAATACAGGGTGACACAAAAAGTGCAATTCACATAATGTTGAATAAGGTTTTTGTCTGCATGAATTTTGACTTTAGCAGACTCCATAAAGCAACTCCACTAAAATGACTTGCTCAAATGACTTGCTCAACTAGATGCACTCTTATGGTGGATGGCATATTTTTGTATCATCCTGTACAAATTGTTTCGCAGGAGTATTTTTTATAACAGTAGATCAATTTCCATTGTAATAATTCAAAAAAGATTTATTATCAAGTAAAATGTACATCAATGTTATTGTGATTAAAATCTTATTTACATTATCTACTGATGCAGTAAAATATCAGTGTGTGCAATGTTCTGCACACTAATGACTAGAATCAATTTGAAACAGTGCAAGACAAAGTTAACCCATTTCTACTACAATTCTTGAGCAGATTTCTTCACAAATGATTCATGTAAGGTCAATTTTGACTTGCACTGACTGTTCCACTCATACATAATTCCAATTTTTTGTTTTTTAAAACAATGTTTGAGTAAATTTAAATATGCAATTCAGTAAAACCTGTAAAGTGAAATATTTCTGTAAGTGGAACACCTCTACAAGTGGAACATTTTTCACAGTCCTGCAACCTATTGACTTATTGTTAAATCAACCTCTGTAAGTGGAACAACTCTTGTGGAACATTTCAAAATCCTGCACTATGTTGACTTATTGGTACGTGAACCTCTTAAGTGGAACACTTCCCATGTGGAACACTTTAGAGGTACTAAAGGTATTCCACTTATACAGCTTTACTGTACTTCACCACAAGGTGTGCCATAAGAATTTTACAAATGCTGGTCAACATAATTTACATGCTGATATTAGGAAAGCTGGTCCAAACCAAAAGACACTGGTTGAGACCACTTGACCATTGCTCATTTAGCAATTTGCCCCTGCTCCAGAATGAAATGTTATCATTAGATATTGGCATATGGATGTCATATAATATAAAAGTTACATTCCAATTCTATGGGAATATCTTCAAATTACAAAATGTACAGTGATAAATAAATTGTAACAGTACAATTGTTTTAACAGTACAATGTTAATTGCTACTTCCAGGATGATACAATAAAGCTTAATTGCTTCTCATCATTTCCTGATTATGGTGAACCATATGTCTAACTTGTGATATATCTCTGGCAGGATATCAAGGCATCCATACAAGCTTAATACCTAGAAATGTCTATGTATTAATTTTTAGGTTGTGATGCCTTCTCAAAACATACTAGCACTGAAAACAGGTAAATGCTATGAGAAATTTAAAACAAACCCCTATATGTTTAATGATTTTGCTGAAAATGTCCTGATTATTGATATTTGAAAATCTTTGCAACTCATATGTTTTAGAACTCCCAAATATGTTCATCATATAGGTTTTATAACTGCAAAAATCTATTTTCTAAGAGACATCGGCTTATTTGGTAATTTTGTAGTTGTAATAATTCTCGGTTCGTTAGGTGTTACATATTAAGGCATGCAGAGGAATGATAAAAGTCTGTCTGATTCTAGTGTGATACTTTAGACTCATTGATTGGATACATTACAATAAGAATCCACGTTGATCATCATCCATGTTGATGATGATGATTCAATTAATTCATTAGAGATGATTAACAGACCATTTGAAATTGTATGGAAATCTTAATACAATAACTTGAAATGTGTTGTTAATGCTGTAAATGCACAATATAATTTCATATCATATTCATTGTTTAATTGAGCAAACAAAATACATTAAATACATTGTTTATTATATGTAAAACAGGAAATAATAATCCAATACTTGGGTATTAATAATAGATGTAGAGCATATCATGCTCTGTCTATTTCATTTGTTGAATATACATAGTTTTATTTTACATCATATTAGACCAGCTCAGAGGAAATTCTGATTTGAAAATATAAATCTTAGTGTGACAAAAACGAATAATGTTGAACATTGATATAATTAGTTTAACACGATCTACTTTCCTCAATCACGAAACCCCTAGAAACTCAGAAATTATTAAACAGATTATTTCCTACGCTTCCTGTTCCTGTAGTCATATGATTAATATGTGTGTCAACTGATAGCTGTTCACAGAGTTTAATGATCTCTCTTTGCTTAGAATTATACAATAGATGATCTATTTTTGCTCATCATGTTTTTACAGCTGCGATAGAATGGCATTGGCATACACGATCCATTTCAAAATCAATGGTATGATACATTTACAAGAACAGAAATACAAATAATCTCAGTTGTCACAATCAATATTAGTTTCCGTGTTTATTGTTAGAGAAACACAATTATGTCATCATTTCTCATTCAATGTCATTTTTAATGAAACTAATCTACACTTTGTACTACTCACAGAGAGATGACAGAATGTTTGATAGTGTTCAGTGAAACAAAATAATCATAGTATTACACCATCCTTGGAATACCTTATAACTTATTATAGTCCACATCTCTGTGGAGATATTGTATTTAATGATATATTATAACGATAAAAAGTATTACAATTTCTAATAATTTTTTCATAGCCATCAGCTTCGTGTCTCTCATCCTAAAACACATTAACAGACAAAAGCTGTTACATTTGTTTTGTTGAATTGAAAAATAAAATAATACACTGGTATGCTTTATTAAGAATAAGTCATAAATCATGAATATGGTAAAATGAGGATTCATTGAAATGTTCATTATAAATGCAATGTGCATATGTTCATATTGACAATGTTTCTTTATACAATTTGGTGTCATAATCAAGATTACCTTGGTGCAATATGTCACTCTTTGAGAACATTTTATCCATTGTCACCATAAGTGAGCATTTTTGCAGTTCCTGTGGACTGTCAACTTCTGTTAAGTCCTTAGATGAGGGGTCATTTACTTTAGAGCATCCATTCATTTGTAATTTAGTGTCACAGCTATTGACAGTTAGGAGGTTTTTAGAGCAACCATTTTGCTGCTTGTTATCAGATTTCTTTAGCTTAAAAACATTATTTTGGGTTTGGAATTTTGTGAGTGATTTTGATTTCTGATTTTGAATACATGCAGGCATTGATACTGCATTGCTAGGTATGTTGTTATTAACCTGATTGGAATGTAACACAGAGGTCTGAAGATTTGTATGTCCATCTGATCGAAATATTAGTGGCGTAGTTTGCTGTACTTTTGACACAAATTTGTCCCATTCTTTTCGGAAGTTTTCATTTAACCAGCAGTAGAGAAATGGGTTTATACATGCCGAGCTCATCGCAAACACCTTCAAAATCATGTCTACTGTTTTGGTATGTCGACCTGTCACCAAAGTTTTATCGATTTCCAGCAACAACGTGAATCCATTCCAAGGTAACCAGCAAATAATGAAAACACTAACAATTGAAATCAGAATTTTGGTGGTTTTCATTTTCCCGGCAGTGTCTTGTCTTCTGATTGGTCTATTTTTTAAACGTGCGTAGATCCTTGCGTAAATCAATGCTGTCAATATAACAGGAATACAGAATTGGGCGGTGAATAATGCGATGCTATACACTTGTTTTTCTGATTCTCGGGGCCATGTCTCTATACAGTATAATCGGTGGATTTTCAAATCAGGATCGACCACTTCAAAGATATGTGAGAAGAAAAATAAAGGTGTTGCTAAAAGTAAACTGAATGTCGCTATGCTGATTATTATAATAATACATTGTGTTATTGACATCCGTTGACGCAGAGGGTATACGATTAACCAGTAACGATCCATCGCAATCGCCATCATAGATAAAGTACTTGCCTGTAACGGGACGCCAAATGTTGAGAAGATGACACGACACATTGTTTCCCCGAATATCCATGTATCCATTAACTGATAGTGCAGTTGAAATGGAAGATTAAATATACACAGTGCGATATCTGAAATCGCTAAGTTCGTTATGAAGATATTTGTGACATTTCTCATTTGCGGATTCCTGATGACGATGATTACAACGATACTGTTACCAAGCACTCCCAGCACGATGACTGCGACATAAAGAAATATGATGAATCCCCGGAGTCCAGCCTCACGTAGTAGATCATATTCTGGGTCATCTACCCCTCCCTTGGTAAAGTTCGACAACATAGCCTGAAATGCATCATTAGATTCATTTGAGTTAGAGAAGGAAGGTAAGCTAAAGTTAATTTTTAAAGGTACATATCCAAGGCCTGGAATATAATAATATGTCTCATTTCCACGCATTTCCATTCTTGTCATTGTAGATTATACAAAGTTCAAATTTCACGTCTTGGTCATTCCTGAGAAAATATGATAAGATTCATTTAAATTGCTGCTTCATGTATTTTTGTTTCGGCCATGTCTTTTTTGGAAGTTACTGTGTATTTTTCTCCCTGCACTTAATTTTTATCTTCTGCCTTATTTTGTCGTTAAAACTCTCCAACTACTAAACAAGCTTGCCTCTTGCTACTTCTATCTGTGTACTGAAGAATCACCTTGCTGCAATTTGTCCTTAATAAGAGACTATCATCAGGTTTTAATGGCCTTTATACACTTTTGATCCTAATCAATCCCCTTGCACACTTGTATTTATATTGTTTCTCTATAATACTAATTAACAATATCTTCACCTAGCTCAGAACATCTGTATTCTCTGTATACCACACTGGGCAAGGCTTAGAATTCTCCTATATTTATACCCAGAGCTGATCTTCTCCTATTGGTTTGTAGCCAATTTTTCAACAAATTGATTAGCAGTCCCTGCTCCCAAATCTAGTACCTGTCAGTAATGGTTGTTGCTTAGGCATGAACAGGTTCAGGAACCTCAATATAGCAAATGAGCCGTGCCTTATCAAATCTGTCCTAATCCTAATAGGTCTTGATATTAAATCTCTTAATATATTTACATTTATTAGTGGCTTTTCTGTAATTTGAAATTATCTTATTTTCTTTAGGACTTTATCAAACCAGCTTTCTTGCTAATATAGCTAAACTAGATTTCAGACATTACAAACAGATTCTATTCTACGTTTAGTTATATACTTTAACATCACATGCCAAGCTGTTACCTTATATTTCAATGATACTGCTTCTAAAATGCATAAAACAATCCCACGCCTAGTCACATGTAGTTTTCAAATGGATTCCTGTGTGCCTCCTGTATATACATACATAAGGTAAAATAGAAATACTGAGTAGGATGGAACAGACATTTGGAAAAAACGTGCTGAGTTCTTAAATGAGGCTTAATTATCATCACCACAATGTTAATGCTACTTAATGTTGTTCTGGCCATATTTATTGCAATTAGAACAGTTTATTGTAATTCGGACAATGCCCATTGCAACCCATACTGCTCTTTGTCAACGTTTTATTGAAAGGCTTTTTGTCCTTATTTTAGACAATACATACATAAAACTTGACAGAATTACAAGTCAAGTTAATTAAGTCATTTGTCCAATGTATGCTTCCCTTTATCTGATATGAGTAATACAGTTTTAGTAAGCAATTGATATATTTGAAATCAACCTTATCATTAGTGAAATTCTATCTTAGTTGAGCAAAGTAAAGGCTTCGATGTGTCTAAGTGTAAAGTAAACAATACCAAGCACTACTCTCACTACTTATACTTTATAAATATATCAAATACATGATCAACCCTTTTGTTCTTCTATATAGAATTATTTAAAAGTAGTATGATACGGGTCTCCTGACATTTGACATTTGATTAATTTTCTTGGAGCAGAGGCCATCATGATCTGCAAAATTGGAGTGATGCATTTACATGGGAGGTCATATTCCTTATCTTGATATAAATAAATCATAGAATCACTGCTTGTTTTAAGTTCTTAATAACATGTCTGAAACATCAATAGTAATTTAATCATACACACTTTTATCAGAATTAGTGGATTGGTATTTCTGAATGATTCTTTGACAGTTTGTTTTTTGATAATCACAAGTCTCACAGTTGTTTTAAAGTAGAAGTGAAGTAGCAGGGCAGTGGATAGAAAACCTTATTATGATAGTTGAATTAATCAGCTAGAAAGCTAGTACAATCTATTTGTTTGTTTAGTCACAACAAAACTTGTGCTTAACCTACAAACACCCTCATTCTTGTTCAAATGAAATATATTAATGGTAACACAGTAAACTGAATGATCTTGTTGATGCAACTTCTCATGAGATGCGCCATTGGTAACATAAAAAAAGGCAATTCTCTCTTTTCTTACAACTGAGATGATGTTCTCAGTATTGCAAATTGTTTTCAAAATGTCACTAGAACACTTATTTATCAGATCATCTGCATATTTGCATCATGGCATTCAAAAGAATGCAATCATTTTGCAATTACATCATTCTTTCTCTGTTTTTAACACTTTCCATCTGGATATAGATAAAATGATCTCTGTAGTATATACAAAAGTCCCTTTTTACAAATCTATAAAAAAAGTAGTGTGATCACAACTCTATTAAAAAATGGGTCACAGTTGGAAATCATAATTATTAGTTTTTCCTGCAACTACTCGACAGTCACTGAATAGATATACAAAAATGTAACCAAAGCCCATGATTAGAGAAAACTAAAGATATTGGAAAATAATTTTTAAAACAAGCTGTCATTACACAATTTAAATATAACGTTAAAAAACATATGTATAATTCTTACATGATAATTCATTTTTAGCAGTATTTATATCTCAAAGAAATTCACTACTGTTTCTACCATTTCTTTTGTTGGAATCCTTTAGCCTCCTGTTTGATTAATGTTAATGTGAAGGTAATGATAAACTGCCTCCTTATCAGTTACACCAGCAGTTAATTAGCTTTTATGATTAATCCCTGTTCTGCCTTTATACCTTATATTTTAAACAAATCTGTTGCCTATATTTGTAATAAATAATTCCACAATGCCAGAACAAATACTGGGATATCACCTATTAAGCTTATAATCAATATAACTTTCATATGAACAATAAATGTATTTCTGGTATACGTAGATTAGCTTGTCAACTTGTTTAATTTAGCATAGAGGATTGATTTTTTAATCAAATTCTCAATTGTTCTGATTGCATCTATATATTTTAATTATGTAACTGTTCTTTAGTTGTGATTCTTTGAAATATCATGCTAAAAGATGTTAATAATATTTTTCTTGTGGTGCACTTATGTCCTACTAACTCTTTGCATATATCATTTTCATTGAGGTCTGTCTAACCTAGATATCTTTGTAATGATAAAAACATATTGCCCTAACCTTAAAATGATCATTAGCGAAGAATTTCTTTTGTTTGAATCATTTCATTTTCCGAGTAAATTAAACAAGTCTGGCTTTAAAGCAAGGGAGCTTTAATGATAAAAGAAAACATGGAGTAATGCCATGAAAAAAATCAAACAATAAGAATAAATAGAATCAGTCTTTCAAATATATAAGCTCAAGTGCCAATGAGAAAACACCAAAAATGGTTATAGAACAGAGCAAGAAAGAGAAAACATCCAAGAGTACACCAGTTTTAAGGAAACCAAATCCCAACCATCCCAAATTACAATACAACATGAAAAGAAACTAATTTCCCCTCATTTGTATGAGATAGATACCAAATCATTCTATGATATTGAGGAAGAACAGAGGCAAATATTAAAAGCACAAATGTACTTACACTCAGTGTTTTTTTTACATAAGAAGGTTGATGTTTTGGACTTTGATAATTGCTTTTTTGTTTTTCATTATCTGTTTTGAATAAATATGTTTTGAATATCTTTAGGGGGTTCCCTTTAGAAATTTACACTTACATTATAATTCACAGTCATAATTTTAAGGTGCTGGACATTTAACCAAGTTATTACCAAACAAATCAATGGAAAGATTTCAATGTGACAGTTCCTTTGTATGTTAAGTCATTGGTTGGTATGGAGATGTTAGTTTCCATGTTGTGCTATTCAGTATTCAATTTCTATCTATTTTTGATTCTTTTCAGCTTTACCATTGACAATATTGCTTATATATTTACAACATTTATATACTAACGAAACAATTATTAACACCTGTGTTATATGCAAATACTATAATTTTTAAAATAACAATAGCTGTAAAAAGTAACATAAGGTTCAGACATTGTTTTTTCTGAGTCTTTATGCATAATTTCATACTAATGTTGACATTTAATTTTTGATTAAGATGTTTCATTATGTTTAATAACCTACTCCATGCAATGAGTGTATCATTTGTGAGTAGCCTTCACATCTATTTCAAGTCTGATAACACTTAAGAGTTAGAGCTATTAAAGATGTAAGTATAATGTGGAAACAAAACTTTGAATGCAAAAAATTAAAACAAACCCCAATATCCCAAATTGTAATGTGATAGGCCAAGAAACCATGTTTAACACCCCTTCTCGTTCCCCATAAATGAGGAAACATTATCATAATACATGTTGAAGAGCAAAAAAGTTGTAGATACTTGTATTCTCAAATGATATAATATTAACATACGTTCTCATCATTATTTGGGAATGACCAGTAATGCCTAGACGCATGAGATCATTTTAGTTTTTTTTTCTCGATAATTGATATTAAAACCAATTGATTATATTTGGTAGGATTACAATATAAGCTGACACGAGGTCATTAAAATACACTTTTTGTTATTCAGAATAATAAAAGTCTCTTTACGAAATCATAAAACATCGTTTTTTCATCTTTTGAACCATGATTTCCATAAATGACAATATCAGGAGTATGCAATTACGTAAACTGTCATAGTCTGCTGTCTTACATACTTGACAGGGAAGCCATGCCAATGCCAAGATACCATTGTCGTCACAACAAATATTTATAGTGTCATATACAGAATGGAGAAAGATGATTCCTGAGTGAGCATGTAATATCTCCTGACAAGTTCTATTATTTCAGAAAATGTGTTAAGGACTTTACGTAATCACTGGCCTTGAGGAAGCTTCCGAAAGTAGTTATGCAGTGAAATGAAGGAGCTGAAATTAAATGTCCTTCATTAGACACTTTAGCAAAAGAGAATATCACTTTGGCATTACTTAATATTTACATAACATTTGTTCAATGACCTCTCAGAAATTGATAACAATTTTTGTACGATCATTGTTCTATTCTTATAGAATGACCATTCACATTATATTTCATGTTTTTAATTGTGACACATTTAAATTTTATTAAACAAACCAAGACAATGTGGGGAAAACATGAAGTAAGCAAGCAGTTATTTCAATGTTGTTACTAATAAAAATAAATGTTTTTAATATCATGTCTTGTCATTTCAGGGAATATAGAGGAAAAACAAGGATGTTCAAACAGCACAAGTGAAGTATTTTGTTCCTTGGACTTAGTAAACGACCATCAGTAACACGATTATTATTGACAGGAAAAAAGGAAAGTAGCCTCGCCTTTTGATACAAAAGTGCAAATTGGTGAAATAGTACATGCATTGTCAATTTATGAAACAATAATCATAATTTCAGATAGACATTCTTGGTTCATGTAAGAAATTACATGTGAGTACAACTGTATAAGGTTTCCAGTGTTCATCATTTCCAATTCAATCATCATTAACGTGTGTTGATGTCAAACTTACAACCATTTCTGGATGGATTCATTAATATTGTTTTAGAATATGAAGCTTTGATTTTGTAGTCATTCTTAATGTTTTATGCCTCCTATAGACTGCTCATCTTATAAGCTTTTGAAGCCATATAACAGTATATGTCACCTTGTTTTGTCAGCAAGTTTCCTGTTTCAGCATTTTCCAGTGTTCAGTTGGTTTTCATTCAAATATATCTGCTAATCATCATTAGCACAACCATGGTATCATTAGTGGTTAAGATAATGATTCTCCCGAATGTCAGATCACATAATATTACATATAATATGATATTAATTAACAACAAAACTAATATTTGTTTTATTAAACCAGCTGACATGATGCAAAATTATAGACCAAGTGAAATCAACAAATAGTCATGATTTAAGGTTAAACTATAAATCAGAAAGGTCCAGTGCAATGATTGTGAAATATAATTACGAATATAAATGATAAAGTGGACCCAAGTGATCTAATTTTGATTAAACTGTGTTTTCAAGTCATCAATAATGTTATAAGGTTAATGACTCGGAACCACTGACTTGCAATTTCAAATCTTAGAGAAACAGGCAAGTTTCAAACTGTTGACATGAAGTTTAAAGTGTGGGGTGCAACATACAGATACAAATTTACTTAAGCCTGCATCTTTGCATAAGTAACACAGTAATACAAATATTTGTTGTTAACTGATATTGGGTATAGAATGTATATGATGATCATTATTATCTTTCCATTGATTGCTCTTGTATTTTGCTAATTGCTTATAATATGAGTAATTGTTCTTGGGAAATAAAGTAAATTGATATAGAATTTTTAGCCTTTGATGACAATTGACGCCTATTAGATGGATTATTTATTTTGTTATGGTATAATTGCAGTATGTGTACAGTTATCTACTGTCAGGTTGTTTCAGCTAAAGTAGATATGAATTCATTTATTGTATTCCTCAGGTGAGGAGGCAAAAAGAGGATACAACAACAATACAAAACATCATCTAATTGATCATGGAAAATCAAAAATATAGAACAACCAACAACAAAATGATATATTTCTGATAAAACTACTACTGATAAAAAATATAGAATAGAAATTTCAGATGATACATATTTTTCATAGATATTAAGATGATAGAAAATGAAGATGAAGGTCTAGATGCAAACTCAAGTGCTAAAGGAGAAAGATCAAAAAGAAATCCGTACATCCACTATACTAAAGGAACTCCCAACATCCAAATAGTTAACAGTTGACATATGAGGTCTAAAATAACCAGGATTCACATAGTCCATTAACTTAGGAAACACAGCATATATATTACTCATAAAAAGAGAAAGTAGCAGAAAATATGTCTCATAAAACCATGATATACTATCACATAATACTTTGTTCATAGGTGTAAAAGTATAAATTCTGAAATTTAATGATATTATTGACAATAGATTTAGACAGATTAGATAATGATTTGATGATCATGATAAATTTTGCAATTGTTTAGGCAATATTTATATAAAATAAGGTATATAAAGTAGATATAGGTAGAATGAAAGATTTAACGATACGAGATAATTGTGATAATCATCATTCATCCCATTATTTCTCCTTGAAGGACTTATCCAGGAAATCCAGCAATACAGTATAGAAGGCATGATTTATTAGATTGGTTTATCAAAGTATATGTACAATTAAGTACACTGGTAATTTTACAAATACAAGTATGTGTCCTTCATTGGTTAGTATTTTATGTATTGCGCAAATAGTCATTTTTTGTACTTGCATTTAAAACTGTGATGCTGAGAAAATATATATATACAGGGTGGTAAAAAAATGGAAATCCTGCATTTTCCTTATATCTTTGTCACTTTAAAATATTACTCCCTGATATTTCACACATTTGTACATCATTCAATTTCCTCCCTCCCTACCATATTTCATGACCATCAGGCTGACAGTCACAAATTTATAGCACTATGAATAACATGCTTCAGATTTGACCATCATCGCACTATAGGCAAAACAGCACAGTTGTCAATGACCTGAATGCATTCCTCAGCAGGTATGGCCTGAATGACACAAATGATCTCACTTTTGAGGTTTGTAATTGTTCTGAGGTCATTCTCATATACTCTATCTCTGCCATATCCCCACAGGTAGGGACATTTTAGACGATGGATACAGGTTTCCCCACAACGCAATAGTGGCCACTGGGCATGTTCTTTAAAGTACTGAAACATTGTGACTATCAATCTGATGGTCATGAAATAAAGTAGATTGGTAGCAATGGAATGATGTACAAAAGTGTAAAATATCAGGGAGTTATTTTTAAAATGACAAAGATATGAGGAATATGGTATTAGGGTTTCCATTTTTTTTGACCACCCTGTAATATGTTTCATCTAAAGATAATTTGGTCATTTTACACTAGAATATAATTTAGATATACATGTATGTAGGCATCATCTAATGATTCGGAGACATTTTGTGTCTTTGTAATTCAACAGATTTACTAGTTGTGTACATGTATATGGCTGGAAATTTTTTTCCTGACATATTAATGTGGAGGCCAGTGATTTATGCTTACATTATGGTAAAGAATATAAAATATACATAAAAGAACCATTTATTGATGATTGGCCAATATTGCTCAAGATAGATGAGAACCTTTAGTAGCCTCTTGCAAAATAAAGTTTGATAAAAAACAAATTGTATGAGAATAGTAGGTCTTATGCATTATTCTTTGAGGCATAATGTGAATCAGTTGAATAGCATACAGATCTGAATAATGATTGATTAAATTTCATTTTGAAATTTATGATTTATGACTTGAATTGGTAGCAGAGCCCACAAGATCATGGTGTTGTTTTGACAATAAACAGACTTACTTAAATTGCTTTAATGTTAATCACATGATCATCAACATGCAGGTCAAGGTGAAAAATTAAAACGTAGATCTGAGCATGTGATACAATGTATAAGTAAATATATTTTTATCAAATCAATCTATTTTTCACGTGTGATTCATTATCTATCAATGGGTATGCAATTGTCAATACTTATTTCTCTTCCCCTGAAATTAGTTGTCCAGGTTCATATTTCTTAATTTTGGCAACATATCTGGAGGAAGAATTTTCAGAGTTCATTTTCAAGGTCTACACATATCAGGGGAATGGATTGATGAATACAGAACATCTAATCAACTTGTGGTTGATAGGAGAGGAAGATATTTCAGTTGAGCTAAAATGACAAGGACAGATTCCTTCTGGAATTCAAATGTCACATCCAATTTCATAGTAAGGTGTAATTGGTGTCAGTGACCTTGATTTTATCCTTATCCTTGATATAATGATATTGATATATCATTGAAATGATGTTTACAATGCCATCAAATATGTCTACTAGAACACATTTATCGAACGCTTTTATGTGTAATCCAATCAAAAATATTAATACATAGAGCATCAACTTGGTTATTGTTACATTCTGGTTTTGACAAAAAAGGTAATGATGATTACAATGACAGAGATCATGTTAATAAGTAAAAAAATTTCAATTACAGGGAACATCAGCCTTTACATCAGTTATTATTATCAAAATAAGCCCTATTATAAATAATCTTGCTTTATTAATATATCCTAGACACAAATAGCCATTAATATCGGCACTGACTGTTCAGAATATTAAAACCATGTTTTAATAATGACTTATAGGGGCATGTCGCACTCTTATGATATATCAGGTTAAGAGGATCAAAATATTTTGAGATACATATTTATTTAATGATATCACCAATTTAGTTATTCTTGGAATCTATTAGAAAATTATCAAGAAATGAGACAAATGGGAAAGCAGAGAAGCATCGTATGAAACACAATAAAGATTAATAGATTATGAACCATAATACCCTTATCAATCATCTTGCTACAGTTTGGTAAGATTGCTGGACTGGTAAATTGCATCTCTTTTAAATTAAATTAAATCTCTTTTAAATATTATTAAATAACCATGTTAACAAATTGTAAACACTACACTGAGGGACACCTATAATGCCACATGTGAGTCCATCTTGTATGACATGTACTTGATTAATTAATGCCAATAAGATTTATTGATAAGAAAAGTAAATTGCAGAAAAAGTGTATGAAGATGGACCGGAAACTCACTGTAGATAAATGGGCAAGATCAACTGCTGCAGCACGCATGTAAATTCTATTTCTAGATAAGCTATAGATAATTGCAATAAAACAACGGTGAGGTAATCTCAATCCTTTAAATAAGTACTCCCTCACATTACCTATACATTTTTGTGCAATCTTTTGTATGCTATAGAATGGTGATTATCTGCAATATGCAATACATGTATGTATATGTAATACACCTATTGATATAATAAAACAGCGTAATGCAGTCCTAGAGTTAGTGATCTAATGACAGACATTTTCAGGAAATTATGAAGTTAACATTGATTGAAAGTGAAAGTTATTTCCTTTGCTGTAGAGTAAATTGAGAAATTTCACAATTTTCCAAAGGATAATTTGAGGTCCATTAAATTCTAATGCTAATCTTGACAAATTACATTGTTCAAAGCCTGAACTTACTGGATAAATTGTGCACAATAAGGGGGTTTAAGTCAATATCAAGTTTTCTTTACTTTCTTAAATGAATAAATGCAAAGAGCTCACACATCTCCAACTCACATCCTTATGGTAACTATGACAGATTCTAGCTTAGTGTGTTCTTTGTACCATTGATACTTGACATAGTTGGAGATTATGGCAGAATCTAGTAACAGTTCAGGAAACTGACTTACTTTCATGAACAAATACACTTAATGCTCATACCATGTTCACTTTCATTGGCATTTCCTTACCGGAAAACATACTTAAATGTCTTCCATCTTACATTGGTAATAAAGCCTTCCTTCTTTCAGTACTATTAGTTTGATGCTTCATCTAAGATATTCATTTGTGCCAGTGGCAAAGTTCATCTCAAGATGAGCTTCTAACACTTCCCTGTCACTTGAATTTGTTAAAGGGAATTATCCTTTGTCTTAACTAGTTGAACAGCTTCAATGGGTAAAGTCTGTAGGTAGACTATTAGATTACCTCAATTATTCAATTTCAATTAGATTCCAAAGCCTGGCCTTCAATTGGAATGGTTTGACCACTTAGTTACCTGTCATGAAAATTCCACTTTGATATATATTGAACAGATTTTGACCTTAACCAACTTTTTAAGATATATTGAATAGTATGATCTAAACCAACTTTCTTAAGATATATTGAATAGATTATGACCTAGACCAACTTTTTTAAGATCTATTGAATAGATTATGACCTAAACCCACTATTTTTAAGATATATTGAATAGATTATGACCTGAACCTCGAGTTGAGTTTTTCATCTCAGTAAAATCAACATTAGACAACATATGCAATAGAACATTGAAATGAGCATAACAAGAATACCATCAAGACATGGAAAAGCTTTCAGGATCTATATCCACTTTCACTTTAAAGCATTGCATTCTGAGGCAAATAACTACCATACTTATACACTCATCTTCATTATAACTAATAGATTGCTAATAGTCTTAGCATTTTACAATCTGAGGATTATTTTGAATTAAACTCAGTAGTGTCATACGGTGGATTGTGTATGCCCTTACGACCTATTTCCTTAGGAAACCAGGAAATGGGAAACATATTTTTACTTATAGTTTCTTTTTCCTTTAAATTGTGCGAGTTAATTGATACAATAGTTACTTACGTAATGACCTGAGGATGCTGCAGGAGAATGACTAACTAACAATCATAGTGTAACAAGCCAGATACATAAAATGAAAGTGCTAAATTCAATGCCTCATGTGGGAATCGAACCCAGGACCTGTAGATACAAAGACTGATGCTTTACCAAGTGAGGTGTAAAGGCTCCAGTGTCTACATACTATCCAGGGTCCACTTGTTATTCAGGGTCGTTACACTTACTATGGTTTTTTCAACAGTTTAAGAGATTGAATATTTTAATGACAGTTTTTCTGGTTTTGGGTTTCTTTTGCAGAATATATATACATATGATTAAGTTGTGTCTAATATTATACTACCATTACAGAAAATGACATTACATGACATAAAAAAGAGAGCATGATCAAATGAAGTCTATCCTTATTTGACCATATTATATATTATACCTCCATGTAGCATGAGTTCTTCATATATCATCCCCATTTTCTTGGCATTTTACCCTTGGAAATGCAAAGATGAATTAGATTGTGTCAAGGGCAAGTTTGAGAAGTCTGTGTACGTACATTATGAACAAATAGATATTTCTATGCAATGTTATCTCATGCAGAAATATCATTTATGTAATTAAATTTATGTGTAATGTCATATCATTGTTCTTGTTAATTCAAATTATAGGCAACATTTAACAAACACAAATGCAAGTGAATCTAGCAATTTAAAACGCAGAAACTAACAACCAGCAACTTTTCTCTGACAAATGAAGTTATGATACTAGAAGTCTGGTTTTTCTCATTTGAAGCTATATGAGATGTTTCAATTATTACTTGAACTGCCCACAAGTCTAATTAAATTTTCCCTTACCCGAGAAATGTTCACGCTTGAACCCGCATAATCTTGATAAATTCATTTCCTCCGGGTCACATTTATCTCAAATGTCATACCATTTATTTCCATATCATTCCGTTTACTTAGCACATCAAGGATTTTTTTAAGTGTATGGGGAATTCTCTTTCGCAAGTACTGAGTGTTATCATTATGGAACAAATGTATTGACCGTGATGTTCAAAGGAAGTGCAAGTCGTGCTTGATAATTGTAGGAAATCAAACTAGAAGCAAAGGCAGAGCTAAATGCTAGTCCTTTATTAGATGATGAACTTGAGAAAACTCCTGGTAAATACTATTACATATATAATTGAAAATGTTCCGTTTTATCTATGCATAGATGTCTTTTTTTATAAAGATTTGTCGAGTTATGCTCATTAATTTAATCTGTTCAATCCTTATAAAACTATTAAACAATTTGTCTAAATAAAGATGAAATATGTGTAATTTTTCACCCAAAGATATATTTTTAATAAATTATTCATCTTTCACTCTTACACTTATTTACTTGTATATACAATTTCTTAGAATTGTTTTGCTGTAACAGACTTTGTTATGAACTATTGTGACAGTTTGGACAGGTTCAAACACCATATTGTCTTCAGACTTGACATTCATTTACCTTCTAAGGTTCTTAACACTACGTCATGGGTGTCTAAGTGTCACAAGGCTTGAATTAATGTTTTTATTTGTTCACTACGTTCAGCAAAGTTTAATCACCTCTTTAAGTGTGGAATCCGGTATTGATGACAGATTTTCAATGTAATTATAGGAAAATCTTATCAATATCTTATGTTTTTTTATTTTACCTGGGTTATTGTCCGCCATGTATTATACCATATTGAATAGGGATGAAGCTGTAATCAATCATTGTATTTGGTACATTTACAGAAATTGTTCTTAGACTTTTCCTTTTCATTATTTGATTAAAACTCAATGTAAATAATATTGATGCTGGAGGGCAATTCTGCCTTGCTGCCTCAGCAACATTTTAAACATGTACCCTTGAATGTGGAGCCTGATTTATTTGAATAGAAAGTCTCACTGTTCGTGTTATAAGTATAAATGCCACCAGCCATTCTATTTAATCATGTCTTGTGAGATTATATAGTTCAATGTTCTTTTCTTTTATTCAATTCATGACATTGTTCAATAATGCACTAAGTAATTTTAGAGGGAAGCTCATTATTGATAACATATATCTAACAAAACAATTAAACCTAGATTAAACTCAAGCACGGTATGTTGCACCTTATATAACTTTAGCATTGTCGTATGCTATACCTTATATAACATAAGCATTGTTTTATGCTGTACTTTTTAAAACTTTAGCATTTTGATATGCTGTACCTGTAACATAAGCATTGTGGTATGCTATACCTTATATAACATAAACATTATGTTATGCTGTACCTTATATACCTTTAGCATTTTGGTATGCTGTACCTTATGTAACATTAAGCCTTGTGATATACTGTGCCATATTTAACTTTTGCAAGTGATATGCTGTGTGATATTTAAACATTTGCATTGTGGTATGCTGTGCCCTTTCGACTTTACTGGTATACAAGAGGCTCTCGTGAACTAGACTGTTATTTCTGTATGTACCTGCATATATAAAAGTTACAATGGTGTAATATATCTGACTGCTGATGATTTAAAGGCAATTATGAACTGTTTATTGTAAAAATATTATAACATTGATCTCATTGAGATATCTAATTTATTCTTAAATTAAAGCATTGACTTCCAAGCCAGGGTTCCTATATTGGAAGTGGGTTTTCAATTATAGATCTATTTCATGGTCTATGCTGTTTCATTTGTCAAAGAAACCTACAGGTTTTGCACTTACTATCATTAATCTACCATTTGCAACACCTGAGGAAAATTGAGCTGTATGTGGACGTGTTGAAAGCCTTTCTAAAAGCCTCTGTAGAAGTGTAATTTATATTATGTTCTGTACACTTACTTGAAATTCAAGTTGATGCCCAAGGCTTTGCCATTTTAATTGATTAATATGTCTGAGGCATTTACCTTAATATGTGATAAAGAGATGTCATCTTACCTTTTTCAATCAATGGCTATTAGAGCATCACTTTATTTTTACTTAAGAGTTTTCTCTGCATCATGAGGTCATCATTTATAAGAGTTCTGCCTCTTGTATTTACAATTTCCAGATGTGTTTGGGATTGAATTTGTTTTTCACCTAACCGAGGGTATTGAATAAATATTTTTGTTTCTCAAGAACATTTATTATTGACATATGAGAATGTTTTGCTTTCTTTATTTGAAATGATAATTCCAAAAGTAATGAACTAATTTCAAAGTTGACATTTTTGCAAACAACTTAAATGACCACTTGGCAAATTTGGTGCAGATTCATGGATGTGATTTTTGCCAAAAAGAGACATTGCTATCACCTGATAATTTTGTGTATGAAATGGTCAAAATGAGAAGTGATCTCTAGTCATATTTATTTACTGGTTTGAATTTGATGTTTACTGGCCTGACCTCAAAAGTCCAAGATAGATGAGTTGATCTGGGAAATATACTTTGACTGTTGGGATTTGCTCCTTCATGCTTTTCTTTTGAAGACACATATGCACACGTTAGTCATTTTGAACAATATTTTTGCAGTTAGATGGCGATGTAATCTTTGAATATATGAGAGTAGAGTCCTATCCATCATTCATTTTGACATTTGGATGCAAATTGTCTATGTCTTTGCCTGAGTTATGCACAGTAAAGTAAATATACATGTATGTTATGTAATACAGTTTATCAATATATTAGCGACTGATATATTTTATCATTTTAAGAAATAATGATTTATAGAATATTGCATTGCTGGTGAAATTGATATATTTCTGATTTGAAAGATACATCTTGGTATTAATAATCTTTTAGATATTATTTTTTCCCAAATGGATTTGAATTGTATCATGATTATTGTTTAAAACAGTACTTGTGTTTGTTTTGCACGACCATTTAGCAATTAATTAAGTGCAGATATATAAATCAATTTCATAAAAAAGTTAATTTCTAAGATAATAGATCACATGTTGTTATTAGTTAATGTTGTTTTAGCCTTGTATGTGTTTATTTATTAAGCTTGGTGCCATTATACCTAAACATTAATATTGTTGATACAGTTGACTGCTTAAAAACAATTTTTTATAAATTATGTACTAATTATATACTACTTACAACTATGCAGAGTATATTATAGGTGTACCTCATTATTTGTGCTACCCTGCATGCAGAGTCTGGTTATACTACCAAGATGAAGCTCTCTTTTAAGAAGTGAAGTCAAGCGAATGCAAAGGGTATATTTGTGCCATACTTTTTCATTATTTGAAAGCAATGCATGTGTAATATGATAAGGGGCACATTAGCAAGGGACACTACAGCAGTACAGGCTCATATCAATGATCATCCATGCAACAATGCTCTGAATCTGTATTAAATACTTCTAGTGACTTTTATTATCACAAAATTAATGTCATTGCTTGCTTTTTTAAATAAGTGCCATAAAGATTAATTGAAAATAATCAAAATGGAATTGAGAGGGAAGTGAACTGAGGTAAATACCAGGCAATTAATATTAATTATAATGACTAAAGAGAATTAACAGGCGCAATAGTAATATAACAAAAGAAAGAGAATAATGTATAATCGGAAATCCTTAAAATATATATTTGTCCTGAGGTGACATATAGTATGGTTCATGGCAATAAGCTTCCTATAAGTAAAACATCAGTTTGGTATGTCATGCTTGATATTACTGGGATCTATTCTTGGAAATTTCTCAGATTAGTGAGGAATATGGTAGACGTGATATAATTCACACCCAAAAATATTCAAATATATCAGAAAACGTTACAATTTGTATAGATTTGAGATAGAATAGAAACAGCAAGAAGGAGCATGGCATACAACGCACACAGACACGTGTATGCCCTTGCATCTGGTGCTGATATCTATCAGTAGAACTCAATCCAATATTTGATCCCTTGTTTACTTTTATTTATATTTTGGAATAATGTATGGTATTGTGATGTTCTCCATCCCATGTTTAAATGGGTTATTATTCTATGAACACTATAACAGTTTGAGGAATTTTTTAGTAAGAACACTCAAATTTGTGACATTTGTTCCTTTAGTCTGTCAGAATTTCCATAGAACATGGGAAAACAGCTTTGTCTGTCAAAACAATTGCAGTAATGCGTTATCCTTAGATGTATGGGTCAAAAAACATATTGCTTATGCATAATATTAAAGATTAAAAAACACTAAGCTATAGTATATGTAGCAGGAGTATTACTTTTGCCAGTGGTCTGTTAAACATGGTTGCAGAGCAATTTTTCAGTTTTTAAATGACATGAATATGTACGCACAAGTACCAACGGCAACGGACAAAAAATGTCACAGAACCCAGCACAAAAAAAGAAACCATTAAAGTGTACACCAGTCATAAGGAAAATAAATCTCAATTATCCCAAACCATAACCCAAAGTGAAATATCTAAGCACGAGTGCCAAAGGGATAGGACCAAAAGTTGTAATGGAACTTAACAAGAAAAAGCAAACTCTAAGTACATACCAGTCAAGAAAAACAAACCCCATATATCCCAAAACCATGATCTAACGTGAAAAGGAACAATGTCTAATACCCCCTTTCCCCCCAACATTCAAGAACCGATATCACAATCCAAGACCAGAACACCAAGGGACATTTCATTCATACTGAAGTCATTACAATACATGTTGAAAAAAAATTAGAAATTGTTATCCAATACTCATAACATCAAAAATAGTTGTAGATACAAGTACTCATACAAGATAGAGCATTCAGTCTCAAATGATGTAGGATAGATAAAATCCAGGCTCCAAGTCCATAGGCATTTCAAAGGGTCAACATCTATTCACAAAACCTGTTGTCAATATTAATCCATAAAACACAATAATTCACAATGGTCATCAGGAGAAAACTATGGCTGGTTTCGATCCCTATTTCTCATCCATTAATGCCATATCTAGGACCCACCTCAAATTGTGATTTCAGCGCCAAGGTCTTAAACAATTCAAGAAACAATGTCTATTACCAACCCCTTTCTCACCATTTAAGTTCCATTATCACAATTCAGGACCAAAACACCAAGACGCCAAGCGACATTAAGTTAGCTCTTCAACAAAAGTATAACCAATTTCAAAACTCACTTAGCCATGCTAGAGATACATTGTTGGGTCATGAACACACTCTAACCCATTGAATCAAAAGCATGATAGGCAACTTGATACCAGAAAACAAGGGAAAACAAACATCACAAGAAATATCAGCCTACATGTATGTTTATTCATTATGTTCTTATTACAGTACCTACAGTAACACTACAATAATGACTACACTATTTAGTCTTATTGTTTGATGAAATTCCAGTCATCTGATAAACCTAATTCATTACTGAAAATGAACAACATTACCACAACAAATGATTAAGGATGCTTAGCTAAAACAATGTGTGAACCTAATATTATAATTTGTTTTTATGAGATGGTTTCTCTAAAATATCACTATGATAATTATACTGCTTACTACAATATATACACAACGACACCTTTCTTACTAAAAAGCGAAAGAAAAACATTTACTAGACTGTTGAAAAACAATAACACAAGTATTTACTATGTACCTGGATAATTCTATCTTACTGTTACTTACTGTCATGATAAATCTAAATGTTTGTGTTTTACTTAACTTAAACATCTTCTCTAAGAACTAATATCTGACTTAGAGCTTCTCAGGATGTCTTGTTCATATAGAATTATCAATTAGAAAAGCATTTATGCATAAGTTACGATGAGATCTCGTGAACTGCTGAAAAGGTGGAAAGGTAATAAAATGTAGGATTATTTCTTTGATGACGTAAGAAAATTGTAACTCGAAAATATTTGCGTAACAGATTTCTTTCTATTACTGACAATGTTCTACCTAAATTAGATAAGCCATGTCTACTTCAATCCTACTTGTCTCTTTATACCTAAAATTATATTTATCACTGTGAACTCTAACCTCAGCTGTACCAATTTTGTCAATAGTATAGTACTACAATTGAATTCTATCCGATTTTTATTCATAATTCTTAATTAAATTGAACATATTAGATTACTTGAGTTTTTGCTTGAGATTTATGCACGTCAATGTTAAATCGTAAATGATATCAAAGGATCTACAAATTTTGTTTAACGCGTTAAATTGATCAGTATTTTTTTATCAAACAGCCTAACCATAATTTATTTTGTTAAAATTGAGCGATAGCAAATTGAATCAAACTTTACCTGATGGTAAACTCTGGCGGAGTCATATCCTACAGCCAACGACATGATTTGAGCAATTTCAAGCAGTCCGATATATATTGAATCTTTTGTTTTTTCGTTAAATATTTTTTTGTTAAATGCCAGTTCCTAATCCTAAATTATCCTTCCTTCCATCTCCCAGTTTCGAGTGATGTTTTTACCAATGCGCTTACAATTTGTTAATAGCGGCCTTTTAGAGTATGACAAAACCTTCTTCAGATTAATGTCTCAAAACTTCCCGAGGGATTGGTAAATGTCTCCTGCATATATTACCAATGATTATTTTGTGCAATCTATAAATATTAGAACGGGAAAAAATCAGAATCCTTTTAAAATAATATTTAGTGGAACACTCAAAATTCTACAACAAGGGACTTGTCATTTTGAAAAGGAAGGACATTAATATTAGACCTAACTGTGTGTATCACATAATTCCCATTTCCCCCTAGACTCCTACTGAAATTTAGATTCACTTCATTCTTCTGTGACTGCCAATTCATTATTCTTATATGTGGCCTTCATTTCGTGCTAAATAACAAGGATAATTGTTTTGATGCTGCTTACAGCATGTAATAATATTGACTTAAATCACTATAGATTCTGATCACAAATTTTATGGTCCTGAAACGAACATGAAGCAGCTTTTAGCGAGTGCTGTTTGTGATGGTTCTATTGTTTATGGGTTTGGAATTAGAGACAACAAAAGTATTGGAAATTTTTGCCAGTTATCAGGACATTTCAGCTATTAGCTGAGAACTTTTCTTCATTCGATATCCTCATTAGAAGTCTAATTTGATCATTATATGCCAAGTGGCTTTACCACTTGCAGATGATTTATCATGTTCTTCCAACTTTAATTTGTAAGTCCTTTCTACCTTTTCAATGTTTGATAAATTGGTGGCTCAGCTAGAAACAACCATATCTTCTAGATTCTCCTTAGCTTCATTCAGTTAAGGTGATATATCTTCCGAAATTACTTTTGAATGGTGTTAAGCATCATTTAATGGAGAACCAATGAGTAGTGATGTATTGCTCCCCTGGCCTAGCTTATCTGATGACTGACATTTATCTTGTTCAGTTTATCAAATTTCGTATTTCCAATAAACACCTGATCTGAGCTAAGTTCTTGTTATTTATAACATAGGGGTAATATGTAAGATGCACCCAAGGTTCTTTCGAGGATTATCAGATGTTTTATGAGAATGATGGAGATACTTTAATCTTCTGGTCAGTTCTACTTATAATTTGTCATCCTATATGCCAATATATTCTTGTTAGCATTGTACATTTGATAAAAACACCCTTAATGGATCTGGATAGTATGTTAGTCTTCAGCGTGTTTTCCTATATTAAGATCAATTGGGTAGTCGATTTTGAAGTCAAGAGTCTTGATTCTTATATCTAATCCCATCATAATGTATAATGTTGTGTGACATGTTTTACATGGACATTGCTTGAATTGTGTATTTTACATACATTTTAAGACTTAAGATTATAGAATTTCTTCTGTATTCAAATCCAACAGTAAATGCATACTTTGAAGATGCATATATATATATATTCAATTGTTCTATATGTCTTATATATCTATTTGTATGTTCTATATTTATTGTACATATTGTAAATAATTGTAAATTATTACTGGGCCTCTAGGAAGACCAGTTTTGTACTGATAGAGCTACCCAGAATAAATATAGTTTTCAAATCAAATCAAATCAAACAAGATTTCATACTACTGAAAAGCCAAATCATATGATTTAAAACATGCTTCATTGTATGCCAGAGTTACATCAACATATGTGTGGGCCACACCTTTTTATTACACAGGGTGAAACAAAACAATGGTACCCACATAATGTTGCACAATATTGTTTGTCTGCATGAATTCTGACTTGGTCTCTAGCACATTAAAACTAGACCCCATGAAGCCGCTCAATAAGAACTTTTAGATGAGGAGGTCTTTTATGAGGGATACAAGATGTGCTCTTATATCATCCACCTATTCTATGGGCAAATTGATTGACAACCCTAACACATTCTTCCAAAGAAATGCCCTTATCTCTCTGGTAATCTCTCTCCACGTCTTCTATTGTTTGGGGGTTTGTATCATACACATGATCCTTTGAGTACCCAAAGAGATAAAAAATCTAGAGGGTTTGTGTCAGGCAATTGTGGCTGCCCACTCAATCGCAGACTTTGCCCATAGAGTCCAGGTATGTCTGCTTAGGGATTCCCTGGTGCAATTTTGAAACACAAACCATTGGCTTTAACATTTAAAGTGTCCCTTAATTATTAGTTATTAAGCAGTAATGGGTAAAGTGCAATACTTCTACGGAAATTGTGACAAGTTAAAAGATTAATGACTGTACAAAAGTGTTCACTTTACAGGAAACATCTCACACTCACGTTTTTCCTTATTCCATAATTCTCTTGTCTTTCTGTCTTGCATTGCTATTAGTCTTTTGGGAATCTAAGGTATACTCTTCTCTCTTATTTATTTCCCTGGCATGTTCTGGTGCATTTCAAGATGGAGTTTGCGGTCTATAGATTTATTTTATGTTATTTTGTTATGGTCCCTCTAAAGCCATTGTACCTTTTAGCTCATTTTTGGTGACCTTTTCTTGATAAACCTGATTTGAGGTAGGGAAGTGATTGGTTTTTGTGTCACCACAAGTCTCCATCTTTTTGTGGATGGTTTTCGGTATCCAGTATTCAGGGTTATGCATGTGCAACAAATGGCAGGTGGTGGTTAATCTGAAACTTGGGATAAAATCCTTGCTAAGGGCTGATGTGACAAAGTTAATCCACTCTGGTGGGATGTGCTTGACTCACATAACTTTTTAGGGATGAAGTTATTAAACTTTATCCCAATAGACCTAGTCCTTTCATACTTCACACTCATTCAGGTTGGTTGATTCATCTCGTAAAATACCTACTCGATTTGATTTGTTTCCCTTATTTTGATGCCTAATGTCCCTCATGGTGGTGAATGTTCTAATAATGAACTATCTAATGAGCTACTGTTTCATCGCATTAACAAAATTACAATAATCGGTGGTGCATTTATACAACTGGGACTACAGATGAGTGACATTTAGGAACTCTGGAATTTTTTAAATATTTCGTTTTTGTTGCTATTGATACTTTTTGTCAATACCGAGCTATTAAATATATCATCACAAAAATAATAATGTTCTGTACATTGTCTTCTGCATCCTTAAATCATGTTAATTTTAATGACTATAAAGAGAAAATATAGAATTCGGTTTTGAATTCCTCTGATTGAAATTGGAAATGTCATCTAATTACTGTAAATCACTATATTCACTAATCCACATGTCAAACCTAAAAAGATGCATACAAAGTCATGAAGATGCCGTGTCGTAAATATATATTACTGCAATGTTACATATTGAAAATGTTTTTTTTAATTTTCTTGTTATTGTTTAGGAATAGTGTAAATCTCAAGTTATCTGTCGTTTTAAAGTAAATGTTCATCATACTCAGGCTTCAATGCCTTTTCAGCTAAATTATCAGAGACAAGTAAACATAAAGTTTTAGTTGTTTGTAGTTCATTCACACGGCTCTCTTTGGAAATAAACTAGAAACCTTCTGGTCAATTTACAAATGGATTTAACTGGCATTTGCTTTATACTTAATATAATGAATCCTCTGTTGATTGAATTGATTCACAGGGTAGATTTGCATAGAGAAGGGTAACTTAATTTGCGAAAGGATAAAAGACAATCATACCAAAGTTTATCCATAATTTGAATCACTAAATTGGAACCATTTATTCTTTCCTTTGACCCATTTCTCACAATGCCCAATTTTGTAAAATGAGAAAATAGATTACTCTAAATAAAGTTGACAGTAGATTATTTGGTTGTATGATATGCCATATCAAATTAAGGGCAATGATTAACCATATTATATCTACTTATTCGGGTGTTGGCTTGTCCTTGATGCAACCAAAGAAGAGGGCAAGAACCTTTTTATTGAATTCCTTGTGTTTGATGTACTGATTAGATTACTATGATTGTTTGTATACCTGATGATATTAGTAATAATATTGGTAGTTTGATGAGATTATTTACAAAAACCAGATGGAATCATTGACATTTTTGCAATGACTCCAAATGGAAAATACATGGTAGTAGTAAGTGGTGTAATTTCTCCAAACATCATTTGTCTTAACATGTCTTCTCTGAGAAGTTTCCTTTGCTATTATCATAATCATTAGTCATTTTTTCATTGTAGCAAAGTTTGGAATATTGGTGATTCATTTTCCTTATGACTGGCAGTACTCATAGATGTTTTTCCTGCTGTAGTACTCTTTTTTCTTTCTCCTTTGGCACTTGTGCTGACATGTAATATATTTGTCATTTTGAGAAAACTAAATATTTAGCTTGAAACGTTTTATCATCAAAAATAACTTTCTTCTTCATTATTATTTTAATAAGAGTCAATGGAGGTAAAGGTCAGATATTTCTGTATAGCTGCCAGACTTTTTGCCATAAGTTTAGGAGAATCCTGAAAGGGAATACATAATTAACTAAACTTTTACAAATTAATCACTTGAACGTATTGGGATAACAATGCAATTTATAAAAATCAATTAGTTTATAACTTGTGCATTGCAAATCCTCACTCGATTAAAATGAATAATGTCCAATCAAACATTTGGACAAATTGCGTCAATGAATATTATCTCTTGTAGTAAACCCTCAGCAATGTGTGTAAACAAAGTGATTCAGTCCAATCGGAAGCTAGGGCTTTATTGATGACAGACCTTAGGCCTATATTCAATAATAGGGACATAATGGCTAAATGTATCAATGGGCCATTCCCTTAGGTTTGTGTCCTTAGATTATGAGGGTCTTTCTAACATGGCTGTGCACTTTATAAAGGGAACTAGATTGGCATGTGAAGGCAATGTCCAAAGTTACATATAAATTCTGAAGAAAATTGTAGATGTTCTATGATGTGATGCAGAAGTGATCATTATATCTTACTCGAAGGCATGATCTTTCTATTTGTCCTCTGTACGTCTAAGTGTTTTTGCTAGTGAATTGGCCAATGCACTTATCTCTTACACTATAATCATAACACATTTACTTCTATGAAATTGTCTATTAATTCCTGGTGAGGAAGGGATATTACATTGGTGCACTAACCAAAAAGCACTTAAAGTGCATTATTTATCACAATGGTGGACAATCATACTATTTCACCTTTTAGCCTAATAATTATTTAAAAATCACCTTTGATCTGAATAAAAGGGTAGAAATTATATCAATGCAGTATGTTAGTACTTTGTATATTAAAATCCTCCAATATCTCATCAAATATGAATATTGTACCTTACTTTTGTTCAGATATTTGGGTGTAATTGAGATGATGTCTAACAGAAATCTACTGATTAATATTTGACAAAATCTAAAAAATCAAAATGATACACAGAACATAATAATATTTAATCAACTTGATATTTGTACATTTTGTCCTTCAAATTATCAATGAGGTTCTCTTGTTCTCCAAGGTTTCATAAGAGCGTCTAAAGAGTGATTTATGGATGCAATTTTATTAGAGGCATTGTCCTATGCTAATATCTTTTTAGAAGCGATAAAATACTGCATTGCATTGTCATAAATAGGAATTTCCGAGACTATTTTTTAGCATCTTTAGTATATTTGTCACAGTTAGAGCAGTTTGATTGATTCATACTCGGACCTACAATCCTTTTGCTTGTGATGCTTTACACTTATAGGTTATTGTTCTTATAATGGGTTGTTTTTAATTAACCTTTTGCTTACATCAGTTTACATGCCAAAATTAATGGGGTAATAATTATATATGACTTGTTTTATCCGGGGTAATATTTCTCGTGAATGAGATAAAGCATCTCGATGAACCATAACTTATTAATCATAGCACTTCTCTTAACAATTTTTTTCCTTTCGGATGACACCAGATACTTAGATTAATTAGTCATATGAAATGATAAATTGTCGTTGGTTTTCACCAAAATATTGATTTTCTTGAGAAAATAATGTCTCTGAAAATTCATGAACAATTTTACCACGCCCTGATTAATAATGAGTTCTTTACCCCTTGTCTAGAATGATATCTTGGAAATCAATGGAATTGATTTTCTTAGGAGTTATATGTATTGTCTATATCCTGGCTCATAACAATAGAGAAAATCTTATTTGATTTGATAGATGGCAGTTCAATTAATTGAGTCTCTCATATATAGTACACTCTGTCTAAACCCTGTGCAATCAAGTCTTAGTGGCAATTTACTGGATTGCTCCAGTTTTATTTCGGCCATCATAATCCATGTAACTAATATATAAGAATAATTGACAAAAACAAAAAATTGATTTTTGTTCCATCAGCCTTTGAATACAATGATAATACTAGGGTAGGCTAAAATCACCTTTTTTAAAGTTATTGTTTCGGCAATATTCAATATCAATCTTATTATAAATATTAATTTTGGAAATAATCTTTGGTTAAATTCCATATCATATGCTTTTTCAGAATGAAAACTCTCAAAATATTCTAAATATACTGACAACTGCAGATATCTGCTTTGCAGATATTTTGTTTAACATAGAACGCTATCTATACAACATTAAAGATGTGGAATAGACATTTATTCATTTTAGTTCTTTCCGTGATGTGGCTCTATATGTTCACAATAAAACAATTGTCTGCATGACATCTTTGTTTTGTTGCAGTTATTATTTCTCATTCTGATAAGTGACAATTGAAATTTCTCTTTGCTTAAAGAATCAGCTTGAGTTTGGATATTGGTAATAAATAAAACATGAATTATATTATGTCATTATTGTTTTTAATTATAGAAAGAGCAGAATAATTAAGTTTACCCACCATTTTATTAAATAATAATATGTACAATGTATAAGCTTTAATTATTTTTTTTTTCTATTTTCATATCTGATGATGCCTACATACCTGTTGATGAACTCTATACACAAACTCCTATCAACCAAAATTTCACTGATCTTCAACCATGGAAACCATGATCTTCAACCTTGAAACATTGATGTTCAACCATGAAAACCCTTATCTTCAACCTTGAAACATTGATGATCAACCATGAAAACCATGATCTTCAACCTTGAAACATTGATGTTCAACCATGAAAACCATGATCTTCAACCTTGAAACATTGATGTTCAACCATGAAAACCATGATCTTCAACCTTGAAACATTGATGTTCAACCATGAAAACCATGATCTTCAACCTTGATGTTCATTTAATATGATCTTGTTCATACAATATTGGAACAATCTACAGGTAAGTGAACTTCTACCTGACCAGATCTCATTGCATTTCTTGTTTGTCCATAAGTGTTTGAGTTACAAAGCTCCCAGCTATTAGATGCAATCAGAAAGCTCTTGGCGACATGCACACAGATGGTTGAAAGTAAATGATAAATGGCTGAAGTTTTACCACTGCCTGTGCTCTGAATAGTCAATTTAATTGTGTAATACTATATGTTTTTTAGCAGATGAAATGTCTGACAATTTGCTAAGATGTACATCAATTGTTGTTCCTATCTGATATGTACTAATACCATATCCATATGCAGAAGAGAATACAATATAAATATTATGGTATGCTCAGAATTATAGGAAGATATGTTTTTTTTTGTTTTTTTTTACTAGTATATGTCAGATAAATGGTTATGAAATCACAATTGTAGGTATGGTTCTTGTCATGTGGTATTACTGAAGTTTGAGCTTGTCATGTGGTATTATTTCAGATGAATATGGTTTGAACACAGGTTGACCCAGACTTAGCTTGACAGTTTTTCTAGATTTATATTCATTTTTTGTTTCAGAAACTTATTACTTCCGATCCCTGCCAACAGTAAATAAACTGTTTTTTCTAGAACTACATTGTGATTTCAGTTATATGTGACAGAATAAATGTTTTTAATCAGTATGGTTTCTGTGATAAATTCCATTCTTATTAAAAATACACATTAGTGACTGTTTCCATTATGGTTCAATTTTCGTCAGTAAAGGCCTTTCAAAATTAGTTGTTTGTTTCACAAGCTTTCACAATGCTCACCACATCATCAGAAAATCTCTGTAGCCTAACCTTGTTTACCTCCAATAGTTGTTTTCTTTTTTATTTTGACATGCTTTATGATTTAAGAGTAAGGGGAAAGCCTGGTATGGTCACCCAGTCAATTATCAAGAAAAATCCTGCTAAACAATTAAATAACACAAAGCTTCCTTAGCCTTGTTTTCAATTTGGATCAGCGTAACAGCCTAGAGTCAAGTTATCCCAATAGTATCAGACTCTATTAATGCATGTTTTGTTATTGACTTGCAAGTGGTCACTGATATATATTGATAAAGAAGACGTCCTTCACCAGCTTTTAGCTTCATTTCAGGTGATTGGGCAGTTACCTTGCTGTGGGCCTTATTTGCATTATTGCCATTTACTTCTGTAAAAACATATTTTAAGTCAATCTAGGGGAAAGGTGTTATTTTAAGTATTTAAAGTATATTATGTATTTGGGCATGTGTCTTTTTGGTATTTTGGAAATTTTTCTTCTTTTTTCAATTCATTGGACTTTTATTTTCTGAGTCCAAAATTGTAACACATTTAAAAAGTGTCTTTTATATTATAGAATGATGTATATTACTGTTTTCTATAAAACCAATAATATTTCATCTGTGGTCGTTAGATTAATTATTGGGTTTCTATGTAAAATGAATCATATTTAAGAATAACACTCATTGTGACAAAATTAGATATAAAATGAGTATGGTTCGGCATTCAATTATCATTAATTAAGTATATCTTGACAGAATGATTATCCCTTGAGTTATATTTAGAATGACTAAACCGACGTTCGCCTCAAGACAATGGCGCCTATTTCACCACAGCTTCAAGAAATACAGTAAACATGTCTCGTTATATCTTTTATCGACAAATAATGGTAAAGGAAAATCCTGCTGTTACTTGGATGCTTGATTTGTTGTTACTATTAAACCTTATTAAACCCTCCTGATCTGCAAAATATTGATGTTACTGTCGCATTGAACACATCAATAAATCATTTTTTTCTCATGTGGAATCTCATCTGCTGGAGAGAGACACTTATGTATACATGTGTTGATTGATTGGAAAGGAAAATGTAAAAAATGAACTATTTCTAATACCTTTTTATTTATTTTGTACCATGTTATGACACACGGCCTTTGCACTTGTGTTGCCGTGACCTTTTTTGTGTTGACACCGGAGTAGGTATGATATGTCACGAGCCAATTGATATTTTGTATGCTAGCAATGTCTCGATTTTAATCAAGTAGACTATCTATTTCTTCAAGAATTTTTGGACAATAGTGATGCTATAATGGTATATCATCCATAACATTGCACATTAATTTTAAATGTTTTTAACGGCAAATTATGACACCTTCTGGAAATTAATATTCCATGATGTGAATCATATCTAGATCTTTTTCTGAATGCATTTACCAAATTGTGACATTTTATATGTGTAATTCTAAAGTTTTTGCCATTACTAGAAAAACTAGAGTAGTCAAGTGAGTTTGTTGATATTGAATATGTAAGTACATGTGAGAGTGACAAATTGTCACTTGGCAATTCGTCTAGTATGGTGGCCATTTTCAGAATTACTGGCTCGCAGTCTTTTCTGAAACTTATAAAGATTTTCTATAAGATTTTTTTAAATAATGCTGTGAGCAATTGATATTGGAAAATTGTGAGACTCAAAAATTTGACCTGAATTTGATTTTTCCTTTGCGGGCCTTTTAAGAGTGGCTTTATCACAATAACGTACCTGGATAATTTCAGGAGTCAACCCTTTATTTATTACTTGTATTTATTTGTTTAAATGAAATTCAAGTTTATTGAAACACCATTATATCTTTGCTTATCTTGGAAACCGTATTCTAACTCACGAATAAAAATGTAAGGCAACTTAACTTCATAAACAATGTACCTGCCTTATCTCTTGTAGCAATGCTTTCATACACCTGGGGTTGAGAGATCACTTACCAAGAACTACATGGTGACCAAAAAACAGAACTACTCAAAAGTGAATCATTTCTTTAAAATCTCTACAATTGATTTGAGTCAGGTACAAAAATACATTCTATAGATGACAACATAATATCAAGATTGTGGCATAAAATGAATATTAGGATGCAATAAACTCAATTAGTTAAACTCTCTTAGATATTTTGGAAAATGATTTTAATGCAATATTAGTAAAATAGCAGAAACTAATATAGTCATCAATACCTATTATTTTACTGTATTCTCTCTAATGAGTGCACGGTGCAATTTCCAAATTGAAATATAAAGGGGTAAGATATTGAGAGGTTCCAATAAACGCACTTAAAAATATTGAGAAAAAAACATCGCCAATAATCTTTTTATTAGTTGTTTTCACTAAGGTTTACAATTTACAGAACAGCTCCTGGATTTCTTTCTCTGCATTAAATATGATCATCAATTGATATCTTGTGTAAATAATCGAAACTATTGCATTAGAACGTCTTCTTGAGACCATATTCAAAATAAGTCGTATGTGCACTCATTGGAACTGTGCGCTCATTAGAGAGAATATGGTACCTGTTTATCATGCTCAAGAAGCTTATAAATCTTACTATGAGGGCATCTTAACTGTGCTCTGGTTCTTTATTTCTAAAAAATAGATCCCTAGTAAAGAGGTAATCTATTGACAATCAATATGTCCCTTTAACACAATGAACAAGGATTATATTGCGCTTTATCTTTTATTTTGGGATTACGTACTTAACTTACAACAGCTCTGTTATAGGTTTCGATGGGGTGTACTTTTCTGTTTGTATTGTATGTGTCTACAAGGGCTTTTATCTTTGAAGCGTTTTATTCACATAAGCTATGGTAGAGCAATTAGGATTTTATTGATTTTTTTATTCTATTGTGTTTTAAATTTATAAGAAAATGTGGCAGGCCATATTATGGTATAGTTTGAGGAATTATCTCCATTGACGATATAAAGTGTTTCTAAGGAGATTATTAGATAGATTTTTTTAGATAGATTTTAGATAGATAAGATAGATTTTCGCATTCTAAACTGAAGGAAATAAAGTGTTGCATAAGACTAAATTGAGGAATAGACTAAGCCAATTACAAAAAAGTGCAGAGGAAAAAGAGAAACCATTTAATGAATAGAAGTGAACTATGATGTTATCTTGATTAAATGGCCCATAAGCTCAATTGATAGCTCCTTAACCTCCTTTGCAATTGTCTAGAAATTGCTGGTATATGCCATATTCTGCTTCTACAATGGTAATTAGAGGATCATTTCACACCAAGTTACACATCCCTTTGTCTGTGAACATGATTACATGCTATTTGAAGGACAGGTTTTTGCATTTTTAACAGATAAAATTGTCATAAATAGAATCAAGAGAGCTCTTTATCTTATTTTTTTCAAAATTAGGTTATTTCCATTTTTTTCCGAATCAATTAATTCTGTATTATGAAGATTGTTGATTTGTAACAAATATGCACAAAGGGCAACATAGCAACAAAAACAAACCATGACATAATGATGACTCTATATCTGTTCATATTCATATTTTCCTAATTATCTTTTCCAACTCCTTTGAGTGTCATGTACTAGAGCAGGAGCCAGAATTCAAAAATCAAAGAGATAAAATGAAAAATGTTGAAACCTTAAAGACGTTTGATGGTAATTTCATGTCAATTTGACAAGATGTATTTTTATTCTATTTATCCTAGCTTTGGTCATTGTGCTAATAAGGCACATTCTAATGCAAGTTTAATAACAATTGCTGCCGAGTGGTGAGAAAAATATCACATTTCACTGGAATAATTGACATACATATATATTTCTAAGACTCCTGTATGTGATGTTTTAATTCTAGTGTGAGTGATTCAATTACAGTTGGAATCGAGAGGCCTCAATATAGTAGACTCTAATGTGCAATTAAATCTCACAATTACTTTGTTGTCACAAATGACACATGTCTTATAGAAAGCACATATGCAGGATGAATATAATGAAAAACTGAAATGTGAGAACCTTAAAGGGGGACCATATATGTTGAAAATATCTTTTTCTGTCCAACTTAAAGATTCTCGCAATCTTTATCCAATCAGCGTTTGCGAGTGTGTCGGCTCACGTAGAAAAGGCGAATCCAAATCAAATCCATGCAGGGGTGTATGAGGTACTCGAATAGGAAAGAGCTCGTGAAATCTGAATTTATATGCACATGGTCAATGTTTACACCTGTTTGGAGTTATTGAAGAAGATGTGATATGGGTGTGGTTCCGAATTTGAAGTCATTGCTGGAAAATATGATTTTAATATGTGAAATTATATCTATAAATACAGCACTAAAAATAACAGTACACATGAAGTACATGTATGATTGTGTCCAGAAATGTTTGAAACCTTCTGTCTGCATTTTGTCACCATTGCTCTTTCTTCCCGCATTCTAGTGCTGTTTGAATGAATATATTAATAAATGTATTTCTATATATATTTCTATATATATATATTTCTATATATATCACATTTTTTGTGAAACCACAAACATTTAGATCATAAAAAAATTAAATACTTGAGTGAGCACGATATGCAAGGGTTACTAAGTTGACACAGTAAATGACCACTGATATTGTGTTAGCAAATATGTATTAGCAGAATACGCTGTGTGCATGGACTAACACCCCTCACTTTCATAGTGAAGTGACTAATTGGTTTATGTTTACGTTTTAATGTGTTTTGGGTTCCTTGTTACAGCAAGGGGGGCCAGTAAAGTAGACTAACATGTTTGCATGGCAAATTTTGATCGAATATGTGAGACACTTTAAAGGAGACAACCGAAGTGTTGAAAGTACTTTGATTTGCCAAACTTAAAGGAGACAATATAAGTGTTGAAATACTTTGTTCTTCCCACCTTAAAAGAGAATCTGAGTATTGGAAGTACTTTGTTCTGCACTTTTAAAATGAGAACTTAAGGTAGTTGTTCACAGGCAATAGGTGGCTTAATCCCGTGCTCTTCTATCTATTCCCTAACATGGAGGGTCAAAATGTGTACCAGCTTTAAGTTAAAATAAAATCGAATTTGGTGACACCAATGTTATATTTGATAATGAACGATAATTATTAATATAAAAATATATACACTTTATCCTAAGGTTATTTTTAGGCATCTGGGTATAAAACCACCTTAAGTGCAGAATATGGTTTGGTAAATCTTGAATAAAAAGAATTGTTGCTTAAAACAAAACTGAGTACAGTATATATAATTACATATAGCATCAACATTGCAATTATTGTTGAGTAGAAATACTTTGTCATTAATAGGAAACACTATACAGCTCTTTCAGAGAAAGCCTATTTATTAACACACTTTTAAATATGTACTAGTAATCGAAAACTCATAGAATGACTAAGAGAAATGATTTCCTTGATTTTCATCGAATCAGGTAGCAGGACCCCTTCTCATGTGATAGATCATCAGGTCTACTTCATCAAACATGATGTGATTTTCTCGTTGAATGAATCTGATCTGAAGTAGATATATCCCCCAGATCCAGATATAAATTAGTTTGAAATCTGGGGAGCTGAAACTGATGTTTCAATAACGCAGATGCGAGTAGGTAGTTACCAGTTTCACCACCAGGTGGCTCGTTCGGGTCAGATAGCATGGCGGGTATAGTAGAAAGTTCCCTTCAATTACATCTGTTTTAGTGGTTCAATTTTCATATAACCCTTATGTATCTAATAGTTATGCAAATCAAAATATGTCCAGTAAATGAAAATTTTATCTGACCAATACAAGAAAAGATATTTCACTTTTTGTGGTTTTGTAACATGGGCTCTATGGAGAATCAACCCGAACTAGAAGTCACATTTTCAAAAATGATTAAATTTTCAAACCTGATAAACAATTTTCGAAACCATATTTCTAGATGTACTTTTACATGTAGATTTCAAATATGACATCGCTTTGACTGAATTTTGAATATTTAATGGCGTTAATCAAGTTTTTTTCTACTCGCATCTAGTCTATTGTGATTCTTGATTTGGAATTCATAACAGAGTGGGTTAGGTTCGCACATCATCCCTTTTAGCCTCGATTAAATACAATACGTTAATTGATTTGCACCAGTGGGTACATTTCTGATATTGAGACACCAGGGGTATAGGGAACATATTAATAATTAGCCTGGATGGCTTAATATTTCAATATCAGCTCTAGAGGATATTCAGGAAATTGGAGAAGTACAGTCACAATAGTCTTTTGAGTCAATCATACCTGAAAAATAAGTGATCAAATAACACAGTACAATATTAAATAGGAAAACAACTTGCATAATTTGAATTGTTTGAGGTGTGGCTAACAAACATGTTTTTAAGTCTTTTTTATTTTTTTTTATCCTTTTTTTCTGCCATGTTAGGTCACAGCTTTCCTGCACATGAAACTAACAATCTAAAAGTTTTGGATTAAAAATATGAATTTTTTCCATATTTTATTGCACCATGATCCCTCGATTGCATTCTTTTTAAATTAACTTAACTAATAAACACTGATTTTGGCTGTAGTTGTATTATGTGGAACATTGTGGGGTCTGGTCTCTGGATATTAGTATGTTTCTCCAAAATTACAAAAAGTAATTAGGTTATTTATTGATTGACCTCAACACACCAAACGCTTCTGGAGCTACATAAAGTCTAAACGCAAAGATGCATCAGGTATCAGCGTGCTGCGTAACAAAGATGGCGACGAAATAACAGACGCCGCCCAGAAAGCAAACATCCTCAATGACCAATACAATTCTGTATTCACAGATGAGGATGCCACTCTACCGACAATGGTACCTAGTCAAATTCCTGAAATGCCAAATATCAAAATTTCGACAAAAGGAATTCACAAATTGCTAACTGGCCTAAATCCATCAAAAGCCACTGGACCCGATCTTATTCCGACTAGGGTCCTGAAGGAATGCAGTGACAGCATATCACCATTCCTTCAAATAATTTTTCAACAGTCTATCGATGAAGGCTTAGTGCCTTTGGACTGGAAACATGCCAATGTTACTGCTATCTACAAAAAGGGACGAAGAGATGAGGCTGTGAATTACAGGCCTGTATCTCTGACGTCAGTTCCATGTAAAATAATGGAACATATTATATTCCATCATGTTATGGCCCACTTTGACCTCTATGAAATTCTAGTAAAATTCCAACATGGATTCAGGTCAAAGCACTCATGTGAAACACAACTTGTCAATACAATAGAGAATATAGCTCGGGCCCTCGACAACAATAAACAAACAGACATGTTGGTATTAGACTTTTCCAAAGCGTTTGACACGGTGGCTCACGAACGCCTCTTGCTCAAACTCGACTACTATGGAATTCGCAATAATAACTTGAACTGGTTCAGATCCTGGCTTGTAGGAAGATCACAACAGGTAGTGCTCGATGGTGAATCAAGTTCAAAAACTCCAGTAAAATCAGGAGTTCCTCAAGGAACAGTTCTTGGACCACTCTGTTTCCTTGTTTATATCAATGATATGGGCAATAACCTATCATCCTCAGCCAGTCTTAAGCTTTTTGCCGACGACAGCCTTTTATTCATGACAGTCGAAAGCAAGCAAGATGCATTAACACTACAGGAGAATCTTGATAAACTGGTCTCCTGGGCATCAACATGGCAAATGAAATTCCATCCATCAAAATGCTATGTGCTAAATATTCACAAAGGTAAATCCCCTATCATGCACAATTACACCATGCTAGGGGAAAACCTTAAGTCGGTAACACACATCCCATACCTAGGAATTGACATCACAAATAACTTACGCTGGACTACACATATTCAAACTATTGTATCCAAAGCCAATAAGGTGCTTGGATTTCTCAGGCGCAACCTCCATCAATGCCCTGAAAAAGTGAAGGCTCAGGCGTATAAGTCACTAGTCCGGCCTAATTTAGAGTATGCCAGCTCGGCATGGGATCCATACCGACAAAAAGATATTGATATGTTGGAACAGGTACAGAGAAGAGCAGCCAGGTTTGTAACCAAATGTCACTCAAGGGAACCAGGCTGCGTCACCAAAGCTCTTCAAGACCTACAGTGGGAGCCACTGAAGGAGCGTCGAGAGGCTGCTAGAGTTTTCCTTTTCTACAAAGGAAAGCAGAACCTAGCAGCCATCGACGTGCCTCCATACTTCCGCCAACAGATCAATACCAACACTAGGTTGTATCATCCTTCTAAGTTCATACAACCATCAGCTAGAACGGATGCATACAAATTTAGCTATTTCCCTAGGACAATAGCTAAATGGAACACTCTACCTGGTGACATCTTAGACTGTGACAGTCTAAGTAGTTTTAAATCATCAAACTATGCCTATGTCAATAACTGCAATTAAATAGGTGTGTTTTTAATATAGATCTATGTTTTAATGTAAAGGGTCCCCAGTGCACAGCAACAAGCCTGCACTACTGGTAAAAGGGGGTGATGTCAACGCGGTAGCCTGACAGTCTCCCCAGGTAAAATGAGTTGTAAACCATAGATCTATTTTTAAATGTTAAGGTTTTAAATCATATTCTATTCAAATTCTATCACTGTTAAATTATATATCTGCTTTATATGGGCTTATTAGCCTTTTGCAGATTATTGACATAGACATAGACAAATTCAAGAATAATTCTCAACTTTATTTTTAATGAGAAGAGAGCATGAATTCTGGTGATTTTTCACGACATCTGAAGATTTTGATGAAAGAAGAAATCTTTTTGATATTATTTCATTATTAATAAAATAAGAAATATTTTTTCTTTTCTACAGAAAATTGATCATATTATTGTTGAATAGCATGTTAACACTTTATGTATTAGACTTACAGAAATGGACTGGAAACTCATCTCCCCCTATTTAATTGTATTTTTGTTCACCCGGCTCCCATCAGTCACAGTGAAGAGCATGCAAAGATGTTTTAATTGATTGTACCATATTTTGTTGGGCCAAGATATCCCCAAGTACATACTCACTGTACATTTGCAGAAATAGAAGACAAATGAATCTGACACTATTATGATTGTTAAAATGCCTTGCAACCATTTTTATATTAGACAGGACATTTTAAACTCTTCATTTTGTTTTTCTGGATGTTTTTTTTTAATGATGCAGGAATTATGATTAATGTAACAGGATCTATCCGTTTTTTTAGTCCATTTTTTATAAAATATGTCATTTTAATCTCAAATAAATAAGCTAATTTGGGTTGCCTGTCTGTCTATCTCTAATGTGATCTTATTAATATTATGATGGTATCGACACCAATATATGGTACTCAACTACTCATCTTTATAAATTGACACCAATATATGATACTCATTTTATCTATTGACACCAATATATGATACTCATTTTTACCTATTGACACCAATATATGGTACTAGTTTTTATTTATTGACACCAATATATGGTACTCATTTTATTTTATATCTATTGACACCAATATATGGTACTCGTTTTTATCTATTGACGCCAATATATGATACTCATTTTTATTTATTGACACCAATATATAGTACTAGTTTTTATTTATTGACACCAATATATGGTACTCATTTTATTTTGTATCTATTGACACCAATATATGGTACTCGTTTTTATCTATTGACACCAATATATGGTACTAGTTTTTATTTATTGACACCAATATATGGTACTCATTTTATTTTATATCTATTGACACCAATATATGGTACTCATCTTTATAAATTGACACCAATATATAGTACTAGTTTTTATCTATTGACACCAACATATGGTACTCGTTTATATCTATTGACACCAATATATGGTACTCATTTTTATTTATTGATATCAATATATAGTACTCGTTTATATCTATTGACACCAATATATGGTACTCATTTTTATCTATTGACACTAATACTTGTTCAATGCTGTTCTGAATTGTTTCTTATCATCACATTCACAATGTCATCACTCGTATGCAACAATAAAAATTTTTGTGAAAGGCTAGGATTTCCGCATTTACAGGATTATCATCCTTTCCAATCCATTACAAATACTGCCTATTATTTCACCCGGATTCTGCTTCAAAGGGTCTAAGACCTGTAAACGGAAGTAGGGAATCTCTGTGTTTATATTGATTTACAGTTAATCCTTTTGTTTTTTTTAACCTACAAGGGCATGTTCGTTTTCTGTGACAGCCAGTGAGGGCATGCACATGTTCTGGTACAACCAATAATAGCATGCATATGTAGTATTACAGCCAGTGAGGGCATGCAAATGTTCTGGTACAGCCAATAATAGGATGCACATGTAGTATTACAGCCAGTGAGGGCATGCACATGTTCTGGTACAGCCAATAATAGGATGCACATGTAATATTACAGCCAGTGAGGGCGTGCACATATTCTGTTACTGCCAATAATAGCATGCACATGTAGTATTACAGCCAGCGAGGGCATGCACATGTTCTGTTACAACCAATAATAGCATGCACATGTAGTGTTACAGCCAGTGAGGGCATGCACATATTCTGTTACTGCCAATAATAGCATGCACATGTAGTATTACAGTCAGTGAGGGCATGCACATGTTCTGTTACAACCAATAATAGCATGCACGTGTAGTATTAAGCCATCGAGGACATGCACATATTCTGTTACTGCCAATAATAGCATGTACATGTAGTATTACAGCCAGTGAGGGCATTCACATGTTCTGTTACAACCAATAATATATTGCACATGTAGTATTACAGCCAGTGAGGGCATGCAAATGTTGTGTTACAGCCAGTGAGGGCATGCACATGTAGTATAACAGCCAGTGAGGGTATGCACATGTTCTGCTACAGCTAATAATACTATGCACATGTAGTATTACAGCCAGTGAGGGCATGCACATGTAGTATAACAGCCAGTGAGGGTATGCACATATTCTGTTACTGCCAATAATAGCATGCACATGTAGTATTACAGCCAGTGAGGGCATTCGCATGTTCTGTTACAACCAATGATATATTGCACATGTAGTATAACAGCCAGTGAGGGTATGCACATGTTCTGCTACAGCTAATAATAGCATGCACATGTAGTATTACAGCCAGTGAGGGCATTCGCATGTTCTGTTACAACCAATGATATATTGCACATGTAGTATAACAGCCAGTGAGGGTATGCACATGTTCTGCTACAGCTAATAATAGCATGAACATGTAGTATAACAGCCAGTGAGGGTATGCACATATTCTGTTACTGCCAATAATAGCATGCACATGTAGTATTACAGCCAGTGAGGGTATGCACATGTTCTGCTACAGCTAATAATAGCATGCACATGTAGTATTACAACCAGAGAGGGCATGCACATGTTCTGTAACAGCCAGCAAGGTCATCGGTATCAGAAATCAACATTTTCTCCTTGTAATTACTATCATAATTAACAGTAATCGAACTGTGTAATTCAATTGATAAGTGTGTAATTCAATTGATAAGTGTGTAATTCAGTTGATAATTTAATGGGAAGATATAGTCCTCAGGAGTCCCAAATATGGAAATAAACGAGAGAGATAATTCTGTGTTCGACTGTTGAGTAATTGATATAATATAAAGATTATCCTTTGGGGCCCTATATAGAAATGTCTCAAATTGATCGTAGGTGTAAATGGTGCTGTAGGTTAACCCCAATAACAAAAATATATCAATCAGCAGTAATGGCTTTATATCAGGAAACTCTGAATCTGAACACCTCTCAATTTCAACACTTTTTCTTGATTCCAAACTTGTTATGACACACATATTTAAAAAATGTTGAAATGTAAACATGGTCTAATCTGAACACTTTTGACCAGTCTCCCTTGCAGTCAGATTAGACTGGTATCACTGTATGTTCAAGGTTAACATTTATAGGTTTGTTTTTATCAGACCAGTTTATCTTGATAAACAATGACGTCTCAATTCTTCTGAGCCATGAGTTCTGATTCCAGAGGCATAACTGGTAATGTTCTCTTGCGAAATCACTATTATATATTCATTTGAGCTTTTGATCACCACCCTCAAGAAGTAGGGCAGAATAATGATCATCTTATTTCATTTTCTTTTAAATGAAATGAAATGAAAACCCTCCAGAACTTTGGACATCATGAGAGGCCACGGTGTTCCATTTTCAGCTGTCTGGATAAAAGTATCTAACTTTGTTTTTTACATTTGATAACAATATATTGATTAAAAATTATACATATAAATTCATAAGTAAAATTAGGTTCATTTATGATTGTCGTCACAAATACTGTAGTTTGCTATTTATCCATTTGTACAAAATATATTCTATTTCTTTTTTGGTGAAATGTTTTCTGTTATGTTTCTACACAGTAAAATCACAGAATATTAGATGTGTCATTAATGGTGTAATTAAGATGTGTTCCAAAGGATGTTTTTGGTGTAATCATCCTATCACGTTACACCACCGGAAATAATTTACCAACCATGAATCAGTTTGATGTCTATTTAGAGACATGTCTAGAATCTGTAATTATTTCAAACTCAGGCTCGGGATTTCAATTAGAAAATATTGTGTATATAAAACATGTTTTAGTAAATTCTAGTTTCCATTGTGTCTTGGTTTTTAGTTATTTAGTAGATCTAGTAAAAATGGCAATAATTGCAAATGATTTCATTTATTGTAGATTGAATTCCCTGGGCTCGGATTCAAATGTTTTCTTTTAACTCCTGAAATAATTCCAGACTTTGTTCTTGTTTTGATAGGTATCATTTGAAGGTTATGAAAATAGGTTTTATGTTGTTTTATCACTTAGTCGACTTTTTCAAGCATAGTATCAATCCTATGTCTGATGGGGTTATGTGCCTTAAGGGCCCTAATAAAGGGATATCTCTAGTTAGGTAATGGAATATTGTAATATAATAGAGCAGACTAATTTATAATTTCACATATATGTGGATTATTTGTAAAAATCTAACTTTACTTTTTATATGACTTAAATATAACTTTATCATGCATTTGCATTCCAAGGATTCAAATAATATTTTCTAAGCTGGATAGAATCTCTAGGGTAATAAACAAAACACTTCTCATAATCCAACTTGATCTCATGATCCCAACCACCAATGAGGGGATTGAATATCTGTTTTGATTGTTCTGAATATTGGATTCTTTTACACAATATCTAAATGGGATAGTGCAGTTAAGGTGGAACATATATGACTCATAAAAACAATACTGTGGTTGAAACTTGGTTCTGTTAATAAGAGATCATAACATTATTTCTTGAAATTGTTGTTTTGAATTTTCTAAACACCTGGGCGCTAATTACAGAGAATACAGTAATTGAATCAATACTTTGTGGTTGAAACTTGGTCCTGTAAATAAAAGATCATTAGATTATTTCTTGAAATATCTCAGAAATTACTTGATTTCTAAAACTGTGTTCTGTTAGCCAACTTGTTTATGCTTAAACGGCTTAGGTGCAATGATTTACAAGTATTGTATAATCTTAGTTAATAAAATTACTTCATTTGTTGATTTCCTGACTCTATTACTGAATGTTTGGCTTTGTGTCAGATTGAGTTATAGTCTAAGAATATCTCCATCCATAATATAGTATTGACTTTACATTTGTGTTTAAGATTGTTATGACCCATTCTTATTTTCATTCTCATCTCAGAACCATACAATCCATCCTTTGACAGAATTAAGGTATAAACTCTAACAGAATTAAGGTTCAATCCTGGCAGAATTAAGGTAAAACTTCAACAAAATCAAAGTGAGATATTGTAAAATTGAAGTAGACTCTATGACAGAGTTAAAGGAAAGCTATTCCCAAATAGTTTTATGCTGCTATATTTCAGTACACTACTTGCTCATGTACAAATCCAATTTAATGTAAAATTTGAGTCTGTGAAAAGTTAAAATGATGAAATGAAAATGGTCATATTGACCTCCTGAGATGTCCAGTCAGATAGCTATACTAATGCTTCAGTCACATTTGATCTGGCAACCCTACAGCGGTTATAGCTTCCTAAAATTGAGAGAAATATGCAGCATAGAATATAAAGACAGATTTTGTGAGGCTACAGCCACTGTATGGCTGCCATTGATCAAATGTGACTGAGGCTTTAAGCAACAGATATGGGAACAATTGCTAGATATCATACCATGGAAAATATATGCATTTATAGATGGATTAATGATGTGTTATGATTTTCCAAGAGATGCCAGTAGGATTGAATCAATTATACTGACATTATGGTAGAATTTATGTCTTTTCTCCTCTACTGGCAATGTTAAATAGGGTTGTTGCGACATCAGAAATTCAAAATGGCAATCCATAGTTGGTATCTTTATATCATTTAAAAAAAACTTTGTTAAAACAATACAATTAGTAAAATCAGTAGTTTTTGGGCTGTTTAAACAATAGTACAATAACGTCATTTCTATGGGCAATATAGTGAAATATTGGACCACCGTTAACGACCAGGGCTGAAATAGCAAGAAAATCTTACGCACTGAACGATATCTAATTTCCCGGTAAAAAATTGCCGGTCCAGAATATATTCTAGATCAGTTTATATGGACCACCACTATGACGTCACACATTTCTCAGGTCGATATAGTAAAATGAACGCCTTCTAAACTAGCACTAAAACCCCTAGAACTGGCCCGGCAAGGTGGTAATAATACAAAAGTTATGAACATAATGCCTCAGTCAGTGGCTGTAACTTCCCATAATTGAAAGAAATATGCAACATAAAATATATATATAAAAAATATATAATGTATATAAAATATGATGTAGATTTTCTATATCGATTTTGTGAAGCTACTGTATGCCCGCCAGGCCCCTAGCCAGAATTTTCCAAGGGGGAAAGAAATTTTGGCCAACCCCCTAAACCCCCCTGGCTACGGGCCTGCCCGCCATAGAGCAAATGTGACTGAGGCTTAATGCCCCTTTAAGGTAGAATTAACCAATTGGAAAAACGTGACAGAATTAATTTCACATTACATAACCCTTATCCCAATTAGATCAAATTAATACTTTTGATTCATGAAATAAAGATGTGCTACGAAGATTCATTTACAAAAAAAGCTTTTACATGGATTAAGTCATTTCAAGAAGTGAAAGCATTAGTAGTATATTTGTAAATGATGATTTGATGCTTATTTGATTAATCTACTAGAGCTGACACGAATAGAATGAGGTCACAATGACTTAATCAAGACATCATAACTCATGAATATTGCTAGTTGAGTAGGCACATTTCACCTATAGGTTCTTCAATTTAAGTTTGCTAAAAATTAACATCCAGTTGGAAATCCAGCGGGAAATTTGAAATCTAAATTTTGAAATTAAAAACAAACCACATTCTAGCAATCTCGTCCATAGTCATTATATTTATTACTTTATGAGACTGGTTGTCTCCATTTAATATTATGTAAATGTATTGTAGGCTATAGACCCCTGTAGCTTAGGCTCGCGCGTTCGCTTCGCTCGCGCTTTGGATCACGCATATTCACAGTAACAAGCACCACACCCTAATTTTTTTCTGGAGAGAGCCCTGAAATCTATATCTTAACATACTTTTAAAGATATACAATTGTTAAGCATTTGTGTTTATTTCACCACCATCATCAGTCTTACTTGTATAAGGTATGACATGTTAATACCATTCGAACACAAGAAAGGCAATAAGGGCTCCAATCCAGGTATTTCATATTTTGATATTTGGCTATATGGTTGTTTTAGTCTCTCTAAGTTTAAGGAGTGCATTTCAAAAGGTTTCATATTGGGCATATGCTAATGGTCCTTTCTTTACACAAATCATACTATTTTGGTACAAATGGGCTCAGAATGGAGAAACAGAATGAATTGAATATCGAAAAGCAAGGCTCGGGTTAGATATTATAGAAAATATTTGCATCATTGACTCATATACAATGGCATTAGGTATACTTCTATATTATATATTATTGTTACTGTTAATTGTGATTAATATATTTACATTCTATATGGATATTTACTTCTCTTTTTGTACAAACATGTTTCAATTATTCAAATAATAAATATGAAACCATTTTTATTTCTGATGCTCGTTTATCACTTAGATTACAGTCATTTTCTATATACAATATTTTTTGCTTTAATTTTTATATACTTTATGACAATAGGCTAGACGCAAGTAGAAATTATCTTGATTTACATCATTAAATATTATCAATTCAGTCAAAATGTCACCAGGTTTCAAAAATTATTTATCAACTTTGAAAATTTAATTTTCTTTGAGAAAAACTTTAATGAATAATATTGGATTAGATATTATAACATTGATAGTGCAATAAACACATACAAATCATGCATTTAATGTTTCATTTATTCAAATGATAAAAGTGAAGCAATTATATTTATACATATATTTAGTTCTCTACATTAACAGCACTATTGATGTAAATATACTTTATGACAATTGATAAAAATTGTAATGAATATTTATCAAGATGGGGTCTGGATGATTAAGGCTTAAAGGTTATTGTTCTTTCATATTTGTATGAGACAACATGCAGCCCACCTGCCATACCATGCCTCACAATACATGCAGATATGAGCATCACTTTTATTTCCAAAGTAATGTAGTTTTATGTTGACAACGTTGAACTAGGTAGAATATCTCAAATTTAGAATTTGTAGAAATGTAGAATTTACCCATTTTTTAATTTACCACCAAAAGTGGTGATATATTGCTATAGTCTCCAAACTTTTTTGTACATCTGTTCGGCAGTCAGCATTCAGCAGTTGGTGTTAAGTGGTTGGCATACGGTGTAAGTAAAAAATGGCAGGTGGTGATATTTTACATGTTAATTCCTTGTTTGCTTTTACATGAGATGTAAAATGCCTACTTTCATATCATTTAGATTAAATATGCTGTAGGATGCACTTGCTATTTGAATTAACAATCTCTATAAGCTTTTGCTTTGGTCATTCATATTCCCATTCAACTATGATTGTTTGCACAGTTTCTTTGGCTTCACCTGATCTGTCTCCAATGTCTAATATTCGCCTCCACATACCAGGGATTTGTACATCAATCCTGTCTTGCTTGTCAAAATATAAGGATTCAATAATTATATCTTACTTTTGGTCATATGTCTAAATGACAGTTACGCTTTTTGACAAGACAAACCCTGAATTCTTGATTCAATTTTTATGTCTTCGGTTATTGCCATCAGCTTAGCAGGAAGGCAGCGGCATATTTAACTAACAATCCGTTTTACAGATGATTTGAAAACTTTAAGGATATTTATTGGTTTAGAACTGATTAGTTTTCGGGCATGCTGGGTAAATTTAAAGGTGGCCATTTTGGAATTTGAGATACCATAAAATTGTTCACAGAAGAAGCACCCTGTTTCTTTTGAATTGTATGGGGTTCGGACTCAAGTGGTGGAAATATGTGGGCCACATCCCCTCTTTCTCTTCATGGCAAGTAGCAGATAAGAGAGGGTCTGGGAATCAAATTAGGAAATGAGCTCTGTTTCAATGCTAATTTTGTTATTCAGTAATTTGTATGGTAGTCACGCATGATTGATTCTATCACAAGGGACCTTGCAAACATCCTGATCTATCCTTTTGAGATTTAAAATATGGGTTATACTACGTTGACCTGAATCTTCAAAACAGAAATGCAATGAATCATTTGAGACATTTTCCAATTAGGAAATAATTAAAACGTGATCTATATGATAAATTATCTCTCAATATTTCCATGCTGTAAATTATGTCAAGATGGTCAGGTTTTGAAATTGCAAAATAAGACAACCATCGGAGATAAAAACAATATGAAATTTTACCATGAATTAGTCAGAAGTTTTTTCAGACGAACATTGGCATTTATTGCTATTGGTGCCTGTGACCACCCGGGTCATAAATCATTTCAAATCTGCTGCGCTGACCTTTCTCAACTGCACAGTGAGCTAGAAGGAATGTATGCTAAATGCATGCTCATAAATTATGCGATGACGTCAGAGAAAATGACCACATATAGAAAATTGTCCATAGTCCTATGACAAACTCTGATTGGCTCAGTGAGTTCAGAGATGGATTGTAAACTGAGAGAATGAAGACAAAGCTCTCTTTTAAGAAGCGAAGCCGAATGAATGCAAATTAAATGCAGATTCTAGTTATAAAACTACCCTCTGCCTAGTATAGACTAACTTACAGTTTAGTAGCCCCTCCCCCATGAATGGTAACATTGACAGCCTAGGGTCATGAATAATTTTAAACCTACTTGCTCACAAGCAATCAGTAAGCTGCATGGACACACGCTAAATACGTCCTCATTAACTATGCAATTACATCAGAGAAAATGACCATATCTAGAAAGTCGTCTGTATTTCGACAATGAACTCTGATTGGCTCGGTAAAATGAAAGAGTGAAGAGGAAGCTCTCTCTTAAGAAGTGAAGCCAATGAATGCGAAGGGAAACATTTCCCCAAATTATAACTGTAATTTCTTTGAAAGTGTGGAACCACCTTGACACCAAAGAGAAGATAATAGAAGCAATTCAGATCTTCAGCATGTCCCTCAATCAATACAAAGTAGTAGTAGATAAAGAATGAGCCTTTGTAGACAGATGTTTCTGATGTACGATATTGACATCATCCAACTAATTTATGACTTGTCAGTCTATTCTAAACTGATTAAATCCTAATCAGTTGTCTCGGTTAGGTCACCGTGACTGCAGTATCTCTATATATCTTTATCAGATTATATTAAATTAGTAGCGAGAGGGAAGTGATGCATTGGTACGAATAAATCATTGTTCATCTGAAGATTCACAATCTCACATGTTGACGTCGTGATGTTGTCATTCTGATACTCATAACATCTTTTTGTTTCACCTGAAGGGCTGAGAAGAAATGAGATGTCATGGTTCATCATGATATGATGTCGTGTGTATTAAAGTAACTTTTCAAGCTGTTCAATTGGTTAATTAACCTGTGCATTATATTAAAGGATAAGGTTGATGCCATGTTTGATTCACATTTATGTTCGGAGTAAGTGGCATTAATTAGCAAGTACACTCAAAGAAGCACAAAAGCAGAAATCCGATAATCTTAATATACATATTGAGAGGAAAATAGCTATAAAATTAGCATGACAACACAAGAACAGATCAAGTGTTACTTTTGATTTATCAAGCAGCTTGAAACGAAAGCCACTATAAATAAGTATGGCTCGGTAGATATTTTATTATGAGATTAAGAAGGAGTTTGTTTGTCAGGTTGCGAGCCAATAAATAGTGCCTACTCAATTGTTTGTTATGTAATTTTACGTAAGCATCTTTGTCTGACTTGGATGTGCATCCCTCTCAAAATTGACTCGCGTTTTAGCAATTAAAGGATTGGTATCGATATGGTGATATATGATACCAAGAACAAAAGAAGTGTCTGATGTGTTTTCTAAAGATGACCATTAAATTGACGTCAGCTTTCAGTCAGGGGGTGCGATTGGTCAAAAAAAATTCAGTTTTCAGTCAGGGGGGGGTGCGATTGTGGGATAAACAAGCCAAAAGATTTACCTTGAATTATACAAAAATTGATGCAACTTCCTTCAAAATTGAGCGAGCATTTTGGAGCACCCATCGCACCCCTGGCTACGCCTATGTATGGTATGCCGTATATATTCCAAATGTATCTCTCAATATAGTTTTTAAAGTATCATCTATATTTTCATTTAATTTCTCACAGTGATCATTATCATGAATAAGTCAAAAAAAAAGAATCTTGTCATCAGTTATTGTATCGCCACCTGTCAAATGAATGCGGTCTAAAGTTCACATTGACTTTTTCGTATGGAATGATTAAATGCTTTATGAAATTGAAATTGTAATAAAATTAATTTCACTTCACTAAACAATTTTTATTAATTTCAGAAGCTTTAATATGATATTATGGAATTTTCTTTTGTAAAAGCCATTTGTAAACATGTTATTTTCAAATGTACTTTTTCTGCTTTTCTTGACTACAACCACAGGATAAAACCTGTGTTCTTTGAACCCATTCTACCAATGAGTTCGTTTAAATAAATTCAATTCTATATGTCTCTGAGTTGTTCTGATTACAGTTTATCTTTTTTAAAACCCATCTGCACACTCGGTCTTCAATGCATTCAGACTTGACGACAGGAGCCGAGTGAACAAAGATGGTGAGACCTTCATCTTCAGGTTTCTTAGGTCATGTAACTGTATAATTTTTCAATGTCATTTCTTGTCTTTTGTTCTTTTTTATAGAACAATTTTTTATCGAGATTTGTGTTTTCCAAATGTTGCCATTTATGTTTTCTAATTTTGTTATGATTATTAAGCTTTAGTATTCTGGGTACAGTCAATATGGTACAACGAAAATGGGACTTCTGCGCATGTTAAAATTTTTCGTCAAAACTCAACTTTTGTTCAAGTTGATACGATTGTCTTTCGAACTAGAGACTTACCTCATTCGAAAGATCATAAAAGACTTTATCTATACTGAAAATCTTAGATCCAAACATAGTAGAATACGCCGTCAGTCCGCATTTAATTTTTGAAGTGAGTTTCGTAGATCGTCAGATTTCTCCGACTGATATCGGGTTATCTCAAACTGGTTCGTTTATAAATACGAATTTGTTTACCGTTGTAAGGCGCATGCGCAAAATTGATTTATAAACCTTATTGGTTGATGGTTTTTCCCCTGCGCATGCGTGAAGTCTGATGAACACTTATGACGAAGACTGGAGCAAACATTACTAGCTCTTGAACGAAATTCCAAGATTCAGGTCATTTCGCCGTGTTTGCTAAGCGTGTATACGTGAATGACAAGCTGTTTTGAGTAGATCGGGTACCTGTTTTAGACACAACATTGATTTAGCTTGACATTGATGTGCACATTGGCACTTTTGAGCATGTTAATACAAGTTTTTACACTCTTAGCACGAGACGGGTTTTCGAAAAATCTGTTATCTGATTCACTCGATTATCGTATGGATATGTATTTCTGCTGACATTTCAACACCACATCACATAGAATTACGATGCAGAATGATAATAAAACACAAAACAACTACTAAATTCCACTTGTTATTTCACAGGAGGTAAAAATGCAAACTGCCTAGATTCTTTGTAAGGGTCGTCAGACATCGGATTGGCCGCCATATTTGAAATGAAAATATCACTAAATAGAGGTCTGCGCATGCCTCAACATTTCGACTGGGTACATGCGTTCTCTGAAAGACAAAAGTAAGAAAAACATACTAAATCGATTTGTCGTGGGCTAAATAATATAATGATGTCATTTTATTGTAATTTACATAAAGTTATGTAATAAATGTTACTTTTTGCCGATAAGGCTAACAATAGCTGACTCCAGCAGCTAGTCCAACATTTGATAAATAAGGTGTACATGTATAACTATTCCATATTGTTCGTTGACCTTCAAGATGAGCAATGATATTTTCATGAATATGAGGTGGACAGATTGGACGTCTTCAGGATGTATCAGGCGTCTCATTGGATGCCTTGTGAATATAAATCTAACCGAACATATTAATCTTAGACAAAACTATCTGTGTAGATTCTATCACAAACTCATAGCTATTCATTTAACATGTAAGGACGCATACAAGTGGAGATTCTGATCCACATATTCAAATACGTCACACCATTATGTTTATTGTCACGTCAGTGTTTAATGTTTAATTCCTAGAGAAGAATTACTTCACATCAGGTGAAGGTCTGGGACTGGGTCAAAATCTCATTTTTCACAGAAATAATTTAAGGGATGATAACACCCTCTCCCCTTTTCATTATAGGTTATATAAATCTACATGACATTTTGCCCATTTTACTTAAGTTCTTCATTACTCTTTCAAAAAATAAACTTGATATATCGAGCTGCGCTCTTATGAAGTTTCCACATAAATATTCTCAAACTGTCAAGGCATTGACGGACTATAGGTGTGAAAGTATGTTCATGAGGGCTCGTTGAAAGGTCACAACTTTGACTTAACTGCTCATTATTAAGTGGTTGGGATGGTGGGGATTTGTTTATTTATGACTGATCGCTGGTTAAATGTTCCCTTTCTATCTCTATTCTTACCTAAATGCACTTGTACATACATACATTTGTTCTCATGTTGGGAGTCTTGAAAGATCAAGGTCTCATGTACAAGGCCAAGATAATAGATACTTGGGGGGGGGGTGATGAGAGCATGGTCTGGTCTTGATTTAAGACAGGTAAATACATATATAACACTATGTACATACTTTTATTGCGTTAGAACTCCCAATTCCCTTTGAAAAACTTAATGAGAAAAATATTTCAATTAAGAGTGTTAGCAACCTTTTGACATTTCTGTTCCACCTGTTCATCAAGGTTTCAGATCCGTTGTTTCATCTCTAACTGAAGCTAATTTATCAAGCGATGCATTTACGTCCAACTACACTTGTGGAAACTTGCTTTCAATTTTTTCGATTTTGTAGACACGACGGCAGATTTCGCAGCCCCAGCTGGCCATTTCAATTTATGCTTTTGACGCACGGAGTAATTGATAGATAGCGCTGTTTTTATAAAATCGATAATCACGTGATAATAAACTGTACCAATTCGAGGAAAACTACGTCACAAATACGTAGGCGAAATGTACATGCAAATCTTTAAATCTGTACTGTAGTACTGTACAGCCGAAAATACATTTTAATCCAATCCAGCTGTTTGTTAGAGCATGAACTAGGCCTATACTGCAGTACTGTAAGTGTTAATTCATTTGTACTGATGAGGAAATCAAACTGGGCCATATGGGACAAAATCCCAGGATTAAATAATAAGTACGCCATCTTGTTTTTTAGCCCTCGCGTGATAGGGATATTTAGACTCTTGATCTCCCATAAAATTGTTAAGTGAGATAAATTAACAAAGTTGATTTTTTGATGAATCAAAGATCAAAAACAATTTCTGTGATTTTAATTTTTTAAATAAAACCATAAATTTCTCAAAAGAACATCATAAAAGCGACGTATTACCCGCGTAATTCTACCTTATCTTTCACAGAATGTAACTTGAGAACGAAATGACGCCCGGAGAAACGGTAAAAAGCACAACAAACCTTGAAAAAAGTTGAATTCTGTACAGAAATCTTGCAAACGGAAGTCATTCTATGACAGAGTAATCACCGTTCCTACGGGGGCTAAATACTTGAAAATATGTTACAGCGACATCTATAAAATAGTATGAAAACCTTTTCATGTGGCCAGATCAGAGCACCAAATCGGACATCGTGAGATATTTAGAACAAGCTTGATTCATGCAGGTTATTAACTAGGAGAATTTAAATATAGGTTTTATTCCCTGGGATAATATCATACTCTCCATGGATAAAACCCACATTCAATGATGATCAGAAATAACCCGTTTATTCCATATATTATCTGTCTGATAAATTTCTAAAGACCCAATTCAAGCAAATCCGAAAATTATTCCCCATTAAATACGATTCAAAAGAATATTTATTCCTATATATTTCCCTTGGAAAACTGAATTACTAATACAATATCATCATTTAGTATTGTCACTCTAACCTCCTTAGATCCTTAAAGTTATCACAAGATATAAATCACTGCCACAGTTCTTCCTCAATCAATATGTCTATACAGCTGATAACTCAAAAACCGATAGACTGATTTTGTTTTTGTTTAAATTTGGAATGCCATAACTTCCATGATAATACAGTCAATATATTATGAATATATTAGAATATGGAAGATACTATTATATGTGAAGTTCACTGTTTAAGAAGTTTTTTATAAAGAGTTATTCTGTTTTGGCATTGCTATGACCAGTTATTGAATAGGGTTAATCATTCTGAAAAGTGAAAGTGTTAAGCAATCAGACAGACATGAAAGCACCCCTGATGAATTGATGAACTTTTAAAGGGTCTTGTTACTTGAAAAACGTTTTTGAAATCATTTGCATTAGCGATTTCTTCTTTGATATACAATTGTATGTATTATGGAAGGTTTGGCCTTGCGTATGCCTATAGTAATTGAAATCTCTTCCATGTTTATATATTAATCATCACATTTTTATTTGTCATCAATACTTGCTGGATCTTACATGAATCAATTGTTGAAAACAAGTTCCTTTAACGAGGGATAGGTTATACATACCTATCATGTCGAACACTCATCACCTCTGAGACGTACCTAACATGGCATATGCATTTGGGATTATTCAATTTCACTTCGCTAATTGTAAATCCTTCAACCTTATTATGTCACCGCCACAAGTGGTGATGTATTGTGATAGTTTCACAACTGTTTTGTGGCAGTGGTTGGTGTTTGGTGGTTGGCATCTGTAACAAATGGCATGTGACATTTTGCTTGTTTATGCCTTGTTGTTTATTGTAAACATGCTATGATATAATAACTGACATCCGAAGTGGTTATTACACAATTGGAACAACTGAGCCCTTTGTGAATGTGACAATAACCAATGGAACAATATTTTATCATGGTTTGTTTGCATCCTTTTCACTTAGTAAATTGACACCGCAGCCTAGTCTCCCTACAAGGCCTTGTGACCCCCCCCGCCCTCTCATTACACCACACTTTCTCTCACACAAGTGAGTTAAGAAAACAGGGGGGGGCAGAGTCCTGAAGCAAGCAACCAGAGCCTTTAGTCGGAAATATAATGAAACACTTAAAACTTGTGTTTACTGAGATGAGCATATACTTGCATGATGTTAAATAAGGAGCTTGTCTCATTCATCAACAATTCACTTCTGGGATATATAAGAGGTAATACTTAGAGTGGTTTCCTTTGTGGCAATGAAACTTCAGTCTTACTTCAAGACTATGGACCTCCACAACAAATATCAAAAATACCATAATAGACAAGCCAAAAGTTTATTCCTACAGGTCAAATTGACAAAATTGTACTCAGTCAACCATGAAAATGATTCTACATTGATATTGATGTTCTTATTATATAAGGCATTATGTTTCATTTCAGTTCATTAATATGTGAAGTTTATCACTAACATTTCAAAATCTAAGAAAAACTGGTGTTAATTGTAGTGGGTAGCTAGGTTTCACTTGGTCAGATAAACCAACAATGCATGATTAAGCCTTGTTTTGAGTGGCTAGATTTCTATTAGGAAATCTGTCTCTTTTATGTATGGTTATATCAATCATGATAGGCCAGGGGGAGGGATCTATCATACACATTTGATTTATTTCTTGAACATTTGGTGTCTTATTTGGACAAAAAAAACTTATGTCACATAGAATTGAAATATGACACCCAGAGGGGGAGAAACACCAGGGTTCAAAGATGACATACGCTTATAATGTAAATCTGTATTGATTAAAAGTCGACAAACAAATGACGTCATCAATATCATAGCTTCTCATTTTACATCAAGATAAAAAAAGGTGTACGGAATATGCCTATATCAATTAAAACATCCCATCGAAGTGTAGTATTTGATAACTAGCCGATGAAAATTTGAAGGAACGAAGGTGGTAAGCAAGAGACGTTATTATGTCTGTCATCTTTAAACTCTGGGGCTTTCCCTCCTCTTTATGACACCTAAAGATTAGATTTGGAGAGGTCAATGATATGAATTCAAGGTCAAGGTTACGTATGAAGGTCAAGGACAGTGGGATTGTGATTCTGATTATTCTCTTGTGACTGATTTTGCTTAATTAAAAGTGGATTTATTTGTTTGATGGTCTTTGTGCACTTTTTAACCTTGTGAAATGGAATTGCTTCATAGGTGTGACAGAACTACAATGATGAAGCTACAAGTGGCATAATGAAAAATATGTAAAACTTTGCGTTTATTTTTTATATATAGCTTATAGACCTTATTAGAATTGCATTGTGACATCATATGACTGTTTCCGAGGATACCAGAGAAACGAAACACCTGAGAATGAAGTTGGGAAATAAATCAAAGATACCCACATTGGCACTCCCACATGTAATAAAACCCAATAAATAAAAACATAATTGCTATGTATGGGAAGACAACGACCGGAGGCTAACACTTCCCATCTGTACCCTTCTATTGTATCTCTAACAGCTTAACGACTAGATACAGATCTAACTAATCTTTTAAGCTAATTTATAGCAAACGTATTCGTGTAGATATCACCTAATGATAGTATTTCTATGGTCAGAGCTGTTAAATACAGGAAAATCATTCAATAAAATACAATCAAAAGCATTGACTCAACAATAATAGGGGATTATATCATGATTCAAATTGTTGTTAATCGCTATGTTTTTTCATTAAGATCAAGTATATGGGGACAATTCATTCACCTGGAAATGATTATAGCTTATTACTAATTGAATGGCTCCCATAAAGTTCTTGAGTACTTTTGTATCATTATATTCACCATAATGTGTTTATTTATCAATTATTGCTGTATTAATGGTATTGGGGTTTTAACAATTTTCATTGTAACAAAATGTGCTGTTTATAAGTTCCATTTGATTGTACAGGTGAAGCAGACTATTCTAGGGTAAATGTCGTGTTATAATGACCATATATTCAGAGTTCAATAGGTCAAGGTCATCAAGAAGGTCGAAGGGGAAGAGTATTTGTACTATCTTACCAATTCAAAATCACAACCAAAACTTACTGTTACCAAGATCCAAGATGAAACATTAAAACAGATATTCTATAGTATTTGTTTTGGATCTCCTAGGGTCAAGGTCAAGATGAACGGGGTCATTCAAGGTCAAGGTTTAAATTCAAGACAAAGGGATAAGAACCGTGATTTCATATGAACTCATACTCTGAGTGTTTACAGGGTGACCTAAAAATAGAACTACTCAAAGTTGTAATTTCTTCTTGACAATATCTGTGTAGCCAACCTTATTTTGGGGTTAACCAATTTTGAAGAAATTCTATTACTTTGTTGATTCAAGTCATATAATAGATATGACTGATGAATTATAGAAAATTGATAGACATCTTAATACCAAACTACAAAGTAAACTTGAACTGTTATTATATTTGATAAATGATTTAATAAGTTGGAGATCAAAGAATAATCCGAAATGATTTTTGACTTTTCGGAAAAAAACACATAAATAAGTCTGTTTGAACATTTATTTTTTCCTTATTTGAAGGTCAGTGACACAATAAAAAATGAATGGTTATAATAATTTGATGCTTGTCAGGTTTCTGTTACTTAATGGTTTATAATTTTATAAAATGAGAAAAGTGTGGAATATTGCTCTAAGTATGTAAACACTAATATCATATTATCTGTTGACTAGTGAAGTCAAAGACCTCTCGTTAAGTCAAGGTTGTCTCTGTGAACCTGGGCTTGAAAGGTCCATGTGCAGTATGCCAAGTGATTTTAGATGGTCATATCTTTCACTGTGAGTACTTTCTGGGCATAAATACAGTGGTTTTTATTAAAAAAATATGTTTTCTTTCAAGTGAAGTGCCCATGATGATAAAAATATCAATCGGAACAATTTGAAAAATTATAAATAGGGACCCCATGTCAACAATTTTTTCAAAATGTTGAACTTATTTGCTCAAAAGAGGATCTTCTTTTGCTGATTTTTATTGCATGAAAATATTATTCAACAAGGGGTCTAAAACATCTTCAAAAGATGGTAGAATGGTATTGAAAGTCTAGTTTTGAAGATACCAATTTTCGATGACCACAATCATGCTGAAAACAATGGATAGCATGAGTTTTCCCTATGGGAAAATAACATGGGAAATGTGGTTTTTAACTTTATCACATTTCAATACCCATCCCCTTTTCAGAAGTAATTAATATAGTGTAGAAGAAACTTTTGATGCATTTAAATTGAGAAAAACAAGATCCTCTTTTTAGAGAATAAGCCTTAGATTTTTAAAAAAGTGACAAGGGAGGGTCCTAATTTCCAGAGAGTTGTATTGATATTTTACTATCATGGGGACTTCACTTTTAAGAAAACATATTGTTTTAATAAAAACCACTGTATTTATACCCAGAAAATACTCATGGTGAAAGATATGACTGTCTAAAATCACTTGCCATACTGCACATGGAGCTTTGAAATTTAAAACAAATTTTGGATGCAGTACTATTGAGTACTGACCATCTGTGCCCTTAATTCAAAGAAATATATGTTTGTCCATTCTGAAGTTCACAGGTCCCTTTTAGGTGGTAATATTCTGATATCATGACAGTTTATTTCTTTATGCAAATATAACTTTATTACATTTCATTATAACATGATTTATGCGTTCTTGTAGTTCAATGACATATCTTTTTTTGTATTATATTCGCCATGCCCATAGATCTGAAAACTTTGAGTCACTAAAATTTATTGTTACCCGTATGTAATCTACACCCGGTAATTCAGTTTTTCTTCAATGCACTTAAAAGTGATCATTAATCCAAATATGAAACAGCAAAATTAATTACCTTTAACTATCTGTGCACTTACTGAATGTTCTGTTATTAGGTTAATAGAAATATGTAAATCTGATCTTTAGTTCATCATACAATCTGCTAAATGAATCTATGTCGAGCGGAAACGCAGGCAATCTATAAGGATCAATCAATTTCAAAGGATTAGTATTTCAAGCATACTATCAAATTTGAGTTGCACTACAAGGCTTCTACTCATAGAGATAGTACAGGCTGTGTGTTCTACAAAGGTACAACTCCTTTGGTAGGAACATTACAGGGCTATTACTCATAGAGATAGTACAGACTGTGTGTCCCACAAAGGTACAACTCCTTTGGTAGGAACATTACAGGGCTACTTCTCAGAGATTGTACAGGCTGTGTGTCCCACAAAGGTACAACTCCTTTGGTAGGAACATTACAGGGCTACTACTCATAGAGATAGTACAGACTGTGTGTCTCACAAAGGTACAACTCCTTTGGTAGGAACATTACAGGGCTACTACTCATAGAGATAGTACAGAATGTGTGTCTCACAAAGGTACAACTCCTTTGGTAGGAACATTACAGGGCTACTTCTCAGAGATTGTACAGGCTGTGTGTCCCACAAAGGTACAACTCCTTTGGTAGGAACATTACAGGGCTACTACTCATAGAGATAGTACAGACTGTGTGTCTCACAAAGGTACAACTCCTTTGGTAGGAACATTACAGGGCTACTACTCATAGAGATAGTACAGACTGTGTGTCTCACAAAGGTACAACTCCTTTGGTAGGAACATTACAGGGCTACTTCTCAGAGATTGTACAGGCTGTGTGTCCCACAAAGGTACAACTCCTTTGGTAGGAACATTACAGGGCTACTACTCATAGAGATAGTACAGACTGTGTGTCTCACAAAGGTACAACTCCTTTGGTAGGAACATTACAGGGCTACTTCTCAGAGATTGTACAGGCTGTGTGTTCCACAAAGGTACAACTCCTTTGGTAGGAACATTACAGGGCTACTACTCATAGAGATAGTACAGACTGTGTGTCTCACAAAGGTACAATTCCTTTGGTAGGAACATTACAGGGCTACTACTCATAGAGATAGAACAGACTGTGTGTCTCACAAAGGTACAACTCCTTTGGTAGGAACATTACAGGGCTACTTCTCAGAGATTGTACAGGCTGTGTGTCCCACAAAGGTACAACTCCTTTGGTAGGAACATTACAGGGCTATTACTCATAGAGATAGTACAGGCTGTGTGTCTTACAAAGGTACAACTGCTTTGGTAGGAACATTACAGGGCTACTACTCATAGAGATACTACAGGCTGTGTGTTCCACAAAGGTACAACTCCTTTGGTAGGAACATTACAGGGCTACTACTCATAGAGATAGTACAGGCTGTGTGTCCCACAAAGGTACAACTCCTTTGGTAGGAACATTACAGGGCTATTACTCATAGAGATAGTACAGGCTGTGTGTCCCACAAAGGTACAACTCCTTTGGTAGGAACATTACAGGGCTATTACTCATAGAGATAGTACAGGCTGTGTGTCCCACAAAGGTACAACTCCTTTGGTAGGAACATTACAGGGCTATTACTCATAGAGATAGTACAGGCTGTGTGTCCCACAAAGGTACAACTCCTTAGGTAGGAACATTACAGGGCTACTACTCATAGAGATAGTACAGGCTGTGTGTCCCACAAAGGTACAACTCCTTAGGTAGGAACATTACAGGGCTATTACTCATAGAGATAGTACAGGCTATGTGTCCCACAAAGGTACAACTCCTTTTGGTAGGAACATTGGCAGAGTTGCAAATCCCCGGTCATATGGACATAATTTTACGACTTTTTTTCAACTTACGACCAATGAATTGGACCTTTCAATATCGGGACATTAATTCCTTGCTATAAAATGCACCAAACGTGTATGAATAGTGAGAAAGACCTCCGAATTCGTTCTGATGTTTTTACTTACCTCATACCTCGATAACACTTCTTCGCAATGAGGAGTGTTGATAGCGGACCCGCTATTTTAGGTAGATGGTAATACCCGTTCGTAAATTTCTTGCATTATCGTTCGCAAAACGAGGGCACTTATCAGTATGACGGATGTAGAAAAGAAATCAAAAAATCTAGCACCTAAGTCGAAAAAGTCGGCAGTTTGGAAGTACTTTGTGATTCTGATATTAAAACACAAGGTAAATGTATTGGTGATATCACAGCATGCAAATTATGTGAAACGCCAATCCCATTCGCGACATCATAGTTCGTTTCAAAATAACGGTCAGAGTATTAAGAGTCAACTGAAGTTGAAAAATACTTGATGAAATGTACACCAATGATTATGACTAAATAAAAATGCCCATAAATAACTAATATCGATATTGTTAGGGGGAGAGGAAACATAAAGGACACTAATGGGTTTAAAATTTTAAAAAGCCCTTGAGAATTCATAAAGATGTTTTGGTGGTTATTACTATCTTTTAGTGATAATTAGTCGTAGTGCAACCTTTTTGTGGGAAAAAGATTCATCCAACCTTTTTTCTTTAAAAGGTTGCCATTCATGCAACTATTGTTTTGAGGAGGATCTGCAACTCTGAACATTGGCCATGTATGTGTGACAGTATTTAATGAACAAGAGGATGAAGAAAAGAATCCTTGAATACTGATTGGTTCCTTTGTTTACTAATAAATGTTCAGCATTGATATGTCATTGAGATTAACCGTATAAGGGATGCTCGCTAAAAATTCATAATGGCCACTGGATGTTGAAATTCGCAGTAATTTGCAGTAACTGTTCAAAGTATGGCTATATCATACTCAAGATATTTTAAAGCAGATCACAATTATTGTATCATTTATCTTATTCATGCTTCAAAAATCCCAAACTGTACCTTGCGTGCAGAGTCTTGTTAAGCTACAAAGCTCTCTTTTAAGAAGCAAAGTCAAACGAATGGAAAGGTTAACCAAACCGCCATCTATAGGGAGAATTCCTAATAATTAGGTAATTTGTTTAAAAAAATGGCAAAATTATATTGAAATATTATTTTTTGTCAGATTTCAGAATAATGAATAACTTTTGTTCATTGGGATTTACTTCTCTGTATTGTCCCAGTTTTCTAGTTGATGAGATAAAAGAATGGGATCAGTAGGTCAATAATTCATGATCATTACTAAGATAAGTTTGCATAAGTTCATCTTGGGTATTCTATGAATAGATTTTCCATTCATCAATAAACGCAGTACAATCAGATAACCTTAAGCTTGTTAACGGAATGTTTGATAAGGAGATTTTATATACTGTCTTTTAACAGGTTCTTTACATGGATTAAGTTCATGATCCTGATGAGTAGCTTTTAGGTTATTAACCTAAGAAGCATTTTTTATCTCATATTGTTTTTTATATTATATTGTCTTTTATTTAGTTTTTGTTTCAGTCATAAACATGACATCTTCCGAATTATTTATCAATACAATAAAACCATTTATCGTATGATCTGTAAAATGAAGCCTTCTGATTGGTCAGTTCTTGTGCTGTACCAATCTGTATTGCTACTGAGATCATCTCCGCCGCAATACAGAAAATATTGGTACGGAAGAGACAATCTCAGTAGCAATACAGAGGATCACACAATATAAATGTTGTTGAATGATTTGAAGTGCAATACAGGATATATTCTGTTCTCGACTGGCACACGACTTTGTCTCATTCCAATACAGAATTTCTCAAGCAGAATATATCCTGTATTGCACTTCAAATCATTCAATAACTTATAATGCATTTTTGTTATAGTCTCCAAATTTTTTGTGGCAGTGTTCAGCAATTGGTGTTTTGTGCTTGGTGTTCAGAGTTTGGTGTTCAGCATTTGTAACAATTGGCAGGTGGTGACATTTTGCATGTTAATGCCTTGCTGCTATGGTGTTTTGAGTTTGATTTGTTTTTCTCACAAAAGATTGCTTAAAAACCAGACTAGACTTGGCAAGTAAAAAACTGAATAATTGTTTTGAGTTTGATTTGTTTTTCTTTCAAAAGATTGCTTAAAAACAAGACTAGACTTGGCAAGTAAAAAACTGAATAATTGTTTTGAGTTTGATTTGTTTTTCTTACAAAAGATTGCCTAAAAACAAGACTAGACTTGGCAAGTAAAAAAATGAATAACTGTTTTGAGTTTGATTTGTTTTTCTTACAAAGGATTGCTTAAAAACCAGACAAGACTTGGCAAGTAAAAAAACAGTAAAAAACTAAGTAATTAGCTGAGTAACATCAAAGTAAAAAAGCAATTAATTTGGATCAAGAATAGAACTTTGATCATTATGACTTTTCATTTGTAGCTATTTTTGGTTTGATACTTATTAAGTCATCATCATTGAAACTCTATTGATGTCACGGTGATAAGACATGCAAAACTAAAACCTGTCTTGTCCATATGCCATGAATACACGATTCCTCACTATACGCGATACCAAGGTGTATATGAAGTGGTAGCTAGTGATGTAGATGATTACGCTTGCTAAGGAATGTAAGTCATTTAATATTGTAACTGTTTTGTCATCAAGATAAACCATGACATTGATGTATCTTTCATTACATGCGTTGCAAGACAAATGTGCTGAGTATCAGAATGTTTTCCCTTTAATCAGCATATTTCATTTGCTACTGGTTAACATGAGACAATAACGTAAATGGGTCTTTGATCTAAACCATCTTAGATTCTTGTTTTTGTGAAATATTTCTTGAATTATGGATGAATATCATTTGAGGTTGAAACAGCAATACATTTGGAGTTTATTCTTGGTAATTCATGTTCACATTTTGTGGTTTACAACTTTTTATGTGCAAATTTGCTTTTGACAATCATGATATCAATAGTATAGGAGGCTAGAATGGTTGTTATGTGATCACCAGAAGTGGTGACACATTGTTAGTTGAAACTTTTTTTGGCTGGTTTTCAGCATCTGTAGCAGTATTCAGTTGTTAGAATTTGTAACAAATGGTAGGTTGTGACGTTTTGCATGTTGATGGCTTGTTTGTAGCATATTATGAAGTATTGTGCAACAGTCAATTATGCTTCGTCTAGTCCATTTGATCCAATCAATTGACCTCTTTTGTTTGCTATAACAACCAATTGAGGCCTAGATAGAGGATTAAAACATCTTCAAATGGTCTGATTTCACTGCAAAGTAAACGGAGCCAAGAAGATGGGATTATGATGAGCTCTCCAAGTCTTCTTGATTTTCTTGTGTTGTATATAAATTAGTTTTGGCAAAAGATTATCGAATCAAATGAAAAAGCCATTTATTATGTTTAATCAAATGTACTTGTTGTAAAGATTGGCTATATATACATACAACTATGTCAATTCCAATTTATGTGCTGTTTTATTAAATTACTGTTGACCATAAAATAGATTTCAATGCCATTTTTTTTCTTTCATATCAGCATGAAATCAGTTCTATTGGTTTTATATGATTTATATGGGGCTTTTATACGTTTCATTATTTCTTTTCAAAACATTCCACGTTTTCTCACTTGGAGGTTCTCAACAGAATTTTTGATATTTGATACACAGAATCATTTTGATTGCAGATTCGTACAAATAAATGGAAATTGGGTATTTATAGTTTCAGAGGAGCATACAAGAGTCGATCCAGATATTCTGATAAAAATGCTCTCATTTTTATTTTATTTTTGGGAGTTATAACATCAAACTTGCACAAAATGAGGATAATTTAATTGCTCATAAAATATGTAAGTTTAGTCAACATACGGGCACTAATGCGTTGCTAGGGTAAAAAATTGGTAACCACGGAAACGGGACCTAATTAATTACTGAGTCTAATTATGACACAAAGGGTGATGCTGATACAATATATCTTATAATCTAGAAAATGAATCACTTTTTCAATGAATATAAATATTTCAACATATTGAATTCACGATTTGAAAAAGTTAGTAAATGAAATATGTGAAAGATAGCAAAATGATCAATGGCATTTCATAGTTTTATTCGCATCGATGGCGACGTATGTAATCATTCATTTCCCATTGGTGGCAGACTGATTTATTTTCATGTCATAGTAATTTATCTTAACCCATTATGGTGTATGAGCTCCATTGTCGCAGTTGACTTAACAATAGGTACGCAGCAAATAATTAGATAGCTATAGGGTTTCTCTATGATACAGTGATCCATCAAATTTGAATTAGTTATACTTTAAGTTCGGATCGACCCGCAAGTTGAAAATAATGAAGCACAGTGAAACCTGTAAACCCGAACACCTCTCATCCGAACACCTCTCAAAGTAACTCACATATTTGAGAAATTGCAAAGTGTCAACACATGCTAATCTGAACACTTTTGGCTGGCTCCAGTAGTGTTCCGATCAGACAGTTTTTACTGTTCAATAAACTTCTGAACTGTATTGGGAGATTATATCCATTTTTCTATTGCATTGTTATTAACATCTAACAATTATAACTATTATCCCTATACAAAGAAAAATATGACAACTGCTGGAAATATAATCCCTTCCTGGAATATATTTATCTTGTTCTTTATATCAAGGCCACATGTATCAATTTTATAAGATGTTTGCTCTACTTGTAAGTCTCGTATAGATAAGCCTTTACTGATGAGTTCTTTTTCATATTTCATTAATCATAAGTCCTGTTGATTATATATTCCTACATTAGCATTGTGATCTATCAACATTTTAACATGGTCAGTTGATCTGATCTCTAGGTGGTTCATTCTTAATTAAATGTTGATTTAAACTTTTTTGCTATTCTTAAGGATGATTAAGGTAGTTTTCATTTTAAGGTCCCAGCTGATCAATTGCATGATAATAGTAGAGGAAGAGATTTTTGAAATGTGCACATCGTCTTGCTTATATCCTGAAATCAATGATAAAAGCAACATCCAGAGAGCAGTGCCATCCGATAAGAATGAGCCATAAGGGTAATTTAAAACTATATAAGGTCACATCTTTATATTTTCAAGGCCATATCAGGTCATCAAGGTCACAAAAATTCAAGGTCATAGCAATTTAAATTCAACCAAGGTCATAACAAATCTTCACTGAGATAACCACAGAATAATATAATGGTTGACAAGTTAGTTACCCAAGTTGATCATACTACATCCTGGACCGTGTGTTGATTGACAAGAATAGTGCTCACTTTGAATGAGGCTTTGTTGTTGTTTGGTTTAGTTGAGGCCAGGAGATCCCAACATTAATTAGCCATATTAACTATAACCTGTTGCCTCCTAAAGAAGAAGGCTCTCAGCTTGATGCCTCCCATTTGCCATTTCCCTAGTCCCCCTTATCTCCTTACCTAACTAAGCCACCCCCCCCCCCCCCATGATACTCATCTTATGTAAGGGTAATCATGTATTATTTCAGTCCCAATGCTCACTTATTAGTGAATTTGTATTGAGTGTATTGAACAGAAGGACATTTTTAATTGATCATTATTCTTATATTAATGGAATATTATCCTTTAATGGAAATCCAAGCAACCATGGTCTATCATTATCTCATTCCAGTTTCATAAAATATCACACAATATTTGTTATTTTTGTGTAAATGTGATCTTAAGATACTGCACTCATAGAAACCTAAATTATCTATCCTGATTGAAACTGGAAAATGTATTTAGCACTAGAATAGATACATTACAGAATCATCCATCAAATTGTAATTTTCCGTTTCCGTTAACAAAAGTTACGTAACTCTTCCTAATTATCTGAATTATGGAAATGATTGAGATGGATTTGTAACTAGATTGTGTAAATTGTTCCACAGCGCACCGATGTGAACGGTTTATGTAATCTACCCCTATTAAGAAATATATCTAAAACATAAGTCTATTACAGTAGAGCCTGTCTAAGTGGAACACCTTTGGTACCTCTGATAGTGTTCAACATGGGAGGTGTTTCACTTTTCCACTTATAAGGGTTTATTTAACATTTAGTCAGTCGGTCTTGGGATTCTGAAAAGTGTTCCACTAAGGTCTTCCACTTTACAAGTTTTACTTTATATTAGTGATAGAATCCCAGTATTCTGAATGGTTAATGTGATCAAAAGTATCATAACATGATCAAAGCTTCCTCAATTTTTGATTTGATTAAAGCATTACATATTACCTGGGATGTGCCTACTCATTGATTCTGAACTTAAGAAATGCCTCGGTATGATATGATAAAACAAATATTTCATTCTATATTTGGGTCTGTATTCTCCCCGAGTAAACAATATACATCTTCCATCACCAGAAAAATCAGGAGCATGTGAAATATGCTTTGCTATTTTTAGTCACATGATATAATAAGATTAACATTAAAAACATTAATCAAATTTCGTCAGTTATATGATAAGAAATCATATCTACTGTTTTATTAATCAGATTTAATCACATTCTCTTATATTTTATTGTTTTCACCACTCACATGTATTTTTTTTAAACAATTAATTTTGAAACAGCTTCTATAAATAAGTTCTTTGATGTTTAATCATGCTTTGCTTTGTTGGGGTGTGTGGGCATAATTGTTCTTGCATCATTTATCTCACTGTGCATCTGCAACAGTTGTTCACTTAAAGGTATGAAATAGATTCCGGATATGTTGCGTTGAAGCACTTAATCGATTTTACTCATTTTCAAATTGATAGTATGAAGATGTAGAAATCGTGTTTTGTTTCGTCTGGGTTTCAACTTATCTAAGATCAAAAGATTTCCGATCCACGCTAAGAGCAATGTTTTTGTTTTGCGCTGAAGTTCCATGAAGGTCATTGGCACCTATAACTCAAGGTTTTTTGAAATCTCGAATCTGTACGTGACAGTAATTGTGAGTGACTTTACCTGAATCTTCAATCGGAAATGATGCATAAAGCTTTTAATGTCATATTAATAGATGAATATACAAGGTTACATCTTAAGATAGTGTTAAGGGACTGAAGAAATATAAGACATCATCATATTTCTCAAGTCCCAGATTATTGTGTTAGTTTAGGTATCAGTATGGTTTTCTTGCAGAACCATCAGAAATTTAAGATATTAGGTGTGCTTGCTTTTAGAACTGTGAAAATAAACATCAAGGCTTCAATACCAAAAGCCATGTTCCCTCAGGTGGTATAACAAGTGAAATAGCCGTGAGAGAACAGCCAGAATGTTGTATGATACAGACATATAAGCCATTAACACTGTAGATATATGAAATATTAAGGCTTGCTTTTTTGATTAATTCATCCCCGTATAATACATGGAATTTTTAGAAATCTCCCAAATAAGGTTCTTTTTAATTCCAAAAAGAGACTTTGTTTTTAAAATTCTTCACTCTTGTTTGCATTTCTAATTGTTCCTGTCAGATATCAGACAGCCTCTTCAGGTTTTCAGCTATACCTAAATGTAATAGCCATTCTTTGATTTTTCAGTAGATTATTATGTCAAAACTACAATTGTTATAATCTTAAACTTTTCTGGATGGGTTTCAGGGGGGTCGGCATTTGGAGTTTGGTGTTTTTAACAAATGGCACGTGCCATGTGGTGATATTTTGCATGTTAATGCCTTGTTTCAATATTTTTATGTTGCTATCAAAAGTGAACATTATATTGCCACGATTTTTGGAGTAGTATTCAGTGACATTGTAACAATTGTTACAGCGTTACTCTTTCTAAGTGATGACATTTCAACCTTATGTTTGACCTCAAATATGATTGGGATTCCTGACAAGTTGCTCTGCCCTAACACCATTTATCTTGGCGCATGCTTGCATTAACTTACTGTCGAAGATGAGTGACTCAACCATTTGGTAGAAAAGATGCACTTCAAGAAGTACCTTTACCTCAAAGGTTATCTTAATTTCTGATATTTCTTGTTATTATGACCTGCTGAGGTATATATCAATAAACTGTTCAAACTTGTTACGCAATGTTTTTTCTGTATAGTGTTATTTTCAACGTCTCAGTTGCAGTTATTGAGTAGTGTGTAGAAAGGGAGTTCTAAATGTGCCTGTTTCCATAGCACTTTTTCCCATCAATTAATTGTGCACTTTGTTTGCAAATATAAATATGATTGATGAACATATAATACTTATTGAGTCTTTACATATTCCCCATGGCATAGGAAATATTATGAAAGCTTTTAAGAGCTTTTAACTCTCACTAACAGTTCTGTATTTATTTTCCTTGAAATGAACTAAAATTGTTGGTAATTCAATCTCTTTGGTCATAATATTCGGATGGCAATTCCGTGAGCTAATAAAGCTTTGGCAGAAATAACCAGGCAAAACTCAATAATTTTCATTACTTAAGAAATGTTGACATGTACATATTATTATATACCTTATATATTTAGTGCTATCTAATGGCATAAGGGGCTATTAAATATTACTTAATGTATTATACCTCAAGAAGTGCTAATGTATGTATTAATATAGAGGGTCACGGCATGTCCAAACATTTTCTGCTAAAATTGCACTTGATATAAATAAATTCAATAAATCAGGGGGTACTTCAGGGGTCAAATAAATTACAGATTGTAATGCTTAGGACATTTCCTCTTTGAATTTCACCAAGTTCATTGAGATAATTTGATATGGTTTTACTTTTGTGTTTCACATCTTCCCATCTTCCAATGAAAGTGTTAACAGATTTGTATAATGTTAACCTACTTTTGTTTTGGTCAGTACAAAAAAACGCTGCACTTAAGATTGGTCTATATTTAAACGCAAAAGTGGAGTATGGTTAGAACACCAAGTGTTTTCTATTATATAAGTGAAACGTTATGATATCCCATGGGGTATTGAGTACTATTGAGTGCTTCTAACATGATTGTGGGATTAATGGCTAAGAATCCCAAAAGGAGTTATAAAACTAAAACAGTCAAATGCCAAGTAGAATCCCCAAAGGTGTTATTAGTTGGTGAAATGAGTAGAAAAACCTATACAGTCATAAATATAAGTTGGCTAAATGACTTAGGGGGAATCTTTAAAGGAATTGTTAAAAGTTAACAGTCATAAAAAAATAAAAGGAAAACCTTAAGAAAAGTTTAAGTTGAAAAAATAAAAGGAACACCATTAGAAAAGTTTAAGTTGGGAGCTCTCGTAGAATCTTTCATTATTTATATGAATGTAAAATGACACCTGTCAGGCCCATAACCAGTTTTTTGCAAAGGGGGTTCACTTTCTGGAAATTCCTGGAGGTTCAGATTTGACTGCCCAAAATGGTGAAAACTGCATGATTTTAAGAGGATTTTTGTTGGGGGAGGGGAGAGGGTCGTCCGCACCTCACTAACTCCTTTCCTACTAGCTTCAGACTTGTCTATACCAAACATTGACTGCATAATACAATTTCAACTCTATATCTGGATTTAGATTAAGTCTAGCCAAATTGCCCTTTTCCATCAAGTGTTATTAATAATTAAAAGATAAGATTTCTTATTATATCCTCGGCTATCAGAACTTATTGAACTGATGAACTTGACCCATTTGAATAAAGATATTACAAGTCAGTAAACCATTCTCATCCTATACAATCGTGTATACAGACAATGTTTGCATACAAGAGTCAAGTCCCAAGCAATAGATCATGATCCATCATGGCTCGCACCAAGTCATCAAGCAGACTAGCCAATTAGTTTGATACAATGTTAAGTTTAACATGAAACGTTTTCCATATAATCAATCAAGTGTGATGATACAGTATCATTCAGTGAAGCGATTATTTGCATGTTTTAACATTCTTGCAATTAAAGATTTATTCATTACATTCCAATGATGAAACACATGCATTTTTAGACAAGGGTCTTGTTTCACTGTTTCTGAATGTCGATTCCCAAGATTGTAATTATCTCATGGCCACAAGTGGTAATATGTTGTTTTATGATATCACTGTCATATTCCTCACTCTCTGATTGGTTCATGTCCTACACGTGACTAAAAAATAACAAACGACATACAACGGAAGTTAGTGGTCAGCGGTTGGCATATGGTGTCTGTAACAAATGGCAGGTTGTGACAGTTTCCATGTTGATGCCTTGTTTAAGAAATTAATATCATATAATGCATTTGATATTGAGGAATTATTTTTGATATTCTTTGCAAAAGTCTACAGATTAGTAACAATCCCATTATGATAAACCATGACATCTCATTTCTTCTCAGCCCTGAGATGCCATGATATAATGAGCTTGATTTGGCGATCCAGGATAGCCCAAAATTGAGGATTTTTGAGATCTTTCATCCCAGCTCATATTTCATCTAATTGGAGTGATAAAACTTGTGTACCTATGCCTGTTCTAATATCTGCTGTTAAATACAATGCCTATTATGTAATGTATTGACATTAAGGTACATGATTACATGATAACTATCACACTTATTGACAGTTATAACTCTTCCCATCTGATGTGCTCAGATCGCAGAATATGCCTCATAATATCAGAGCATGTTTCAGGTGAAACAGAAAGATGCTATGAGTATCAGAACCTAAATAGTATTGATCTTACTTTGTTTGAAACCATCTGACCATGAAAAGATCCAATCTATTTAATAAGTGTATGATAACAGTATAGAAAATATTTATTCAATTACATTACCAACAATTGACTATTAGGTATTCCTTTTCATACAAATTGCAATGCCTTTTTGATCTTTCTTGAATAGCGATGCTAAAGATGACTGTATATGATACGACTGTAGCATCCCTTATAAAGTAGAAACTATTTTGACCCATTCAATTACCCAAATGCGAGTAGGTAGTTACCAGTTTCACCACCAGGTGGCTGATTCGGGTCAATTAACATGGCAGGTATATAAGAAAGTTCCCTTAAACTTGAATATTATCAATTTAAGTGGCTTAATTTTAATATAACCCTTATGTGTCTGATACTTATACTAATGAAAATATGTCCAGTAAAGCAAAATATTATCTGTCCACTAAAAGAAAATATATTTCATTTTTTGTGATTTTATAGCATGGGGTCTATGGGGAATCTCCCCGAGCTAGAAGTCACATTTTCAAAGAAAATTAATTTTTCAAAGTTGATAAACACTTTTTAAAACCACATTTCTAGATGTAATTTTACATGTAGATTTTAAATATGATATTACTTTGACTGACTTTTGAATTTTTAATGACGTAAATCAAGATTATTTCTACTCGCATCTGGGTTATTGAGACCCATAATTAACGATTCATAAGACTGATATATATAGATATCAGCGAACTTGACCTTAAAAATGTCAACCGTGAAATTTATTAGGAGGGAAATGAAGAATACTATTGATATGAAAATATTATTCCATTAGGAATCATGTAAGATGTCTCATACATCAGTGACATTTTACTTGATTGGAGATATTTCTATTTATGTTGTCATCTTGTCATATATTCATTGACCTCCCTGAAGCAAGTTCAACATTGCAAAGTCTATTGGGACTGGATATGTAGAGGCATGATAGATGGACTGCTCAAGAATTGGTTAGAAATTGCATGATTTCATTGAAGTTTTGCAGTTTTAGTGTGGTTAAGTGATATTTGGAAGTGGTCACTCATTGTTGATAAATAGTCAGCTTCCAAGAATGCATTATTCAACGGATATGTAAAGATTTGTGACCTCACTGAATGAATGCATGACTACATTTTATTGGAAGATGTGTAGAATAAATACTCATCTTCCATTTGGAAAAAGGAAATGGGGATCAATCAATGATTGATCATATTGGAGTGATTACTACAGTGTCCTCTCATTTTCATTATTTTTAGCAAGTGCCATCTCATGAGCTGAATTGTATTATAGGAAGCCCTTTATAAAACCACATGAAGATTTGACTTTATATCAAATTTTGAGGGTTTGTTTCTTCAATGTCTGTAAAACTTTTTAGTTCTGAAATCGTAAAGAATCATCAACATATGTACATTGTATAAGTAAATATAAACAAAAGCATGAGGATATGTTGTTGAGAATCCCTATTCTATTGTAACGATGTCACTGACCCTGTCAACGATCACTTTACATTTCTGTTGAGAATCCTCATAACGTTCAATTTCATTAATGTAACTGTATCCATCGGGTTATTGTATCACATACTAAGGGATGGTGTCGAATGGTGTTCTAATTGTTCAATTTCATTATTGCAACTGTGCCCATGGTATCAAGTTATTATATTACATAGGGAAGGGGAGGCGGTAAATGAAAATATTGTTAGTAAAAACATTGAAATTCGGGAGTATGAGTTTCAACTACATTATAAAATTAACTTCATTTTCCCACAACTATCAATATTTGGACATAGAAGCGTTGATTACATGTAAAATAGTAGGAATATCTAAGCACAAGTGCCAAAGGTAGAGGACCAAAAACTTTAAAGAAACCTAGCAAGAAAAGCAAACTCTAATAGACCTTATTATTATATCGCAAAACCATGATCCAACTTGAAAAGAAAAAATGTGTATACACCCCTGTATAGTTCAGCAGTTTAATCAGCCAACAAGAGCTCTATGTGTGGCTATCTCGAATAATTTTTCTAATCCTTTAATGACGACATTGATAACTATAAACAACCTTTAATAGACAGTTAGGTGTGTTTTAACATCTACCAGTTTCTAGGAAATACAGTATAACCTGTAGTTAAAAGTAGAAGATCTCAATAAACCCGGACTGAAGACATAAAAAACTTCTGGGCTATGTATCATATCAACCGCTACATCTCATGAGCTGAAGTGTATTGTACGAGAAGCCCTTTATAAAACCACATGAAGACTTGACGTGGGTATTCCTTTATTAAAGGTAGACATGGGCAATTTTGAAACTTGCGTTTTATTATCTTATGGGCAATTTTAGTCATTTAGGTTAAATGAGTTTGACACTCCATTAAGAAAAAATCTTGTGGAGTTCTCTGCATTATATGGAACTTTTCGATGGATCCTTCATGATGTCAAATAATAATAAAACATTGTCATTAATTATCTCGATTAAAACTTTTTTAATACTTAGTTATGAAAAAGAAAACGTAACTTCATATTATTTAGTCTACTGATTTGAAGTGTTATATTGTGGAAGACACGCATATATAAACAATTTATAACATGGAGGTGTCTGAAAATTACTGAGTTACTGAGATGTTTGACTTCTATGTGGTTTAGTGTACTTAACTTCTCCTAATCTGTGAAATAAATGTTACCATCAAACCAGGATTCTGATTTATATACTCCCTCTTCATACTAAAACTTGTGAAACATCTATCTAGTTCTTTTCCAGACATATTAGAGACTGTGGCTAGTAGAACCATAATGTTATACCAGGGGCTCGAGGAAATGCATTGGAAACTCATTAAAGCTTGTCTCAGCCTTATTTTGCCACTAGAGGCGCTATAGTTTTCACGGCCTACTTGCGCATGTTTGAAAACTACTGCGCCTCTATGGTTCAATGGACATCTCCTAATCATTATTCTTCAGATCCATGGTTATACAACGGATATGTAAAGATATGTGACCTTACTGAATGTCATGTACCTAAACTATAGTTTATGCATTTAGAGCAACCTCTTATGCTTAAACTCTGAAAAAACTATAAAAATAAACTGATCTAATTTATCCCAGTTATCTTGTCTCTATTTGACAAAACCTAATCCCCAAGAGCGTAACATGTCTCAATCAAGGAAATGCAAGAGGAAATGTTTATGATATAAATGAAAATGAATAGGTGACACATACAATGTTGAAGATTAGACGTCAAAAACCTCATTTTGACGCAACTCGTTTCATAACAATGAAAAACAGGATGTTATTCCAAGGGAGCCCGCCTCTGAAGTCAACCTTTACGATGTATCTCACCCATTAGGAGTGTCAAAACAGTAACACCCATGGGAAAATTAAACATGTCTTTGTGCTTTATTTAATTGAGAATCAGTATCAATGCGACCGTAGGTTTACACCATGTTCAATTCCATACCACCATATTGACCTTTAACACATGTTATATCACCATATTTTTTCTGTCACCACCACATTGTTTATGTCACCACCACAACTGGTGACAAATTGTTCTGGTTTTTAACTTTTTGTGGATGATGTTAGTGTTTGGTGGTTGGCAGTTGGTATTTGTTGTCTGTAACAAATGGCAGGTGGTGATATTTTGCATGTTAATGCCTTGTTATATCATTTTCAGATAAAGAAGCATCACTTAATTAAGAAGTTTTCTGAAAGGTACTGATAATGACCAAATTGCCTTTAAGATTTATTGCTAATCATCTCAATTTGATGAAGGAAGATTAAGGCTCTTGTATTGCTGTCTATATCTTCTTCTTTCCATGTCTATCAATATTTTACTAGAGACCCCATACTAATGGCCACATTTACCCTTTGCATTCGTTCAACTTCGCTTCTTAAAAGAGAGTTTCGTCTTCATTTAACTAGACTCTGCATGCAGGCTAATCACAAAGTTCAAGGGCCAAATGCTCACAAGCTGTACCCTTTGCATTCGTTCGACTTTGCTTCTTAAAAGAGAGTTTCGTCTTCATTTAACTAGACTCTGCTTGCAGGCTAATCACAAAGTTCAAGGGCCAAATGCTCACAAGCTGTACCCTTTGCATTCGTTCGACTTTGCTTCTTAAAAGAGAGTTTCGTCTTCATTTAACTAGACTCTGCCCGCAGGCTAGGCCGCATTGGGCACTGCCACATAAATACAAATGATACTGTTTAATATTACAGTTGAACATAATGAGTGCTTATAATCTGGTATCTTTAAGTTTGTTCATGCTTTTTATAAAGAAGTGATCTGTTAATGTATTGGCTCATTTGAATAAAACATTAGGATTTGCCATTGAAAGTAATCTTTTAATATTCAACCAATGTGTTCATGATGTCTAAAATATAGTTTCTGAAACAGATCCACCCCAACTTATACAATTAAATGCAATACAATGCGATGCAATACAATACAATACAATACAATACAATATAATACAATACCATACAATACAATACAGTGTCAAGTGAATATGCCTTTACATGAAAAAACTTTGTGTAGTTAAAACAATTTTGGATCATAGAAAAAAGAAAAATAGCCATGAAACAATCTGGATCTTCAAAAGGAATTGCAATCTTACATCTGATTTGCACCTTTACATATACTGGTATACTTGATCCTTTCATATATAATTTCGTATATAATTGACATATCTTATCATTAGATTTCAAAATGTATAAATATATATATATATTGATTGGCCCTTTCAACACAAATTAATCACCTTATATTTGCAGTGACACAAATGATTATGTTTTTATAGATCTAAATTCCTGGACATACTTCAACTCCTCCACAATTCAAGTCTCTAATTATAATGATTTGATTAGTCATCTTGGATTTGTTCACTGGCTATTATTAAAGAAAGTGGCATGCTTTATATAACATTTAAGATTTTTACATGGTGCGAGCAAAACCCAGCTGTTTAAAGTCAAATGTCAAGGTCAAGTCCCAAAATGTTGTTGAAGTCTCATGGAAGAAAATAAGGTCAAGGTCATACTAGTATAAGGTCAATGTCATACTAGTGTAAGGTCATAATAATGTAAGGTAAAGGTTACTGAACCTCTTGAAAACACATAGGTCAAAAGGATTTAAAACCAGAGCATATTTTATTGTTTATCTACAGATAAAATATGTGATATTCAATTTTGTCAAAGTCGTAGATCCATCACACACGTCTAAAGCTTAACTAGTGTGGATTAGATACAAAATTGCCAAATTGAAAATTAAGTCTGGGTTCTAGGGGGATTTCCTTTACATATAAATACCTGTCATTCTGGGTAGTCAAGTGGTGAGGTCAGGATAACCCTACATGCTTCTTAGACAGAAGAATTGACCTATATTATTTTTTATTGCCTGTCATCTTAAAGCCTCTGGGGATTTCCATTCTCATTTAATTGAATAGTCTTGTTTCTGTTTTTGTTTCTATTTTTATTGAACAGAAACAGGGATGTAAGTACTGTATTTTATGCTGACAAGTAATTTAGTATTATTTATGGACATTTCCTGCCTTAATGCAGTGTTTGCAAATACATGATTCAAAATTATTGCAATCTAAATCATTGCAATAAACCCGATGAAGTCTAAATAAATATACAAGTCAATACAAAGACATAAAATATGTGTTTACAGGTATTTTTTAGAATAAAAGCTTAATCTAGTCTGTCATAAGAAGTGTGCACTGGTGCATGAACACAAAACACTTACTTATTTAAGGAGGCATATAGGTAAAATGCACACTTGTCGACTTTAAAGAGGCATAAAGCTAAAATGTTCACTTATCTAATAAAGGGGAATATAGCTGAAATTGTCACTTGTTTTGTATTCACTAGTCTAGTTAAAGAGGCATATAGCTAATATATTCAATTGTCTAGTTAAGGAGGCATATAGCTAATATATTCATTTGTCTAGTTAAGGAGGCATATAGCTAATATATTCATTTGTCTAGTTAAGGAGGCATATAGCTAATATATTCAATTGTCTAGTTAAGGAGGCATATAGCTAATATATTCATTTGTCTAGTTAAGGAGGCATATAGCTAATATATTCAATTGTCTAGTTAAGGAGGCATATAGCTAATATATTCACTTGTCTAGTTAAAGAGGCATATAGCTAATATATTCAATTGTCTAGTTAAGGAGGCATATAGCTAATATATTCAATTGTCTAGTTAAGGAGGCATATAGCTAATATATTCACTTGTCTAGTTAAGGAGGCATATAGTTAATATATTCAGTTGTCTAGTTAAGGAGGCATATAGCCAATATATTCAATTGTCTAGTTAAGGAGGCATATAGCTAATATATTCAGTTGTCTAGTTAAAGAGGCATATAGCCAATATATTCACTTGTCTAGTTATAGAGGCATATAGCCAATATATTAACTTGTCTAGTTAAGGAGGAATATAGCTAATATATTCACTTGTCTTAAGTTAAAGAGGCATATAGCTAATATATTCACTTGTCTAGTTAAGGAGGCATATAGCCAATATATTCACTTGTCTAGTTAAGGAGGCATATAGCTTGTTCATTTGTCCACCTTTTCATAGCAGATTTCTCAAACCAAGTGATGCCAATACACAACATACAATAATATACAGTAATACCTTCAGTTGAAATAAACAGTAAAACAATGTGTATATTTGACAACCATTCGTCTTTAACTGTAAAGTCTTTTGATGAGCTTTATTAAGAGGAGGAAAATAACCCAGAATTCTAATTCCTCTTGAAGTTAATCTTTTTATGAATTTTGGGGTAATTCCCCTTCTTACATTATGATGGTGAATGATAAAATTGTGTCACTGTTCTATTTATTGTTGCTGAAACAAACACATTACCATGCCATCACAGATGATCAGGACACTGTGATACCTTGGAGAGAGTAAAGCAAATGAAAAGTATTTTCTCGTTAATCTGTATCAAATACTCTAGTTAATATAGATTTGTTTTTTAAAAGTTTGAACTTTCTAAAAGTTTTACTAACTTCAATACATACCCAGAGCTCCTCTCTTATTGAATAGGACATCGTGAAATTAAAATTTAATCCAGAGAAAAAATCTTCTTTTTCACCCTCCATGTTTTTTATCTTATTATCCGCTCCCTCCTTGGAACTTGTTGTTACTCCAATTGTTTTATATGTCATAGTAGAATCCTACACCTGTCTCCAACTTCATTGTTCAGCAGTTCGATACACTTACTAGCTAGATATTTATGTATGAACTGCAGGCATATTTTAGATACATTTATCCTTAGATTTATCCATAATTTAAAAAGACATGGAGATATTTCATTACTTTCAATGAGATCTGGCAAATTCTCCGTGTTGATTGGTAATATATTAACACATGGCTTGTCCACTGGTCGTATCTCTAAGCGAATCTTTATGACATCATCAATTGATGTAACGAGCTCATATTATCTGTTTTTAATGGCTCCCAATCATCTGTGTTATGCTTCGGGACTGCAGCTTAGAATTATAGGATTTCCAATATTTTATTTATATTATTTAGAAGATTATGACTGGTGTTGATTCTCGTTCTATTGCTTGTTAGTTGATTAATGCCAAAGCTGTTGATTCAATGAGCCTGATGCTTTTGCAGTTTGCTTAGTACTGACACACTAACAATTTGCAATTTCATTTTATCTCAAAATTAAATCTTGAATGCTTTTCAACTTTTCTGCTTTAACTTGTTTTTGATTTAAGCTGACGTTAATTATATTGAATAGGTTTTTAGTCTTCCGTCAAATTTGACATTTTTCCTTTGACTTATTTTTTCCTTGACTAACACAAGGATTTGATACAACAAGATTAACTGACCACATGTGTTATGCCTTTAAACAATTGGTTCCTAAGGCCAAGAATATTAAACGTTTTGTTTCAGTCACATCTCAGGCAGGAGGCAGATATTGTAAAGAATGATTTTTTTAATTTTTTTATTTTTATTTCAAATGATTATAAGAGAATGATTATTATTTGAGTTGGATAAGTCACTGGTAAAATGTTTATCATTGAAGACTAAATATTATCATTGAAAAATGATATTTATCTAAACCTTTCATCTAAATGTAATATCAATGCATTATATCGAAGCAGATAAAAGACATCAAAAGCATTTTTCACAACTTGGAAAAAGTCTATACTAGTTTTTTAAAGAGTATTATTTCTAGATGTACCATAAAATACATATACATTGATAAACTTGGTAAGAGGCCAGATAAAGAAGCAAAATGATTGTCTGTCAGTGGTATCTATAAATCTGGTGAAACACATAAACATTTTTTCCCCTGGCCTAATTTTTCCTTGGCCTTGTTCTATAACTGTGATTGATCTAGGCTATTGAAGTAAAACAGGGTTAGCATATAAGTCTGTGTTGGCAGTTTAACAGGGAATGAGCAATGTTTTAATTACCAGACTTGTTATTTAGGCTGGTTATTACATCTTAATTTCCCGCAAGTCTCTTTAAGATTGATATTAAGGCCAGTCTTGTAGAACAATTTTGAGTTCTTTGCATGATGTAAGTCTGCATTTAAAAGTTAAAAATTAATTACTCAGATATAACTCACGATTGCTTACCTTAAAACTGTTTCATTTACTCTAATCTCCTGACCCCCCCCCCTATTTACTTTACCTCAGAGGTAAGGTGTGTAAGGGGTGGGTTCCAAGGGCATAAAGCAAGACTGTTTCATTAATTATCTCACAAGGGCTATGAGTGATGATGTGTTCCTTCTCAATGTAGCAGATGGGGGGTGGGTGGACAGGTAGTGGGATCAACGATCATTAAGAGTAATTAGTTTTTTATCCACTTTACATAGTCAAGTAGCAACTTAAGTACATAGATACCGATAGCAATTAATATAAAATATACATTGTGTAATATCTGGTACATTTTCATTAAGAATTCTTGATCATGGTGTTCACCATCTTCCACTGGCGGATCTTGGATCGTCCTCTGTGTATCCAGTCCTTGGTTAAGTGTTGCTTACATGAATATAGAATATACATTAATGGAATATTATTGTAAAAAAGATGACCTTATCCTAGTGTGTTTGCAGGGTCATATAACATAGCACATGCTCAGGGGGATTTATTGCACTTTCTTAAGATAACAAATATTCATCTGTTAATATAGAAAGTAAAAATCCTTAATTGATTTCAAATATCAACGACAGGTTTTTAGTTATGCATGAATTGACAGGTATTTTAGTTACCGTATTCTCTGTAATTACCACCCACTCTCTAATAAGCGCCCACCCCGCTTCACAAAGTTCAAGAAACATCGAGGAATCATAATAATCCATAATGAATGAAGGAATTGTTCTTTATCGGCATTCAGAAATTTCAAAAGCTACTGCACAGATGTTCTGCGCATGTCAAGGTCGTGAACTTTCTGGTTTCTTTTTAATGTTTCTCGACTTTTACACGACTTTTGCACGAATAATGATGATCTCTCATCAAATTAGAAATAATGTATAACTTTAGATCGATATCCAGCAGTCTCTAGTAGAAATATTGAAGGTAATCGGCGATAATGACAAAGTGGGCGTGCCGGAAATAAATTAGACATAGACGGGTCTTCAACCACTGTCAATATTGTCTAAGCGATCTTTACCGTATTCTCTCCAATAACAGCACTTGTCATATTATTATAAAAATATGTTGAAGAAAATGCATTCTTGTCAAGAAAAATTGCCATACATGAAATTCCTCGGGATTTCTGATTTCTTTCATACATGGGCGCTTATTAGAATGGTCTAAATAATGTATTTTCAATTTTCTAAACGCCCTGGGCGCTAATTACAGAGAATATGGTATATATGAATTGACAGGTATTTTAATTATACATGGATCATCAAGTATTCTAGTCATACATGTACCGATAGGTATTTGAGTCACATATGAATTGACAGGTATTATAGTCATACATGGATCAACAGGTATTCTAGTCATTCATCAATCAATAGGTATTTTTATCATATTTGAATTGACAGGTATTCTAGTCATACATGAATTGACAGGTATTCTAGTCATACATGAATCGATATATATTTTAGTCATATTTGAATTGACAGGTAATCTAGTCATCCATGAATCGATGGGTATTTTAGTCATACATGAATTGAAAGGTATTTTAGTCATACCTGAATTGATAGGTATTCTAGTCATACATGAATTGTCAGCTATTTTAGTCATACATGAATCAACAGGTATTCTAGTCATACATGAATTGACAGGTATTTTAGTCATATATGAATTGACGAGTAATTTAATCATACACGAATTGTTATTTTAGCCATACATGAATTAACAGGTATTTTAGTCATCCATAAATTGACAGGTATTTTATACATGAATTGGTTATGTATGAATTGACAGGTAGTTTATACATATATGAATTGTGCAGGTCAATATCTGTAAAATCTCAAAACAAAGGATTTCACCTGATGAAGATGTTTGACCCAAATAAGGCATCCTAGGTTGGTACAAAGGTTCATCACCTTGGAAATCAAAGATGAAGACTGGGGCCCAATTGTTATAGATGTATTAATATCTGTTACATAGTGATCAGATTACCTGGTATTACTTAGTGACCCGACTGAGATTCCCAAAGGTTACATTCAAGACTGTAACGTATAGTTACCCCAGAGATATTTTGACACTATGGCAGCTTGGAATCGCCAATTACCTCTAATCAGATTTATTGTAATCTAATATGCAGAAGAGGCATAGCAATTGTTGTAAAATGTGATTATATCTGTTTATTATGTAAGTTATCCGTCAGTGTTGATGATGAGGATAACATGGAATATCCTGTTTTGCTTGATTGATCATCTTGTTAGGGCTATTTGTACCAGAGGTGCTAAATATTAACATATACCCACAGCCTAGAGTTTAGTTCTAAACTAACCCCATAATAGGTTAGACAATTTTGCAGTTTAGCAGCCCCGCCCCGCCCTATTGAGTCAATCAATTGAAGTCAATCACGCTGACATTTTCTCAACCAATCAGCGAGCAGAAACAAACATATCAATGATGTTTCAATATCGGTGAATTCTGCTTTTTTTAAGAAGCGAAATTAAACAAATGCAAAGGGTAATCCATATACTATATGAGGCTCACAGAGAAATATTTACATATGATTTGTATCATTTTAATGTTTATAATCTTAATTATCTTAAAAATGCTTAAAGACACTTAAATGGATGGAAATGGTTCTCTGTAGGGAGGTTAATACATTCTGTTTTTCTCTTTTTATGCTCTTCTCTGACTCATCTTTCAGTTTCATGAGTAACATGCATTCTGATACTCAAACAATCTTCATCAGAAAGAAATGACAGCCAAACTATCAGCTTTCTAAAGCTTACTTGAAAGAAACAGATACAATGCTCTACCCTGCAAGCAGAGTCTAGTTAACTACCCTCTGTCTAGTATAGACTATATTATAGTTAAGTTGCATATGTATATTGTGTGTGTTTTGTGAAATAAACAAATTGAATTGAATTGAAAGTAGCACCGCCCCACAGCCTATGCCCGTGACAGCCCGTGTCATAAATCACTTCAAATCTACCGTGCTGACTTTTTCTCAACCAGACAGGAACCTGTTAAATGCGTGCTCCTTAACTATGCAATGATGTCAGAGAAAGTGACCATATATAGAAAGTCCTTCGTATTTCGACAACGAATTCTGATTAGCTCGGTGAATTCAGAGATTCATTGTAAACTGAAAGAGTGAAGACGAAGCTCTCTTTTATGACGCATAGTCAACCAAATGAAAGGGTAAAAAGACTGTGTTCTCTCATGAGGAACAACTTCCAAATGGCTGAGAAGAAATTGGATGATATGGTAGATCACAATGACATGTAATTCCCTGATGTGACTTCCTTCTTACTGCATCTTGTCTTATTTGTAGGGTACTCTATCCATCTCAATTATACAATAAAGGACTTAAGTTGTCATTCTCGCTAGGTCAGTTTAACTTCATAAAATGTTAAAAGTTCCTAAATGCATAACTAGTGGTGCTAAAGAGTCTTGACTATGTTACTCATGGCCCATTCCGATTAAGAGTTTTTTATATGAATATGGTACTATGAATATGGTATATGGTTGGGTATTTTTATCGTACCTAATAACTTTTCAGCTTGTCTACAGGTTTCCAGCCAAACCATTCGACAGATTCATCTGAAATTTTCAGGAATGTTTTTACGTATCAAAGTTAAGAACTGATTAGTTTTTGGGCATTCTGGGTAAATTTTAAGGTGGCCATTTTGGATTTTCCGTCCTAAAATCGTCACTTTCAAGACTTGTCTACAGGTTTCCAGCCAAACCATTAGACGGATTCATCTGAAATTTTCAGGAATGTTTCTACGTATCAGAGTTAAGAACTGATTAGTTTTTGGGCATTCTGGGTAAATTTTAAGGTGGCCATTTTGGATTTTCCGTCCTAATATCTTCACTTTCAAGACTTATCTACAGGTTTCCAGCCAAACCATTTGACGGATTCATCTGAAATTTACAGGGATGTTTCTACATTATCAAAGTTAAGAACTGATTAGTTTTTGGGCATTCTGGGTAAATTTTAAGGTGGCCATTTTGAATTTTCCGTCCCAAATTCTTCACTGTCACACTGCTGTGTTTTAGGTACGATATTGTTCATGTCTGTGCCTTGTTTATTTTTTTACACAGAGGCATTTCACAATCTAACCACAATCTAGCTACAGTAATGTATGCTGAGTATAGATAATATGATGAAAATGAGTGCCTTTCTTACTTAATAATAATGAAACATAGTTGTCTCCCCAGCATTATAGCAAGTGGGTGCAGCACCCACCTGAGATTTTGAAAACAGCCTTGCACCCACCTGAAGACCCATTTGCACCCACTTGAAAATGAGAAAAAACATGAAAAATTGGCATATTTTGACCTATTTTGGTCTGAATTGTGAAAATGAGAATTTTGCACCCACTTTAGACAAAAATCCTGGGGAGATCACTGATAGTACTAATTATCTATGAACATTCTAAGTGTCTACTATAAACTACCTTAATGCCAACTAATAACATAACAATAATACAACTTTTTTCTTCTGAATTCAACACAAATTCCTAGGCTTTGAAAAGAATTGCTGCATGCATTTTTGCGTAATTAGTTTACATTCCGTTTTATATATAGCATGTAACATTTGCCATAATTGATTGAGTTAGCTACAGGAATCTCAATCTTCACTGATGATTATCTAATCACCAGAATACAAACTTGACACATCAGAATAAAATTGACAAAAGAGAGCTTCGTCTTCATAGCTTTATCACTAGACTCTGCTCACAGTGTATCATAATCGAGAAAACTTCAAAAATTAGAGGTTTGCTCTGACTTCCTCAGCAACCTGAGATCCCTGAAGTTTGACTGCCTCTTAAGGTAGGCAAAGTGGATAGACTAGTTAGTTAGCAAAGCTGTTCGTGCCTTAACCTTGCCTTACCTAAACAGGCAGGCCTGATTGATAGATGGGAAAATGATCAAATTTGGCGCGAGAAAGTTCAGCCCTAGAAATGAATTTACCATTCATACTCAGATGACTGAGCTGTCCTACAATAGCCGATGCCCTGCTGGGTAGATTCCAATGAGTTGGCCAAAAAACTCATTAGGCGGGCACTAGATCAGAAATCAGAGCAAAGGTACTTTAAGGATTTCAGTATGAGCTGGTTTTGGTTAACTTGAGGCTGACGCTTATGATATTATCCATTCATTAAATTTTAAGAAAATTTTTGAGTCGAAGCAAAAAGGGGACAAGGGCGTTTGGTTGTCAATTATGTACTGAAATAGCTAATTAAACAGCCATTTATAGTTATTGGAAAGAAGAATGGTCTTCTTGAGGCACATATACTTACCAGAACTTAATTATACCATCCCGTTTACTTGGAGGTACCAAAGCTAAGGAGATATGTGTATTTGTGAACTGGGGGTATAATCAGATCAATGTGGTGCCTAAAATGCTTATGTTATTGATGAGTTCTTGTAATTACCCAATGATAAGGGGATGGTTGAAGCATATTTCATCTATTGTAAAGTTGTCTATTTTAATTACTTTTTCCCTGATAATCACCCTTAAATGATTACAACATATTGCTTTTGTTAAACTGGATTTACATTATAACATGGAACATAATAACATTATAACAATTCTAATATGATATGTGATGTCATAATAGCTACAACAATTGATTTACTGGTCTATATTTGAGTATGTATGACTGCTAAAATTCATAAATGCAAAAAGTTGTTTTTCTTGTCTGTTTATCATATCAGAATCATAACAAAGACCTCGATTTTATGATTTATGTCAAATATATGACCTCAAATTTTATTCTGGCCATTTCCTTTTAACAATGAACAGAATAATATTTTCGGTCATATATCGCGCCATAAATCATGAAACCTCGGTCTTAAAATTCATAATTAAAGCTTATGAAATGGCCCCCAAAAATGGCTACTTAGGTATGTAGCATGTATTGATGAATGGCATTTTTGGGGAAGTTATTGAATCTGTGCATAAGACTGAATATAATTGACCTTCAAAAATGTCATGTTTCAGGGAAATTAATAGGCTTGTTCATGACAGCATATTGCAATATATTATCTTCAGTAATATTTGTTTACATCCCTGCACTAGCTAGCTGCCTATTTTTTAATCCTCATGTCTTTTTTCTATGATTTACATTGTATACTTAGTACTATGTGTATCATATCTATAAATGCACCAGTGAAAAAATGATTTGCAAAGGTATTCCAGGTATGCAGATGTGAGTACTATGTATCAGTTGACATTGGTCCTTAATCCAAACCCTCTGTAAAATTTATTTGATTCAGGCAAAGTTTGAGAATTAACTTGAAATTTTTTCAATTATATGCAATTGCGCAGCAGTAATAGTTTATATGTCTGTTGTATACATGATAGGGGACTGTGACCTAAAATGATGTCATCTTTCATTTTATGAAATCATAAATAACAAATAAAATTTCTATGCAACTACCTGCTGAATAAATATAAATATAACATATCAATAAAATGCATCAGTACTTATTTCATTTAGCATTTTATTTCTTTTTTTATCACATTTGAAAGCGCCATATAGTTTAATTGTTTTGTGCTGCAATACCTCGTCGGGCAAGTGTCATCATTTTCCCAACTAGATAATTCAAGATATGGATTTCAAATTCCTTGGTAAATTATAATGCACATTTTTGGAATTTTCCCGCAAACATGATTTACATCTTCAAGCAAAAAGCTCTCCATTCTCCTGTAAACATTTGTAATTTACCCCATCTCCTCTCATACATATCCTTTTTACCAAAAATATGAACCTTTTTATCCCATAACACGCGATCATATTTTCCAGAAAAAAACATACTAGGGATCAATTACAAATTTCTATGCAAAGAAGATGTGAATCCCCTTTTATTTTGGGCACACAGGGTTAATTTCCATATGCTCGCTTAGAATAATGTAACGAATGAAAATTTGTCATTTGAGCAATTTTCAGTAGTTATTATATCATCACCACAAGTGGTGACATATTGTTATATTCATCAACTTTTTCTGTGTTTGGCATTTGGGGTTTGGCATTTTGCGGACAGTGTTTGTTGTCTGTAACAAATGGCAGGTTGTGACATTTTGCATGTTAATGCCTTGATACGCCTTGGCGTGATAGGCAAATATGTCCTTGTGTTTTAATAACTTGATAAGATCAGTCACTTAACATGATACAGGTAAATGTTAATTAACAGGTGGGTAGGTGAACATATGTGGTATGTTTATCATCAACACATCAGAATTAAGAATCAGGATGGTATTAATGGTAAATCTTTAACCTTTAAAGAGCATTTCCGCCTTCATGTGTCATTGGACAAACCACACCCAACAAAGTGCTTAATCTTGTATATGTCTGTATGTAAAATACCACTGAGAATTTATATTCAGATTGTGGTATATCATACATGTCATATTAGAATAATCGGCACATTTCTTTTATGAAAATACATTAAGTATGAATATAAATGGTGGTGTTAGCATTAAGTTTATTTCAACAGAAATGTGGTATCAACCATGAATGTACAGGTGGGATGTTATCAACCTTAAATCAAGTGGGGCCAGCCATGAATTAGTTTAAGTCTTGGTTCAAGGGAATGTGGTCCCTAACGCCTCGGGAAAGTGGGGTAGAGGAGGGGGGTTGGTGTGTCCAGAAACTTGATGTAAAACATAATCGGGTCATGTTTATACTAGCTTAACAGAATGACTTATCAAAGATTAAATCTAGAATCTAACCAGGCTTAAGGGTTCAGAAGATCTGGATAGATAATATAAGATGTAATTTTAGGAAAACCGTGTCTGGTCTAGCATGTATCCTGGTGCATATCCTCGATCTTGTGCCAGCCAGACATTTTTTACATACACTGGAGAAATAGATAAAATCTACCTTGATTAGAATTAAGTGGATTACCTGCATTTTTATACCTGGAATTGTAATCTAATTTGCCAAGGATAATTCTTCAAATTGTTCACTTAAATTGAGATGAGGCTGATGTTAAAGAAGGTCAAAATGCCTGGTTCCATGACCTATATGAAAATTAGGTCATAATTGGATATTATTTACATTTTTTGGTTTCCATTCTTGAGTGTACATATTTTAGTAAAACCACATCCAAACTTATCTATAATCCAAACACCGTTCAATGTGAACCCATTTTTAGATATCCCATTAGCTTTCATGTTAAAAAATTTTATTATGTGTGCCACCTGTTTTTCCCAACATGTTTGCCTGGTTCCAGTGTTCGAATAAGGCAGGTTCGTTTTCTTATTCTTAGTTATCATTGGTTCATTATCATCGAAGTGAAGAATGTCCCTGAATGAACATCACAATTAAGTTAGCGTGATTTGTCGATTGGAGCAATCTAATTAGTGCAATTTGTCCAATTAGTCAAGGTCTCTTTTTATAACGAGATTGTTTACACATACTCTAAAGATATTCATCAACAACAGAATGTCCCTCTTCCCACTTGACTGCCTTTTTCAGCTGTTCACTTTCCCGGCCTGAGAACATTATTGATGAAAATAGATCATACACTTCAGGCTTTATTGAGCTGATAATTAGATCTATTATATCATGGGTAGTAAATAGATATTTACATCCTCTGAACACAGGTCTCCAGAACGAAGAAGATGGAAAAAATGTAGTGGATGATGTCTAGAGCCCAGCGTTTAAATATTAATGATTAAATATTAAAATATATTATGGGCACATGGTATGATTGCCACAGCAAGGGACTACAGTAAAACATGTCTTAGTAAACACCTCTCTCTAGTGAACATTTATGTTTAGCGAACACCACTTCAAGACACATTTTACATTGACTCCTGCATAAAATCCCCTCTCTATAGTAAACACCTTCCTCTAATGAACATTTTTTGTGTGGCTCCATAGGTGTTCACTAAGAGAGGTTTTACTGTTTATTTTTCTTTTTTTTTTAATTGACATATTTTGATATTAACAGATACTGCACATTGCATCAAAGCTATTCTATGGCACTTCTGAGATTCAGGTATCACTATCAGAAAAACACATCTGATTTTAATATATTTCATGAATGAATATTGAGAGTTGTTTTGGGAATAGAAATGGGTTGCCTTGACAATACTTGTCATGATCAATGATATATTTGATATACACTATGATTAAATACATTTATAATTTTTCTAACCCTAAACACTGAGTGAATTTTTGCCTATGATTCAAAGAAATATTTCATAGCTCTATAGCAATGCACTATAGAACAAAGTGTTTTTCATAAGAAAATACTTGCAAAATAAAATTGACATTTTAAGTCCTGTACAAGAACTGTACTTGTACGTGCAATTCTGCATCCGCCAAGAGCTCATATCTTAACTCTTATCAGATTCAGTACCAATTTTTGATCGAAAATATGATTGTGTGAAGATATTTAAAGAGTGTCCATTTCACCCTATCATGTGACGCAGTTTATGGAATCGATCGATTAGTGACATTCTGTGATGTGATGCCTTTGAGATTTCACTGTGTAAAAAGGATTTTGTATCACACAGTAGGCGAATGCTCCAAGCATAAAGAAAAAATTCTAAAAGTGGCAGCTTGGACGTAGCTGCGGGAATCTATGAAACGTTGACATTTTCAATATGTGGTTTTGTGATTTTGTGCCAATGAACTGTCACTAACACAAAGGCCATAATCAATCTAGGCTTTCATCTCCTCTTCTTGTAAAGTCTTCTATTAATCCATCAATGTTTCACTAAACTTCCTAACCAAATATTTCACATTATCCCTTATTGTTTACCTGATTTGGACCAAGGAAAGGTGAACTGAGGTTTACTGGTACATTGTTTCAACTGGTAATGCTGTGACATGAGGGTATATATCCAAAATCTAAATTAAAGAGTTTTCAGCTATTGTTACTGAAAATGATTATGCTCGAATGTTGAGTATTGTTTTACTTGTCATCTCTGAAAACTTCTGATTTAAGTTTGTATTATACCATGGGTGATATACTTATGGTATGGTGCTATGGTAACCTCGAGGTAGGCGCTTTACTGTTTTAGTAAATGCCTGTACAAAATATAAGGTTCTTTTCTATGGGATTATTTAATAAGACATTTTATTGACCATTATCTCATCCTAAATTCTCTTAATATTCATAGCGAGCAAGGTTAAAAAAGTAAATCTATTAAAGAGAGTTTGTAAAAGGATTTATGCCCCAGTTAATGTACTACTTTGTGGTCTGCACTTCCTTTGTCATGGGATTAGCATACAGAAGTCTGGTATCATTGTGTACTTTGGAGTTGTGAGGAGAATTGCAATATTTTTTACCTACGTTTATATTCTCAATTTCTTCATGCTTATTCCCGTCCATTTCTCTATTTTAATTGAATTGATTGTCTCATTTTCCTGGATTTCTATAGAATTTACAATCTCAACTGTGTGACTCTGAACTTTATTCTTTTTGGATTTCTCTCATTTTGACACTATTTTGTATTTCAAAAAACAAACCCATTATATTTTATCTGTGCGTTGAGTTAATCAGTAGTTACATCTAAGTAGTGCTTAGAATATCAAAGAAACTATTATGCCACCTTTTATCATCGGCGATCAATGCTAGATGTGTTTAGCTTCATGGATCATGATCTTTATAGTCTCAAATGTTTGTCATCTTTGACATTTATAAAGTGAGAGAATATCTCATTCCTCCAACCACTTTCTACTACTTTTTCTGCTCTCTTCTCTATGAAGGTACATACGTGTACTTTGAAACCATAATGGAAAACATTAGTAGCATGGTGTGCTCTTCGTCATTAGGTGTAATGAGAATCTTAGGTTTATTTGAAATCAGTTGATTTTAGCCTTGTTCATGCAAAGACCCTTTTGACGTAATTAATGTTGTACATGTTGTCACTTATATGAATAATAGCAATCTGATGATTATCTTTGCGATTCAGATTTTGATTTTCTCACATTCACTTTCTAGTGTAATATTTTCATATAAAAATATCATAACTTGGAATTCTGAGCAAGGATTTCTTGTGGCCAATGCTTTATTAATGCTTACTTGTCTGGCACTGGAAGATTACCTTTGGTGTTGATTTAGAAAAGTCATGCGGCATGGCTTATTACATTTGATATGTTCTTGTTCTTTCATTCACGGAAATGATTATTAAGCTGGACACACTTTGTTCTTCTGTTGATTTAGAAATGGGAAAACTGCTTCATATATAAACACAGAATCTAAATGACATTTAATGAATGTAATTAAATGGGAGGGAAAGACCTTTGAAGGACAGTATGATAGTGATCAAGGAAAATTTATTGCTCAATGGCCTTATACTGAGAGTCAGTATTATATTGTCTGTGGTCGATATTACATTGTCTCAGGGAATAAAATCCATATTTCATCCCAACCATAAATAACCTTTATATTCCATCAATACAACAAAGAAAACAGTCTGAGACAGGATTCAATACAGGATTTTTCACTGATAGATATTACATATTTCACCAATAGTCAAATTGTAAAAATTAGTTTGAGCTTAGAGCTTAATCTTGTTTCCGGATCATTTTGTAATTTAAATATCTTATTTTGTGTCTGAAAATAAAATTATTCATGATGGGAGCCTCTGAAACATCAGTTCTTTATTTACTATATTTCTCAGGATTGACTTATTCTTGGGACAATTAAATCTTCAAAAGCTCTTGAACTAAGATATGTAATAATGAAAAAACTTTATATTGATGAGGCATTGTATATACTGTGAAGTAAGTGGAAGGAATGTACATTTAATCTGCTTATGAATAAAAACATATTTTTACAATATCTATCTAGTATGTGGATAAATCTATAAAAACTCTGAATTGAGGAATGTAATTGTTAATGTATCAAATAAAACAGGTAAGGTAAGATGCTTGCTAAAAGATGGAAACTGTGTTTTGGAATCTAATGAGCTAACTCTTTAAAAACTTAAAAAGATGGAAACAATGTTTTGGAATATACTGCAAAGAAGTCTAAGGATGATGCAGTTCTCATGCCATCTATAAGAACACATTCTACAAAAGAACGCAAGAGTTACACTAAATTAACAAAAGAGTACAATAAATTCACTTTAATCTCTCTTATCCCTCTGTTAAACACTACTTCGATGTGATTTACTTTCCTTACCCCTAGTAGGCCCTGAAAAATAACTTCTTACTACCACATGGTTTTATTAGCTCTGCCAAGAAGACAGGAGGTTCAACATCATACATGTAATTATCCCATCAAATAAAGTTTGGAGGGGTATACGGGAACGCCTCCATCAATCCATCCGTACGTACGTCTGTCCGTCCATCTGTCCGACCGGGTAATAATTCAAATACCATTGGCCCATTTTTTTCATAATTTGTACACATGTACTATAAAAGGATAGCAGTTCTGCTCGAAAGCCGATTTTTAAGATGGCCGCTCGTTCAAAAATGGTGGCCATTTTAGTGCCAATTTTACAGTTATTTAGGTACAATATATAAAACTGTAATAGCAATATGTTTTAAATGTAAAAAGTTATATATGACATTAATAAAGCTAATTGTTGCCATTCATATGTATGTGAATGTGATTGTGTTGAAATTTTATATGGGCCTACTTAAAAGCATATTACAATTTCTGATGTCAATTTGGCTAGTGAGCAACCCTTTTGCAAATGGTGGTCATTTTTGTGTGTTATTTTACGATTTTTACGATATACTTCGTTTGTAAAAATGCCAGCCATGGCTGTTCAATGGGATTTGCTTCGCTTTGGCGTTGCTGTTGTCTAGTTGGTTAATTTTGGTGCATTTTGGTTAAAAAGGATGATAAAGACAGGGGAACCACCCTGGCCAAGAATTATTTCAAAATCATGCACCATTTTGACCATTTTCACCATTTTGAGGACTTTTCAAGTGAATTTGGGCCAAAAATGTCTAGGAATTTTAGAAAATGAACTGTCTGTTCTATGCTACCAAGATGATGTCAGGCAAAATCATCAATCAGTCTTTAAGAATTTTCAAATATCATCACTTTGAGAGAAGGACACTATATATATAAAAGACCTCTAGAATTGAAAGTAAACCATATGCCTTATACTCTTCATAAGAGCTTAACCTTCTCTCTATGCTTTAAATTAGAAATAATCCCTTGATCTGTTAATGCCAAACAAGGATAAGTAGTCAGAAGATCATGACACTACATTTTCTACCTACAAGCCGCTAACATTATTTCCATTAAAGGCATTGAATGCGTCATTACATTTGAGATCAATAAGACTGTCTCACATTAAAACTGCCAAATAATCAGTAACAATTTACTATTATTGTGATATATTATATCGTAATTATTATGATAAGACTGAAATGATTCTAGTTGGAGATTCAGCTTTGATATTTCATCAAAACTCAATTATCAACAACCCTTCTTCAATATTTATTGATAGTTAATTTAGGGGGATTAAGAAATGTCTGAATCGTATCATTCTATCCTTACAGCTGCTCATCTCATTCTAATTATCAGTCATCTTATATAAAAGGGACACTGCCTTTTGATATTAAAGGGCCACTATCTTTAACTCATCTTATCTTATATTAAAGGGACACTGTCTTTAACTCATCTTATCTTATATTAAAGGGACACTGTCTTGAACTCATCTGATATTAAAGGGGAACTTCCTTTAACTCTGATTCATTAATACGCCAAAATACGCCAAATTTTTTTAAAGGAATGTCATGCCAAAGCAATTTTATGTTGCTTCTTTTATGTTGTTTCTTACTATTATTTTAAAAACTAGATGTAAACCCAAAAATGTGAGCCAAATAGTAAAATCAGTGTCAATGGGCTGTTTGTGTATTAGCAATACAGAAATAATTTTGGTTGTTCTTTATTTCACAACTTTCAAAGCTTGCACTCAAAGCTTGCACCATCTGCAGACTTTAATACAAACCTTATTTTCTGTAAAAATCGGAGAGTTGAAATGAATTGCTTACCTACTAAACAAGATTAGTTTTAGGTGTAAGTAAAAGGTTGCTACAATTTTTGTGGATTTATTTAGAGGTATAGCAATTTTATGGCACAATGAAATAGAGATTTAGCAATTTTATGGCATGGTTATTTTGAAGTATATCAATTTTATGGCGTAGTGACCATGGCTTGATTTCTTTCATTTGTATTATTGTTCATCTTTAGATATTAAAAGTAAAACAATAATATTTACAATTTGATTTAGAGTGTCAGGCCCGTAGCTAGGATTTGCCAAGGGGGGGTTCAGTTTTCAAAAATTTCCAGGGGGGTTCACATTTGACAATTTTGGCCCAAATATGGCTAAAATCACCTGAGAAGTGCTCAAAATGGTGAAAACTGCATGATTTTGAAAGAATTTTTGGCCAGGGGGGGGGGCCCGAACCATGCGAACCCCCCTGGCTCCGGGCCTGAGTGTATACATGGAACTTTAATATATATCCACAATCCCTTTTAGTTGAATAAACTTTAATGCCTTTTTGTACAACAATCCTACTAGATCCTGAAAGATCAACCTAATTCTACATCTTGATTGCTATAATACATCCTGCTTGGCTAACAAGTCCAACTGCTATCTACTAAAGTGGAAGATTAATACCTTACATAAAGCATGGCTAATGTTTGCTGGTGACATTATAATGCTTCCTTCATCAATGTATTAATTGATTTAAGAACCATTTTAACCTCAACCTTGAGTGTTGCAATCTGAGCTGTTTACCATCTTCCTGAGTACCCCAGTCTGTTCATCAAAAACTTTGGGGCAATATTAAAGGGCCTTTATGAAATGACTGATCAACTATCATTTCAACCCTCAACCGCGAGTCTTGCAATCTGAAGATTAAGGTGTTTACCAGCATCCAGGTTACCCCTAAACTTGCTTACCCATTTGATTTTCAATGAAAACTTCACACCCCGGTAATCCAAAATGGGTTAACCCAGTCTTTTGCATCAAAAACTGTGAGGCAACGTTAAAGGGCCATTTCTTCACTTGGGGCAACCTGCGGGAGGTTCCATTTTTGGTTCAGTTTTTTGCGCATGTGTATTTATTCCAGCAATTTGATTGGTTCACATTATTAAAATGCATGCACAGCCAATACCTTAATAATTACATATATTTTTAGATAGATGCCACTTATGTCTATTTTTCAAAGCAGTTCCCATCCATAATGCACCATATATATCAGGAATATTTTCGTTTATGTAAAAACAAAAAGCATACATCCAATAGAAGTGTAATGATAGAATATCAACTGACTTCGAATTTGTGGACGTTTGAAGGATCAAATAAAACTCAACCAATTGCAGGAAAGCAATCTGAATCATGGGAATGAGGTACTTCCATTACTGCGCATGGAGGAGAAACGGAACCAAGTTAAAAGGAACCTCGTCCAGATTGCCCCGACTCTATTTCTTACTAGCCTGTTGTGAATGTCTTGATATGGTTATGAATAATCATATCAGTATAAATTTAATATAAAAAAGACCATATAAGATCCATATGAGATTATGAAATGACTTATCCATTTACATATTTCTATGTGTGGCCTTAGAGATCAAATCAAAATATTAGGGACTTTAAGCTTGCATTTAAATCGAAATGCCAACTTATACGTATGACCAATCACCCATAAAAATGCATCGCTTAAATAACTTACATTCACATTTAGGTTATGAAAAACAGTGCTAGCTTAAACTCCCTATTATTCAATACCTACCTCAATGCAGATCCAAAAATGCAAACACTGTTACGGGTATATGTAAAATATAGATCATTTTTATTTGGTCTGTTCAGATATAGCTAGTTATTCCCAATATACTGTACATTCACGCGGTAGTATCTCTTCGGGACGTATCGAAACCACTCCGTCCCGAAAAACCGTTAATTTGAATTTAAAACCTACCCCAGTGTTTGAAAATCAAGGATTGTAAGTCTCACACTTCACCGTTTTTCTTCAAACTTGTTCCGTACAAAGCTTCACAGAAATACCTTTCAGTCGATACATTGTTTTTGTGTACAAAGTACCTCGTTTTAGCGGCGTTTTGGTCCCCAGCTGTGAGATAAAGCAAATTTTCATAACTTTCAACTGTAAGTCAAGTTATCTCGCCAGTCTTTTACCCATTCTCGCCCATAACTTCAGAATGGACTCCCATTACAACCTTCCATCGCTACGTCTTGATTTTTGGGCATCAAACGCAGCAGTTTCTAAATCATCCACACATCTCTTCAAATTTGACCAATACGTCCCGTCATCTTCCACTACGCCCCGCCGAATCTATCACTATACACGTAGAGTTGCATTCTAAAACAATTTGTCCATCGATGTGTCCGTTTGTAGGTTGCCATTGTCGATTCTAAATACCAATCGGATTGTGTTTTAAGATTTACCCATTCTTGTCCATTTTCAATATACCTATAATAGGGTGGTCCAAAATCTCCCTATATTGCAATATAAAGATTTTAATTACTGAACAATTGAAAATATTTTTAAGAAACGTTTAAAGTGCCCTATCCTTGAAAAAATGTTAAAATGCGAAAGGATGGGTGATGTCAATTATATTATTTTCGGCATAACGTTAGAAACATGTATCATTTTATATGGTACACGTTTCATAATGTAATCCAATGGAATCATACAGAAGAAAGGTTGACACACAACAGTTAAAATCTTTATATAACATTATCAGACCAAGTCAGTAGATGTTGTTTATATACCAATTAGTGTTGTATGATGATGCATTCTTTATATGAATCTAGAAACGTTTTTGTGCCAATATTGCTCAATTTTGATAACATCTCCGTTATTTTGAAATTAAACGTGGCAAAGTTTCCCGATGGATTTAGCTAAAAAAAGTGGTGCCTGTAGGGTTATTGAAAATCATACATGATGAAGAAAAAATACATATTCCTGAAATACAACAGTTTAATTTTGAGTTATAAACCATTTATGAAAACGGCATATTTGTCAAAATTACCAAAACTTCAAGTGAGACGCGAGGCAAAATTTCCCAGGGGTCTAGAGTGGAAATATTTGTACCAAGAGTCAATTTGTAACTAGAATCTATCAGATGACAGATTTTTGGAAAATTTTGCAGATTTGGACAACCCTAACCTATAACTTTGTTGAACCTGAAGAAACGTATCAACTTTTTGTTAAATAAAGATAGCAAATTCAGCTGTCTACTGTAGCTAACTTGTACTTTTTGCTAGTACTCAGATTGATGGATATTCTGTCGTATGACATGCGACAAACATATCAATTCTCATGGGTTTACATGGGAATGTCGATTTTCAAAAATTCATCAGATTTATCATCCATTTCCGATCTATTGTAATTGAGGAAAAACATCAAGAAAATTTGGAGGTATTGGGAATAAAGTCAAGTTATATTTCCGTCAATTTATAACCATTTATTGTTGCAAAACAAGATTCCAGATTTTATTGTGTTTCAAACCAGACACTTGGTTTCCTCACAAAATCAAATACAGGACAATTACATATAATTAAAGTTAAAAAGCAACATCTTCACAAACATTTAAATTATCTATTTCATGCAATCAGTTATAGTTATACTCCGTATGTATGCTAAACTTAAGACTGGTGTTAAGAATCGACCAATGCAAACCTATGTAAAATTACACAACGATGAACAAAATGTTTTAGAATACAACTCCACGCTTGTAGTCATAGACTCGGCGGGGCGTAGTGGAAGGTGACGGGACGTATTAGTCAAATTTTAAGAGATGTGTGGATGATTTAGAAACTGCTGCGTTTGATGCCCTAAAATCAAAACGTAGCGATGGAAGGTTGTAATGGGAGTCCATTCTGAAATTATGAGCGAGAATGGGTAAAAGACTGGCGAAATAACTTGACTTACAGTTGAAAGTTATGAAAATTTGCTTTATCTCGCAGCTGGGGACCAAAACGCCGCTAAAACGAGGTACTTTGCACACGAAAACAATGTATCGACTGAAAGGTATTTCTGTGAGACTCACAATCCTTGATTTTCAAACACTGGGGTAGGTTTTAAATTCAAATTAACGGTTTTTCGGGACGGAGTGGTTTCGATACGTCCCGAAGAGATACTACCGCGTGACATTGAATATTTAAATGTTTATAACTTTATTTTTAAAAAAATTAAGAAGAACAATAGAGAATAATTTGTAATAAAGATGACATGAAAACTATGTTCTTTAATTAATCATAACATTTTAATTAATTGTTCACGACATGTATTTGCAAGATTTTGTAATATCAATAATATAAAGATAAAATACATTTTCGACTCACCCTTGCATGACTAGAGGTTGTCATAGCGTCCATTTGTTATGTAATCTACAATTCAATCCTGTCTAAAAACTTGTCAAAAGTTGTTGTGAAGTTGTTGTGTCAAGCTGTTTTATATGCGAATCTTAATAGTCATCAATGCATCAATCGATGGTGCCCAATCAATCACCCATCAATCACACTGCAAGAGGGCCATTCTCCCGATAAGCTTTCACTGGCTCAAGAAAATCAGTTTCTTGATGTTTTGTTACTTTTTCAATCATGCATTTTGTGAGGTTTTATTTTAGATCCCTTTATTGTTGTCACTTCAGTCTTTATATATGTCTAAGAATGTAAAACGGTTGCTCCGGGTTAAATTATTTCTTAGTTCGATTTTGTGTGTGAACCTCTATAGCCTCGATTCTGTATATTAGGACACTTGTTGCCCAGATATATTTATCAACCTACGTACAGACGATCAGTGGCAAAACAACATAAAACAGAAGCTTAGATTCTTGAGACCTTTTTAATGATGGCTATCCCCAGGTAGAACTTCGCTTAACAAACAGTTAATCAATTGCTTAATCAAATCTCAAGTTATCTATCTTTATAGTTTATGTATTAAGAATGTCTATCCATGCATAGGCTATACATCTTTTTACTAATTCTCTTTAATATAATTTAAGTTGATTTACTGGTTCTTTCATAATTGAACAAATTACCATATTTCTTTACAATTCATTTTTCTGAACAATTTAAGATATGATTTAATGAAGCAATACTTTTTAATGATAATTAGTTTTCTTATACTGTAAAACCAAGAAATATCTTTATAGAATGAATTCCTCTATAATCCATGCAAACACTTTTTGCACAGATTTTATAATTATCCATTGTCTTCATTTTGTACGCAGAACCTATAAATATGAGTGCCTATCAGTAAAATAGTCTCAGTCGATTTCTACAATTTTTTTCTGCAATCAGGTATTATTGTACCAGAAAAAGCAATTTTCTAGATAAATATTTTCATTGCTATATTTGATAAATGTGTAGCATTATTTTTCTAAATGGAAATTGTTTGTTTGGATTACATAATTAAGACATGTGTCATCCTGTCTTTTATTCCCCCTGGGCAAAGATTGAAAATAGATTTATTAAAACACCTTTGGATATATATAATAGGACTTATTTGTACGATGCTCTTTTAGGGTCAAACGTACATCCAATATACAATTTTTAATAACAGTAAATATAGCAATTAAGTAAAGAAAATAGGATTACATTCTTCAAATGACATATAAAATATTACTTTGATAGAAGAATCCTGTCTCTACCAATCATTAGATAATTTATCATGTCAGTAGATTCTTTTAATATGTTCCCCTCATTCGTCAATAGAAAAATTGTCTTTTGATGGTCATTCATGTTGTTAAAGTTACTACACAGGTTTTCAAGTTTTTCAAAATGAGATTTTCTGATATACTGTACTCCAATTGTTTACATTGAATAAAAGTGTGTTTCATCTTCTATAACCGAGTCCTTGCATATTTTACAAAATCTACTATTTAGATCAGTAATGGGTCTTGTATATCAGCCTCTCTCTATCTCTAGATTGTGGGCGCTTATACGTAATCTAGTATGATGTTTAGCATTTGAAAGGATTGTTTCTGAAAGGTAATTGTTCAAATCCAAAGTGCGTTTTTAGTTGTTTAAATAATAAAAGTTTACCCTCATCCCCACTTATAAGATTCTTCCAATATACTTGATACCTCTCTATTAATTTCTTTTTGACTTTAATTGCAAGCATATTAATACTCTCCTCTATGTTTACCTTATCTTAAAGATTTAATTCATCAGACATTTTTATTTTAATATTACAGGTATATTTTTGAGTTGTTTGTGCCATGTAAATGTGCTGTTTGTTAAATCAAATGTTTTACTCAACTGTAAATGACCGAGGTATTTAATTTGTCTTTTTGGCTCACACAGTGAGCCTATGGGATCAACCAGGCATCCGTCTGTCCATTGGTCCATCCGTCCATTGGTCCGTCCGTCCATCCGTCAACATTGGCCGCACAAATTAAAACTGCTATTCGGATTGAGTCATATCCACATTCATTTTATGCATATCCATAATGCCTATTTGACCTATCATCGCCATTTCCCAAGTTTGCCCGGTTTCCGAGAAATTGCTGATTTTGACGTCAAAAAGTCAAATTTTCTGTAAATACAAGACACTTTGTTGAAGAAGAACTTTCAAATAACTTGTAATAGTTGCTTTATATGCAACTATGTCCTCTGAAGATTTCAAAGCTCTTGGAATTACAGTTTTTGGTGTTAACTCTATATTTGACAAAAAGTAGGACTTAGTCATTTTCAGGAAACTTTCTCATGTATAAAGTCAATGGCAGGTTTTGTGATTGACAAGTTTCTCAAAGTTTGCCCTATACTTGATCATTTCTTGCAATGAATTACATTGTTACTAGATTTAAGCATTCCCTACATATTGCTCAATATATGTCAGCATCAAATTTTTACCGTTTTTGAGATATTTGACGTAAAAAAACAGTAAAGATACTTGCTTGCTTCAATCTGACCAATTTTTGGAGAAAATCATCTACATGTTGCCAGGAGTTCAAATCTGACATTAGTTTTAGGATTTGACCTTTACTTGACCTTCAGTGACTTTCGAAAGGTCAAAAAGTTGATTTTTCAAATTGATTTTTGGATGTAAATTTTGGTCAGCTTAATCTCAAAAGACCTTACTGAGCTCTAAGTACAATTTTCAAGGTCAAAGGTCATCAAACTAGGTCACACAACTGTGCTATCTAAGTTTCTCAAAGTTTGAGACTACAAATCCAAATCAATATTTTTGTTTGAAAGTCATGGTTATACATTCCTCTGAAGGTTCCAAACTGTGTGAGCACGGGACTGTGGATCCTTTATTATAATATAAACTTCCAAAGGTACTCTTCCCAATTCTCCTCTTACTGCCATGTTTGTGACATATTTTTGAATCGAATATGATTGTTTTCAATTAAAGCACTTTCGTAGTTCTGTTCAATATCTCGATTAATTAGGCAGTCATGCTTGATATATATCATTACACCATATTTACGAACCGTTAATAGCGACGGGTTTGATAAGTTGATCATACAATTTCAATTTCAGTGAAGAATCTCTGCGCCACTTGTCAATAGATAAACTTTAAACATGCCTTTCTTTTCTTTTTCTTTTA